>OU696696.1:188939712-189649712 GCA_916050605.2 Platycheirus albimanus
CTTAAAAACAATATATTATCAAGATTTATTTAATCAATTGAAACAACAAAAGTGATTTACCCAATAGAGAAGTATTCGTAAAGGGTTCATTTTTTAGAACCTCAATACCTTCACCACCCCCTGTTTCGTTTTTGGATGCTTCCGCGACGGAGAATAGTTGTGCAACTTGGTACTTTAAAACAAAAGCGACACATTTAACAAAATACCGTCAAGATCATTGTAAGAACACACTTAAATTGAAAATAATTTACCTCTTCAACAGTTAATGGCAATGTTACTCGGCTGGAAATAGAGTAAAAATTTGTTATTCAGATAGGATTTCATAGTTGTTATTATCATTATTATCATGAGGTATTATCTTTTTTATCATTACCATTATTTTCCTTAATTTAATTATTATCATTACTATCATATATTATCATTATTATTGTTAACATCGATATTGTCATTATTATAAGTATAAAAGTCACCGACTAATCCTCGAATCGATGACATCGTTCTTTTAAGTTATAGTGTGATAGGTTTTTTTTTGTTTTATTAAGGGGATATGAATACCCTTATAATCATTTAACATGTGCGAGCAAGGAGAGAAGGAATAGAAAGATAGAAAGAAAGAAAGAAATAAATAAAAATTGCTGCCCGGGCTGAGTTTGAACTCACAGCTCTCAGGTTAAGCAACTAAGCACTACATCCACTGCACCATTGCCACCTAACTTCGTAAAACCGCCCTTTAAACCGTTTACTCTCATTATTTTTTCGGTATTGAAATCGAGCGTACCCATTGAATTATTGAATTAATGTATTGAAATGGCCGTTCGGCCAAATAATATAGGTGGTCGATTCGGGATTCTGGATCCTGATCCTCCTGAACTTCAGCAAAAAAAAAAATTTAACACCTCTCAACGGATTCGCAAATTTTCTATCTCTACACAGTGTTAAAAACAATGCTCACTTCATTGTTGTATCCTCAAGAACGAGTGAAAAATTAATTACATTCTTGAGCCCTTTTCTCCTTGAAAAATCAATTGATGCAATAAGCAAAGATTACGAGTAGCTTACTGATATTTGTGAAATCATAAAAGACCGCAGACGTTTTCCTCCGAGTCAGTGGGTTACTTTACAATACGTTGTAACGGCAGTCTAATATGCGAAACATTTAGCCTTCGACGTCATAACCGAGAAGACTCGCACCATGTTTGCTAAATGGTCCCTTCCTCACTCCTCATCATCCTAATTGTGCAATACATACAAACAAGTAAAAGAAATCTTAACAATAAAAACAATTAAAAAATTAGTACAAATATCTGGTCAATAGTTGAAAGGTTGGCTCGAAAACCGGCCTGGTAACGACTGATCAGATTATTTTGTTCGACCCAGCTAGAAAGTCTTCCGTATAGTATTTGTGTAAACACTTCTCAAAGAGTTTAACACAGCAATGCCCCTATAGTTCTCTGGCAGTTCTCGGTTCCTTTTTTTAAAAACAGCTGAGATTCTAGACAGCCGAAAATTTTCTGGAATCACCTCTTCACTGAAAATTCTATTTAAAAGATCTAAGATGTACTCTAGAAATTCAGGGGTAGCTTATTTATAAAATTCGACTGGGATTCCATCGGAGCCGGATGCTTTGTTATTTTTCATTTGTTTCAAAGCTGTTGTTAGCTCCCACGTAGTCAGTGAAGAATCCAATTCAGGAATATTCACATTGGGAATAGCAAAACTTATGGTGTTAAAATTGCGGTCAGGTAGGAGAAGAGTTTCAAAATGCCTATCCATTCTCCTTTTATAAGACATAAATCTATCGTTGGAACACACTGAGTAGAAAAGAATGCATAATTTCCGTTTGAGTCACTTAATGTTGTTCCACTTAAGACAAAAAACCCAGTCTTCTATCATTTCTAATAAATATTTTCGGTTTCTGTTAAGGCAGTTATCTAAAGGTTTTCTTTCGTTAGAAAAGCGATAGTTGTTCAAGAAGACAGGGTTCTGATGTGTTTTACGGAGATTATCTAGGATGGCCCTCGTTTAGGGACTTATTCACAGCAGTGTATATCAGTCATCCTAGGCTATGTGGTGTTCAGAAGTTGTTCCATTTGCGTTTAAAAACAAAGGGTGAAGCACATAATATAGTCAGAAAATTTCAACTTACTTCTGATAATTTTGGTCTCGCTTGGAAAGCTTTATTTGATCAGTACGAAAATAAAAGAATCCTAGTCAATCATCAGTTAAGAATTCTATTTAATCTCCCAGCAGTTACCATTGAATCGGGGAAAAGTGTTAAGAAACTTCAAGGTGATATTAACGATTGTCTTTCTATTTTGAACTCCTATGAAATAGACACCTCTTCATGGGATTCATTTCTTGTGTTTCTTTGCTCAAGTCGTCTCCCGGAAAGAACACTATCAATGTGGGAACAATCCCTTAAAAAACCTCGAGACATTCCCACATGGTCAGAAATGGATACTTTCTTGACGAAGCAGTATCAGATTCTTGAAACCGTTTATGATATTAAAAATATAAGTTCGAAAGATCGAAATTCTAATAACAGCTACGCTACTAAACAAAACCAACCTCACCGTTCGTTCCATTCTCAGGCATCTAACTTTTCTTGTTCTTTATGTAAAGGTTCGCATCCTATTCGGCTTTGTGCAAAGTTTCTTTCGCTTTCAATCTCTGACAGAGTTTCAAAAGTGAATCTTTTCAAGTTCTGTAACTAACCTTCAAGAAGAGTGTACCATTTTTTTCTTCTTCTCTGGTTGTTGCTCCGTCTTAAGCTGGAACTTACGAAACGTGTTAAGTACAGAGGATCAGCATGTTAGGGTGCTTTTAGTAGACCCTGTTCCGGAAAGGCTTTAGGATCCTCTGTACTTAACGAGTTTCGTAAGTTCCAGCTTAAGACGGAGCAACAACCAGAGAAGAAGAAAAAAATGGTACACTCTCCTTGAAGGTTAGTTACAGAACTCAATTTTATTTCGACCCATGTCATAAAGAAACCACAATGGAGGTACTTCCCCCATTAAGGCGACATCTTACATGAAATAAAGGTTACTTAAATCTAGTACAATTAAAGAGAAATTAATTAAGCTGAATGAACATGAGCATTGCCGCCCGCCTTGCAGCAACAGGTGCAAAAGATATACCTAATAAGATAAGTGAAATAGTATTTACATTATTCATTAATTGGAAACCTTTTGTTAACGGAGGGGTTTCACTCACTCCCTTTGGGAAGGAATGTTGGTATATGAATAAGAATATAATAAGAATATAATAATAATATTTATAAACATATTAAGTGGATATTCAAAATAGAGTACATATTCCTTTAAAATAACAAGTCATTCAAAAGGTAACTTAAAGTATAAAAAATACATGAACGTTAGTTTCAATCAGTATATACATAAGTTTAAAAATTGATTACGGATTACTTAAAGTAAAATACGGAAAGAGCAAGTAGCGAATTCAAAATGTAGCGAGTATTCGTGTATATGCATCATGGTTTGTGTACATAAGTAGTAAGATTTTTATAAAGTAAATTTCTATGCTTTGTTGCTTAGAACTTTTCTATTATTCGGATGTCAGAACACAGAGTTTTACTATTGATCTCTTAAGAATACCAGGTTGTGTCTTAACGTCTACAACTCGTACAAATCCATCTGAGCCTTGATAAACCTTAATAACGCGACCAAGACGCCACTCGTTAGAAGGAAGCCTTTCATCACATATTACAACGATATCATCAATAGAAATTTTTCGTTCGGGGTGTTTCCATTTGTAACGCTTTTGTAAGTCCTTTAAGTATTCATGCTTCCAACGATCACAGAATTGATGATGCAAAATCTTAAGTTTTTCCCATCGCTTTATACAACTTAACGACTGATGGCTAAGGTCAGGTTCTGGGAGAGCTAGTAGTTGAACACCACGAAGAAAATGACCCGGGGTTAGTGGAGGTAAATTATTTGAGTTTTCCGACATCGTTGAAATCGGTCGTGAGTTCAAACATGACTCTATTCGCGCCAGGATAGTAGAGAATTCTTCAAAGGTAAATTTATGATCGTTGGTCATCCTATAGAAATGTTTTTTAAAGCTCTTAACCGCAGCTTCCCATAAGCCGCCTATATGAAGAGCTCCAGGAGGAATGAACTTCCATTCCACATATTGAAGTTGATAATGGCTACCAACACTATCTGAAAAGGTTTTCAAAAAATCTTTAAAATCTCTTTCGACAACTCGGCTAGCGCCGACAAAATTCGTTCCATTATCAGAGTAGAGAACCTTTGGTAAACCACGCCTGGCAATGAAACGATTAAGGGCAGCCATAAAAGATGAAGTCGATAAGTCACAAGAGCGTCAGTGTACTGACCCTGTCCCATCACTGGCAGCACACGAAATTTCTCGATGTGCCAGTGAAGAAACCCCGTCAGTGAACTGACCTGTTTTTTGATATTTTGTTTGAAAAATTTCAAGTACCGTATTTTTTGGGAAGTTTTGAAAAAAACTTTTTTTACCAACTTTTTTTGATTTTTTAGAACTGGCATTTTCTAGATCACGAATATGCATTTTTGAAGTCGCTAGGTCACTTAGTTTAGCCGCAAGTCGAGTTTAAAGATGTCAACTTTGATGCCTCTAGCACGTCTAGTTCAGCCGCAAATCGTGTTTAAAGATAAAAGTCGATTTTTCAGATAATGCGATACATCAATGGAAAGGTGGCATTTCCTAGATCACGAATATGCATTTTTGAAGTCGCTAGGTCACTTAGTTTAGCCGCAAGTCGAGTTTAAAGATGTCAACTTTGATGCCTCTAGCACGTCTAGTTTAGCCGCAAATCGTGTTTAAAGATAAAAGTCGATTTTTCATATAATGCGATACATCAATGGAAAGGTGGCATTTCCTAGATCACGAATATGCATTTTTGAAGTCGCTAAGTCACTTAGTTTAGCCGCAAGTCGAGTTTAAAGATGTCAACTTTGATGCCTCTAGCACGTCTAGTTTAGCCGCAAATCGTGTTTAAAGATAAAAGTCGATTTTTCATATAATGCGATACATCAATGGAAAGGTGGCATTTCCTAGATCACGAATATGCATTTTTGCCGATACAGATAGTGTCGATAGACTGACAGATAGACAGACAGACAGACCGAATTGTCGGACCCACTTTTTTCGGCTTCTCTATCATCGTTATGTTATGTTTGATGTTATTTTTTTTTTTACGAATGCATAACTTGGCTTATATGTAGTACCTATAATCGCAAGTAAAAATATAACAATTAAACATGACATAACGATGATAGAGAGAAGTGGAATATTAAAAGTCAACGGCTAGAAGAACAAAAGTGACTTCAGGGCTCAACAAACAAAGCTATTATTAGAAATAACCCTAAAAAAACAACCCACAAGAACCTTGTAAATATCGTCAAGTACTTCTGGAATATTAACCAAAATAGTTGGTTGAGCTATTTGGAATAGCAGTCGCACCGAAATCCTTCCTTCGCTCTACGCCTCAACCACTTTTTTTGCCAAACACTGCGCCGTCGACAAGTTCTCTTGTCCTCATCATCATCGCTGAGGCTGTCCACCACACACACTGCCAAATAAGATATCGTGGCAACTTCAACTATATTTCCAAAAATTCTTTTTCTGACATTATTTTTTTATAAATAATTTTTTGTAAGCAAACAAACCAAAAACCAGCAGCTAGAGTTTTCCACCTGAAACAAATCAATAAAAAAAAAAAAAAAAAACAAGGAACTGGCAGCCACTGGCTGTCGGTAGTCAGTCAGTGTGATAGCAAAACTGCTCACTGACCCGATTTCGAGTAAATTTCACTGACGCCACGTGCCAGTATCGTGTGCCAGTGAAGAATGTGTCAGTGTAGTGTGATAGTCAGTTTTTCAGGCGTCAGTTCACTGACCGACTCGGACAAAATATCACTGACTAGCATGAGGTGTCAGTGAGTTTTGGGACACACTGGCACAGGCCTGCCAGTAGGTGTGATAACCTTTTTTTCTCGACTGACCACTGACGAGCAATTTCTTCACTGGCGTAAAATTCACGTCAGTTTTCGTGACGTCACTGCCTGCCAGTGGTCAGTGAAATCACTGTCAGTGTTATATGGCCTTCAGTCAGTGTGATAGCAAAACTGCTCAAGGCCATATCACACTGACAGTGATTTCACTGACCACTGGCAGGCAGTGACGTCACGAAAACTGACGTGAATTTTACGCCAGTGAAGAAATTGCTCGTCAGTGGTCAGTCGAGAAAAAAAGGTTATCACACCTACTGGCAGGCCTGTGCCAGTGTGTCCCAAAACTCACTGACACCTCATGCTAGTCAGTGATATTTTGTCCGAGTCGGTCAGTGAACTGACGCCTGAAAAACTGACTATCACACTACACTGACACAATCTTCACTGGCACACGACACTGGCATGTGGCGTCAGTGAAATTTACTCGAAATCGGGTCAGTGAGCAGTTTTGCTATCACACTGACTGACTACCGACAGCCAGTGGCTGCCAGTTCCTTGTTTTTTTTTTTTTTTTATTGATTTGTTTCAGGTGGAAAACTCTAGCTGCTGGTTTTTGGTTTGTTTGCTTACAAAAAATTATTTATAAAAAAATAATGTCAGAAAAAGAATTTTTGGAAATATAGTTGAAGTTACCACGATATCTTATTTGGCAGTGTGTGTGGTGGACAGCCTCAGCGATGATGATGAGGACAAGAGAACTTGTCGACGGCGCAGTGTTTGGCAAAAAAAGTGGTTGAGGCGTAGAGAGAAGGAAGGATTTCGCTGCGACTGCTATTCCAAATAGCTCAACCAACTATTTGGGTTAATATTCCAGAAGTACTTGACGATATTTACAAGGTTCTTGTGGGTTGTTTTTTAGGTTTTTTTCTAATAATAGCTTTGTTTGTTGAGCCCTGAAGTCACTTTTGTTCTTCTAGCCGTTGACTTTTAATATTCCACTTCTCTCTATCATCGTTATGTCATGTTTAATTGTTATATTTTTACTTGCGATTATAGGTACTACATATAAGCCAAGTTATGCATTCGTAAAAAAAAAAATAACATCAAACATAACATAACGATGATAGAGAAGCCGAAAAAAGTGGGTCCGACAATTCGGTCTGTCTGTCTGTCTATCTGTCAGTCTATCGACACTATCTGTATCGGCAAAAATGCATATTCGTGATCTAGGAAATGCCACCTTTCCATTGATGTATCGCATTATATGAAAAATCGACTTTTATCTTTAAACACGATTTGCGGCTGAACTAGACGTGCTAGAGGCATCAAAGTTGACATCTTTAAACTCGACTTGCGGCTAAACTAAGTGACCTAGCGACTTCAAAAATGCATATTCGTGATCTAGGAAATGCCACCTTTCCATTGATGTATCGCATTATATAAAAAATCGACTTTTATCTTTAAACACGATTTGCGGCTAAACTAGACGTGCTAGAGGCATCAAAGTTGACATCTTTAAACTCGACTTGCGGCTAAACTAAGTGACCTAGCGACTTCAAAAATGCATATTCGTGATCTAGAAAATGCCAGTTCTAAAAAATCAAAAAAAGTTGGTAAAAAAAGTTTTTTTCAAAACTTCCCAAAAAATACGGTACTTGAAATTTTTCAAACAAAATATCAAAAAACAGGTCAGTTCACTGACGGGGTTTCTTCACTGGCACATCGAGAAATTTCGTGTGCTGCCAGTGATGGGACAGGGTCAGTACACTGACGCTATTGTCATAAAAGTGTGTCAGTGGTCCTATGCGCCAGTGACTACTTATCACACTAGTCATTTTTCGAGTCAGTCACTGACGCGATTTGGGTTGGTCAGTGAACACGTCAGTGAACTGACACCTTCACTGGCGTCCCAAAACTGGCTATCACACTACGGATGACTTCACTGACGGCATTGTGACGCGATTTTGACGTCACTGCCTGCCAGTGGTCAGTGAATTCACTGTCAGTGTGATATAGCCTTCACTGACCCGATTTCGAGTAAATTTCACTGACGCCACATGCCAGTGTCGTGTGCCAGTGAAGATTGTGTCAGTGTAGTGTGATAGTCAGTTTTTCAGGCGTCAGTTCACTGACCGACTCGGACAAAATATCACTGACTAGCATGAGGTGTCAGTGAGTTTTGGGACACACTGGCACAGGCCTGCCAGTAGGTGTGATAACCTTTTTTTCTCGACTGACCACTGACGAGCAATTTCTTCACTGGCGTAAAATTCACGTCAGTTTTCGTGACGTCACTGCCTGCCAGTGGTCAGTGAAATCACTGTCAGTGTGATATGGCCTTAAATAATGTGATGAATTTTATATATATGTATGGTATAAAAAAAAGATGGTGAAACGAAGAGCAATATAAAGCTGAAGCGTGGAAACAACTTAGCAGCAGGGGTTGGTACACGTGAAGTTCAATCTGTTGAGTGAAAGCAACTTAAGGCCATATCACACTGACAGTGATTTCACTGACCACTGGCAGGCAGTGACGTCACGAAAACTGACGTGAATTTTACGCCAGTGAAGAAATTGCTCGTCAGTGGTCAGTCGAGAAAAAAAGGTTATCACACCTACTGGCAGGCCTGTGCCAGTGTGTCCCAAAACTCACTGACACCTCATGCTAGTCAGTGATATTTTGTCCGAGTCGGTCAGTGAACTGACGCCTGAAAAACTGACTATCACACTACACTGACACATTCTTCACTGGCACACGACACTGGCATGTGGCGTCAGTGAAATTTACTCGAAATCGGGTCAGTGAGCAGTTTTGCTATCACACTGACTGACTACCGACAGCCAGTGGCTTTCAGTTCCTTGTTTTTTTTTTTATTTATTTGTTTCAGGTGGAAAACTCTAGCTGCTGGTTTTTGGTTTGTTTGCTTACAAAAAATTATTTATAAAAAAATAATGTCAGAAAAAGAATTTTTGGAAATATAGTTGAAGTTGCCTTATAGGCAGTGTGTGTGGTGGACAGCCTCAGCGATGATGATGAGGACAAGAGAACTTGTCGACGGCGCAGTGTTTGACAAAAAAAGTGGTTGAGGCGTAGAGAGAAGGAAGAGTTTCGCTGCGACTGCTATTCCAAATAGCTCAACCAACTATTTTGGTTAATATTCCAGAAGTACTTGACGATATTTACAAAGTTCTTGTGGGTTGTTTTTTAGGGTTATTTCTAATAAAAGCTTTGTTTGTTGAGCCGTGAAGTCACTTTTGTTCTTCTAGCCGTTGACTTTTAATATTCCACTTCTCTCTATCATCGTTATGTCATGCTTAATTGTTATATTTTTACTTGCGATTATAGGTACTACATATGTATAAGCCAAGTTATGCATATAAATAAAAAATAAAAAAAAAATAACATCAAACATAACATAACGATGATAGAGAAGCCGAAAAAAGTGGGTCCGACAATTCGGTCTGTCTGTCTGTCTATCTGTCAGTCTATGGACACTATCTGTATCGGCAAAAATACATATTCGTGATCTAGGAAATGCCACCTTTCCATTGATGTATCGCATTATATGAAAAATCGACTTTTATCTTTAAACACGATTTGCGGCTAAACTAGACGTGCTAGAGGCATCAAAGTTGACATCTTTAAGCTCGACTTGCGGCTAAACTAAGTGACTTAGCGACTTCAAAAATGCATATTCGTGATCTAGGAAATGCCACCTTTCCATTGATGTATCGCATTATATGAAAAATCGACTTTTATCTTTAAACACGATTTGCGGCTAAACTAGACGTGCTAGAGGCATCAAAGTTGACATCTTTAAACTCGACTTGCGGCTTAACTAAGTGACCTAGCGACTTCAAAAATGCATATTCGTGATCTAGGAAATGCCACCTTTCCATTGATGTATCGCATTATATGAAAAATCGACTTTTATCTTTAAACACGATTTGCGGCTGAACTAGACGTGCTAGAGGCATCAAAGTTGACATCTTTAAACTCGACTTGCGGCTAAACTAAGTGACCTAGCGACTTCAAAAATGCATATTCGTGATCTAGGAAATGCCACCTTTCCATTGATGTATCGCATTATATAAAAAATCGACTTTTATCTTTAAACACGATTTGCGGCTAAACTAGACGTGCTAGAGGCATCAAAGTTGACATCTTTAAACTCGACTTGCGGCTAAACTAAGTGACCTAGCGACTTCAAAAATGCATATTCGTGATCTAGAAAATGCCAGTTCTAAAAAATCAAAAAAAGTTGGTAAAAAAAGTTTTTTTCAAAACTTCCCAAAAAATACGGTACTTGAAATTTTTCAAACAAAATATCAAAAAACAGGTCAGTTCACTGACGGGGTTTCTTCACTGGCACATCGAGAAATTTCGTGTGCTGCCAGTGATGGGACAGGGTCAGTACACTGACGCTCTTGTTATAAAAGTGTGTCAGTGGTCCTATGCGCCAGTGACTACTTATCACACTAGTCATTTTTCGAGTCAGTCACTGACGCGATTTGGGTTGGTCAGTGAACACGTCAGTGAACTGACACCTTCACTGGCGTCCCAAAACTGGCTATCACACTACGGATGACTTCACTGACGGCATTGTGACGCGATTTTGACGTCACTGCCTGCCAGTGGTCAGTGAATTCACTGTCAGTGTGATATAGCCTTTAGCAGCGGGGGTTGCTTCACTATTTTTCAAGGTTGCGATGAAAAAAAATGTAAAGATGAAGCGTGAAACCAACTTAGCAGCAGGGGTTTTTCCCCGTGAAGTCCAATCTGTTGAGTGAAAGCAACTTAGCAGCGGGGGTTGCTTCACTATTTTCCAAAAAATAATGTAAGGATGAAGCGTGGAACCAACTTGGCAGCAGGGGTTGTTCCACGTGAAGTCCAATCTGGATGGTTCTCAGCAGTCGACACTCAGTGTGCAAAGCAATTTTTCCCGTTAGTGTTCAAAAGCAATTGCAAATATTGTCCCGTTATTAATCAAACGGTAAGCGATGCACCAAAAAAAGCAAGAACAATGGCAAAGGCAGATGTTGCGGTCGAAAAAATTCCGCTAACTACCAATTACGGGTTGCAGCGTGGCGTGGTGTAATTTTGTATTCCAATAAAAAATGGCGTTGCAAATATCTTGGCAGTTTTTAACACCCAACAAAAAAAATCAATTTGCTTTGTTGGTCTGTTGAATGGCGGAGTGGCAAAATACTCTTGTGTATTGTGATGGCAAAGGCAGATGTTGCGATCGAAAAATTTCGTTAACTACCAATAACGGGTTGCAGCGTGACGTGGTGTAATTTGTATTCCAATAAAAAATGGCTTGACAGTTTTCTACACCCAACACAAAAAATCCAAAAAAATCAATTTTCTTTGTTGGCGGAGTGGCCAAAATAAGAGATACGCGCACTTGCTGTATAAAATAAAAAGCAACACAATTTTAATTTTGTTTTATTATTACTAAAAAATCCGCCGCAAGGGCCAACAAATAACTTTAATTAATTATTTAATAATTTTTAAGTTAAATAAATGCCAACTTATGGGCCAAAAGAATTCTTTTTAAGATCACGAATTAGAATGATGATGAAAAAGATTTTTTTTTTTTTAGATTAAGAATTTTTTATTTTTCAATTTGATTTATGTACAATTTGACCTAAAACTAACTTATAACTATTTTAAATCTTGTCGGCTCAACAATAGGGGCCCAACGTTCTTAACATGGCGTTATACAATGCTATTTTTTACAATGTCATATTAAAGTGTGCTTAATCTATTACACGAATTAAATATAATATTAGTGAATATAAATTTCTTTGAAGGATACAATAAAATATTAAAATTTAAAAACAAAATAACAGGGTTTTATCCTGTGCAGTGTTGCTGGTTGTTCCTTTCGTAGAATGGTGCTTCGTTGTTGTGGATGATGTCCTCGAATTGGTCGTCTATGATGGCGCGAGCGTTGATATACCTATGGCTAAGGTATAATTGTTGCTGGTGGAGCTGCTGAGCTTCCAAGTTCGGATGAAGTTCCAGGTTTCTAATGATTCTCCCTGCAAGTTGTAGCATATATTGATCAATGGGAATCAATTTTGCTTCTTCGTACAGTCATGTTGTTGTAATGAACTTCTTCGTCATTGGATTGCGGTATAGTCCTGTGCAGATGCGGAGCAACTTTCTTTCAAAAAGCTTGATCTTTTTCATGGCGTAGATGAGATGGTGAACCATATATGGGAAACGCATATGTCAGGACGGATCTGATGAGTTGTTTATAAACAAGCAGCTTGGTTTTCTTACTCCTAATAGTCCCATAGGTTTATGATGTGCTCCTGCACTCTCCTGGCCACAATCTCTGGTGATGGAGGGGAAGCAATGGAG
Source organism: Platycheirus albimanus (assembly GCA_916050605.2). Lineage (NCBI taxonomy): Eukaryota > Metazoa > Arthropoda > Insecta > Diptera > Syrphidae > Platycheirus > Platycheirus albimanus. The sequence continues at coordinate 188,952,045 of OU696696.1, forward strand.
TCATCAGCATATAGCTTTGTCTTCGTTCCTGGGGCGTTGGGTGGTTGATCGGCAGTATAGATGTTGAAGAGCAGAGGACCAAGCCTTGATCCTTGTGGCACTCCAGCGCCAATTACTTTCGTTGATAATTCATTTTTGCTTACATGTACACACAAAAATCTATTAGTTAAAAAGTTTTTGATCATTCTTACCAAGTAGTTAGGTATTCCAAGTTCGGAGTTTAAAAATGAGTCCTTTAATCCAAACGCTGTCAAAAGCCTTTTCAATGTCCAGCAAGCATGCAACAGTCGTCTCCTTTTTGTTAAGTCCAAGTACTATATCGCTGTGAAGTCCCAGCAGCGGATGAATGGTGGAATGCTCATTCCGAAAGCCATACTGGAATTCCGGTATTACATCTCTATCCCTGCAGAAAACGTTAAGTTTTTTTAATATGAGTGCCTATAAAATTTTGCTCACACAGCAAAGAAATGTCAACGTTAGCACGGTTGGTCTTCTTTTGCACGGGAACAACTTTAGCTATTTTCCAAGCTGAGGGAAAATAGCTGTTGTTTATGCAGTTGTTGAAAATAATTGTCAGCAGGAGAACAGCAAGATTTGGTAACTTTTTTAGCAAAAAGTTAGAGATCCTGTCATTTCCAGCTGACTTTTTAGAGTTACCACTTAGTATGATGTCCGTCACTTTTTCAGGAAAAGTGAAAACATCTGTGCTAAGAGGCTCTCTTGGTGGATTTTCCACACTGAACATTGTTACGGGATCGGTAGTGGCTGAAACTTCTTTAAATCGGGCTTCAACTTCTTAAATGAAATTCCGAAGATGTACGGGTGGACGGTCCTTGAAGCAATCCTGGAAGTGGTTGGCAAAAGCCTCAGCTTTCTCGGCAGTTGTTAATATCTGGTCACCATGCTGAATAGTCTCAGGAATTGAGTTTGCTCTAACGACAATCCTGTCGATTTTTTTAAATGTGTCAGGGCCAGGTTTGATGTCCTCGAGTCTTTTCCTGAAATCTTTGTCCTGGTGGTGTTTGACTGCTTGGTTGAACATAGTGTTGGTGCACTGAAGCTGTGAAGCACTGACAGATCTTTTGCAGTTTCTTGCGGAGCCTTTGCCTGTGGGCATATATAACCTGTATATGCTAAAGCAAGTTTGAGTATCTATCTCTGCTTGTGAGGGAATTTTTTTCTATCCAGAGAACTGCTTACAACTTGTTCAAATTGTCTTACGGTGTTGTCTATTTCACTGTTGGTAAGGTTATTCTCGCTGAAGACCTCCGGGAGATTTTCTTCTACTTCTGAACTGAATCTTCTCCAATTTATCCTATCGAATCTGATGTGAAGCTCTGGATTACGTCGTTCAGTCGATATTCTTTGATTTAGCCGAACCCTGAGTTCAACTGCCAGATGGTCAAGTCACTATTGTGTGCCACACAGGAATAGTTCTGGAACTCGGGGAGGATGTTGGTGAAGTTAAACGTCACTAGGAAGAAATCCAAAAGAGACGGGGTTCTGGGATAAGTAAACCTAGGCTGGGATATAACCACCAGTGAGTGCAGTTCAGGGTTGTCGTCCAGCCAGGCCACAATTGCCTTTCCTTGGAGTGATTGCTCACAGTCCAACCAGCGTGGGTGCCGAGCATTGAAGTCTCCTCCAATAACACAGTGCGTGTTCTGGTTAGCCAGAACGTTGATAACATGTAGATCGTGTAGGATATCACACCTCACTGCGCTGCACTTGTTGTGTACTGAGACCAGGAGCAGCGTCTCAGACGCAGTAATGTTGATAATGACAGCAGTAGTTTCCATAGAGCGAAGTCCAGGTATTCTAGCACGTTCGCTTCTGAGTTCGGATTTTAAAAAAATGGCTGTTTCTCTGTTGATTTATCCTCTCTGTAGGAAGCATAACCATCCGGTTTGAGATGATTTCTTGCAGTGATATTTGTTTCCTGTAAAAAAATAATGTCAGGTTTCTTTGACTTTAAAAAAAGGGTTAGGGAAATACGTCTGGCTGTAGAAAAAATAGAATTAACGTTATATGTCATAAAAGAAAGGTGTTTTTTATATACATTATTCAAAAATAAGTTTACCCAATACCACTGTTTTGTGTTGATCGTAGTTACTTGGTACTACATTCCTTGCCTTCTGTAGGATGGTGAAAATATCTGATCCGAAGAGCCTTTCAGTGTCGCCAAAGATGTTTTGGAACGTAGAAGTTCCTGTTTTGGCCGGTTTGTTGGTTGGTGGGACCTTTTGATGGGATGGAAGTTTAGCTGATGATGAAGGAGGTGACAGAGATGGTTTTTTTTGCTTATTTTCCGGCACTTTTGCTTGTTTGGTTGGTCCTGATGCAGAGGTGGCTTTGGCGTATGAAAGACCAGTAACAACTGCTTTAGCAGCTGAACTTACGGCAAACTGGTGTTGCTACCGCTTGTTTGTTGCTGATTTTAACATCTCTGACAGTTTCTTCTTCCTTACTGGACATTCATTGTAGTTGGCTGGCTGTCCTGTTTGCTGGCAGTTACAACAGTAAACGTTCTTGTCATTGATTTTGGTAATGGTCCTTGGGCAGCAACCGGGGAGTTGGTCATCCTTGCACTGGACGCACCTGTACTTCATGCCACAGTTGCAGGCGACATGTCCGTAGCCATGGCAGTTGCGGCACTGAGTCAGGTTTCTGGGTTTGTATTTTTCCCAGTGAACCTTTTGGTGAAGGATCAGCGATTTGCTGAAAACTGATGGCAAATCCGATGTTTTCGAAATCTAAACCATGTAACTGTTGTGTTTCTTGTCCGCTTTTGTTTGAAAATGACTTACTGCCAGGACTGCGATGCCTTCCGCAATGAGTTCCTCCTTGACGTCCTCAGCATCAAAGCTTTGATGTACACCTTTAAGGACAAGGAGTTTCTTCTTATCCTCTTTAGCGGTGTAAGTGTTGAATTCCGTACGCAGTCTTTAGGTACTCACGGATCTTGAAGTGTTCCTCCTTAGTTCTGGTTGTGACGACTGACTTGGTGCCGTTCACATTGTGGATTTTGAAACTAACGCCTTCATTCCTGAGTTGCTTGCTTATCTCGGCCACATTGAGATTAAAGCACACAATTGGGGGCATCAGTCCGGATTGTTTTACTGTTGTTGTAGGGCTCTTGACGGTCTGTTGCTAGATGACCGTGCAATTGTGCTGGCTGGTTGAAGGTTTTTTCCGCAGACGTTGGCCCGGAAATTGGTTCTTCTGGTGTTGTTGTTGCCGTTGTTGGTGGTATTTGAGGTGATGTGTCCATTGCAGCAGAAGCTACAATTAGACTGGTTGCCTCCTTTGGTAGAGTTGTCACTGGTTGGTGCTCGATTTTTAAAGCCTTTTATATGCTTTCCTCAATTTGGTCGGCAGATGGTGAGTTTTTATCTCTTCCTTCTTATGTGGATGGCCGTAGTCACTGGTTGGTCATCCATCTCCACGTCAACAGGTGAGCTGCTAGCTTCCAATCCATCGATGTCAGATTGGAGTCCGTCACTTTCCTCGTTGTCGCTGTACAATTCGCTGAAATTGGCGAGATTCTCGTGAACGGTAAGGAGATAATCCTTTGCGTACTCGGAAATTTCTGAGCTGATTTTAGTGATAAAATCATCGCAGGTGCTGGTCGCCTCCTGCTTTCGCTTCTCCTTTTTAACCATGATTATAATTAAATTATTATAATCAGGGTACGATGCTTATCTGGTGGCTTAGGTCCTCAAAATTCCTTCCTGGAATTTCGGTTGAAGGGAGAACCGCAGGTAAACCTTTGGTTGGTCCCTTTTTTATTACCTGGGGTAATAAAGTGATGTTATTATTTATATATATTTTATTTAGCGCGCACTAATGTCCGTGTCCGTTGTCGATCGCTGACTGACTGTGAATAATGGTGATGATGATGAAAAGGAGAATCATTAGGTTTTTATACAATAATCTGTCAGACGATTGATTGCAGGCAGACAACTTTGAGAATAAATAAAAAGATTGCAAATGTTTTTGACTAAAAGAAGGTGTTCATGCACATGCAATCTGTTCGATCTTTTTGAAGTGTATTCAAGTGTGGTGAAAAAAATAAATATTATTATTTTTTATCAATACATATTAATATTGTGTTATTATTGATCGTTTTGCTTTAGATCGAACAGACTGCAATATGCATTAACACTGACTCACTCGTAAGTTGCGCCAAGAGTGCAACCATGACGTCCATTCATCAACACAGGGGTGGATTTCTGCGGTCCATTATGGGTTCATTACCGAACGAGAGTGAGCTGAGCTAAAAATTGTTACTTATCAATATTTTGCTGCTTCGCCACAGAGACGGTTCACATCGAAGTCGTCAGTGATTTAACTACAGACGCATTTTTTGGAGCCCTGCGAAGATTTATGAGCCGACGCGACGTGGCCATATTAAAAATTTGTATTGCGATAATGCCACCAATTTTGTCGGAGCCAAAAATCAACTAGAAGAGCTCAAAACAAGCATATATTCAAAGCAAGCACAAAATAAAGTCATTAATTCATGCAGTTCGAAGGGAATAGATTCCCATTTTATTCCACCACGAGCTCCATATTTTGGGGGATTGTGGGAAGCAGCAGTCAAATCTGCAAAATATTTGTTACTATACAAAACAGCCACAGCTTCATTAACCTACGAGGAGATTTGTACTATCACTACAGAAATAGAAGCAATTTTAAATTCTAGACCTCTTACAACACTGTCCAATGATCCAAACGACCTGAGCGTACTAACACTTGGCCATTTTTTGATTGGGGATTCATAAAAGGCAGTCGTGGATAACAAGGCCAAACCGATCAAGGGTACCTTATTATCCAGATAGAAGCTAGTATCTCACATCAAACGAGAATTTTGGAATCGATGGTCCCAATAATATTTAAATGAACTCCAACTAAAAACAAAATGGAAAACGCATTCTAACAACATTTAAACCGGCACCGTGGTAATTATGAAAGAAGACAACAATCCTATAATGAAATGACCCCTAGGTAGACGCGTTTTGCGGCGTCCAATACACAAACTTGCACCTTTGTTAGAAAATAATGAAGCTCTGTCTGAACCTCAAACAGACGCGCCATCATCCGAACGGAAGCGAAGAAATGATAAGTCTGATCCTAGTGAATCATCATCATCAAAGGCAGCAAGAAAAACAACAACTCAAGCTAGGCCGAACTCAACAAACCCAAACTTCTTCACTACACTATTACTAATTGGTCTAATTCTTCCAATTGTAATTGCAAGTGACATAGAGGTTATAAAATTCAACAATGCTTCTCCTGGAATTCACTTTCAACGACATGGAACAATAAGTCTGATTCATCACAGATAGAACCTTGTAGTGTACTATAATCTCGAGCCATACCTGAAGGATTTCCAAGCATTAGACAACAGTACTACAATATTGGATCATATTTTCAATAAACTTCCCTCCAAAGAACTCTGTTCCCAAGTTATACAACAGCTGCGGCTTATAACACACGAATTAGATAAAGATAATATTATTCCATCAAACAAGCCCTCCGTAAGAATTAAACGAGGTGCCATCGACGTTGTCGGAAACATAGCAAATTCACTCTTCGGAGTTCTTGACTCCAAATACGCCAGTGAAATATTAAACGAGGATCAACTTATAAACCTTTTAAAAAATCACACATCATTCACTCGACAGTCAACATCATGAAATTAAGCCAAGACGATATGTCAAAAAGACAACATGCGCTCGATAATCAACTGAGTCAATTATTCAATCGTGTAAACAATGTCACTGAAGAACTATACCAAACCAAACTGAAAGAATTATTTCTGCCCTGGTGCACCCACGCTACCCTTATAATCATTAACATTCAAAGAATGCAGACATCCATAACAGATGTTTTGGCAGATACCCACCTAGGACGAGTAAATCATCTTTTGATCACCTATCAACAACTAAAAATTGAAGTAGGTAAAATAAGAAGTCATCTTCCACCAGGTCTTCGGATTCCAGTTGAACCTGGCCGAATCCTACAAATCTATAAGCTAATGAATATCGAGGGACACATTAGCTCAAATCATATCATATTCAACATTGAACTGCCGTTACTCGGGTTAGAAGAATTCATAGCATACAAGCTAATTCCCATCCCAGCAGCAACTAATAACAGCTACATAACCAAACAATTGTCAACAGACGTTCTAGCTGTGAGTGCTCACTATGACCAATATTATCCCATAACCGAAGATGAACTTTCTAGATGTACTACAACTAAGGGAGATCATCACTTATGTAGACAAACCCATTCGGTATATCAAGCTGGAACTAATTTGAGTTTGTGCGAAATCAGCTTGCTTAACAATAAATCAGATATGTCAACAGGCGAACTAAAAATGATCAAGGCTAATTCAGTGTGGACCAAGCTTCCTGAATTAAATCAATGGATATTTGCAGTTAATGTAGAAACTATGCTTAATGTCGTTTGCAAGCAACAAACATCATTTATAGCATTAGAAAGAAATGGTTTGCTGAAACTTCAACCATATTGTGTGGCAAAAATAAACATTTCACACTCCAATGCCAACAAATTTATTCGTCTAAGGTTAAAGCTTCATACACCAGAGTAATTCAAGATGTTCTGTTTTAAAAGGCAATTCAGTTAGCCACACTTAACTACAACATTTCAAATACCAGCTCTTTAAATCAAGAGTTGAATGAACTGCGAGATCAGCTCAGACGTCAGCAGCTGGAATTACCCAGTCATATCCGGTATCATAACATTCCCCACAGCATCGTGAGTTCACTTGGACTACTCATCACCATTGCAATAGTGGGATTCTTAGTCTACAAAAGATACTGTCAGAAACTCCCTCCGCCTATTCCGGCCCCACGGATAACACGTTCATCGAGCTTCACCATAAGTCTCTAAGATATCATCCTGATGAACCCGCAGATCATCAGCGCGGGGCAGGATGTTCCGTTCCACAGAACAGTCTTCATATAAAATTCGTATTCAAATACTTTTTTGCTTCATATACTGTAATGACTTTGCACTTTCATAATATTCATAATATAAAACTCAATTGTAGTGCCTTCTGCATTTTCAGCATTAATTTAATTTTCAACCAATAATGTAACAAAACACCTTGCACACTTTATTTATTTTTAAATTCACTTTTTCGTTAATTCGGCATTATTTGTCACACCAACCAAATTGTAAATACATAAATATAGACTAAGCATATTTTTAAGTATAAATATAGGTAGGAAATAAAATTGATTTCAGATAGCAACGAAACAGTAGGTAAATAAGACTTTTTATTTATTTCAAGTGAGTCTGCTTGAAGCTGTTTTTGTCATCGCAAGGAGTTATAGTGCTGCACTATATATTCCACCCCAGTCATAGTACAAGAACTGTGATCTGGACAACATAAAGACGATAGAACAATCGTCTACACTAACAATCATCACACGGATTGCACAGGTGATCATTTTAAGTTCGGTTATTTTTGAATAGCTTAGCAACAAAAAGTCGTAGAGCCGTACGGTTTTCAGTGTTTTACAAAGAACCAAATAAAGATAAAACCACAATTGAAGGTTAAAGGCCCATCTCACTTATTCCCTGCTTATCCAAAATTCTCGAAAAAATAATTGCGAAGCGTATTCTATGGTTTGCTGAAACCAACAAACTAATCAGCTCCAATTAGGTTGCATTTAAAGCAAACAGAGGCTGTGCTGATGCACTCCTTCACATCGACTACTTTGTATCCAAAGCACTATCTGCAAGAAACCATGTTTCGATACTCTCACTCGATTTTGAAAAAGCCTTTGATAGAATAGGTCTACATATTGTATTAAAAAACCTTAAAAAATGGGGAGTTGGACGAAACATCTACACATATTTTAAATCCTTTTTGATCAACAGACAATTCTGCATAAAGACGAACAATGTATATTCATCCAACCACCCATTGCATAACGGTATCCCGCAAGGATCACCTCTTTCGGTAGTCTTATTCATAACTGCTTTCAATGATATAAATTCAATCTTGCTAAATCATAAACTGTTGGATCACTGCATATACGCAGATGATATCTATATACTCTGTAAAACTATTGATGTTAATAAAAGTAAAATCTTATTGAAATTAGCTTTAGAAGATATCTTAGAATGGGCAGTAAGTTCTGGTGCTAAACTATCAATTGAAAAATGTAAACTACTGCACATATGTAAAAAACAAAAATGTCAAAAACTCGATGTTAATATTAATAATATATCAATCGAAAATGTTATTAGCTTAAGTATTTTAGGTTTAGTTTTTGATAATAAATACAGCTGGAACAACACTGCCAATACTTAAAGAAATCCCTAGCTGCGAGAACCAATGTAATAAGATACTTATCTTGTAAACGTAGTAATGTACACATTAACACCCTTTCGCATATTACAAAAATGTTAGTTTTAAGTAAGATAGACTACGCTCTATACATATTCGGACAATGCTCGCAATCAACACTTAAGACGATTAAACCGATGTACCACCTAGCCGCCCGAAGAAGCATAAACGCTTTTCCTACTACACCAATTAAAAACATCCTTGTCGAAGCAGGATTACCAAGCATCGAGGAACGTAGGGACGTTATCACACTTAAACTCATTCCCAAACGTATGTTCTCCAGAAACTCAATTATTGTGTAGGGAAAACTTTGTCACCGCAACACTGGTGTCACCTTGCGGCAATTTTAGGAAGTTCAATTTACCCATCTACCTAAAGACACTTCATTCCGAAAATCGGGAAATTTCAAAAATTTTCAGAATGTCATTAGTTGTTCAATTTCCACACCAGGAAATAAATTCGATAAGGGAATATCCTAAGCCAGAACCATTCTGTCATAATTTTCACTGAACCCAACCTAAAATGAAAAATCCTAAGAGGAAAATATTTTTGTAAGCTCAGACGCACTCATTCTAGCATGTTCTATTGCTACATGATTTTGCGCAATAGCATTATGGCTGCCAGACACTTCCGGCATTTTCGTTTTTCCTTTGTTGTTACCATCCTCACAAACAGACGCTTTTTTTCATCTCTTTCTTGAGTATCTTCTGTGTTCTTCTGGAATTCCACTGGAAGAAATACAAAATGCATGTCCAATGCATGAGTGAAAACCCGTTCCGAACAAATACACATTAGGGTCAGTTTGACTAAAAACTGACATAGGTACTTTCTATTTTTGACAGGTAATGTCAGTTGACATGTAAATTGCATAAATAGTATGGATAAAATCTTAGTCACCTGTCAAAACCATTTTTAGATCATTTCTGACAACTCCTGATCAGAACTCTTTGCAATATCTGAGCTGTCAGATGAGTATAACAATATTTTGTTGTCAATTCACTTGAAAACATGAATTAACGTCATGTCCACAACATCAACTGAGGTAGTAACCAATTGTGTCAATTTTGAACCAATTTTCGAAAGAAAATACGTCACATGTCAAAATTTGACATGTACAAAAAAATGGCATACTGTTGAATAAATGGCACTAAGTTACTTAATAACCTCTATTATACGTTATAGGACCGAAATAAATTGACAGAACATGATAGGTTTCGTCATTTGACATGTTTTATTCCGTATTATATCTGTCAGTGTGAAGTAGCTTTATTTTGCTACTCGATACTAAACGCACTTCACTTTGTTAACAAAACACGAACGCAAACCCTATTGTTAACAAAAGAACGCGGTAATGTCTTTCCATAGAAAACCAGACAGAGGCGTGGCCTCACAGAATTGTCTATGTCTCGATCATTATATTTTCAACCCTCATCCGCTTAACATCGTCTAGTTAAAAAGTAAAGTCATTCAGTTTTATTTCATGCAGCAGAATTAAACTCAAAAATTTAATATTCTAATTTGCTCGCGTGTGATATATATTGTATATACATATTTCATCAAAGTGGATGAAATTTAGTTTGCTTAAAGCAAATCTTTTGCATCCTGCATCAGGAATTTACCCTTTTATCAAGGTAGGTAAAAATAATTTTTTTTTCTTTTTCGGTCGGCCATATTGCATGTGCCTGACCAGAATTTTCGCTTTTCGTGGACGTTTCTTTGTTCTCAAAGGACGTACCACAAATTATTTCCATTAGAACTAGTAATTTTAAGATTTTATTTCTTGTTCACTAGGGTTTTTGGTTTGGGGCAAGAAGTTGGCCCATAATACGAGGAATTTTTGGCACATGACAAATCTGGTCATGGCGGCGTGTATAATGCACATATCAGAGTGCACGGATTTTGGTGGAACACCTCTTTAAGTCCTGAATAGGCAATCAACATTCAACTTTAACCATCTATACGGTTGAAGTGAAGTAGGAGCGCATCAATTACATTGCGCTACCGAAGCACTTACCGTCCACGAGGGATTCATCTGAACATCTTTAGCGAGGCATGTGCTTTTCTGTGCAAAGATTCAGAACCACATGGCCGTACACATTCTACATTTCCATATACGAAATCATCTATAGCCTACGACATTCCTACGAAAAATTATTTTTTTGAATAAAAGAAACGAAACTGCATTTCTGGGTTAATCCATTTCGAATTTGTGGAAACACCAGGTAACACGTTTATATATATGTATTATCCCCTTGAAATATATACATACCGAAGAACAGTCTCTACACGCTAAAGAGACTCCATAGAGCAAAGCAATTTAAGAAGATTTTTATCATAACGCTTCCATTATTTGCGCATGAAGCACAATATTATTTTCGTTGTGCAAATACAACGTGACGTCCATACGCCCACGGACGGTGGAGCTGCATACAGTTGGTGCAATATAAGAGCACCGTACAGAATTCAAACCATCCTACCTATATATTTATATATTTATATATTATATTATATTTATTATAGTGAGATTATTTCTATACTAACTTTAACTGATATGATATTACCGGAAAAGTGAAATTTAATATATACTGTGTTTGTGTAAATTTGTGTTTTCGTCCTTGATACTTAGAAAAGTTAAAGTCAGTTTTCAGAAGTTCTTTTCTTTTTTCTTTATTTGTAAATTCACTGCCTTAACTTCTATACTTTCTTGTGAATCGAACCCTAGTGTCTTTAAAAACCCCTAGCAGATTCCGATTCGAGATACACTGGAGGTTTTTACTTTATACTTACTGGTGTTAAGAAACTTTTAACGTTTCACAATACTCGACGCTTTAAGTGTCCATATACTCACTGCACATGGTTGCATTCCTCACTGTCCTTATGGACCTTTCTCTCACTATTCTATGAACTGAATCTTTAGTCTGTCCTGTCCGTATCTGAGTCTAATCGATACCACTTCTTTTCGGCTTCATTTTCTTCATTCTTTAATGAGCTTACATTTGTCTAACAGATATTTTCTGTAGTCATTAGACAACTTTCTGTTTTGAACTTGTCAGCTCACCCTTTTATCCTGGTTTTAACTTAACTTGTTACGTATCCATTTGGAAGTCCTTTGGAGTTACCTGCCGATACTTTTTTTTTTTGAAAGAATTTCTTTCTTCCTCAAGTGGAGATTGAAGGTTTTATCCTTACATCCACTGTGAATACTTCGTGTACATTGTGTATATATGTTTGTACATCGTGACTATTTGTCCCGATTGGAACCCTACGATTTTTAGCTACGTTTATAGCCAGGTGACACTTTGTCACTCAGTTGAAGATACATTATCTTTGGGATAGTATCTTGAGAAAGCAAAGATAGTGCTTTATCTCTGATAAGAGAAAGATACTGTTGACGACGAAGAGTAGAGTCGTGTATGTATAGTCATATCTATGGTTAAAGTTTTTAGAATCTTAGTTATACTTAACACTTTTTAACATTTCAGCGACTGGTATCCAGAGTGCACTCCCGATCCTTTACGACTGTATTTGATTGATATTTTGAAACTATATTTTTGATTATATTGAATTAACCATATTTATTATATATATATAACATATAACTTGATACTCTTTTTCTCTTACTATCTCCCTGGTCTGTTTCAAACAACATAAACCCTTGGGCTAACGTCCCATGTTTTCTTTTGTTTTCCTTTGGGATTCGTTTAGAGTTTGTTTCCTTATAAATCCCCGTTCAGTGTTTCGTAAATATTCATACTGTGTGTTTCGTTAGAATATTGTTTCGTAACTCGGTTTATCCTAGTTTACATCACAAAGTTTTAACACTTTTTTTTTTGAATAGAACTTTTAATAACTTGAAACTTGAAAGATACTTAAAGACAATTGAGTCAAATAACTTTTTTTTTAAATTCCACTCCAAAGAGAGTGATGTAACGAGCTAAGACTAATGATACTCGAAGTACATTTTTCTTCAGCGTATTATTTTTTTTGTTTTGAAAGACAAAAATAACTTTTAAAATTCGTATGAAGCCAAGAAGTTGCTTCTACATACGATCAAAGCATATATAGTTCAACGTAATTTGATATCAAGAGAAATAATTTAACTTTTCTACGATATTATCGATAATTAATTAAGAAATATTTTAGGTTTAATAAAACAAGATACTTTTGGTTTAGGTTTACATATATCAAAGAATGTTAGTTTTAAGATAAAGTTTAATAAACAACGACTTTATAACGTTTTTGAAGAACAAGAAATCTAGTAGCGTTTTTAATGCTGTCGTGTGGACAATGGTCTATTTCTTTGGTTACTTTGGAATTTTCTTTTAGATACAATGGTATTTAAGTAAGTACGTTGGGAGGGGTGGACATACTTCTCGTGCGGATGGAAAGGTGGATTGACATATCATGTTGTGTGTAGGTGTAGTGTAGGGCATTTTGAGTAAAGGTTTTGGTAACGAATAGGTCGTTATTGAGTTGTAGTATGATGGTTTAGGCAAGCCTTTTTGCTTGTCGTTTATCACGTTTAGGGGATCCTAAATATTTTATAGTGATACTTTCATAGTGTATACTTGGCACCGTGGATCAATGGTGGAAAAAGCTTCCGAGTTGATGGAACATTTCCTCATGGGTGGGTATAGAAGCCAGAAGGGGGAATTTATAACATCTTCTCCTCCTTCCCCATTTATAAGAGTGTGTGTAGGTGCTGACCTACACTCACTAGTCAGCGGTTTTGTTAGTCGTTTGCGCTGGATAAGCTGACTGAGCCATAGCGCTTTATCCTCAAACAGCTAAGGATACTTTTTGGTATAGCGGCTCGCTATTTGTGCGGTTCTCTAAACAGTCTTTTACAATACACTTTCTAGGTTGAGTAGGCCTACCAACTCAATTATACTTCCGGAGCTATTTACATCTCAACGTTTGTTGATCAGGCCCCCCAGCAAGGAATATTTAATTTTGTTTTTTCAAAGTTTTCAACATCTAAACTTCAGTAGGTTCGCACTGGTTAAAAGAGGTAACAACGTTGTCGATCCCTGAGCAAGAATGACCCTTATGAGCTAGTTGAGGGCGTGCGTGCGAACCGGATGCGAAGGTCGATCACAACCCAAATGTTTCTCTGTCTCTACCAAGTGGATCTGTGGTCATAGAGAGAGTTCTCTATGGGACAGTCTTGTGGTTTGAACAGAGTTACAGCCTTTCCACTTTGGATTCGTTAAGGAATCACATTGGGACTAGTGTCCAAGGCGACCGAACCAGTGTACATTTCATAAGGAATTTGGTATTTAGTGAGTTTTGGGATTTATCTTGGGTTTTGTTGTGGTATAGTAGTAGAGTGGCAAACTAGTCCATCTATGGTTTGTAGTAGTGAGTTTTACTTGACGATCAGAATAAAGACTTTAAGATATGATCGAAGAGAGTAAGTTTCTGAGTGGAAAGGGGAATAAAGAATTACAAAGGAAAGGAGTCAATGCTAAGAAGGGGATGAATTAGCTTTTGGTATGAAGGAATATGTCACAGGTCTCTGGCAGAAACCAGGGAGGTCATTAACAATTTCTGTGGTAAGTTTCATCCAACGCGGGAAGATACAGTCTATAGGAGACAATAGTTTATCTTTCTGAGATCTGTTCACTTGTTAGCGTTGTAGACATCATCTGGTAGAGGCTGTGGTCTCTCATCAGCAGGTTCGATGGTAAAGTATATATATTTCATTTCTTATTTGTATATTTCATATATTCCAGGTTTAGGTCATTGTTTATGTTACAGGATAGCATCTAATATGAGACCACTGTGTGAGGTCTTGTAGGAGACCGCTTGAAGTATCATGAGCAATGGTCCCAAACACATTTAATTCGTTACAATTGATAACGATATCAAAAGAGCAATGAACCACAAACTTGCGAAGCGAATCCCATCCGCAATCACGACTATACACCAAAAAGCAATCCAAAATGACATTCCACTTAAACGAAATCAGACCGCTACTCCACGCCATCCCCCATGGTTTATTAATCCAAATTCATTGATACTTACCCTAGCAAACCATAGAAAGAAAAATACTAATAACACTACATATCGTCAACTTTTTGCTAGTATCTCATCCGACTTAAAATCGGATGGGTGCAATTTTGTTTTCACAGTCGGATCAAAGACATCAGTAAATACATCTTTCGCCGTATCTTTCGAAAATGGGACGATTGCCTGCATTGGTAATCTTCCTGATATCGCATCAATATTTACAGCTGAAGCCTTTGCGATTATCCAAGCTACGAAAAGGGTCATGAAGCAACGAGGTAGATATGTAATATGCTCAGATAGCATTTCAGTTCTGAACGCAATACAAAACCCGAACAATAACTCCGAACTCATATCCAAAATCCGATACCAACTAATCAAATCACCAACAAAACTTAAACTGATGTGGACTCCAGGACACGTTGGCATTCTTGGAAATGAATACGCAGATTTTGCAGCAGACCTTGCTAATAAAGCTCCCGTATATAGATTCGACATCAATACTAAATTAGACCTATTAAAACATATACAAAAAATCACAACAAACAACTTAAAATATGATTGGAACCTCTACCATCACCACTACAAAAAAGTTAACCCCGAAAGACTGAAACCAATTTACCCCACAGATATTCCCAAACATAAAATATCGAACTTCGTTCGAAAAAGACTTGGACACACTGCCGCTTCTCATCAACACCTCCTTACCAAAAATAACCCACCAAACTGCGACTCTTGCAAAACTAACATGGATCTAATCCATATTTTAGAAAATTGGTCCGTATATACTCCTATTATGAAAAACTTATTAAAAAATAAATCAATCTATGAAATACTTCAAGGAACCAATTGTAAAAATATTAATCTTATCAATGAATTTATAGATATAACAAACATTATCATTTGATTTTAAATTATCAATAGAACCAATAGTCTCCGCAGCTAGGTTCGTAATTTTGTTTTATACTATCATGTAATTTTAATTATTTGTTAATAAACTATAATAATAATAATAATAAAAAGAGCATACAATTTTGATAACAAAATCAATATTTAATTACGGATAATTTTGAAAAAAAAATAGTTTGAATTTTTTTTTTTTTTTATTTTGAGTTTGAACATTAGTTTTTCTAAAGCGGTTCACAAGAATAACTTTATTTAAAAATGTAATTGAAGAAAAGAAATGACTTGATTCATTATGTCTTTGGCTCTGGGTCTATTACGTAAGATCAATGAAGTCGGTCTTGTGGTTAATTTGGATAAGAGCGTTTTTTCAAAACCTGCAGTAGATTTTCTTGGACACACCATCGATGCCAATGGTATTCGGTTAACACAAGCTAATATAGAGGCCATCAATAAATACGAACCTCCTCAAACAATAAAGGATTTGCGGAGATTTCTAGGAATGATACTTTTTTTCCGCCGTTTTGTTCCGAAAGCTGCTCAATGCCAAATGCTTTTGAACAAGCAAAAAGAAAAATGATAAGCGAAAAATTGATTAGACTCCTCAGTCACTTAAAGCTTTTCACGAATGTAAGGCACAATATTGAGCAACGCTACGATTCTTGCCTTCCCCCTCCGCAACTAGCACTTGTTGTTGATGCATCTGACTCCGCCATTGGAGCAGTCGTCTAACAAAAACTTAAATCAGACTGGCAACCTCTTAGTTTTTTCTCAGCTAAACTATCTAAATCGGAGCGCAAGTACAGTGCGTACGACAGGGAATTATTGGCGGCCTATGGTGCGAACAGACATTTGAAACATCTGTTGGAAGGTAGAGCTTTCACGCTCTACACGGACCATAAACCACTTACCTACGCCATGCGTCACAATTCCGAAAAAGCAACTCCTAGGCAACGCACGCATTTGTTCAAGGTGAACAAAACTTGGTTGCGGATGCTTTTTCGAGAATGCACGAATTGTCAATTCCAGAAAGTATTGACTTCACTGAAATCGCGATGGAACAAGAGGGTGACCCAGAACTAAAAAAAATGATCGAGTCAAACGCTTCCGTGAAGATTAAAGTGTTTGCACTAAATTTGTCAGAAAAATCAATATTTTGTGACGTGTGAACTGACAAAGTACGACCATTTATTCCAAAGCGATTTCGCAAATTAGTCTTTGAAAAAGCTCACAATTTATATCACCCAAGTGTTCGAACTACTGCCAACGAAATGCGACACAAATACATTTGGCCTTCCATAAACAAAGATGTTCGATCTTGTAGGGAAAACTTTCCCGCCAGTACATGCAAGTGGTGTGCGCAACTGGTGCCATCTATCAGAGAAACTTCTCTGATACTCACCCCGTGCTGAACGCACTCATTACAATCCACCTAAGGAGGATTCCACAAATGAAATCCACATCCACAAAGAAATCCATTTCCAGAACGGAATCCACTAGACTTCCAATTTCAATCGTCTTTCCATGACTTGCTCTTTCCACTATTTCAATGGAAGTGCTATTAAGCGACGAGTAACCAGCTACTCGCTATTCTAGAAATTACACCCCATTCACATAGGCACTGCAGGTGTGGCGATCACACTAGCATGAATAAGGTAAAATATAGACATCCGACATATGCTGTCCTCGGGTGAAGTAGATCATCACCGTAGGCTCGGACAAAACGTCACAATGGACAGATATAACTTTGAGGTTGTCAAGGACTTTGTCTATTTGGGTTCCACTATAACCTCTCAGAACAACATCAGTGAAGAGATCAGTCGAAGAATCACTCTTGCCAATCGCTGTTTCTTCGGGCTAAGAATGCATCTTAGTAGTAAAGCCCTCTCTCAAAGGACCAAGGAGACACTATACAAGACCCTTATCATCCCAGTCCTGCTGTATGGGGCAGAAACGTGGACACTGACACAATCGGATGAATACAGGCTGGGGTGCTTTGAGAGAAATATTCTTTGGGTGATATTCGGGCCTGTATGTATCAATGGAGTATGGAGGAGAAGATTCAATGACGAACTGTACGGGCTATACAGCGACATTGACTTGGTTAAGAAGCTGAAAATTCAGCGGCTTAGATGGCTGGGTCATGTGGAGCGTATGGACGAAAGCGCTCCTGCCCGACGAGTCTTCAATTCCAACCCGGAGGGCCGACGCAGTTCTGGAAGACCCCATTTAAGGTGGCGCGATCAAGTGGTAAACGACCTCAACCAACTTGGTGTGTGCAACTGGAGGCCACTGGCTAGGGACCGGCCTAGCTGGCGAGGATTGTTGGTTGAGGCCGTGGTCCACAATGGACTGTCTGCGCCACCTTAAGTAAGTAAGTATAGACATCCGCTATATAGAAAATGTCAGGCCAGCAGAAAAACCGACAAATGACTGTCAGACAGTAGGTCTAAGGAATGTGAAAGCAAGGTAAACCGATCCGAATAAAGTAGTTGACACGAAAGTTTCTTACTCCTTCTGTCGAGCCGAACCAACCCATCAGTACATTTAGCATTAAGTCTAATGTCACTTATTGTCTTTGTTGACGTTGTATAAAGATCGAGTCTATCATGACCCAATCGGAAATTATAGCGAATGTCATTCGGGGAATGAGAGATATTTTGCACTCGTTATTGTCTTAAAAAGATTTACAAGCCCAATCTTTCTTTGGGACAGCTACCCTTTTAGACCCAAATGGTACGAGAACCGAGAAACAGACGTGTGATAAGTATCTAACTCACCCTGTACGACCTTGTAACCTTCTCAACAATTCTCCAGTACAACGAATTACTATTTTTGATATACCTCAGATGTGACACTTGTTAAATCATGACAGAACCAACGATACCGAGCCGTGACAAGAAGTCATACAACAATAAACGTCAACCCTAAAATCCCAATGACGATATTGATACTACCCAAGACACCATTACTGTTTACGTCAATAAAATTGATTTTTTTTCCTAATTGCTATTGGTAGCGAGAGTCCTTTATCATAGCGTTTTATACACGCCGATTGGTGTCATTCGATGCATCTGGTACTTCATTCTGGAAAAATCATTAACATTTGCTACTTCACTATACCTAACTCGTTACATGAAATGGAAAGAATATTGGAAAAGAGGAAGTGAGACTGGAAGTTAGGGCGTTGGCTACCTGGAAAACAGGAATGTAAACTAGAAAGTTCGATCTCGGCCCGCGAACAACACCACCGCAGAACAATAATTTTTACACGCAGCTGAACCGCGTCCATTTGTACTTCTCCAATGAGAAATCCTCCAATTGCATACCCAATTAGGAGTAATAATCTCAAAAAGTAACTTTATATTATAACAAAAGGTAAGAATTTCAACTTTATTATTCCTCAAAGCAAATATATTAGAATTTGCTTTGAGACATAATGAAATTTAACTGCGTCACATGGCCGACGTGCTAAATTGTAGTTTTTGTTGTGCCTTTAGGAACATCAGCCCTGAGAACACACCACTGAGGAGCATCTCATCCAGTAGGCGGCGCGGCGCAACAGTTTCGTGAAGAAACTCCTTGCCCTCACACCCAATTTTGGAATTTTTTTTTATTTTATATATATCCGCCCTTACACGCGGGTACACTTTTCATGTGTCTATATATATATATATACAAATATACGAATAGGCGCAGGCTGCGCAATCTCTGATGCATTCCTTTTTGGTGGCCTAGAATTTTTTTTTGTGTTGAACCACACAGGACTTATCTCCAGGTCGCACATACGCAGCGACAAGGGCATTCCAAGGAACTTTGGCGAGACGAACACGTGCAACCGTCTGGCGTTGATCCGTTCATCGGCTCGTCGACGGCTACGGCAACACACGAGGCTATAACGCCTACCAGCAGGCACAATCATATTGGCAACGATTTCAACGGGTACCCAGTCAGCCGTGATGCGGCCATTTAGTAGCAATGCATTTGCCTCTTGAATTTTCTCGGATTTATCTTTGTCGCACTTCTTTCGTTTAGAAGTGCCAAAAGCGCATCCACTTTCTAAAAGCAGATTAAAATCTCTACTTTTTGCAAATTCCTCATTTAATAAATTCTTTACAAATTTAAAAAAATTTGCATTTCGAGGAAAAGAGCGGGACAAAACACCATTATAAGCCTCAACAGGAGAGGTTGTACGGGTCATAAGATTGTAAACCGACAATCCTTCAGGGGATACCTAAAAAAGATGATATATTAACAAAACTAAAAAAAATACATATAGATATGAGAAATATCAATAATCACCTTCTTTATCCATTGGTTTTCAAAATAGTCAAAAAATGGTTCAAACAATTTGTTTGTATCAAAACCTCTGCTGTTGGTTTTAAAGGCATGAAATGAGCTCTCAATTTGGTAGTCTGGTAGCAAAGGCAAGGCCATAATTTTATGGAATAATTCAGATGCTCTCTTATTAGCCCGTATGAAAGCCGCTAATTTTTTGTGCTTTGTTGATATGTTCCTTCGTACAGCTTGGCAAAAATGGAACCAACAGCCATTAATTGTTGCATTTGGGTTGGTTGTTTTTAATGCCTTTCGAAGGCCAGCTTCATAGTCTGTCATGAAACTTTTAGCCTCAAACTTGAAAATACTTTCATTAATATAATGAAACAAATGTGTATAGCAACTTTCACTTTTTCTATCCATCAGAATAAAGAAAAAAGGATAAATCTGTAAGAAATTTAATTTTTAATAAAGAATTGAAACTTAACGAATAAAATAAAAATCGTGCAGTGTATGGAAAATTATTTTTGTAGAAAATCGCATACCAAACAATTTAAAGAGATAAAAATAATATGAAAAAAAAAGTGAAAATGTATGAGCAATAGTTTTTGGTTCCCAATTTGGAATGTGTTTTTTGGTGAAAATGTGTAGATGGAGTAATTTGGTGGCCGACGCGAGGGGGGGGGGGGTCACGCCGCACCAGCGCCCCCGCCCCACGCGCGCGCGCGTTTTAAATTGTTAAATTGTTTGGTATGCGATTTTCTACAAAAATAATTTTCCATACACTGCACGATTTTTATTTTATTGACAAAGGTTTTGTTATCATAATACGGACCTTTTCAAAATACTCAATGTATATTATAAGGAGCTGTTTAAAACACCCCTGAGGAACAATTTTAAAAGTTCCGTCTAGTAGATATTTCCTGTTGAAAGCAGGAATGTTTTGTCGAATTAGCTGGGCTATCGCTTCGGAAGAGAAAATGCAATAAGAAAATGATTCTTCTTTAATGCATGCTCTGAAAAAGGGTTGCTAATTTTTGGTTTTTGCGAAATTCTCCCATATATATTTCAATTGAAAAGCTTCAATGACATCCAGTGCTGTTTTTGGTGAGGAAACAAAATTGATACTTGTTACTTTTTGCAACCCACGCTGCATTTTACCAAAATCCAAATTGGCCGACACTGTTGGAGAGCTTAAATATTGTTCGTCTAGTTAGTTTATCATCATTATAATAAATACATACATCTAAAATATAAACTTACTTTGTACAAGCTCTCTGAAAAGCAGATCGAATGCCACTCAATGCATTTGTTTGGCCCAAAACCCTTCCAACATTTACACACTCTGTTTTTATTTCGTTAACTACTTTAAATGTTTCATAAAGCTCACTATGATCGCCATGGTTATGGCTCACAAAGTTAACACTTTTTTTACAATGGCCATCGCTTGCAATTTCCACTCTCGAATTGCAGAATTTATCGTAACATACAAAATAACACGTATTTGTTTTTTTATTCGTTGATTTTTTAACATACAAAAATTTTTCTGTATATAGTATTTTACTGTTCCTCCGCTTCCCAATTACAAATTCATACTCCATTTTCCTTTCGTCCGAATAGCCAAACAATTACAACGCGACTGCTTCTTCAAGATTGCTAACTGAAAATTAAAACCTCCAAAACAAATCAGCAAACAGGTTTTTTATTTGTTTTCCCTAAAATAACGTTATAATTTGAAGACAAATTACAAAAACACAACGTTTTAGGCTAAATGAACTAACTCTCCCACTTTTCGCGATTTTAATTTTTCATCGAAAAAACAAAATGAACTAACTCCCACTGATTTATGGTTAGGGCCACGGACCAAGAAGATACAGACCGCCAATTCACCATATGGTCTCTCTTTTTGCCTACAAGCTAAAAATCAGCTGATATGCCATTTATTTTGAGAGTGTTACGCGCTCTCCCTTGCTTTAAAACCCATTTAGCAAACACACCTAAAAAATAAATGGCATACGCAGGTATAGTTGCCATTGCAAAATGCACAGAGAGAGATGTACACGTATTCACAGACAGTAAAAAATATTTCGAGGGTGTTTCAGGCAAGGGGAGTACGAGTTGGCGGTCTGTGTATGGTCTGTGGTTAGGGCTTACTTCATTGGGAATAAGTTCGTTACGAACTATGTCCCAACTGAATTTTCTCCCAAAATTATGAACTAAATCCCACCACAAAATTTGGTGGGACTTAGTTCATTTAGCCTCGTGGGAGTTAGTCGATTTGGGAGTTAGGACGTAGGGCCGTTATATTAATATAATTCAATCTTGAAGCTTTTCTTTCAGTCTACGGTTCTACTCAATTGGTAATTAGGGGGTGCGATCTTGAACCATCTTATCTTTTCACTCAATTCTTCTAAGTCTTTTCTTCAATAGCCATGAGAGCCCTTAAGCATTTCAACATTACATATTCGAACTCGAACATCTTGGGTTTAACGGTCGGCAAAAAACAATAGAGGTAACACCGGTTAAGTAGATCCCGAAGCAAGTACCCACGGCCGGGCTGAGCTAGTCATGGCTAAGGTACTGCCGGCCACCGCGACGGTCGATATCAACCACGATCCTACGTTGTCGCATGCCATTCTCATCGCCTGCTCTCGACAAGCAGTTGACGCGAGGTGGTGTTGCCGGCTTAGGATTGCTTCCGTCCCATTGACGCAGGAATAGGTAGTTGTAGCTAGATTTATAGGTGCAGACTGGAGTGGAATCTCCGAAGATGATTTTGTTGAATTTTAATATGGCATCTCAGTTCTAGGTATGATTGTGGGATTTGAGTAGGGTCCATGGTTTTAGGTGTAGGCTACGTTACATTACAGCTGCAGGGAGAACATCGTATACTTGTAGCGGATAGGCACGAGCGTGGCGACGGGTACCCTCTAGGCTGTTCCACGGGGTTTTGTGGTCAGTACCTATGGTAGGCCGTTGGACGACTCGTGCTTCTGTGATTGGGATGGATAGGAAGTATGGAGAGTCGGAGGAGGAGTGTGAGGTACAGGGAGTAGTGTTTGTGGAGCGTGGAGGTGCCTCTCATAGAGACACTGGAAACACGGACCTGCAGCAGTTTGACAACACAGGTGTGGTGCCTTGGTATGGACATCGGCGATAGTCGGGTGTTTCTCTGCTTCTTTCTCGCATCTTCTCTCCCTTCTTGGTATCTGATGGTGCATGGTGGGATATTTTATTATTGTCATTATTTCCTTATTATTCTTTATATTTCCTTATTATTTTTACGTTACAATCTTGGGCAAAAAATTGCATTCCATGCCAACGCTCAAAGGTGAGCAGGCATGTGGTCACTCCTCTCAGCTATTTTTCAGAAACTTCCGATCGTTTTGATACCATTCACTTGGAAATTATAGGTCCTCTACCTAATTCTGAAAGTTTTCGTTACTGTCTTACCTTAATTGATCGCTACACACGATGGCCTGAAGCAATCCCACAGGTCGATAGAAGGGCGGAGTCAGTTGTCGAAGCTATGTGCCGAGAATGGATACCTCGAATTGGAGTTCCTTCTACGATTATCACTGATCAGGGGAAACAATTTGAATCCAAGCTGTTGGAAGAGTTAGGTAAATCCCTGGGCTTTAAGAGGAACCGAATGACGTCATATCACCCACAAGCTAATGGGATGATCGACAGTTGGCACCGCACTCTCAAAGCCGCAATTGTGTGCTACCAAGACCAGCAATGGTCCAAAACCCTGCGATGCATTTTATTAGGGTTGAGAACATCGCTTCGTGAAGACCTTGTCTTCTTCAGCCGAATAATTGGTCTATGAAAAACTCTACCACATGAATATTTTCATTCGGGCGAAGTTGTACTACAAACTGAACTTGTGAACCGTTTGCGGCAGCACTTTAACGAAGTGCGGCCAGTTCCTGCATCCAACCAAGCCCGTCATCTTTAAAGACATGTTGTCTTGTGAGTACGTTTTTTACGCAATGACACAGTTGGAGCCTCTCTTCAGCAGTTTTACAATGGGCCTTTTAAAGTAGTCAAGCGAGGGCATACAATTTTTCCAATTATAATCAAAGGTAGGAAGGTCAAAGTCGTGTTGATCGGCTCAAGCCAGGATTTTAAGAGTCAGGCAGTTTTGCCAAAAAAGAAAGTAGCTTTTACCAAAGATGATCGGCCTAAAGACATAGTAATCTCAACCGACTCAAATAAAACTCAACGCAGTACAAGGTCAGGCAGACTTGTCAAACTACCTTCTAGGTATCGTGGCCCGTGACCTGGCCACTAAGGAGGGTCTACTGTGGCGGAACGCACCCTTACGAATTGTGCTAATACTAACGCGCAAGTAATCTGCATAACGAAAAGTCTTAAGGCTGAACTATAATAGTCGGAACGGCGCGGACGAGCCCATCCGTAAATGTGCGAGAACAAGCAATTCGAATCTCACGTCCGAAATAGCGGAGGGCTCCGTTTCGTCATGTTTCGATCAGTTTAATTTTACATTTTACATACCCTTACCGGAGCAGCGAAGCTGCGTGAGCGCGGTGTGCCCCCGAAAAAGGAGGAGAAAATCAAAAGTTCCCGCGAAGCGGCCCACCCAGGTCAAATTAATTACAAATGTTATTGACACAGGCGCCTGCCTGACAAATATACATACCCTTAGCGGAGCAGCAAAGCTGCGTGAGCGCGGTGTGCCCCCGAAAAAGGAGGAGAAAATCAAAAGATCCCGCGAAGCGGGCCACCCAGGTCATATTAATTACAAATGTTACACCAAAAAGGCGCCTGCCTGACAAATTTACATACCCTTAGCGGAGCAGCGAAGCTGCGTGAGCGCGGTGTGCCCCGAAAAAGGAGGAGAAAATCAAAAGATCCCGCGAAGCGGGCCACCCAGGTCATATTAATTACAAATGTTACAGACACAGGCGCCTGCCTGACAAATTTACATACCCTTAGCGGAGCAGTGAAGCTGCGTGAGCGCGGTGTGCCCCCGAAAAAGGAGGAGAAAATCAAAAGATCCCGCGAAGCGGGCCACCCACCCAATTGATTACGAAAACTGTTTGAAATATAGAAAGAAATGTGCGAGATATCAAATTATTAAAAGCAATCTTTAGTTTTTGAGCATAAGAGTAGGTAAAAGCAAGAAATTCTCGCGAATTTCTTACACTTACCTACTATTATGCTCAAAAAATAAAGATTGCTTTTAATAATTTGACAACTCGCATATTTTTTACAATTTCACTAACTTATGCTAGCGCAATATCATAAATGGAAAATCGATTTAATTTTGTTTACATAATTATGAAATAATGCATTGAAATTGAAAAAATATCTCTTCAAGAAATAATTCGAGTCCTGAGAAGAACCTTTTTTTTTTCGCTCCTGAGAAGAACCGACTTAGTACAACGTATAAGTTATACTTAGAAAAAATAGCTCAACACACTTCGTTAAATACTTTTTTAAGGTTTTTTATTTAACTTTTTATATATACAATTGATCTTAAAAAATAACTTATAAATATTAACATGACATATATATTTGTTTTGTTGGCCTAACGGTTAACAATGTTGATTTCTTAAAATTATAATAATAATTATAATATCTATGGTAAAACTACTTAAAATAAAGTCGGTTGACTTGTTGATCTCGGGATGTTCAGTTCCGGATGTCCAGTTGATGGGTTGGTGTTGGTGGTGTTGGGGGATGGTGATTAGCCACGGTAGTATCGTAGTATGCTGACCCGGTGTCAGCGTAGAAGGAGATTGTTTCTCCGTTGTCCTCTGGGATCCTCTTAGGTATGTCCAAGGCATTCAGATACCTTGATTCAGGATGTCGTTCCTGGGTGGTCATCCTTCTCATTAGGAGGTTCGGGTGGTTGGTGGTGTTTGTTATCATTTTCCTTGCGCACTTCAAGAGAAATTGGTCCAGCGGCTGAATTCCTGCTTCTTTGTAGACTCGGATGTTGCTATAGTGCTTTCGCCTCTGACGATCAAACACCAGTCCGGTGCATATCCGCAATATTTTCCTTTCAAAGATAAGGAGTTTCAGCATTGCAGTTTTCGATATGGTGAACAATACCGGAAAACTGTAGCTGATGACTGGTCTTATCAACTGCTTATAAATAAGCAGTTTCGTTGGCTGACTCAGTCCTGTCCTTTTCTTCATCAGGGGCGATGAAATGCGTGGTTGGCCTTCCTTAGTACTGCCTTCGAGTGCGGGTTGAACTTGAATTTCTCGTTGAAGTTTATTCCCAGGTACTTCACGTCCTTACTGGCTGTTATAGATGATCCATCGGGTAACTTCAGGACCAAGCTTCTACAGTATGCTGCTGATCTACTTCGGCTGTTGTTGAACACACCAGTTCGGACTTCGATGCGTTAATTTGGATTCCCCATTTCTTATAAAAGTTGAAAAGCCTGGCTATGTTAAATACTTACCTCTTGTATTGGTATTTATACTAAAAAATAATAGTAGTGAAAAAATTTAAATATAGTACCAAATTTCGTTCTTGGTGATTCTCATCATTTGACCCCCTAATTCATATGAAAATGGTTATTTTGATGTAGTATTAAAAAAAGTACTAAATCGGCGGTCAAACGTTACGCGGTCAATCGTGCTGCGGTCTATAGTTCTACGGTAAAACGTTTTGCGGTCAAACGTTACGCGGTCAAACGTTACGCGGTCAAACGTAGCCAACCCCTTTTAAATGTTTTTAATAAGTGTTGTCTAGGCTTTAATAAAACGTTCGAGTTAGTGATACAAACATTTACAAAAACGAAACGCGACGGGGCAAAAAGAAATGTTTGGTTTTCAGTAGAATTAAGAAATCTTAAGCAAACTAAAATCAATCTATATGAATGAGCTAAGATAACAAGGCATACTTTTTATAGGAATGAATACGCAAGGATACGAAATTTATATAAAAAGAAAATTAATGAAGCAAAAAAT
Organism: Platycheirus albimanus; assembly: GCA_916050605.2. NCBI lineage: Eukaryota > Metazoa > Arthropoda > Insecta > Diptera > Syrphidae > Platycheirus > Platycheirus albimanus. Next base: position 188,978,578 of record OU696696.1, read on the forward strand.
AACTATATAAAACATAAAATAGATAATGCGAACACCCAAAAAGAAATGTGGCGTGCTATAAGCAACTTGTTTTAAATAAATCAAATGAAAGTATTACGGAGGTTTCTTTCGGAGGTGTTATCGCAAGTGAAGATGGAACGATTGCGGAACATTTTAAAAATTACTTCATAGAAAGCATCCAGGATATTCATGATTCTATACCGGTTATGGGAACTCAAAATCATTTAGTAGCAAACAAACAAAGTGTTTTAATTCAAAGTGGTTAGTGAACAACACGTATTGTTGATATGTAAAAACATGAATAACAAAAAAGACATTTTCGGAGTTGACATACAAATGGTTTTGGATAATTGGCTTCATTGTGGGATTGTTTTAACACGGATTATCAACACCTCAATATCAAATGGAAAGGTACCAACATCCTTGAAAGAATCAATAACAGTTCCTTTAAGGAAAAGTCAAAATACGAAATTATGCGAGTACTTTAGACCAGTAAATATGTTTTCTTTACTTGGAAAAATACTAGAGAAAGTGATACAGATGCAATTAGAAGAATACTTCGAAGAAAACAAATTGTTGGTAAAGGAACAGTCGGGATTCTGAAGGAAGCACAACTGCGAGACTGCGTTAAATTGGACGATAATAGAATGGAAGGAAGAATTGGACAAAAGGAAGGCGATTTTAGTTGTCTTTCTAGACTTAAAACATGCCTTCGAGACTATAAGCAGGTATATTTTGATTGCTAAACTGGAAGCGTATATAGTAAGTGGTGTAGAATTGCGATGGTTTAAAAGCTATCTGGAAGGCAAAACACAAAGAACAAGAATCGGGAATACGATATCGTCTAATATATGTGTTCAGTTGGGAGTTCCTCAAGGATCTGTTCTTGGAACCCTTTTATTCGCCATTTATATCAATGACATCCAAAGTGTGCTAACACATTGCAAAGTTAAACTGTTTGCAGACGATACGGTCATTAGTATAGCAGGTTATATAAGTGAAATAAAGTCGCTTTTAGAAGATTTGGTCCGCCTGGATTAATGGATGGCAGTGAACAAGCTTAAAATCAATGTTCAAAGACTAAGTTTATGGAGTTAAATGGCATATGTGGATACACATTAAGAATGAATAACCATGTGATTGAACGCGTAAGTCAGATCAAATATTTGGGTTTTGTAATCGATGATAATGTTGCATTCATAAGTAGCTTATTGTCATGCTTGCTTTTCTATGGGAACAAAATCATAAATTAAATTCTTCCCATCGAATCGCACCGTTGCAATTTACGCTGTCTGGGTGCATCAATCTCCATCTACTTCAATATACGTCACTTTGAACCCGTGGATGGCAGTACAAAATATGTGCATATCTCATATATCGGCGTTCAAGGTGAAGTATAAAGAAAGATTCCGTTGAGTTCAACGATTTATGTATCTCATAATCAAGGTGCTCAAGGTGAAGTAATCGGATTAGGTCGAAAAGGCTTTCGGCAGTGTGGAACTTAGAGAGTGCGATTTTACCAATCAAAGCGGAAGGTCATTTTTATTTCACCAAATAAGTTCGGTTATTAGTTATAAATATAACAAATTGGCGCAGCCAAAATCGTATGCTTTGAAATCAAAAAAAAAAAAAAAAAAAAAAAATCGTAAAACAAAAAAAAAATACTGCAAAATTGTGTTTGAGAATAAAAATAAGTTTTTCCAAAAATCAACGCAAACAAAAACGGATTACAAAAACAAGAAACCGAAAACTTGGGAAAAAAGTGATTTTTTTTGCCTATATATGCAAAACTGTGTTTGAGAATAAAAATAAGTTTCACCAAAAATCAACGCAAGCAAAAACGAATTACAAAAACAAAAAACCGAAAACTTGTGAAAAAAGTAGATTTTTGTTCGCCTATATTTATGTCTACACCGTCAATCGTACCAGAAACGCCAGCATCAAAAAAGGAAGATACAGCAACAACAGGACCAACAACAACAACAGGAACAACAACAACAACAACAGCAACAACAACAGCAACAACAACAGGAACAACATCATCAACCTGGGAAGGTCCAACAGCTTTACGAAGTGGTAGATTAAGGTTCAATCAACAAGTAAGTCTAGAGCAATGTTTAAATTTTTTAACAGAGAAAGCGCAAGAGACAAATAGTTTGACAATTCCTGAACTAGATGCTCTTGATAGAGCACTAAAAAATAAAAGAGCAGTGCGTTTAAAAAAAGTAAAAGCGTTTAAACAGAGTACGGAAGAGTTCAAAAAGGAATGAGCCGAATTTAATTGTCACTCGCGCTCGCTCAATAGAAATAACACACAAATTTTTATCGAAAGTAATACTTGTGAAAAATGAGTTTCAAAAGAAAAGAGTGAAATATTATTTATTTCTGATTCAACTGGATTGGTTGAGTCTTTCACTAACTGAATCTGAAAAAAGTTTAATAACAGAAACACAAATGTCGGTTGATTGTGCAAAGGTGGCAAAGGTACCAACATTTGATGGGGAAATAACCCCCTCCACAACAAGGGAGTTTCGACAAGCATATTGACTACATCTGTAAGAAATCGCAAAAAAAGTAGGTTTCTTTAAACGTATCAGAAAAAGAGTTTCAATGTTGTGTGCGGTAAAAATATATAATACTAGTTAGTTAAAAATAAATTTATTTTTTGCAATAAAAATTTGTATTATTCAAGAGTCCAAATAAAGCAACATAACTAACTAACTAACTATATAATACTATTATCAAGCCTCACTTTGAATATTGTTCTACCCTTCTCTTTTATGTAATAATGATTCTTTGAACAGGTTACAAATGTTGCAAAATAAGGCAATGGGGTCAATCCTTCAATGCAGCAGATCTACATCAATCCAAACGATGCTGTATTCACTTCGCTGGCTGGATTGTAGACAGAGGATAAAGTTGAATGTTCTACTCTTCATCTTTCAAATCAATGAATCTGAGTTTCCAGAGTATCTAAGCGAGCAACTTCGAACCGTAGCAGAAAGTCAGCCATACGATCTACGCTATGCAGATGTTAATTTTCGTTACCACTATAATAGAGCAGGAACACAAAATTCACTTTTAATTAAAGGTTATCAGTTCTTTAAAATTAACCAAATAATGTTAAGAGAGAAGCAAGTTTTTTTGAAGTGAAACTTCTTTATCGGCGTTGGAAAAAAATTTATCGTCACATTTTTCGGTTACGCGTCACATTTTTTCGTTACGCGCAATCTTTTGTTGATTCCATCACTGCACATAGCCATGGAGCGAGAGTAGGGAGCAAGCGAGTCAGATAGACCGAGAGAGAGAGTGATATAGAGCTAACGTCGCATCACGCACAGTGCCATGGGGAGAGAACTATAGGTTAGGTTAGGTTAGGTTTGTTTTATAAAAGCACAAACTGGTTCTGCATATCAACTGTAGGAAGGTCGGCGGCTGATGGTTAAAAATAAAACGGTGGGTAGCAGAGACGGTATGCATTATTTGTGTCGTATCAGACAAAACTGTTTCGTATATCCACTGTAGGCAGTCACCGCATTGTTCGCAGATTGGTTGTTTTTTCCGCCATGGTTGGAAAAAACTATTTGGTGGGTAAAGTAGTGGGAAAAAAATTCTTGGTTAAGGATAATTCAGTACGACATAGGTACATTATGTACCTACATACATAAATATTAAAAAACTATTTTATCACCAAAAATAAAAATATGTACAATTAAGGCTTAAAGTTTGATTTACAAAAAAATAGTAATTGAGCTCAGCGAGCATGTTTTACAAAAAAAACTAAGAATTTTTTGTTGTTTCCCGAAAACCGAATAATGACAATTGTTATTTTTATAGTCTAGGTAAGTAATGAAAAAATACAAGACTTAAATTTCATTTCTAAAGGCTATCCCTACTCTAATAAACTATTTTTCAATTCCAGTTTCAAACTGCTGTTAAATCGATTGCATTTACGCTGAATATTGTACTTTCAATACTTAATAGCATGCGCAAATTTAACGAGTTGACTGCAATGCGATCAAATTGACGGTTTGAAACTGGGATATCAAATGTTTGACGCAAGTGCAAACGTGCGGGTCTAAGGTTTTTTTTTTGAAAAATGCATTGAGAAGGATTTTAGTGTTAAACTTTCTTTTAAACAAAATATGGTGTTTTTTCCCCCTACAGTACAAAATTGGGATTTTATTTCGAATCCGGTGAGATTTCATATATTTCATATGGCATCATTGGCAGGCGGGTGGTTGATGGTTTTAAATTGGCGGGTAGCAGGGATGTGACTTGGTATGTGGTTAAATGAGCGCTGGAAGGTTGATATGAGAAATTTGATGTGTATGTGTATAATATTAAATGTGTTAGGCGGGTAAGCGGTCTTAAGAAGCTGCACTGGTCGGTTAATGCAGTGCAAAAAAATAAAAATTAGTTTGCCAAAGAAGTTTCACTTCTTACATGTGTACACTAGTACACGCACACATTTTTTTTTTTAAATTATGTGTGCAATTTGTTAAGCAAAGATAAGAAATTTATTTGTAATATATTTAATATATTTATTTATTATACTAATAAAAACATCTATCTATCTAAAGGTGCAGACGGGCCCGCCCGTAAATGTGCGAGAACAAGCAATTCGTAACTCACGCCCGAAATAGCGGACGGCTCCGTTTCGTCATGTTTCGATCAGTTTAATTTACGGATGTAAACTGCGCTCGCTATCGCACTTTACGGACGTAAATTTGCATCTGACTGGGAATGAATATGAGAGTGAGTGTGAGAGTGAGCGAGCTATGCTTATTGTTCAGAGGAAAATACATGTTTTGCTTCCGCGGAAATCCACTCCGTTATTAATAGCGTGTTCATTTCACAAATTGGACGGCAACGTTTTGTTCAGTTTTGACACTAGCTTCAGCCTTAAAGTGTCAAAAAATACCCATAATGGAACGGATTGCCGCGGAAGCAAAACATGTATTTTCCTCTGAACAATAAGCATAGCTCGCTCACTCTCACACTCACTCTCATATTCATTCCCAGTCAGATGCAAATTTACGTCCGTAAAGTGCGATAGCGAGCGCAGTTTACATCCGTAAATTAAACTGATCGAAACATGACGAAACGGAGCCGTCCGCTATTTCGGGCGTGAGTTACGAATTGCTTGTTCTCGCACATTTACGGGCGGGCCCGTCTGCACCTTTAGATAGATAGATGTTTTTATTAGTATAATAAATAAATATATTAAATATATTACAAATAAATTTCTTATCTTTGCTTAACAAATTGCACACATAATTTAAAAAAAAAAAACTTGCTTCTCTCTTAACATTATTTGGTTAATTTTAAAGAACTGATAACCTTTAATTAAAAGTGAATTTTGTGTTCCTGCTCTATTATAGTGGTAACGAAAATTAACATCTGCATAGCGTAGATCGTATGGCTGACTTTCTGCTACGGTTCGAAGTTGCTCGCTTAGATACTCTGGAAACTCAGATTCATTGATTTGAAAGATGAAGAGTAGAACATTCAACTTTATCCTCTGTCTACAATCCAGCCAGCGAAGTGAATACAGCATCGTTTGGATTGATGTAGATCTGCTGCATTGAAGGATTGACCCCATTGCCTTATTTTGCAACATTTGTAACCTGTTCAAAGAATCATTATTACATAAAAGAGAAGGGTAGAACAATATTCAAAGTGAGGCTTGATAATAGTATTATATAGTTAGTTAGTTAGTTATGTTGCTTTATTTGGACTCTTGAATAATACAAATTTTTATTGCAAAAAATAAATTTATTTTTAACTAACTAGTATTATATATTTTTACCGCACACAACATTGAAACTCTTTTTCTGATACGTTTAAAGAAACCTACTTTTTTGCGATTTCTTACAGATGTAGTCAATATGCTTGTCGAAACTCCCTTGTTGTGGAGGGGGTTATTTCCCCATCAAATGTTGGTACCTTTGCCACCTTTGCACAATCAACCGACATTTGTGTTTCTGTTATTAAACTTTTTTCAGATTCAGTTAGTGAAAGACTCAACCAATCCAGTTGAATCAGAAATAAATAATATTTCACTCTTTTCTTTTGAAACTCATTTTTCACAAGTATTACTTTCGATAAAAATTTGTGTGTTATTTCTATTGAGCGAGCGCGAGTGACAATTAAATTCGGCTCATTCCTTTTTGAACTCTTCCGTACTCTGTTTAAACGCTTTTACTTTTTTTAAACGCACTGCTCTTTTATTTTTTAGTGCTCTATCAAGAGCATCTAGTTCAGGAATTGTCAAACTATTTGTCTCTTGCGCTTTCTCTGTTAAAAAATGTGTGCGTGTACTAGTGTACACATGTAAGAAGTGAAACTTCTTTGGCAAACTAATTTTTATTTTTTTGCACTGCATTAACCGACCAGTGCAGCTTCTTAAGACCGCTTACCCGCCTAACACATTTAATATTATACACATACACATCAAATTTCTCATATCAACCTTCCAGCGCTCATTTAACCACATACCAAGTCACATCCCTGCTACCCGCCAATTTAAAACCATCAACCACCCGCCTGCCAATGATGCCATATGAAATATATGAAATCTCACCGGATTCGAAATAAAATCCCAATTTTGTACTGTAGGGGGAAAAAACACCATATTTTGTTTAAAAGAAAGTTTAACACTAAAATCCTTCTCAATGCATTTTTCAAAAAAAAAACCTTAGACCCGCACGTTTGCACTTGCGTCAAACATTTGATATCCCAGTTTCAAACCGTCAATTTGATCGCATTGCAGTCAACTCGTTAAATTTGCGCATGCTATTAAGTATTGAAAGTACAATATTCAGCGTAAATGCAATCGATTTAACAGCAGTTTGAAACTGGAATTGAAAAATAGTTTATTAGAGTAGGGATAGCCTTTAGAAATGAAATTTAAGTCTTGTATTTTTTCATTACTTACCTAGACTATAAAAATAACAATTGTCATTATTCGGTTTTCGGGAAACAACAAAAAATTCTTAGTTTTTTTTGTAAAACATGCTCGCTGAGCTCAATTACTATTTTTTTGTAAATCAAACTTTAAGCCTTAATTGTACATATTTTTATTTTTGGTGATAAAATAGTTTTTTAATATTTATGTATGTAGGTACATAATGTACCTATGTCGTACTGAATTATCCTTAACCAAGAATTTTTTTCCCACTACTTTACCCACCAAATAGTTTTTTCCAACCATGGCGGAAAAAACAACCAATCTGCGAACAATGCGGTGACTGCCTACAGTGGATATACGAAACAGTTTTGTCTGATACGACACAAATAATGCATACCGTCTCTGCTACCCACCGTTTTATTTTTAACCATCAGCCGCCGACCTTCCTACAGTTGATATGCAGAACCAGTTTGTGCTTTTATAAAACAAACCTAACCTAACCTAACCTATAGTTCTCTCCCCATGGCACTGTGCGTGATGCGACGTTAGCTCTATATCACTCTCTCTCTCGGTCTATCTGACTCGCTTGCTCCCTACTCTCGCTCCATGGCTATGTGCAGTGATGGAATCAACAAAAGATTGCGCGTAACGAAAAAATGTGACGCGTAACCGAAAAATGTGACGATAAATTTTTTTCCAACGCCGATAAAGAAGTTTCACTTCAAAAAATTTAAACATTGCTCTAGACTTACTTGTTGATTGAACCTTAATCTACCACTTCGTAAAGCTGTTGGACCTTCCCAGGTTGATGATGTTGTTCCTGTTGTTGTTGCTGTTGTTGTTGCTGTTGTTGTTGTTGTTGTTCCTGTTGTTGTTGTTGGTCCTGTTGTTGCTGTATCTTCCTTTTTTGATGCTGGCGTTTCTGGTACGATTGACGGTGTAGACATAAATATAGGCGAACAAAAATCTACTTTTTTCACAAGTTTTCGGTTTTTTGTTTTTGTAATTCGTTTTTGCTTGCGTTGATTTTTGGTGAAACTTATTTTTATTCTCAAACACAGTTTTGCATATATAGGCAAAAAAAATCACTTTTTTCCCAAGTTTTCGGTTTCTTGTTTTTGTAATCCGTTTTTGTTTGCGTTGATTTTTGGAAAAACTTATTTTTATTCTCAAACACAATTTTGCAGTATTTTTTTTTTGTTTTACGATTTTTTTTTTTGAAGTGAAACTTCTTTATCGGCGTTGGAAAAAAATTTATCGTCACATTTTTCGGTTACGCGTCACATTTTTTCGTTACGCGCAATCTTTTGTTGATTCCATCACTGCACATAGCCATGGAGCGAGAGTAGGGAGCAAGCGAGTCAGATAGACCGAGAGAGAGAGTGATATAGAGCTAACGTCGCATCACGCACAGTGCCATGGGGAGAGAACTATAGGTTAGGTTAGGTTAGGTTTGTTTTATAAAAGCACAAACTGGTTCTGCATATCAACTGTAGGAAGGTCGGCGGCTGATGGTTAAAAATAAAACGGTGGGTAGCAGAGACGGTATGCATTATTTGTGTCGTATCAGACAAAACTGTTTCGTATATCCACTGTAGGCAGTCACCGCATTGTTCGCAGATTGGTTGTTTTTTCCGCCATGGTTGGAAAAAACTATTTGGTGGGTAAAGTAGTGGGAAAAAAATTCTTGGTTAAGGATAATTCAGTACGACATAGGTACATTATGTACCTACATACATAAATATTAAAAAACTATTTTATCACCAAAAATAAAAATATGTACAATTAAGGCTTAAAGTTTGATTTACAAAAAAATAGTAATTGAGCTCAGCGAGCATGTTTTACAAAAAAAACTAAGAATTTTTTGTTGTTTCCCGAAAACCGAATAATGACAATTGTTATTTTTATAGTCTAGGTAAGTAATGAAAAAATACAAGACTTAAATTTCATTTCTAAAGGCTATCCCTACTCTAATAAACTATTTTTCAATTCCAGTTTCAAACTGCTGTTAAATCGATTGCATTTACGCTGAATATTGTACTTTCAATACTTAATAGCATGCGCAAATTTAACGAGTTGACTGCAATGCGATCAAATTGACGGTTTGAAACTGGGATATCAAATGTTTGACGCAAGTGCAAACGTGCGGGTCTAAGGTTTTTTTTTTGAAAAATGCATTGAGAAGGATTTTAGTGTTAAACTTTCTTTTAAACAAAATATGGTGTTTTTTCCCCCTACAGTACAAAATTGGGATTTTATTTCGAATCCGGTGAGATTTCATATATTTCATATGGCATCATTGGCAGGCGGGTGGTTGATGGTTTTAAATTGGCGGGTAGCAGGGATGTGACTTGGTATGTGGTTAAATGAGCGCTGGAAGGTTGATATGAGAAATTTGATGTGTATGTGTATAATATTAAATGTGTTAGGCGGGTAAGCGGTCTTAAGAAGCTGCACTGGTCGGTTAATGCAGTGCAAAAAAATAAAAATTAGTTTGCCAAAGAAGTTTCACTTCTTACATGTGTACACTAGTACACGCACACATTTTTTTTTTTTTTTTTTGATTTCAAAGCATACGATTTTGGCTGCGCCAATTTGTTATATTTATAACTAATAACCGAACTTATTTGGTGAAATAAAAATGACCTTCCGCTTTGATTGGTAAAATCGCACTCTCTAAGTTCCACACTGCCGAAAGCCTTTTCGACCTAATCCGATTACTTCACCTTGAGCACCTTGATTATGAGATACATAAATCGTTGAACTCAACGGAATCTTTCTTTATACTTCACCTTGAACGCCGATATATGAGATATGCACATATTTTGTACTGCCATCCACGGGTTCAAAGTGACGTATATTGAAGTAGATGGAGATTGATGCACCCAGACAGCGTAAATTGCAACGGTGCGATTCGATGGGAAGAATTTAATTTATGATTTTGTTCCCATAGAAAAGCAAGCATGACAATAAGCTACTTATGAATGCAACATTATCATCGATTACAAAACCCAAATATTTGATCTGACTTACGCGTTCAATCACATGGTTATTCATTCTTAATGTGTATCCACATATGCCATTTAACTCCATAAACTTAGTCTTTGAACATTGATTTTAAGCTTGTTCACTGCCATCCATTAATCCAGGCGGACCAAATCTTCTAAAAGCGACTTTATTTCACTTATATAACCTGCTATACTAATGACCGTATCGTCTGCAAACAGTTTAACTTTGCAATGTGTTAGCACACTTTGGATGTCATTGATATAAATGGCGAATAAAAGGGTTCCAAGAACAGATCCTTGAGGAACTCCCAACTGAACACATATATTAGACGATATCGTATTCCCGATTCTTGTTCTTTGTGTTTTGCCTTCCAGATAGCTTTTAAACCATCGCAATTCTACACCACTTACTATATACGCTTCCAGTTTAGCAATCAAAATATACCTGCTTATAGTCTCGAAGGCATGTTTTAAGTCTAGAAAGACAACTAAAATCGCCTTCCTTTTGTCCAATTCTTCCTTCCATTCTATTATCGTCCAATTTAACGCAGTCTCGCAGTTGTGCTTCCTTCAGAATCCCGACTGTTCCTTTACCAACAATTTGTTTTCTTCGAAGTATTCTTCTAATTGCATCTGTATCACTTTCTCTAGTATTTTTCCAAGTAAAGAAAACATATTTACTGGTCTAAAGTACTCGCATAATTTCGTATTTTGACTTTTCCTTAAAGGAACTGTTATTGATTCTTTCAAGGATGTTGGTACCTTTCCATTTGATATAGAGGTGTTGATAATCCGTGTTAAAACAATCCCACAATGAAGCCAATTATCCAAAACCATTTGTATGTCAACTCCGAAAATGTCTTTTTTGTTATTCATGTTTTTACATATCAACAATACGTGTTGTTCACTAACCACTTTGAATTAAAACACTTTGTTTGTTTGCTACTAAATGATTTTGAGTTCCCATAACCGGTATAGAATCATGAATATCCTGGATGCTTTCTATGAAGTAATTTTTAAAATGTTCCGCAATCGTTCCATCTTCACTTGCGATAACACCTCCGAAAGAAACCTCCGTAATACTTTCATTTGATTTATTTAAAACAAGTTGCTTATAGCACGCCACATTTCTTTTTGGGTGTTCGCATTATCTATTTTATGTTTTATATAGTTATTTTTTGCTTCATTAATTTTCTTTTTATATAAATTTCGTATCCTTGCGTATTCATTCCTATAAAAAGTATGCCTTGTTATCTTAGCTCATTCATTAGATTGATTTTAGTTTGCTTAAGATTTCTTAATTCTACTGAAAACCAAACATTTCTTTTTGCCCCGTCGCGTTTCGTTTTCGTAAATGTTTGTATCACTAACTCGAACGTTTTATTAAAGCCTAGACAGCACTTATTAAAAACATTTAAAAGGGGTTGGCTACGTTTGACCGCGTAACGTTTGACCGCAAAACGTTTTACCGTAGAACTATAGACCGCAGCACGATTGACCGCGTAACGTTTGACCGCCGATTTAGTACTTTTTTTAATACTACATCAAAATAACCATTTTCATATGAATTAGGGGGTCAAATGATGAGAATCACCAAGAACGAAATTTGGTACTATATTTAAATTTTTTCACTACTATTATTTTTTAGTATAAATACCAATACAAGAGGTAAGTATTTAACATAGCCAGGCTTTTCAACTTTTATAAGAAATGGGGAATCCAAATTAACGCATCGAAGTCCGAACTGGTGTGTTCAACAACAGCCGAAGTAGATCAGCAGCATACTGTAGAAGCTTGGTCCTGAAGTTACCCGATGGATCATCTATAACAGCCAGTAAGGACGTGAAGTACCTGGGAATAAACTTCAACGAGAAATTCAAGTTCAACCCGCACTCGAAGGCAGTACTAAGGAAGGCCAACCACGCATTTCATCGCCCCTGATGAAGAAAAGGACAGGACTGAGTCAGCCAACGAAACTGCTTATTTATAAGCAGTTGATAAGACCAGTCATCAGCTACAGTTTTCCGGTATTGTTCACCATATCGAAAACTGCAATGCTGAAACTCCTTATCTTTGAAAGGAAAATATTGCGGATATGCACCGGACTGGTGTTTGATCGTCAGAGGCGAAAGCACTATAGCAACATCCGAGTCTACAAAGAAGCAGGAATTCAGCCGCTGGACCAATTTCTCTTGAAGTGCGCAAGGAAAATGATAACAAACACCACCAACCACCCGAACCTCCTAATGAGAAGGATGACCACCCAGGAACGACATCCTGAATCAAGGTATCTGAATGCCTTGGACATACCTAAGAGGATCCCAGAGGACAACGGAGAAACAATCTCCTTCTACGCTGACACCGGGTCAGCATACTACGATACTACCGTGGCTAATCACCATCCCCCAACACCACCAACACCAACCCATCAACTGGACATCCGGAACTGAACATCCCGAGATCAACAAGTCAACCGACTTTATTTTAAGTAGTTTTACCATAGATATTATAATTATTATTATAATTTTAAGAAATCAACATTGTTAACCGTTAGGCCAACAAAACAAATATATATGTCATGTTAATATTTATAAGTTATTTTTTAAGATCAATTGTATATATAAAAAGTTAAATAAAAAACCTTAAAAACCTTAAAAAAGTATTTAACGAAGTGTGTTGAGCTATTTTTTCTAAGTATAACTTATACGTTGTACTAAGTCGGTTCTTCTCAGGAGCGAAAAAAAAAGGTTCTTCTCAGGACTCGAATTATTTCTTGAAGAGATATTTTTTCAATTTCAATGCATTATTTCATAATTATGTAAACAAAATTAAATCGATTTTCCATTTATGATATTGCGCTAGCATAAGTTAGTGAAATTGTAAAAAATATGCGAGTTGTCAAATTATTAAAAGCAATCTTTATTTTTTGAGCATAATAGTAGGTAAGTGTAAGAAATTCGCGAGAATTTCTTGCTTTTACCTACTCTTATGCTCAAAAACTAAAGATTGCTTTTAATAATTTGATATCTCGCACATTTCTTTCTATATTTCAAACAGTTTTCGTAATCAATTGGGTGGGTGGCCCGCTTCGCGGGATCTTTTGATTTTCTCCTCCTTTTTCGGGGGCACACCGCGCTCACGCAGCTTCACTGCTCCGCTAAGGGTATGTAAATTTGTCAGGCAGGCGCCTGTGTCTGTAACATTTGTAATTAATATGACCTGGGTGGCCCGCTTCGCGGGATCTTTTGATTTTCTCCTCCTTTTTCGGGGCACACCGCGCTCACGCAGCTTCGCTGCTCCGCTAAGGGTATGTAAATTTGTCAGGCAGGCGCCTTTTTGGTGTAACATTTGTAATTAATATGACCAGGGTGGCCCGCTTCGCGGGATCTTTTGATTTTCTCCTCCTTTTTCGGGGGCACACCGCGCTCACGCAGCTTTGCTGCTCCGCTAAGGGTATGTATATTTGTCAGGCAGGCGCCTGTGTCAATAACATTTGTAATTAATTTGACCTGGGTGGCCCGCTTCGCGGGAACTTTTGATTTTCTCCTCCTTTTTCGGGGGCACACCGCGCTCACGCAGCTTCGCTGCTCCGGTAAGGGTATGTAAATTTGTCAGGCAGGCGCCTGTGTCTGTAACATTTGTAATTAATTTGACCTGAGTGGCCTGCTTCGCGGGATCTTTTGATTTTCTCCTCCTTTTTCGGGGGCACACCGCACTAAGTGTTTTAAAGTGCCTCCGAAATCGGCGGTCAAACGTTACACGGTCTATCGTTTTGCAGTCAAACGTAACGTTCCCATAAGATACAGACCGCCAACTCAATCTATGGTCTCTCTTTTTGCCTACAAACTGAAAGTCAGTTGATATGCCATTTATTTTGAGAGTGTGACTCTCTCCCTTGTTTTTTAAACCCATTTAGCAAACACACCAACAAAATAAATGGCATACGTAGGGATGGTGTCCATGACAAAATGCACACACAGCTATGTACACGTATTTACAGACAGGAAAAAATATTTAGTTTTTATAAAATATTTCGAGGGTGTTTCAGGCAGGAGGAGTACGAGTTGGTGGTCTCTATTGGTCTGCGTTCACCAATGTCAGAAAAATGTCAGATCAATCAATCAAGAGACCTTTAAATAAGAGAGAAAGAGACAATTTTTTTTTTGATTTTTTTGTTCTGCATGAGGGAAAAACAAAACATGTATACACCGATAGGAATTCAACTAGTTATAAAAAATGTAAACAAAAAGCTTTGTGCGGACGGAGGCGAGGAAAGTTGCCTCTCTTTGTTAGTTCTTTCTCTCTTCTAATAAGATACAGACCACCAACTCACTGTATGGTCTCTCTTTTCGCCTACAAGCTGAAAATCAGCGAAATTTTAACGTATACAGATATTGGCGTGCGGTCAGTTCATAAATGTGTAAGCCCGCCATTATTGAATTTCGAGAATAAAAGTTTATATTCTTATGTATTTAATTTAATGTTATATGCTTTTTCAAAGCATCTCTCGATTTATGACCTGTTAAGTTTAAGTCAGTCTTAATAAAGCATTCGAAAGAAGAACTTGGTTTTTACTTTTGTTCATATGTACGGTAGATGAGTCGAAATTTATTTAAGATTTGCTTTGCTTTTAGTAGATTAACTATTATCGCTTTTGCTTATTTTACACTTAATACTTACATATTACGCTTACAATCTATCAGAAGTGGGATAAATTTTGTTGAATTTTTTTTTCTCGCGAATTTCATCACCAAACATCTGCAACAGACGTCCATAATACGTTGCGAAATCGGAAGAAACAAAGAGATGAAAATTATCAGCAGTATGTTCTTGCTATGCAGGAGATAGCATCATCAGCAGACATCGATGAACAAGACGTGATTTCCTACATTATTAAGGGAATCCCAGATTCCGTGTTCAACAAGCAGCTTATGCTCACCGCGAACACCATCCCAGAGCTGAAAACTATTCTACGAAAGTATGAAAAGATGAAGGCTGAGCTTCAACCTTCGACATCTGGCTACAACCGATCTGTCCATGTACAACTTTCAAAACCTTCGCCACGAATCGAAACCAATATCAAGTGCTGTAATTGCTACGAAAGCGGCCACATATCAACTAAGTGTCCAAAACCACGCCGAGAAAAAGGTTCGTATTTTCGGTGCGGCCAAAAAGGGCATTTTGTAAGCAATTGTCCCCAAACATCATCGGTTCTTGTAGTTCAACATGCAGATCTGTCAAAAGAACAGCAACTGTCTACTTTGATGACTGATTTCCACAGAGTTCTGGAGTATGACTTTGGGTCTACGAATGGTGAAGCTGGAAGTATCCGAGTTTGCATGCATGTGATGACTGTGATAGATACCGGTAGCCCGATAAGATTCATCCAACAACAATGCGTGCCACCCTTTATGATGACGTCTCGAGAACCATCCACTGGTAATTTCATTGGTATAAACAATTCTCAATTGATTTTTTTTTTTTTTTTTTTTTTTTATAATGCACACGCGCTCAAGGGGTTTGTTATAGCCCTTTTAATGATAAGTCACAGCGCGAGCGATAGGAAGTTAGGAAGGAAGGGAAAGGAGGTGTCGATGAACATTGATCTTGAATGTTTGAAGATCAAAATGGCAAGGAAAAATTGTGCCAGGCAATCCATTCCACATTCGTGTTGTACGGCTAAAGAAAGAATCTCTATATTTCACGGTACGTCCGAAATTGGGCTCTAGTGTAAACTGATGAGCGTTCCTAGCAAGACGAGTATTACGGGGGAAATGTTTAAGGGGTGGAACGCAGCTGGCTACCTCGAGTGAGCATTTTTTGTAAAAGAATCTGTAAAATAAGGAAAGACATGAGACATTTCGACGATGTTCGAGTGACGGAAATGTTTCCATAATGCTTCTCTCTCCTATCAATTTTAACGCTTTTTTCTGAACTCTGTCGAGCAGGTGAAGAAAAGTTTGAGAAGCACCTGCCCAGAGATGGGAGTTATACTCGAGTTTAGGGCGTATAAACGCTTTGTAAATTGTAGCCAGATCAGAAGGGGTGAAAAACTTCTTGCATCTATTAAGAAAGCCTAAGCATCTTGCAGCATTCTTGGCAATCTCAAGTATATGATCATTCCAACGAAGATTGTCACTAATACACATACCGAGTACTGATAGCTTTTCGGCCTCCTCGATACAAGTACCATTCATGGATAATGGCATAGGGGGTATGTTTAGCTTCAACGACAAAAGACAGCATTGAGTTTTCGACGCATTAAACTCCACACGATTTCTAGTACCCCAATTCACAATGCTGTTTAAATCGGAGTTTAATGAGCTTATCATACGATTTCGTTGTAATAACACGTCCGAAGGCGAAGGCCGTGAATTATCAAACGTATATGAAAAGCTGAGGGTTGAGTCGTCAGCAAAACAATTTAATGGATTAGAAGTCACAGACAAGAGATCATTTATAAAAATGAGAAAGAGAGTCGGAGACAGAACGGAGCCCTGGGGCACACCAGCATTTATTTTGTGGAGATCAGACTTGAAACCGTCTAATACAACTTGTATTGAACGGTCCAGAAGATAGCTTCTAATCCAACGAATAAGAGTATCATCGATACCAAATGCACGCATTTTCGATAAAAGAGCTTCATGCCAAACTCTATCAAATGCCTTTGAAATATCAAGCGCAATAATCTTGCTTTCGCCAAAGCGATGCACAGATTTGTTCCACTGTTCGGTGAGATATGCCATCAGATCACCAGTGGAACGATTGCTGCGAAAGCCGTATTGCCGGTCATTTAAAAGCTCCCGATCTTCGAGATATTTCTTGAGCTGACGATTTATCAGCGTTTCCATGACCTTGGAAAGAAGGGACGTAAGTGCAATTGGTCGGTAAGAGGAGGGGGAGGAGGAGTCACCTTTTTTTGGGACGGGCTGGACAAATGCTGTTTTCCATCTACTAGGAAAGATTCCTGAACGATAGGAGCGGTGGAAAAGCTTACGCAGTGGTTTTGCCAGCGATGAAGAACACTTCTTCAGAAGAATAGGGGGTATTCCATCCGGGCCAGCGGATTTGTGTATATCAAGATCTTGAAGTACTCTTGCTACTGTACGAGTGCGGAAAAATATCTGTCCCATAGAAAAATTAACGTTCTCAAGTACAGGAGGGGCATTGTTGCTTGCAGGCAACGTAGAACTTGCAGCAAAATGAGCTGCGAGCATATTGGCCTTCTCTGAAGAGCTGACAATAGGTTTATCGTCGACGATGAGCGTTGGAACTGATGATGACGTTGAGTTCTTGACGTTTTTTACAAATGACCAGAAGTTTTTACTGCCTTTGGGACATTGCAGAATTTTTTGCCGTAACTTCTGGTCATGTAAAAATTTCGTTTTGTGTATAACGGAGTTGCACGAGTTCCTAACTTGTTTGTGTTTCTTCCGATTTTCCTCAGTTGGGTTGGCTTTGTAGGATCGGAAGCTTACTTCTTTCAACCTGATAGCTTCTTTACACTCTTCGGAAAACCAAGACTTTTCTTTTGGTTTGATACATTTTGTTCTGTGAGGGACAAAAGTTCTCATTCCAAGAAAAATCACTTCTGTAATCATTTCAACACTGGCATCAATGTCATTATCGAGGAAGCATAATGACCAGTTAAAGTTGCGAAAGAAATTATTCAGACCGTCCCAGTTGGCTTTCTCGTATTGCCAAACGGTCCTAGTGGGAATTTTTTCTTTAACTGGATGGTTGGAGATCGAGAAATTAGCTGAAATGACACAATGGTCCGAGGTGCCAAATGGAGAAGTTACTTTAATAGTATATTTATCAGGATGGGAAGTAAGGAACAAGTCAAGAGTATGGGCGGAATGCCCATCAACATCCGGTATACGAGTAGGCTCATCGACGAGCTGGGTAAGATGGTTATACTCAGCAAAGATCTCGGTATACCTTCCTTCGAGTGTTGTCTGGCCAGAATATCGGAGCCAACTTGAATTGTGTACATTGAAGTCGCCCGTAATCACGACTTCAGTGTGAGGACAATGGGAAACAATTCGGGAAATTGAATCTGACAAAACATCTAACTCATCACAAGTAGACATGCTGTCAAGATTCGGACTCCTGTAAAGAAAACAGTAATGAATGATATGCTTGCGGACAGTGAATTTGAGCCACAGGAAATTAAAGTTCGTATTAGAACAATGCCCATATTGGGGAAGGCTCTGGCAAGCAATATCATTCCTAACATAAACGACAAGACCATGGTGGGAAAAAAGTAATGGCACTAAGTTATATCCAAACAAACAAAATTCTGATAAATCAGTATTCTGTCCAACCTGGGTTTCACTTAATGCCAAAACAGCTGGCCTGTATTGCACAGTATGGGCGTACACAGAAAAGAAATTCTTTCTTAGCCCACGAACATTTGAATATACAACACAAAAATCACTTACCATTTTGAAAAACTAAACACAAAAGATTCAACTTTGACGAAACTAATTTCAGCCGTGCAGTATAGGCCCATATTAATTCCAATTATAAACAAACTGTCCTAGGTGTTATGCCCATAAAACAATTTGCAAACGGGAATTAATATAGACATATATTAGGTATAGATTATATTAGGTAAATTACTATGTTATGTTAAATTTTATGGTTATTATGTAAATTTATGTCTTTATGTTGTGAGCGATAATACCGTGAAAATTCCAATCATATTGGGTCGAGATTTTTTACGTAAAACAAATACAAAGTTAATGATTGAAGAACGGGAAAAATATTGGAAACGAAAAGTTAAATGTAAAAGATTTTGAGAATAATGAACATTTTGATAACATAAAAGATTTTGAAAATAATGAAAGTTTTGATGATAATAAGCATAATAATGATGATTTAGAATTAGAATTTTACAAAGAAATATTAAATATTGATATATGCGATACCCGCGATGAAAATATTTTTCTAAAGATAAACGAAAAATTGAGTTATGATGAGCATGTTCAATTAAAAAGATTAGTTTTTGGGAGCATTACACCAAATTCAAAGTATGCAGATAGTGGTTATGAAATGAAAATAGTTTTGACAAACTCAAATAATTTTTTCAGTTGCGCACCAAGGCGTCTTCCTTACGCCCATAAGATTGAGTTGCAAAAGGTTTTAGATGACTTGCTTAAAAACAATATCATTCGCGAGAGCAATTCACCTTATGCATCGCCAATAGTTTTAGTTCGGAAAAAGACAGGTGAAGTTCGACTTTGTGTAGATTACCGCCACTTAAACAAAATCAGGGCGAAGGACAATTTTCCATTACCTCTAATAGAAGACCATCTTGATAGGCTGCGAAACAAAAAGTATTTTTCACTGCTTGATCTTAAAAGCGGTTTTCATCATGTGAAAATGGCTGAAGATTCAATAAAACTAACATCCTTTGTAACTCCCATGGGGCAGTTTGAATACCTGCGTATGCCTTTTGGGCTGAAAAATTCGCCCGCAGTGTTCCAACGCTATATTAACACAATTTTTAAGGATCTTATAAGTGCAGGAAAACTCTTAATTTACATTGACGACTTGTTGGTAGCTACTGAAACTAAAGATGAGCATTTTATGGTTTTGAAGGAAGTTTTAAATGTCATTTTTCAAAATAGCTTAGAGTTGCGGCTTGATAAATGCGTATTTATGTATGAGAATATAAAGTATCTGGGGTATAAAGTATCTGCGAGTGGAATAGGTCCAAACTTTGAAGGTTTGAAAGCCGTTGCCGATTTTCCAATACCAACAAATGAAAAGAAATTGCATTCGTTTTTGGGCTTGTGCTCATATTTCCGGAAGTTCATAAAGGATTTTTCCTTGTTGGCAAAACCACTCACTGATTTGTTGAGAAAAGTCGCTAAGTTCGTATTTGGCGAGAAACAGTTAGAAACTTTTAACATATTGAAACAAAAACTTCTTAATTCTCCAATTTTGAGCATCTTTAATCCAGCCGCCAATACAGAGCTTCACTGCGATGCCAGCAGCTTAGGTTTTGGCGCTGTATTACTGCAGCTTCAAGATGACAAGCAACTTCAACCGATCTTTTTCTACTGATCAGGAATCCAGATACCATTCTTACGAGTTGGAGACTCTTGCCATAATTTATGCGCTAAGAAGATTTCGAGTTTATCTCAAAGGTATCCGATTCAAAATAGTCACTGATTGTAAGTCACTGACACAAACTCTGAATAAAAATACTCTAAATCCAAGAATTGCACGTTGGGCTTTGGAGCTCCAGGATTTTGATTATGTCATCGAACATAGAGATAGTAAGAGAATGGGTCATGTTGACGCTCTCAGTCGGTGCCACAATATTTTAATGGTTGAACTTGAGTCTTTTGAACACGCGCTTTCTGCATCTCAGCAAAAAGATCCTGCAATCCAAAAGTTAGTCGAGATGTTTGAGAAAAGGGAAAGTCCCATCTACGAACTCATAAATGGTCTTGTTTATCGAAAGATAAACAAAAAGGTATTCTTTTATGTTCCGTCTAAGATGGAGAGAAATGTCATTCAAACCCACCACGAAAGTTTATGCCATCTTGGTGTCGAAAAATGTTTAGGTAAATTATTTAAAGAAAACATATTGGTTTCCTAATATGAAAAACAAGATTAAGCAACATATCAGTAATTGTTTAAAATGTTTGCATTTTTCTTCACCAAGTGGAAAAAAGGAAGCGGTATTGCATAATATCCCTAAAGGTGACAAACCATTTGAAACTCTTCACATTGACCATTATGGTCCTTTGCCACCCTCTACTACGAATAACAAAAGACATATACTTGTTATTGTTGATGGATTTTCAAAGTATACGAAACTTTATCCAGTGAAAAGTACGACGACTAAAGAAGTTATCCAATGCCTCCAATCTTATTTTTCATTCTACAGCAAGCCAACACGCATCATCTCGGATAGGGGAAGTTGTTTCACCTCTGATGAATTTTCAAATTTTTGTGGAAAATATAGCATTCAACACATTGAGGTGGCCACGAGTTCACCTCAATCGAACGGCCAAGTTGAACGAATTAATAGGTGCCTAACTCCGATGCTATCTAAAGAAAGTGAAGATGAATCAGGTAGTTGGATGAATTATTTGCAGAAAGTTGAGTTTGCTCTCGATAACACCGAAAACAAAAGTACAGGTATTAGTCCCAGCATGTTGCTTTTTGGAGTTGCCCAAAAGGGTGTTATAATGGATAACATAAGGAAATATTTTAATCAAAATATAATAGAGAAGGAACCCCGAGATTTGAATGAACTTAGGAAGAAAGCTAATGATAAAACTGTAGAAAGTCAGAACCAAAATAAAATTTATTTTGATAAACGCCACAAGAAACCGTATCAATACAACATCGGTGACTTTGTATTGATTAAGAACGTTGTTAATGCTCCTGGACTAAACAAGAAATTTTTGGCTAAATATAAAGGTCCATTTGAAGTTGTAAAAACATTACCAAACGATCGATACCTTATTAAAGATTTAGAAAATTTGCAAATATCTCGCATTCCGTACGAGGGAGTATGTTGCCCCGAAAATATGAAGCCTTATGTTCAAGCGTAATTTTTTTTTGCATGTATTAATATTTAATAACGTTTAACTTTCACTTTTAACCATTTTATTAAAAAAAAAAAAAAAAAAGAAATTCTTATTCACAATATTCTTTGTAGGTTTTCCATATTGTATTGATTTATTAATAATTTTTTTTTTGATTTCTAAGGAAGATGATAAAACATTATGGATGTAAAGATACACGATAATTTGTATCTTAAAGTTAAAAGATATAAACTATATACTATGTAATGTCACTAAAAACAAATCAGAAACAAAAAATGTAAATCTATATGAATGTTAAGAAATGAGACTAAAAAAAAAAAGATATTCAAACTTTCTTGTTTTATATATATTTTTTTATCAAAATGAAACCACATTATCGTTTTAAAGATGAATTAAAAAAAAAAAAAATAAACAATGATTTATTTATATATCTACGTAAGTGCATGCAGTCGTCAATCGAGGACGATTTAATGTCAGGATGATCGAGTTGTAAGGGATTTCATCTCTTACCCCACGATTTGTTTAAAGAAAGAATAAATTAATTCAATAACCGTACACCTGGCAACCCATTTACGATATCATGCACTTGCATAAATGTCAAAGAAAAGCTTTTATTCAAAGTACTTACATAAACCATTATGTATTCAATTTGTTCTCTTATGTATATACAAATAACAGAACGATCGAACGATATTATTATTATTATTATTATTTATTTTATTAAATGGTAAATAAATTACAAATTTAATAAGGTATATAAACTAGAAATTAGCTGCCAGGGCTATCTACTAGGATAATATAGAAATTGTTTCTGTAAGAGAATATAAATAGGTAAATGTAGGTTGTTATTAAAAAAAAAAATTATAATAATTATTATAGAGTTTTCAAGTTTTAAAGTTGTCATTAAATTGAATACTAAGTTTATGTTATCAATGTTGATGTTTTTTAAGAGGTGGTGCAAGTGGTGGTTGGATAGTTTTGCGCAGGTTGAAGAGACTTTTGGGCAGGAAAGGAGATGAGTCATTGTGAGGGTGGGTCTATCTTCACAAAGATGGCAGAGAGGAGGTGGCTCTTTGTTGAATAGGTGTTGATGTGTGATGTATGAGTGGCCCAGTCTGAGCCTGATGTATAGCTTTAGTTTTTTAAGAGATACGTTGCTGGGATATATTGCTTTGTCGCCGTTAGGATTAATGTTTTTGTAGGCGTGGTTGTAATTTGACCAAGCTTCTTTCCTTTTGTACTTCCAATTTTCTAGTAGTAAATTCGTAGTATCTTTCTTATTGTGTTGAAAGAAAGCTTTCAGTGGTTCTTTTATGGCTAATTTTGCTTCTGCGTCAGCTGCTTCGTTGCCGTTGATACCAACGTGGCCGGGAATCCAGTGGATACTTACGCCTTAAAATCACTTCATGAGCGTAAATTGAACTATTATCAGGTTCGTTCCAGAATTATGGGATCTGATAATGGTGCAGTCAGCTCTCAAATTCAAAAGTGTAGGCATCGGTTTCGGAACCGTCAAAAATTTCGCAGACATTCTGGACTCCATAATTTCATCGGACACAGATGGTAGGATGTACGCTAGTGTTCATTTGAACAATGAGTCAGTTTTTGGTTTACTGGACAGCGGAGCATCAATTTATGTGCTAGGTAACGCATACTGGCAAATTCCTCTTGAGGAAAAGTCAAGAGAAAAGACAGCATTCGCTGTTCCTGGTAGACCATTATACCAATTTAAAGTCATGCCATTCGGTTTAAGCAATGCTGGTTCCACGATGTCTAGAGTCATTGATAAAATGCTGCCTCAATCACTACGAGAGAATGTTCTTGTTTATCTTGATGATCTTCTCATATGTACTGAGGATTTCGATTCGCATATACGGATCTTAAATGAAGTAGCTGCATGTCTTCGCAAGGCGAACTTAACTATAAACCTTGAAAAAAGTAAATTCTGCATGCGGAAAATAAAATATCTGGGGTATATTATTGGTCAGGGAACTTTAAAAACTGATCCGGCGAAAATTGAAGCTATGATTGATTTTCCCATTCCCAAAACTCAAAGACAGGTTCATAGATTCATGGGTTTGACCGGTTGGTATAGACGTTTTATTCAGAATTATTCAGACTTAGCAGCTCCTCTCACCGATTGCCTTAAAAAGAAAAATAAGTTTGAGCTTACTCCTGAAGCATTGGTAGCTTTTAATAAGCTGAAGAGTGCACTCTCCTCAGCTCCAGTGTTGTCACAACCGGACTTCAAAAAACCATTCACTATACAGTGTGATGCGTCTTCGGAGGGTGTAGGTGGGGTCCTCTTTCAGTTGGATGAGAATGAAAAACCGATAGCCTATATGTCTAAGAAACTAAATAAAGCTCAAAAGAATTATACGGTGACAGAGTTAGAATGTCTTGCTGCGGTATTAAGTATAAGAAAATTCAGGGCCTACGTTGAAGGGTTACCCTTTACAATCATCACAGATCACTCAAGTCTCAAATGGCTTATGTTTATGAAGGATTTGAGTGGAAGATTGGCAAGGTGGAGTTTGGATTTGATTTTTCGATCGAACACCGAAAGGGATCCCTTAACGTCGTTCCAGATACTCTATCGCGAATAGACATGGATGAGCTTTCTTTGACACCTTTAGGTGCAGAGGTTGACCTCGATTCGGATCAGTTCAATTCGACGCAATATTCCCAGCTCAGAGAAAAAGTTGTTTCGAATCAATCTTCACTTCCTGACCTCGTTGTATCGGGAAATTTTATATACAAAAGAGTAAGGTTCAGGAATGGTGAAGTAGACGACGAGGATTCTTTGTGGCGGTTATGGTTGCCTGACACCCTCACTCACAAATGTATCGAAATGTCTCACAACACCAAATTAACTTGCCATAGCGGCTTTGCTAAAACCTACGCTCGCATACGAGAAAAATATTACTGGCCCAAGATGGTGCAAGATATCAAGGCCTTCGTGAGTGGGTGTGAAACGTGCAAAACCATTAAAGCCCCAAATTCAATCCTTTCCCCCCCCCCCAATAACTAAACAGATCGTATCTGAAAGACCGATGCAACGTTTATATATAGACCTCCTAGGACCATACCCGCGAACAAAACGAGAAAATGTGTGTGTTTGTATCGTATAAGATCACTTCACAAAATTTACGTTCCTAAAAGCTTTACCAAAAGCAACAGCAGCACGAATCGTGCAATATTTAGAATGTGAAATATTTCATACTTTCGGGACCCCTGAGTTTGTTCACTCCGACAACGGACGGCAGTTTGTTTCGAATGAGTTCAAAAATTTAATGACTAACTATAGCATTAGTCATGTGCGTACAGCATTATATTCCCCACAAGCCAACAATTCTGAAAGAGTCAACCGTAATCTCTTGAGCAAAATAAGAGTTCTTATTTCAAAAGAACAAAACGACTGGGATATGCATCTGTCCAGTATTACATGTGCATTAAGATCCGATATGCACGAATCCATAGGATGTCAGCCATATTTTGCTTTATTTGGACAGACGATGATATCACATGGATCATCATATCGCATTCTTAGAGATTTGAACGCTTTGACTGACTCAGAATTGTTGGTTGTGCCAAGTGCGACTAAAACAGCCGTTGCCAGACAAAAGTTGTCGGAGAACTTACTCAGGGCACACGTTAAGTCTAAAAAAACATATAACTTACGTTCTAAACCTGTGTCGTATAGTGTTGGACAGGAGGTTTTCCATAGAAATTTCACCCAAAGCAGCTTTGCACAGGGCATAAATTCTAAACTTTTGCCCAAATTCGTAAAATCCAGGGTTCGTAAGGTATTGGGCAGTTGTATGTACGAACTTGAGACGCTTGGTGGAAAGTGGATTGGTGTTTATCATGCCAAAGATATCCGACAGTAAAATGTTCTGAAAGCAAACAAAATATTTCCACAAAGAATCGTTTTCAAATTAGTAATTACTCGTCCAACTTATCTGACTATGAACGTATCCCGGCTAACAAAATTATGTAGGTTCGGCTCCCACGTTGACAGCAGTAATTTAATTCAGGTAGCTTGTGGGTCCAAATTGTTTTTGAGGTGTTGAGTTTCACTATGGTTTCCAATAAACAAACCAACAAAAAAAAAAAAGAGAAAAAACTAAAACTGAAGAACACAGCACTTCACTTAATTTGCAAATTTGTTTTGCTATTTATAGTGCATTTAAAATGGCACCATTGTATATGAAATCTATAGTAATATGGATAGCAGGATCGACTGTGGCGACACCGTGAGCCTCCAAACCTTTTTTTCAAATTTCTCGTTTTGGAGAGAAAATGTAGGTGGAAAGGTTTAAATATGTGATAATTATCAGCGACATCTATGTGTCTCCAAACCCCGTTATCTCTTCCTCGTTCCCCAGACTACTATAGATTTCATATACAATGATGGCACTAATATAGATTTGCAGGCTATATATATTTTTTTACTTCACTAAAATTTCACTTTCAATTAGATACGCGATTAGTGGGTTCGTTCGCATGTTTTGAGTGTTTATACATCCAAAATAAGCGAAGCCCTGTAACGAAACTATTTATTCCCGCGAATAAATATAAAATTTTAATTAAAATAAAAAGAAAATTACACACGAGGAAACCCGACCGACATAAAATTGCAAAACAAAAGGTAAACAAACAATTTTCAATGTCATGTTGACAAGTTGTCAAAGGTGAGCTGGGTCACAATAGTGATATTTTTATTGTGCACAGCGGTTATCACCGATAGTAATTATGGTTTGCGTACATGATAGCTTCGTCTAAATATGTTTATAGGATTTGCAGAACCAACTTTTGCTGCTTTAGGTTGATGATGAAAACGTTAAGTTTTTGAATATATACATTTCTTTGTTTTTGAATGTATACTAATCTCAAGCAAAGAACAATGAGAGGGAAACGACTTGGTATTTTGAAGAAGCGGAAAAAGTACGGGCAATGTTTCAGAAACAAATCATTATTAAAGTACACTTTTCGCTGTCCAGTCGACAGTAGTCATTTAATAAATAATTTGTATTGTTTGAACGGGGGAGAGTACGATAACTGAAGCGCCAAGATTCAATAACGGTTTTGTGTAGGGGCGTCAAATGCAAGTATTTTTTACTATGGGAGGGGGGGGTCTACCTCGCCCCGTTTAGGAGGTAGGGGCGATTTTCGAAAAAAATGTCTTGAATGGAAAAATAAATATTAAAAAACAACGGCAACACTTAAAATACACTACTATAACGGTTTTAAAAGCCAGAAGTCTGTTCTTCAATCCTACATTTAAATTAAATTACTCGTTACAATAGTTTTCAAAATATTCGTAATCAAATTCGAAATTTTGATAAAAAAAACGTAAAAAAATATCTTTAAACCAATTTTGTTTAAAATTGTGAAATGGAAAATAAATTTTTTTTTCTGCGATCGATGCTTCAATAAATACTTAATCGAACGCAAAAAACCAAAAGCTTTTATGTCTTCTAGTTCTTGTGAAAATTGAAAATTACTGAAACTACTTTTTTATGAAATTTTAGATTCTTGGCATTTATTGTGGTTTCATTAGAGGATTAATGTTGATGAAAGGTTTATCTTTGAAAGTACAGTACAGCAATTCAGTTAGCGTTACCCAGAATGCATGACGAGGAGTTAGAATTGCGTTGCATTCCACTTTCTAGTCAGTCAGTTTGTGAGTAAGGAGTCAGTTGAAAAAATCAAGTCAATTTACAACTCACATGATGTTTAAAGGGTATGTCAGTCTCGTCAATGAAGTCATCGTCTAGGTTTTCACTTTGGATGGTCGAAGTCTTTAAGTTGCAGACCAATACTTTCTCTCCCATAGACAAGACCTGACTATACTTTTTTGTATGTCCAATGTCCGCGACGCGGGCCACCCAGGTACTGTTGATTAAAACTACTATTGATACAGGCGCCTGCCAGGCAGCTGGAACTACCCTTAGCGGAGCAACGAAGTTGCGTGAGCGGGTGTGCCCCCGAAAATGGAGTTGAAATCCCTAGATCCCGCGGAGCGGGCCACCCAGGTACTGTTGATTAAAAATACTATTGACATAGGCGCCTGCCAGACCTCCAGACCTACCCTAAGCGGAGCAACGAAGTTGCGTGAGCGGGTGTGCCCCCGAAAAGGGAGTTTAAATCCCTACATCCCGCGAAGCGGGCCACCCAGGTGCTGTTGATTAAAAATACTATTCACACAGGCGCCTGTTAAGCAAAGAAGTTGCGTGAATGGATGTGCCCCCAGAAAAAGGGTGACTTTAATTTTATGAGTGTCAAAATGGTAAAGGACTCCCTTAATATAATTGGCCCAGTGTTTGAAAGAATCATAAATGTATCCCTAGGCGCCGGGATTTTTCCACAATCCTGGAAAGAATCGCTTATAGTGCCAATAAAGAAGATCCAAAATGCAAAATCCTTAAGTGACTATAGACCGATAAATATGATGCCCCTATATGAAAAAATATTAGAAAAAACAGTAGTTATGCAGCTACAAGAACACCTTGAGGGCTATGACCTATTAGATAGCTATCAATCGGGATTTCGCGCAAATCACTCCTGTGAGACCTGTCTGAACTTTGTGTTTAACGATTGGAGAAGGGAAATAGACGAAAAAAATGTAGTGGTTGCTGTTTTCTTAGATTTGAAACGTGCATTCGAAACTGTAAATCATGAAATCTTGTATAAAAAATTAAAACGCTTCGGTATAAAATCTGTTGAACTAAAATGGTTTAAATCTTTTGTATCAGGGAGAACTCAACGGACCTCACTAAACGGCCATTTATCATCAACAACAACAGTCAGTGTAGGAATACCACAGGGTACAATACTGGGTGTGTGGTTATTCTTAATTTTTATAAATGACATGAGCAAAATATTACAATCATCGAAACTTGTCCTATTCGCTGATGATGGGTTGCTCTACTTTTCTGGAAAAAATGCTGAGGTGTGCTTGGATAAAATTAATCAAGATCTTGAGAGAGTAAACACATGGTTAAAAATGAACAGACTGGTGTTAAATGTTACAAAAACTAAGTGTATGATGTTCAGATGTAGTCCTATAAATTCATATCCAAATGTTAATATATCATTAAATAATGAACAAATTGAACAAGTTAAACAAATTAAGTATCTTGGAGTTGTCTTAGACGAAAACCTTAATTTTACTGATCATGTGAGCTATATATGTAAAAAAATATCTAAAAAAATTGGTGTCTTAAGGAAAATAAGAAAAAACATTTCAATGAGTACGGCAGTAAACTTATGTAATGTCTTGATTAAACCACATTTTGATTATTGTTCTAGTTTGTTGTATATGTGTCCACAAAGTCACAAAGATAGATTACAGATAATGCAAAATAAAGTTATGAGAGTTATTTTAAAATGTAGCAGATATACACCAATAAGATCTATGTTGAATACACTTAAATGGCTAAATGTAAATCAACGTCTCTTCATGTTATGTATGATATTTGTATTTAAAATTAAAAACAATATGTATCCCGGTTACTTATGTGAACATGTACAAACTAATGCAGTAGTTGAATACAATCTAAGAAACAGTGGAGATTTAAGAATAGAAAGATCAAGAACAACGAGAGGTCAAAGAACCATTTTTCAAATAGGCTTTCAAGGTTTCAATAATCTTCCGAGGGAAATAAAGAATATTAACAACATCAATGAATTTAAAAGAAAACTTATAGAGCATGTTCAATCTACTATATACTAAAACAAATTAATATTATTTTATGTTATGAAGTTACAAACTAAAAAAATTGAAAATATAAAAAATTGTAACTATATAAATGTTTATTACTATATTACCTAAGTATGTATAAGACTGATGTTATTATAATTTTATAAGAAAAATTGTAAACTAAATGGCTTTTTAAAGCTAAATAAAGTACATTCATTCATTCATTCACACGCCTCAATATCCGCGGACAAAATAACCGCATACACCCGACCTCGCACCTACCCCAAGTCCTATAGTGTGCCCAGGCAGGGGGGTTGCAGGGGGGCAGCATGCCCCCCCTTACATAGGTCATTGTTTATACACCGTAATATTATGCGTCGTGGATATTTTGACGCGGATATTTTGTCGCGGATATTTTGACCCGGATATTTTCTCCGCGGATATTGAGGCGTGCAGCCCGAAAAGGGAGTTAAAATCCCTAGATCCCGCGAAGCGGTCCACCCAGGTACTGTTGATTAAAAATACAATTGACAAAGGCGCCTGCCAGGCAACGAAGTTGCGTGAGTGGATGTGACCCCGAAAAAAGGGGTGACACGCCTCAATATCCGCGGACAAAATAACCGCATACACCCGACCTCGCACCTACCCCAAGTCCTATAGTGTGCCCAGGCAGGGGGGTTGCAGGGGGGCAGCATGCCCCCCCTTACAGAGGTCATTGTTTATACACCGTAATATTATGCGTCGCGGATATTTTGACGCGGATATTTTGTCCGCGGACATTTTGTCGCGGATATTTTGACCCTTATATTTTGTCCGCGGATATAGAGGCGTGCAGCCCGAAAAGGGAGTTGAAATCCCTAGATCCCGCGAAGCGTGCCACTCAGGTACTGTTGATTAACCCTTAAAGTTAGATCACCGTAAATACCAAAAATAAAAATCTCATAAAAAAGTAGTTCAAGCAATTTTCAATTTTCACAAGAACTAGAAGACATAAAAGCTTTTGGTTTTTTGCGTTCGATTAAATATTTATTAAAGCATCGATCACAGAAAAAAAAATTATTTACCATTTCACAATTTTGAACAAAATTGGTTTAAAGATAGTTTTTTACGTTTTTTTATCAAAATTTCGAATTTGAATGCGAATATTTTGAAAACTATTGTAACGAGTAATTTAATTTAAATGTAGGATTGAAGAACAGACTTCTGGCTTTTAAAACCGTTATAGTAATGTATTTTAAGTGTTGCCGTTGTTATTTAATATTTATTTTTCCATTCAAGACATTTTTTTCGAAAATCGCCCCTACCTCCTAAACGGGGAGAGGTAGACCCCCCCCTCCCATAGTAAAAAATACTTGCATTTGACGCCCCTACATAAAACCGTTATTAAATCTTGGCGCCTCAGTTATCGTACTCGTGCCTTTGAACGGGTAAAATCTAAACTTAAATTAGCCAAAGTTAGTTTTTTTTTAACAGTTTAATTTTGTGTTTTTTTTAGATTTGTTTTGCTAATTAATGATAATTGTTATTTCCGATTAAGGCAAAAATAAATTAATGATTAAATCTTTAAAATCAGGTAAAATAAATTCTTGCAGCATAATTGGTAGCCCAATTGCATATTGCAACATCATTTCGTTTTAGATTCCTTAAAGCCAGAATCTGCATTTTTGGGTGATTTTTTTTTTGTATTTCAAAGGAAAAGCTGTGAAAGGGTCCTATCCAGCAAAATTTTAAAACGTTCGTCATCCAACTATATAAGTCCTTAACGGCACCAATTGGCGGATTGAAGATTACCACCGTTGGATAAACGGACATTTGGAGCTAACCGAAATCTCGTGCTGTGGTTTAATTTTTCTTTGTTAATTTTTTTTTTTTGTTTTACATTAAGTTACTTCTTTTGGTTTCCTTTAAATCTTTGCTTTGAAAAAAAAATCGTTTGTGATCGCACATACTAACGCGCGCGAGTAGTAATCAATTAATTAATATTTGAGAAGAAATTCTAAATACCAGAAGGTGATTTATATAAAATATTTTATCAATACAAGTAAGAAGTACCACACACTGGGTACCACCGTTGGAGCAACCTGGATACTGTGGCCACAGGATTGGAGATTGCTCCGTAAGTCTGGTGAGTTTTTTTATGATCCCTGTCACTATATTGATTATATAATTCATTTTTTTTTGTATTTAAATTTCTTCTGGTAAGGGTTTTGAGGGGACAATTGCCTATAGTAAATATATATAACTTCTTGTTTAAAAGAGGATTTAAATTCCCATATTCCGTTTTCCGTTGAGCGTACGGTATAGAAGCACAAAGGGGTTATTTTTCGGGAGTAAAGATTTAAAAATCGTTTGTTAGTTTAAATAAATTATAAATTCATTCTTGTTAATATATTTTTGTCTGCAAAGTAAATTATCCTTATAAATTTAAACTAAAATTTAATTAACGTAAACTTAAACGAATAAGCAACTCAATTACCATGTTGAATAAAATTTCAATTTGAAAATAGAAAACACAAAATATGAGTTTTAACTAATTTGGTCAAAAGAGGATGGGAAGTAGTGTGGGAGAGTAGTATGGACAGATAGACAGGGAATGATGCCACTTACGGGATCGTCTAGGCGAGTATGACGATTTAGGAAGGGAGGGTAAGAAAAACATCTCGTAGCGTTTAACAACAGCTTAACGCAAAGACTGGCATGTCCAAATTTTTGTAGCGGTGCTAACAGGGTCAAGAACCTACCCCATCGACGAGCAAATAAGCCGGAGGCTCGCATGCCAGCACCGACCCACAAGCCAGCACTAGCACGTTACACATTCGAAAGAAGAACTTGGTTTTTACTTTTGTTCATATGTACGGTAGATGAGTCGAAATTTATTTAAGATTTGCTTGATTTGCTTTGCTTTTAGTAGATTAACTATTATCGCTTTTGCTTATTTTACACTTAATACTTACATATTAAGCTTACACACCGTCGACCAGCAACATTTTTTTTTTTAAATCTTTTTTTATAATTATTAATTTAATTTAATTAATTTTTTTTAAAGTTCAATTAGAATTCTATCTGTAAAAGAGAAAGAGAAGTTTAAATTAAACGTACAAAGCGCGAAACGTATCTACAAATGAGTTAAACTAAATTCCCGAACTTTTTTTTGCATATGTGTTAAGGTAATAAAATATTAATATCAGTGTTGAGTTGTGCGAACAAAGGCACATGATAATATCCCCAAAACGATACATATTGTATCTACCACCATTATACCTAAATCCAGCTGCAGTGGCCACTACAAGAGGATGTAAAGGGTGAGTTTGGTTAAAAGTATATTTTTTACCTGATTAAATATTTACCTATATACCTATACAAATAAAATAAAAAAAAAATCAAGTGCGCGAATTTGCGGGGGTTTTAAAGTGGGGACCATTGATTTAAATAAAACAAAAAAAAAGTTAAATATAAAAGAGGAAGTGCGAAGAAGTTTTTGTACGCGAAACTTAAATTTTTTTTTCTTTAATAAAAAGTAAAAAGAGTTGCCGTACAAGTTAAAATTGAAAATTAAAATTTGGTTGAAAGATTAATAATATTAATAAAAAAAAAAAATTTAAATCTAAGTAATTTTATGGATGTAAATTTAAAGAATTGATTGTACTAAAATTAAACGCAATTACATACAATTACATGAACTAAATAAAAGTTATAATTTACAGAAGAACTAAAATGTGTAAAAAGGTAAATTTTTTATTTTGAAGCATAAGAAATTAAAAATGAAGATGGAATCGAATAAGTCGATTTATAAAAGGATGAGGTTGTGAGATTGGAGAAGGATGATGGTTGTCCTGGCGAGGGAGACAACCAAGGTAGGGAGGGTTCAGTAAAACTTCTCGCAAGTCCGAAACATCTGGACAAACAAGCTGGCCAATTTTTTTTGTTTTTTTTTTTTTTGTAATGAGTTCAGGTCCAAGAACCCACTTATGAGCTACGGGAGTAAGATGCCAGCCTGGACCAAATGGCAAAGCAGCTCGTTACAGAGTTTTGAAAGGAAAAAACTTTTTTAAAGATTTACCTAATTTTTTTATTATTTATTATTATATAAAAAAACTTAACCAAAAATATAAAACCTTCAGTCTTCAAAGAGATCACTAAAATGTAATAACTTCACAGCATTTCAATTATTTATAAAAAAAGAAACAAAAACAAATAAAAAACTTATAAAAGTTATATACGAAATTCTTACGCCCTATTCCCAATAGAACTTCGTTTTCATACTGTGATGGCTCCATGATCTATTTATACAAAATAATGTACATACTTATTAAATAAAAATAATCTTATAAAATTACTATTTTTCATCTGCAAGCTTACCAAAGATGTTTTCTTCACAAGAATTATAGCAACGATAAATAACATAAATATTCTCAAAATGACAAAAACTCCCGTCTTTTTGTATGTCATTGAAATTTACGAGTTTTGAAAGCGGCTACTTTGATTTTAGGAAAAGAAGAGTTTTGTTGCAAAATTGAGTTTGTATGGGAATATATGAGTTTTAAATTAAACGACTGAGTAGTAGTTTTGAAAAAAAAAACTTCACTTTTGAAGTGCTTAAAAGTATAATAAATAACAAAAATTGATAAATCTGAGGCCGTTCCAGAGAACACTTTCTCATACTTAACTCATTTTTGGAAAAAAAGTGACATTAGAGTTTAGAAATTATACCCCTTATACATGAAATATGCCATTTTGTTGAAATTGGGGGTAGTAATTATCTCAGAAAAACCCATAGGTGAATTCCAACTGAAGCTTGGGGATAAACAAAAAAGATGCTTAGAGGGGGCTCGAACCCACACCTCTAAATTAACAATCAAGTCCAATATCATGTATGAATCCAGGGGTGGAATCGGCTAAGGTGATTTGTGGTATGTGATAGTCACAATATACAAATTTCGTCTGGCTAAGGTGATTGTCACATGTGACAATCACATTTTTGTGACTTTTTCTTGTGACAGCTATTTAGGTGTCACTTGCATACAAAAATAATAATAAATAAAAAATAAACCTCTGACGCTGACTTATAAAACAAAATTATTTGCTTTTGCTGTCAAAGATTTGTCAAAGATCTATACTAATGTTGTTTTCGATTGGGAGAAATTAGTTTCTCCTCATGATTAAAGTAAAAATAAAAACAATAAAAAAAAAAAAAACAGAAATGAACATTTTTTTAATTGAGATATTTTTCTGAAACGCGTGACAACTAAATTAATCTTTTCTAAATAAATACATAATTGTCACGTCCCTTAATGTAAATTATATATTAAAATTGTTCGAATTGTTTAATTTGAAATACAAAATATATAGAAAATGTGACGTTCGTATATATGCGCCTTCAGACCGCATATTTCATAAAAAGCAGAAGAAGTAAGACTCGCAAAACACAACTCCGAAGAGAAACGATTTGTCTTCGGAGTTCTCTCCAATTGCCCAACGGAAAATGACATAATGAAAATAAACAAAATTCCGGTGATCACATTATGCAGACGCACAAAATTATTTTATCACATGTGATTGTCAGAAATGTGACAATCACAAATCACATTAGCCGATTCCACCCCAGGGTATACTATAGTAAACAAAAATAAAACAAAGCAAGAAAACAAGAAGAAAGAATGAAAAGGAATTAAAAAAGAAAAAGAAGGTAGATAATCATGTGTCAAACAAAATACACAAACCAAGATGAAAACACATTTCTTAGCAAATTTCCAAATGACCTCATTTCTCAAGTTCTCAGTTGGTGGAACTACCATAATTTGGATAGGATTTGTTTTCACGAATGTTTTCATTATCTGCAAATAATGTGGCTCCATCTGGCTTAAACTCGAATTGTTTCTATATCTCTGTTGTAAATTAACTTAGAATACTAAATCCCCACTTTTTTTTTTATTAAGAGCAAATAAAAATTATTCTGAAACTCGTATTTCCTGAACACATCCCAACAGCTGACTACATCTGACATTTTTCTGAACACATCCCAACAGCTGACTACATCTGACATTTTTCCGACATTGGTGAATATGTACAGCTACTTGCATCTGTGTTGTCCCCACAATTTTTTTTATATGGACTATGGAGTTTAACTGCTGGAACACAATAGAAAAACGCAGCCGGAACCGCAGCCGCAACCGTATCGCATGCCGTACGTACCTAATTAGAAGTGCCCACAATGTAGTCGTACGTATTCCACCTTTTTTATACAATTTCCACTGAGAAACATACATAATATATGCATATAAAAGATGATAAAACATATATCGCATCATGTATAGTCTTTTCTATAAATTTGTAATTAAATGACCTAATTTCTAAAAGGATTTTATTACCATGTTGCTCTTTTTTTTTTGTATGGAATGTCAAAAATACGCACGTATTTATTAAAAGTTGGCCAACTCGTCAGTCGCCGTTTGCGGCTGCGTTTGCGGATCCGTCTCGTTGTGTTCACAACATTGAATTCGTGTGTATTCAATATTTTGACATGCGATACGGATGCGTTTGCGGATCCGGCTCCGGCACCATTGTGTTCCAGCAGTAATACAGATGCAAGTTGCTGTACGAATTCGTAGCTTGTAGGTTAAAAGAGAGCCACCGTCGAAGTTGCCTCTCTCTATTAGTTTCTTCTCTCTGCTTATTAGTCCGTGGTTCTGAAAGCCAAAAAAGTGTTCTGGTGACCAATGGAAATCAAAATTTCGTATCCTCTTGACTATAGCAAAGAGGATATACAGTAATCTCTCGATAATGCGAATTTCTCCAAAATGTGAATCGCCAAAACTTAACATTGTCATCTCTATAATGTGAACTTCCGAAATTTTGGAACTCTTAAATGTGAATTCCTTAGGAAATTTTGTATACCTACCTACACATACATATTTTTTTTTCTCTCGACACATTCGACCATACAGTCTTATTGAGAAAGCTCTTTGCCCTAGGAATAAGAGGTTCCTCGTTCAATTGGTTTAAGTCCTATCTTTTAGATCGTTTTCAGTACATCAAAATAGACGATTGCACAAGTGAAAGACAACCGGTTACGATGGGAGTACCTCAAGGAAGTGTTCCTGGACCAACCCTATTTTGCTTATACGTGCAGGACTTTACAAACCTCCCACTAAATGGGAATCCGATTCTATTTGCAGATGACATAAGCTTGTTATATTCCACAAACTCATCTACAGAGACCGAGAGGCAAATGAATACTGATCTTAAAAAGATTGAAACGTGGATGAAGGCGCAAAAACTATGTGTAAACGCAAAATAAAGTATATCGTATGCACCAAATCAAATACTCCACTAAGAATTGTATACCAAGAAGATGTGGTTGAACAAGTCAATGAGTTCAAATATCTTGGCCTTTGGGTAGACTCAGCGTTAGAATGGAACTTCCATATAACGAAACTATCAAAAAAAATGTCTTCGCTTGCTGGAGTTTTCGGTCGAATCCGATACTGCGTTCCTGATAACCTAAAACAAACAATATACTTTGCTCTCTTTCATAGCCATTTGACCTATGGAATCAACATTTGGGGTACAGCAATTCATGGCCTTCTACAAACCCTGCAAGTAACGCAGAATAAGGCACTAAAAAACTTGTTTGGATTTGATCGGCTCACTAGCACCCGATGGATTTATAACCAGCTGCAGATTTTAATGGTCAAGGATGAAATCGAAATAAATATGGTGACTCACATTCACAAGATCGTGCTTACGGAGGTACATACAAACACCCTGATGACTACAAGAAGTAACTTACACCAATATAGCGTTAGGAGTCGAAATAACATCCACCTAGATAGAATATACTCCAAAAAATATAGAAGCTGCTCAATTTTATATAAATCTATAGATTATACTATAACAAATATTCTGATGAAAGCAAAAAATGGAATACCTTAAAATTTAAGCTTCAGTAAATACAACTTTTAAAAGAACAATGTTCAATGTCATAGAGTAAATAAATTTTGTCTCCTTTTCTAACTTTTTGTCTCTACAGTATCTTAGTATGTCATAAAAATATCCTTTTCTCTATTCAATTGTTGCTTGATGATTAAATTCCCATTTTTATTGAAATTTTGTTGTTCCCATTGTCAAAAATACTTATTGTACTTATATTTAACAGTTTTTAAATTTACACATTTACATAAACATTATTGTAGTAACTATACAGTCTGTTACGAGATTCATCTCATAAGGCATTTCAAATAAATAAATAAAAAAAAAAAAATTGATAGTTTTGCATATAATAAAAGGAATGAAAAACCTTACTGATATTCGTCTAAGCAAATTTCGAAGTTTTGCAATAGTAAGATCGGCACGAGTACGATAACTGAGGCGCCAAGATTTAATAACGGTTTTATGTAGGGGCGTCAAATGCAAGTATTTTTTACTATGGGAGGGGGGGGTCTACCTCGCCCTGTTTAGGAGGTAGGGGCGATTTTCGAAAAAAATGTCTTGAATGGAAAAATAAATATTAAAAAACAACGGCAACACTTAAAATACATTACTATAACGGTTTTAAAAGCCAGAAGTCTGTTCTTCAATCCTACATTTAAATTAAATTACTCGTTACAATAGTTTTCAAAATATTCGCATTCAAATTTTAAGGGTTAATCAACAGTACCTGAGTGGCACGCTTCGCGGGATCTAGGGATTTCAACTCCCTTTTCGGGCTGCACGCCTCTATATCCGCGGACAAAATATAAGGGTCAAAATATCCGCGACAAAATGTCCGCGGACAAAATATCCGCGTCAAAATATCCGCGACGCATTATATTACGGTGTATAAACAATGACCTCTGTAAGGGGGGGCATGCTGCCCCCCTGCAACCCCCCTGCCTGGGCACACTATAGGACTTGGGGTAGGTGCGAGGTCGGGTGTATGCGGTTATTTTGTCCGCGGATATTGAGGCGTGTCACCCCTTTTTTCGGGGTCACATCCACTCACGCAACTTCGTTGCCTGGCAGGCGCCTTTGTCAATTGTATTTTTAATCAACAGTACCTGGGTGGACCGCTTCGCGGGATCTAGGGATTTTAACTCCCTTTTCGGGCTGCACGCCTCAATATCCGCGGAGAAAATATCCGGGTCAAAATATCCGTGACAAAATATCCGCGTCAAAATATCCACGACGCATAATATTACGGTGTTTAAACAATGACCTATGTAAGGGGGGGCATGCTGCCCCCCTGCAACCCCCCTGCCTGGGCACACTATAGGACTTGGGGTAGGTGCGAGGTCGGGTGTATGCGGTTATTTTGTCCGCGGATATTGAGGCGTGTCACCCCTTTTCTGGGGGCACATCCATTCACGCAACTTCTTTGCTTAACAGGCGCCTGTGTCAATAGTATTTTTAATCAACAGCACCTGGGTGGCCCGCTTCGCGGGATGTAGGGATTTAAACTCCCTTTTCGGGGGCACACCCGCTCACGCAACTTCGTTGCTCCGCTTAGGGTAGGTCTGGAGGTCTGGCAGGCGCCTATGTCAATAGTATTTTTAATCAACAGTACCTGGGTGGCCCGCTCCGCGGGATCTAGGGATTTCAACTCCATTTTCGGGGGCACACCCGCTCACGCAACTTCGTTGCTCCGCTAAGGGTAGTTCCAGCTGCCTGGCAGGCGCCTGTATCAATAGTAGTTTTAATCAACAGTACCTGGGTGGCCCGCGTCGCGGACATTGGACATACAAAAAAGTATAGTCAGGTCTTGTCTATGGGAGAGAAAGTATTGGTCTGCAACTTAAAGACTTCGACCATCCAAAGTGAAAACCTAGACGATGACTTCATTGACGAGACTGACATACCCTTTAAACATCATGTGAGTTGTAAATTGACTTGATTTTTTCAACTGACTCCTTACTCACAAACTGACTGACTAGAAAGTGGAATGCAACGCAATTCTAACTCCTCGTCATGCATTCTGGGTAACGCTAACTGAATTGCTGTACTGTACTTTCAAAGATAAACCTTTCATCAACATTAATCCTCTAATGAAATCACAATAAATGCCAAGAATCTAAAATTTCATAAAAAAGTAGTTTCAGTAATTTTCAATTTTCACAAGAACTAGAAGACATAAAAGCTTTTGGTTTTTTGCGTTCGATTAAGTATTTATTGAAGCATCGATCGCAGAAAAAAAATTTATTTTCCATTTCACAATTTTAAACAAAATTGGTTTAAAGATATTTTTTTACGTTTTTTTATCAAAATTTCGAATTTGATTGCGAATATTTTGAAAACTATTGTAACGAGTAATTTAATTTAAATGTAGGATTGAAGAACAGACTTCTGGCTTTTAAAACCGTTATAGTAGTGTATTTTAAGTGTTGCCGTTGTTTTTTAATATTTATTTTTCCATTCAAGACATTTTTTTCGAAAATCGCCCCTACCTCCTAAACGGGGCGAGGTAGACCCCCCCCTCCCATAGTAAAAAATACTTGCATTTGACGCCCCTACACAAAACCGTTATTGAATCTTGGCGCCTCAGTTATCGTACTCTCCCCGTAAGATCAGGCTATTATGTCGATACAGATGTTTTCTTTTTAATGATTTCTTTTGCGTAGTAATTAGGTACTCCTTGATAGGTAATGTGTTTTTTTTCTGAATAAAATGCTCTCAGAGCCAAACAAATTGCTCTGGCGTGACCAATAAAAATCGACACAAGGCGACGGTTTTGTGTATACATTTTTTGTGTACGTTTTTAAAGGCGTGCCTAAGTTGAATCTATCTCTCTTTCACTATTACACTTCTTACTGGCGTCTATTTCTTGTGTAAATTGTAAACAGATAATAAACACGTGGAGTGTCCCTAGTCCCTACTCATTAGTAGATAATTCTCTGTCCTTGACATCACATTTCACATAAGCCACTTATGTAACAAAAATAATAAGAGATTCCCTTAAAGTGGTACTTTTGCTTTCCCACAATTCAACTATTCAAAATTCTTTACAAAATTGAATGACAAGGCACTACCGATTAGCTGATATTGATACAATACATCAATAATTTCTGTTTTAGTATTACAGTTTTTCTATGATGACACGGGGACATTAGATACATCGGCTGTAAAAATCCATTATCGTTGACATTTTACATTGATAATCCAAGTAAAAAACTTTTTTTACCTAAATCCAAATCTATCTATGGGTATGATGATTTTTTCAGGAGAAAAGGCGAAGGGTAATTGATCACATTTTTTTTTAGTTTGTTTTCGCCTGTCAATGAATATCGATCGAGTTTAAGTAGTCTTGACGTTCTCTTTTTAGCGAACGTACTCATGTTATTTGGCCTTTTCTAACCAGAGGCAGAGAATAAGATATTATGCAGATATTGGTATGGGATGAACGATGAACTCTATGAAAATAGGGAATTTTGTTCCTACTTACTATTCTTTGATAAGCATTTTTACAGCACGAATTCACCAAACTTTTAGCGGCGTTCTTTGTAAAACTTTTGATCTTAAGACACTTAATTTTTTTTAAACGAAATAAAGCCGATACTAATCACCGTTTTGTGTGGAGTTATTTACTATTTATTCGCTGTCGAAAAAGACTGCTCAATGGTGGAGTACACGCAGAACTTTTGGGGAAAATGAACTAAGGGAAAGGGAAACCTAAAGGCGAAGCAGAATAAAATCCCATTGAACACCTTAACCATAGAGAAAATACTATAAGGAGGCCCATCTTGTGCCTTCTTTTGATTTTGTCAAAAAGCTACAGCTGTCATTGGTGTCTTTTTCTTAAACATGTATGGGTAAAAACTGTATCCATAAACACACTGGAATTATTAAGTTGAGATATCACTTCGAAGTATTGCATTACATTATTTCGAGATGTTTTTTTTTTCATAACGTTATTTTATTTTTGTTCACACACTATATTAACAACAGAAATCAATAGGGATATTCACGATCTGGTGCAACCAAATATTGTAAAAGTGCGAAATTGTTTGTATTTCATGTAGATCGTGAACTCTTTTCTTCCAATCTGTAGCAAAACTCACACAAATGTCAAAATCAGGTTGACACAAATGTCAAAATCAAAAGTACACATTTTGCACCCTTGTATTTTTCTGTTGCAATGGGGTTGAGGTATAGATAAAGTGCAAAAGTGTAAAAAATGACAGCCGGTATATTTGTTGTTGTATTGCAAGAAAACGTAGCACTTCTCCACTTTTACAATGATGCAAGACAAGTTACACCAGATCGTGAATACCCCTAATAAATAGTTTTTGAGACAACTGAAAACTTATCGGAAAAATCTAACAACGGACTGTAGGCAAACAAAAATATGACTGTGAGAAATAAAAGATATTATGTCAAATAAAACTTGATTCAATTTATAATTTATTTATTATAAAACTTATATCACAACTTATATTATATTTTACGTGCTTCGCGTTTCGGAAATAAAATGTTCATCTTCTGGCACTAATTAACTAAAATTAATCAAGAATCTATTAAACTTTTGCGCTATTATGTTGTAGGCTTTTTCTTATAGATAGATTCTTGATTAATTTAGTTAATTAGTGCCAGAGGATAGAAATTTAATTTCCGAAATGCGTAGCACGAAAAATATAATATAAGTTGTGATATGAGTTATAATAAATACAAAATAAATTGATTTAAATTTTAATTAACATAGTCTCTTTTATTTCTCACATTTAAACACGCAACTTGGAGACTCCCAACACAAAATGAAAAATATGACTGCCTAACTACTTACAAATTAT
Source organism: Platycheirus albimanus (assembly GCA_916050605.2). Taxonomy (NCBI): domain Eukaryota; kingdom Metazoa; phylum Arthropoda; class Insecta; order Diptera; family Syrphidae; genus Platycheirus; species Platycheirus albimanus. The sequence continues at coordinate 189,020,535 of OU696696.1, forward strand.
AGCCTGTTGCCGGTTTACTTGTAAGTTGTGAGTGTAAAGTCACTCTTTGCGTTACTGACAATACTGGTGTGGATGCAGCAGAAGTACGTAGCATTATCAAAGTCAATGTCAAAACAATTTAGCTCACTAAGTAGTATACACGAATGTAACACTGAACTCAAACAAAAATCGTTTATGCCATTTCGGTTGTTGTTGTTTAGCAGCGCAGCACGTTCATGAAGTTGGAGTCGAGTCAATTTGTACTTCAACTACTTTCTGTGCTGCAGCTGTAACTTCAAATTGTAGAGGCAACCATTGTGCTAAGGCAGTCATTTAGAATAATTCATGAAAGTAAAACAAAAGAAACTTAAACTTGCCATATGGTCATTATTAAATTTACTGACTAGCAAGTAAATTCGTATATTACGAGCATGTTGATTCATCAAATTTTCTTTTGTATAGAAAGATAGAAAGATAGGAAAGATTTTTGTTGGTACAATGGATTGAGAGGCTATATTTATCTCACAAAAATCAAACGGGAGGCGTCCAGTTGAAGCTGGGGAAATATTGAAAAGTTGCAGCCCAGGCCGGGGCTCAAACCCACAACTCTAGGTTAGCACACAAGCATTACATCCACTGTACCATTGCCACCCGTCTTCAAATAACACACATTGAAAATTAGGGGTCAATTGTTGAAATTAGCAAATAAAAGTAAATCAGAATTGCACAATCTGTTATGCATGTAAGTAAAACATAAACTGGTAAGGAAACTATTGTTCATGAGCCAGTTGGGCATTTGAATGAAAATAAAAAAAACTATCGGGTGGCTTGCAACTTTTCTTGCACCGGTAACGAAAATTGGTAGATACTTTCATATTTTTCATTCGCGTATGGGAATTAAGCATGGAGAATTGGGATCCCTGTGTAAACCTTCACAATCACGAAATTTCAACTTATACAGATATTGGCGTGCAGTCTATTCATAATGGTGTAAGCCCGCCATTATTGAGATTCGATAATAAAAGTTTATATTCTAACCAATTTTTAAAAGTCATCCGTACACGGTGTCTCCATTGGACAGAAAACTTTCGCTGTTTCTGTTTTCCATTCTGTCAAAAATCTGTCCACATTTTTAAGGTGGGCACATTTCTGTCATGACAGATCAATGACAATTGGGAGATTTCAGCCCATGCTGAAGTCAATCTTATAATAACTACTTTTGTAGTTCCACAAACACTCATAATTTCTATAACAATTAATTAACACGATTGTTTCTTTTCGAGACAATGACGCAGCGGAACAAATAACAAAATAATTTAATTTTTGTTTGACTATTTTTAGTTGTCACCCAACTTTGACAAAATCTGTCTGAGTTTCTGTCCACGGAGAAGACTAGATAGAAAGCCGGACAGTTCTGTTTCAACAGATTTTCTGTCTGCAGTGAGATGATCTCCATTGAACAGTTTAACAGACAGAAGGTACGACAATTTTCTTGCCAATGGAGACCGCGTGTTAATATGAAACAGATGGGCTGTGCAATTGCAATCTAAAGAATAAACATCGATCACTTTTCCATTAATCGCCTTCTAGTGCATTCCTTCCTTAAAAAATGTTAAGTGTGTCTTCTCCATTAAGTAGCCTCTGCAAACACGATTTCTGAATTTTTATTTTTGTTGCCCCTTCATTTTCAGAAGAAATCCGACTCGTTGATGTTTCACACGGACAATGAATACAATACACTGCTGGAACACAATGGAGCCGGAGCCGGATTCGCAATCGCATCCGTATCGCATGTCAAAATATTGAATACACTCAGATTCAATGTTGTGAACACAACGAGACGGATCCGCAAACGCAGCCGCAAACGGCGACGGACGAGTTGGCCAACTTTTAATAAATACGTGCGTATTTTTGACATTCCATAAAAAAAAAAAAAAAAAAGAGCAACGTGGTAATAAAATCCGTTTAGTAATTATAAATTTATAGAAAAGACTATACATGATGCGACATATGTTTTATCATCTTTGATATGCATAATATGTATGTTTCTCAGTGGAAATTGTAAAAAAAACGTGGAGTACGTACGACTCCATTGTGGGCACTTCTAATTAGGTACGTACGGCATGCGATACGGTTGCGGCTGCGGTTCCGGCTGCGTTTTGCTATTGTGTTCCAGCCACTGATCTCTATATTACACTGGATAGCGTATCCCATATAAGGTATAACAGTTTTTGTGTTCCCATTTGAACATGACATTTTATAAGCAAAGTGGGTTTTGTCATAGACGTCAAACCTATTTGACACTTCTTATTACTAGAAAAAGTGATTATTAGAAGGTGAGACGTGGGCATTTTAAATTATTTATTAATTGCAATTTGTTTTTGTTTTTGTTTGATTTTATTATAAATTTGTCGTAGTAAGCACAGCACAGCGCTAGACATAATGTTGTAATGTTTGATCATTACTGTCTAAGTGAAGCCAAGGCATTAAGTTGTGAGTTGTGAAACAAACCTAGAAACAACTGTCATCAGAAAAGGCGAGTCTCGAAGTAGCTTCGAGAGGACAGATGGTTGTTGGGTAGAAATGCAGACGGCATTGTGTTTTTGGCAGACGAAAAAGGAAGAACAACAGAAATTGCTTTGGAATCACTGCGTTGTGAAAATTGAATTTTGGAAATGACTGAGGATTCGACATCAGAAGTGGGATCCCCTGCACCTCAACAAACTGGTGTAAGTAACCAGAACTGGAAGTCACTCTTGGAGCAACAGAACGAGAACTTTATGGCATTGCTTCAAGTGCTGAAAACGCAGACGCAGATGCAGACACCGACGCCATCGACTGCAAGCAATAATGTGCAGCTGCCTGTATTTGATCCAGACAAGGGCAATGCGAATGCTTGGATTTCAACTGCAGACATTTGTATGGCAGACCAGCCGCTTCATGGTGCATCGCTGATAATTGAGCTGAGTCGTGCTCTCAAAGGACAAGCGTCAGAATGGCTGTCTTCAATTTCGTTCTCTGGAATGACGTGGAATCAATTTAAGGATATTTTTACGGCTAGGTATGAATGTCCGGAGACTGCTGCTGCGGTCCTGATTTCCACCAACAATACCAAGCCCAAGGAGGGTGAATGTCTTGGCTCCTATGCTGCAAGCATGATGACTTCATTGATGTCACGCTGGAAAAATTTGTCGACCGAGCGAATTGCTGTCGCTACAGTACTTGCACACATATCGCAGTTCGAACCTCGAGTGCAACGCCTTGCGTTTACAACAGAAATTGAAACTAGAAACCAGATGCAGCAAGAGTTAAAGGCGTTGGCATTTTTGAAGAGACCAGCTGTAGTAAAACAAAGTGACTTCGATGGACCTGATGCCAAGCGATTTAAATCTGGACCGTCACATTCATCAATCAAGTGTTTTAACTGTGGGAAATTGGGCCACAAATCATTTGCATGCCGCTTCTCAAAGGAGAATGAAAAAAGAGATCCTCGACCTGGAGTATTGTTTGACGTACCACAATTCAAGAAAGTGTTGAAGCCTACAAACAACATCACGTGCTTCAAGTGTGGGGAGAACGGACACTTTGCATCAAGGTGCCTTAATGAGGGAAAAAACAGTTCCAGTGTTCCGGCAGATGTGCGACGAGTTGATGTTTGTGAGATTGGTGCTCCGTCAGGTATTTTTAAGCATTTTGGTAAGCACATATTGTTTTATTATGATTCTGGTTCAGAGTGTTCTATAATAAAAGAATCGATGAGTTATAAAATTAGAGGCAAACGTTTTTATAATATCGTGAGCATGACAGGAATCGGACGAGCAAGTGTAAATAGTACTTTTCAAATATTAGCCATGGTTATCGTAGATGAAATTTCTAAGGAAATTCTTTTTCATGTGCTCCCTGACCAATTTCTGAAACACGATGTTTTAATAGGGCGAGAAATTTTAAATCAGGGACTGGCTGTACACATGACATCCAATACTTTAAAATTTTGTAAAATAAACATGGTTCAAAAATGTGACATAGAAAAGCCTCTAATTAATGGGTTAGACAAAATTGACACAGATATTCAGGCAGAATTTAAGCCAAGGTTAATTGCTATCTTAAATCAATTTAAGGAATGTTTTATTGAAGGTACTCCCAATCGTGCCGCGAATGTTGAACCCATGCAAATACGACTTAAAGATCCCAATAAGACAGTATACCGTCGTCCTTATAGGTTAAGTCCCGATGAACGAATTATTGTACGGGATAAAATCAGAGAGCTTTTGGAAGCTGGTGTTATTCGTGCAAGTTCATCTCCATTTGCTAGTGCAGTTTTGCTTGTAAAGAAAAAAGATGGATCAGATCGTATGTGTATTGATTATCGTGAGTTGAACGATAATACCATTCCTCAAAGATTTCCTTTACCGTTGATACAGGATCAAATTGATAGACTTCATGGATGTTTTCATTTCACCATTCTTGACATGGCTAGTGGGTACCACCAGGTACCAATGCATCCAGATTCGGTTGAGAAAACGGCGTTTGTGACTTTAGACGGTCAATTTGAATATCTTGTTATGCCGTTTGGGCTACGAAACGCACCATCGGTTTTTCAACGCGCCGTCATTAAGGCACTGGGAGAACTTGCAAATTCATACGTTGTAGTTTATATGGATGATATATTGATTTTAGGTGGTACAGATGTAAATGAAGCTTTAATGAGACTGGAGACTGTTTTGAAAATTCTGGCAAATGCTGGGTTTTCCTTTAATATCAAAAAGTGTTCATTTTTCAAACAAAATGTAGAATATCTTGGTTTCGAGGTAAGTCGTGGAGAGGTAAGACCAAATTCTAAAAAGATAGAAGCGTTGGTAGCCCTACCTCCCCCTAATACCGTTACACAGCTACGTCAGTTTATAGGGTTAGCATCATATTTTAGACAATTCATTCCACAATGTTCTCAAATGATGGCTCCGTTGTATCAATTAACAAGTGTCGTAAAAGGCAACATTTCTTGGACACCTGATCATGAATCAGTTAGACAGAAAATTGTAAATTGTAAAATGAACCTGTGTTGAGAATATTTGATCCCGAAAGTGAAACAGAGCTTCATACAGATGCGAGCTCAATAGGTTATGGAGCCGTTCTTATGCAAAATAAGAACTCAAGTAAGCATCGTCATGTAATAGCTTACTATAGTAAACGTACTTCACTTGCGGAATCTAAATATCACTCCTATGAATTGGAAACCCTTGCAGTTGTAAACGCTGTCAAACATTTTAGGCACTATTTACTTGGACGCAAATTCACTGTTTTGACGGATTGCAATTCATTACAGTCTTCAAGAAAAAATTAGATTTAACTCCTAGGGTGCACAGGTGGTGGGCGTTTCTGCAGGCCTTTGAATTTGACATAATCTATAGAGACGGTAAACGAATGTGTCATGCCGATTTCTTTTCACGTAATCCTCTCCCAGAATTAAATGCAAGCCCGGTGGACAAAGTAAAACAAAAAGAAGTAAACGTCAATACTCTTCCTAAAAATTGGTTACTGGCTGAGCAGCAGCGTGACCCAGAACTTATTAAGCTTGTTTCTGATATTGATAATAACAGACTCAGCGAGGATCTAGCAAAAACATATGAGTGTCGTTCCGGTGTACTGTATCGAAGAATACAGAGAAATGGTAGATCCAGGTGCTTACCCATTCTTCCTAGGTGCCTACGATGGTCTGTTATTAATTCTACTCACACGGCTCTTATGCATCTTGATTTTGAAAAAACTCTGGAAAAAGTGTACGATCAGTTTTGGTTCGAACATATGGCAAAATATGTGAGGAAATTTGTTGATAATTGTATTACTTGCAAAGTATCTAAGTCACATTCAGGTAAAGTGGAAGCAGAATTACACCCGATTCCAAAGGTGGCTGTTCCATGGCATACAGTTCATGTTGATGCTACAGGGAAATTGAGCGGGAAGAATGATTGCAAAGAGTATGTCTTTGTTTTGATCGATGCGTTTACCAAATTTGTATTGCTTTATCATACGTTGCATATTGATTCAACGAGCAGTATCAACGCTTTTAAAATGAGCGTTTCAATGTTCGGTTCTCCTCAAAGGATTATCGCGGATCAAGGTCGTTGTTTTGCTAGTTCTGAGTTTCGTGAGTTTTGTAGCTTACATAACATTAACCTACATTTAATAGCTACTGGTAGTTCTCGAGCAAACGGACAGGTAGAACGTATCATGAGTACTTTAAAAGATATGTTAACTGCAGAAGAGATTAGTGGAAACTGTTCTTGGCAAGATGCTCTTCCCGATATTCAGTTAGCGTTGAACTGTTCAATTAATCGGGTGACAAAAGCCAGCCCCCTTGAACTTTTTATTGGGAAAACTGCTAGACCTCTTGATTTATTGTTTAACGACAATATTGAGACTGATAATGACTTAACAGAACTTCGGGCTCAAGCCCTAGAGAACATTCAGAAAAATGCAGCATATGATAAGTCCAGATTTGACAAAACAAAATCTAAGTTTAACAAGTTCTTAATAGGTGACTTTGTCTTATTGCAGAATGATGAACGTAATCAAACGAAACTCGACCCCAAGTATAAGGGTCCATTTAGAGTAATAGAAGTTCTAGATGGCGATAGATACTTACTTAAAGCTCTCGATTCGAAACGTACTTACAAATATGCTCACGATCGTCTCAGGAAAATGCCTACTTATAATAACTAATTAGTCAAAAATGTAAAAGTCAATGTACAGAAAGAAAAAAATTCAAATGAAGAATTTTTAAATGAAGAATTTTTAAATGAAAAATCTTTAAATGAAGAAGTTTTAAATGAAGAATTTTTAAATGAAGAAGTTTCAAATGAAGAATTTTTAAATGAAGAATTTTTAAACGAAGAATTTTTGAATGAAGAGTTTTTGGAAGAAGAATATGTAAACAAAAAAAAAATGTAAATGAAGAGAATTCTAACAAAGAAGGAAATGATAATGTTAAGAATTAAATTGAAATAATTGGATTGAAGAACTTTTGTTAAATAAAATATTTTGTCATGATACATTCTGCTTGTTTTGTTGGAAGCAAATTGAAAACGTGTGTGTCTCATGTTGATACGTAGCTGTAGCTCAGTAAAAATCGGACTCCCTTTAATGTGGACCTTGAGTGCGCAGTGTGCGTCTAACATAAGAGTGAGTGGAGTAAATTGAAGTAAGTTTTGTCTCTTGCTGGTACGTAGCCGTAGCTCAGTAGAAATCGGAATCCCTTCAATGTGGTCCGTGAGTGTGCGGTGTGCGTCTGACATAAGAGTGGTTGAGTAAAGTAAGGTTGTACTCACTACAAAAAAAAAAAAAAAAAAAAAAAAAAAAAATGTATCTGTTATATATGAAGAATTATTAAGATAAGAGAACTAGATGGAAGTTCTTTTTGGAATGCTACCACATAGTTGGTAATGAGATATGGTTGCTACTACTTAGTTGGAAGTTGGTAATGCAATGACTGCTACCAATTATTGGTAATGAAATATTGGAACTAAAAAAAAAAAAAAAAAAAAAAAAAAAAAAAAAAAAAAAAGAGGGTCAGGGCTGGCCGAAAAGGCACATGAGGACATGTGAAATGTTAGGATGGCCGTGTCGTAGTAAGCACAGCACAGCGCTAGACATAATGTTGTAATGTTTGATCATAACTGTCTAAGTGAAGCCAAGGCATTAAGTTGTGAGTTGTGAAACAAACCTAGAAACAACTGTCATCAGAAAAGGCGAGTCTCGAAGTAGCTTCGAGAGGACAGATGGTTGTTGGGTAGAAATGCAGACGAAAATGTTTTTGGCAGACGAAAAAGGAAGAACAACAGAAATTGCTTTGGAATCACTGCGTTGTGAAAATTGAATTTTGGAAATGACTGAGGATTCGACAAATTTAACTTATTTTAAAAAACAAAATTTCACAGATAGTGCAGTGCTCAAGAAAAATTGAATTAATTCAAGACAGTAGTTGGAAACAGACGAAAAGATAGATCGCAGGACCACAAGACACACTTTAGAAAAGTGGAAAATTTTTCTTGAAATTAAAGCAGGAACCAGAGACTTCGCCTTATCAATTTTATCCGCCAAGGTAATTAAAGATTTGCTCGTATTTTTTCGTTCATTCCAATGTTTTTTTTTTTTTTTAACTAAACGTGGTTTTAGGATCAATTTATTACAAGAATTTGGCATCCCAATTCAGTGATCGGAGCTATTTGTGTGGATATTTATTTAATATCTACCCCTATTGTCCCTTTACATAGCGTCTCCATTGAGCATAAAACTTTCTCCAGTTTCCAGTCTTTCAAAAACAAGAATTGACCTTAAGACTTCTAATCTACAAACAGCTTGTATCATTCGTCGATGACTTAATTAAGGAAAACTAGAGAAAATATCTGAGTCAATCCTGTTCATTGATTAAATAAGAAACAGAACAAAAAAAAAAATTCAATTGACAGAATAAAGAATGGTCAAGTCTAATAAGCTGACATTCTAGTACAAAGAGTACAATAATAACAATAAGAACAGAATGTTTTTTATTCTTTTAAGTCAGTTTATATCTGTCTTCAGATTGAATTTTTTTCAAGACATTATCATTGCTATTGCCACCCACTTAGTGTTGATATTTGTTCCCTGTTCGATGTAGAATCCATGAATCTTTTGAGAGTACAAAACAGATAATTTAATATCATCAACATGTACTCTTTTTAATAAATAAAGAGTTACTACAGAATCCGAAGTAATAGTTATAATTGAATTACATCCAAGAAAAAATCTTAAACTCCGAAAGGAATTAACCCTGATTCAATGTATGCAAGAATCACACTATAAAGTTATTTTCCTTTCTGAATTAAAACTTTAGACCGTCTGCAAGACTATCCTCAGCAAGGTTCTTAAAGATTGTTCGTATTTTCAGCGTTAAGTTATTTGATATTCTTTCCTTTAAATTGTTCACTATATCTTGTAATATAAACCTTGTTCCAATAATTGAAATTTTGAAATTCTTGCTTTTCAATTTTCAGAATATTATCATTGTATATTGTGAAAAACAGACAATAAAGACTGAACTAAAAATAAATAATTTTCACTCATATCTATATGTCTGTGTAATTTGTATTGGGAAAAAAGAGGACAATTTATTAAAACGTTGGAGGACGTTCCGCGCTGGGGTTAAAAGGAAGACATGTCTTCCAAAAACAGGACGCATAGCAAACCTAATCTAAAAGCCTCTGAAACCCTTTCATTGGTAGAAAAATGGCTTTAGGAATTAGCATTCAAGCTCTAAAACTGACGGTACCTGTGATACGATTTTTAATAAAACTTTCTGAGTGCCGTTTTTTTGTGTAAACTTTATGTTTTGGTTCGAAAAGACTTTTCAGGAAAAGTCATAACATTTACAATACGTTTTGGGAAACTTTAAAAAACACGTTTTGTTTTTTTGATTAAACTGGTGGATCGATTTTGAAAATTTGTTCCCTTAAATTTCAAAAAGAAAAGTAATCAATACTTCATGTTTTCAAAAAAAAAAAAAAAAAAAAAAAAATTAATGATTTTAAAGCGATAAATGACATTTCAAGTGATATTTTCTCTTGCTAACTTGTTTTCAAAATCTCAAGCCCCAAGACCACTGTCACACATTGGACCAAGTTCGTGCGACCCAGTCGTGCACTTTATTTTCTTTTTGGCGTGCATTTGATTCCGTTGTCGTTTGTTCGAAAACAGGTGTCAGCTACAAAGTCCAATTTACTTCATCTATGATATAAGTCCGATTGGATCCCAAGTGTTATCCTCACCCACCGTGTTCTTGACTGAGTCAATCAATCACAACTTAGAAAAAAATCAGTGACACTTTTGATGTTGATGTTGATGTTGATCTTTAATGATTGTTTTTAATATTACAATTAAAACAAGAATTAAATTGGAGGAAATTGTGTATAAACAAATGTCTTATAACTTCATTGGAATTGACTACTTACATATATATAAGTTATGTTCGAATAAGTTTATTATTTAATATAACGTAATATGTAATTTGTATATGAAATTTTTTTCAACAGCTCATTCTGCTCCCTTTACTCTTCACCAGCGTATTTTCTTTACAAGGTCGAATCTAAAATAAAAAAAATATATATATTTGATTGAGTCTTGTATCAGAACTTCTTGTCTTTCTCACCAAAAAATTAGGTTTGAATCCAAACCGAGCACCGAAATATCCAATTTTAACGTCCCAAGTGTAAAAACTTTTCTTGTATTTAAATTTTTGATATATGCATTGCAATTGTGTATTTTCCTCGAGAAGCTCTTCTAGCTTGGGACGATTAACATCTCGAAACTGAAGTTATGGTAGAAAGTTAACATTTTATTTTATTAGTTTTCTTGTTGTTTTTTTTTTATAAAAACTTAAAAAGTTGCACTTACTGGTCGCATATTCAGGTTTCTAGTAGTGTGTTTGTTTCGTTCTAAGATTGAGTGTATTGTGGTTTAGTTAATGAGGTAATGAGGTCTTCTTTTACAAATCGTTTACAGCTGAAGTGGATTTAAAAATCAACCTGAAATACAAAAACTTAAATTAATCAATAATTTAAAATAATTAAAAACTTCACATAGGTAATATGGTGCAGTATTGCAAACTTTGCAAAAAACAAGGGAATGAAGCCACATTTCATGGGTAAGATACTTCTTCTACTAGAAAATATTAGATACGAAACCTCAAACTCGATGCGTTTGCAGATTCCCACTAAAAGATCCAATTTTATTGGAAATCTGGCGGAAAACACTTAATTTTGGGCCATCTTTTGTACCAACAAAAAACAGCAAAATATGTTCAGACCATTTTAGCGCAGAATGTTTTGAAGGAACTCAGAAACGCAGAGTTTTAGTTGCCGGGAGTATCCCTACATTGTTTAAAATGCAGAAGGAAACTTGCTTCTTTTGTAACACAGCACGGGACTCCAAAACAGGTGTTTCCCTCCGCAAGTATGGTGCTCGCATATTTTTAATAAGCTTATCATATTAAATAATACAACATAATATTGCAGATTTCCCCTAGACAAGCCTGAGCTTCTGCAAAAATGGTTACTTGCCATTAACATCAAGCATTTTGTACCCCAAAAAGACACCTTGATTTGCAGTGCCCATTTCGAGAAGACGTGCTTCCAGGAAATAAAGGGTAGAAATTATTGGAATTTGAGGGCAAACGCGGTCCCATCCATTTTCGTGAGGGAGAAAGGTACATTCGTTAATTATTAATCAAGCTCCTATACCTTAACTACTATTTCTAGATATGTGCTGTAGGGAAAACTTTGTCACCGCAACTACAGGTGACATCTTGCGGTAATTTCGAGTAACACTTCATGTCTTTCTACCTAATGACATTTCCCTTCTAACATTGGGGAAATTCAAAAATTTTCGAAATTTCCTTCATCTCTCATTTTTCACCACCAGAGTACAAGATTTGGGAAGTATTTGTCTAAATCCCGAACATTGAGTTCGTATGTTCGAACACTGCCCGCAATAAGAAAAATCCTAAGTGGAAAATATGTGTTCCGAGCTCAGACGCACTCATTTCTAGAAGTTTCTATTGGTACATGATGACACGCAATGTGATTATGGCTGCCAGACACTTCCGGCATTTTCATTTTTCTTTTGTTGTTACCATCCTTACAAACAGACGCTTCTTTCCATCTCTTTCTTACGTATCTTCTGTGTTCTTCTGGAATTCCACTGGAAATAACATAAAATGCATGTCCAATGCATGAGTGAAAACCCGTTCCGAACAAATATATCTTTAGGGTCAGTTTGACTAAAACTGATGTAGTTTTTACTTTTGACAAGTAGTGACAGTTGACATGTGAAGTACATAAAATGGTACAGATAAAATCTTATTCACCTGTCAAAACCGTTTTTAGATCGTTTCTGACAACTCCTGATCAGAATTCTTTCAATATCTGAACTGTCAGATGAGTATGACAATATTTTGTTGTCTATTAGCTTGAAAACATGAATAAACGTCATGTCCACAACAACAACTGAGGTAGTAATGAAAAGTGTCAATTTTGAACCGATTTTTGAAGTAAAATACGTCAAATGTCAAAATTTGACATGTACAAAAAAAGTGATATACTGTTGAATAAATGGCACTAAGTTACTCAACAACCTCTATTATACGTTATAGACCGAAATAAATTGACAGAACACGATAAGTTTCGTCATTTGACACATTTTATCTTTATTATATCTGTCAGTGTGAAGTAGCTTTATCAGCTACCCGATACTAAACGCACTTCACTTTGTTAACAAAACACGAACGCAAACACTATTGTTAACAAAAGAACGCGGTAAATCCTTTCCATAGAAAACCAGACAGAGGCGTGGCCTCACAGAAATGTCTATGTCTCAGTCATTATATTTTCAACCCGCAAACGATTCACTCCTCTAAAAAGTTTTTGTAAGAAATTAATAGTTTTCTTTTGTGCAGCAGAGTTTTTTTTTTTTTTTTTTTGAATTAATATTAAATAATATCCTAAACTTGCGTGTGCATCATTATTAAAAGGTTTTTATCATAAATATGGTAAAGTAAATTGCCTGAAGCAATTTATAAGCAGCGGAATAAGGAAAGGTAGGCAAAAATAATTTTTTTTTGGTATTTCGTCAGCCATTTTCATGTGCTCGACGACAATTTTTCTTTTTTGTGGCTACATTTCTTTAATTCTAAAGAATGTACCACACATTTGTTTTATTAGGAATAGTGATTATAGAAGTTTATTTCTCTTTTCACTAGGGTCCAAATCTGGGGCAAGAAGTTGGCCCACATGAAAATTTGTTTCACATGACATTCAGTCATGGCAGCGTGGAAATGCACGTATCTGGTTGCATAAATTAAGAAGTAATTTCATCAATAAGTCCTTAGGAGGCACTCAACCCTCAACTTTAACCAACGATACGGTTAAAGTGAAGTAAGAGCGTATCAGTATACTGAGCCTCTGAAGCATTTGCCGTCAACAAGGGACTCATCTTTATTCTCAAGCGAGGCACATGGGTTTTCTGAGCTATTACTCAGAACCACATGGCCGTACACTCCATGGTATTCGCTGAGGAAATCACCTCAGTTATCCACTTTCCCACGTTTAACCTGTAATAAAGAAAAGAGAATCCACATGTTTTGGGTTAACCAATTAATTTTTGGAAAACACCAGGTAACATTTTGCATTTATTCCTTGAATTAAATTGTCCTGCGAAAGCCTCAACGAGCTAAAGAGACTCCAAAAGTACTTCGAAGATCGAGAAAGCTTTTCGATAACGCTTTCTATCTTCGCTCGAGAAGCGAGAAACACTTTTAATACTTACCTAACGCGACGTTAAAACGCCCACGGACGGTGGAGCCCTACATATTTTGTGCTACAAAAAAGGAAGCACATCAAGAAATACTACTGCTTGCAGAATATCTACGCACCCTATACCATTTATATATATATATATTTATATTATTCTTATTGTAGTGTAGATTTATAATGATACTTACCATATATCAGAGATTTTATGAATTGAAAGTGAACATAAAATAATAATTTGATTTTTGTGTAAATTTGTGTTTGTGCAATTAGTGACCAATAAGAGATAGTTGAAGTTCTCAGTTATATTGTGCAGTTCTTTTCTTCGAACTCACTAGATACTTTGTATGTTACTTCATACTTGCTAGCCTTCACGGCGTTACTATTTATTATCTTAAAATCAAGATAGATTACTTAATTACGGTTTGTAAAGATTCTTGACGAATCAAATATTGAATCTTGTGTACGGATTGTACGGTTATATCGATGTTTTTTTTTTTTGAAATTCTTAGGCGATTTCTCCCGATGATACTTTACGTATTCCATCGATTATAGCGCCTAGCTATATCTTCATTACTCACTGTCCTTCGGGAACACCTTCTAATATCTATCTCTGTCCAGCTAATCTGTCCAGTGTACGTATCTTCACGACACCACTTCTTTTCATCCTTCGTCACTTTTTTTTTTTGTTTGATTAGCACTGTCTTAGTGGTTTGTTTATAACACCCTAGACACCTTTTTGTTTTGGAACTTCTTAGTTCTCACTTTTTTTTTACTCACTTCTGCATCAACGCTTGTTTCAAATCCAGCTGGAAGTCCTTTGAAGACTTAACTTATAGATACTCTATGAGTTTATCTCTTTTCCTTAACGGAATTTGTAGGTACATTTACATTGACCTACCTCAATTTGTTTGGTATTGCACCTATTTGTGTATTTGTTTGTGACGTATCCGTTTGCTTTGGATAGCATCAAAATACAGTGAACTTTTGTTTACAGTACGGTGACACTACACCGGTCACTCGAAGATATTACATCTTCTTTTGTGTGAATATAATTAACAGATTGGAAATTCACTTTTGAGTGGTTTCTTGAAACGAAACGATAAGATACAAGGTTAGAGCAACATTATAAGCACATGATTTCATATATGGTTAGTGTAGAGTTTAACATTTAAATAAAATTTTCTAACTTTTCAGCGTCTGGTTCCAGAGAGCTCTCCCGATCCATCACGTCCTTGAAAATTATATTGTCAATATTATATCTTTTGAATTTTTATTTAATAGACCATATTTTTAATCATTGATATAATCTGTCTCTCATACTATCTCCCTTGTCTGTTTTCCAACAACATAAACCCTTGGACTAACGTTCCATGTTTTGGCAACTTTTTTTTTGAGATTCGTTAGAATTTTTCCATCATCGAATACAATCATTAGTATCTATCCAACCGTATAGTTCAGTTTGTTCATTTTTTTTTGTGTCGTATTGTAACTTGGTTTATCCTAGTTCATTATTATTTGATAAAAACGACTTCTGAGATAAAATCTATCAGAAGCAAAAATCTTGTAAAGATTTTTAAAAGCTATCGCGAAAAACAATTTTTTTTTAATCCACTCAGAGAGTGTGATAAGCGAGCCAAGTTTAATGGTACTTGAAGTACATTTCTCTTCGGCGTATACTTTTTTTTTGAAATAAAGATAATAATAAGATTCAAGATTGCATGAAGCCAAGAAATAGCTTCGCTTGCAGTCGAACTTCACGATAACGTAAATCAATTTTCGAGTACAAATTTAACTTTTCTCGAGTCACTTTAGGTTTAATTAAAAACATTTAACTTCATTAATAGATTTAAGATTGATAAGTCAAGCCATTTTAGTTCAGAATTGACATATTCAAGATTGTTTTGATTTAAGAGAATTTAATAAAAGACAGAATTTTTATAACATTTTGATAACAAAAATTTTGTAGAGTTTTTAATGCTGTCCAGTAGACAGTGTATTTGGATATTTAGCAGCCTAAGCTTTATTTCAGATATGGCAGTCTTTGCGTAAGTACGTTGGGAGGGGTGGACATACTTCGGTGGTGTAGGGATTAAGATGATAACATATCAAAGTGTGGTGTAGTATGGTGTTGAGTATTTGAGTTTTGAAGTTTTGGTAACGAATAGGTCGTTATATAGCTTTAGGGTAATGGTTTAGTCAAGTCTTTTTGCTTGTCTTTTATCATATTTGGGGATCCTAAATATACTTTGGGTAACATTTTCTTGTTTACTTGGCACCGTGGATCAATGGTGGAAATAAGATTCGAGATGATGAATCAATTCCTCATGGGTGGGTATAGATGCCAGAAGGGGGTAAATTATAACATCTTCTCCTCCTTCCCAGTTTATAAGAGTGTGAGTAGGTGCTGACCTACTCCACTAGTCAGTTTCATTCTTTAATCATTTGCGCTCGATAAACTGACTGAGCCATAGCGCGTTGTCTTTGAACATCTAAAGATTCTTTTCGTATAGTGGCTCACTATTAGTGCTGTTCTCTCTTGCGTCTTATACATACACTTTCTAGGTCGAGTCGGCCTTCCAGCTCGATTATACTTTCGGACTTGTTTACGTCTCAGCGTTTGTTGATCAGGCCCCAGCAAAAAATATTTAAATTAGTTTTTCTGAGTTTTCAAACATCTAAAACTTCAGTAGGTTCGCACTGGTTAAAAGAGGTAACAACGTTGTCGAGCCCTGAGCAAGAATGCACGACCCTTGTGAGCTAGTTGAGGGCGTGCGTGCGAACCGGATGCGAAGGTCGATCACAACCCAAATGTTTCTCTGTCTCAACCAAGTGGATCTGTGATCATAGAGAGAGTTCTCTATGAGTCAGTCTTGTGGTTTGAACAGAGTTACAGCCTTTCCACTTTGGATTCATTAAGGAATCTCATTGGGGCTAGTGTCCAAGGCGACCGAACCAGTGTACATTTCTTAAGGAATTTGGTATTTAGTGAGTTTCGGGATTTATCTTGGGTTTTGTTGTGGTATTGTGGTAAAGTAGCAAACTGGTTCATCTATGGTTTGTAGTAGTGAGTTTTACTTGACGATCAGAATAAAGACTTTAAGATTTGGTCGAAGAGAGTAAGTTTCTGTAAGTGGAAAGGGGGATTAAGAGAAATGCAAAAGGGAAATGAGCCGATGCTTAACGGGGGATAGATCAGTTGTTGGTATGAGTGAAGGTACCGCAGGTCTTTGGTGTAATCCAGGGAGGTCTTTAGCAGTTACTGTGGTAAGTTTCATCCAGCACAAGGGGGGCACTGTCTATAGGAGACAGTGACTTATTCCTCTAAAATCTGTCTGCTTGTAAGTGTTGCTGACGTCCACTGATAGAGGCCGTGGTCTCTCATCAGTAGGTTAGAAGGGTAAAGTATATTTCATTTCACATTTGGTATATTTCTTACATTCCAGGTTAAG
The DNA here is from genome assembly GCA_916050605.2 of Platycheirus albimanus. Lineage (NCBI taxonomy): Eukaryota > Metazoa > Arthropoda > Insecta > Diptera > Syrphidae > Platycheirus > Platycheirus albimanus. Next base: position 189,037,303 of record OU696696.1, read on the forward strand.
GTCATCGTTGACGTTACTTAGTAGTGACTACTATGAGATCACTGTATGGGGGTCTTGTAGGAGATTGCTTGGAGTACTGTGAATAATGGTCTTTTCTAAATTTTTAATAATATTCGTTACAGAATGGCGCCCAACGTGGTGGCCTGACGAACGTTTTGAGATAAGTTTTTGAAAGTTTAGATTTTGTATTGTATTAAGTTGATTCGAAAATTTTTGGGGAAATTAGTTTTTCTTTTGGAAGTTTTTCATTTTTGAAATTTGTTTTGAGGAAGTTTTTTTTTAAGTAGTACTTTTCTTTTGCTAGAGGAACGTCATCGGAGTTTAGTAATGAAGACTATATGTCCGGGAAGTTGGTCGATAGAGTCCTGACTTCTGTCTGTTGCGTTAGCTTCACTATTATTCCTCTACCTCTCGTGATAGGTATATTTGAGTCATTTGTCCGGACCGGAGAGTTGTTATTCTTGGTTGACTGTTGCTAATGATCACTTTGCTTAAAGCGATAGCAGAGAAAGGGTTAGGAAGTGGTAGATAATTGAGTCTTTTGACCGGTGGTGGATGATTTTAGTCTCTACGCACGTCAGCTGCAAAAGCTACTTTATCGTCACGGAATAATCCATGTTTTCTACTCAAACAATACTTTTTCACTTTTACTTTTTTTGTAGAGGATTTTATGAAGATTTTTGATGGTAAGATTTGATGAATGGTTGATAATTCATTTTATGAAGTGCTAACCGGTGGTGGGTGATCAATAGTCCCTACGCACGTCTGCAGTAGCATAATGAAATGAGGAGTCACTATCTGTCGAATTTAGCAGATTAAGTTTTTGTGTTGAGCACGAATAGTTTAAAGACACACACACTAAGTTTTTTTTTTGTTAGTTGATTGTTATGGAACAATCAAGCTAACGTCTTTTTTTTTTGTTGATATGTTATTAATCCATTGCACACCGGGGGAATGTCCACTCAAAAACGTGAATGAATTATTGTTGAGATTTAAAAATTAATTTTGAGTATAAAATAAATTTTGTAAGAAGTTATTACAAGGTTTATAGAAAGTTTTGTAGTTTTTGATATTTTGAGTATAGTATAGTTTTGGAATTATTTTTCAGGGACGTAACTGAAAAAGGAATTCTGGTTTTTGGTAGGGATTTTTCTTTTAGAGACGTTAACTAAAAGGAGGTCCTGAGTTTTTTTGTGAGTTTGGAGTTTGTCTTAGAGACGTTAACTAAGATAAATTCTGGTAATTTTTGCGGTGTCGCAGTTTTTTTTTGGGGAACGGGTCATAATACCGGTTGTCAAAATTCTGTATGACTAAAATTCTGATTTTTTTTTTTTTGAAAATACTGTATGACCAAAATTCTGTATTTCAGAATTCTGTATTGCAAAATACTGTATTTCAATATCCTGTATGCCAAATATCTGTTTATCCAAAATGCTGTTAGTATAAAATTCTGTTTTTTTACAATACCGCAGCTAATCATGTGCGAGTACAACTAGCATTTGTTGCAATTAATTATGCAATGGCTCATTTAATAGTGCCCTTGGTATGTAAAGACAAAAAGAAAATAAATTGAAAGAGAAAGAGACGTATAAGTACTCTAACTTTTTGTCGTCTCTAGAAACATAAGTGTATGAATCCATACTAAATTGATTCGAATATTTCATATATTGAGGTTTAAGTGCAGAAAAAATTGTCTGAACGTGTAGCTGTTGTTTTTGTTTTTGTTCCTGTTTTTGTTGTTGTTGATGTTTTTAATGTTGTTCATACCATTAATTTTGATGTTCCTTATTTCAAAATTCTGTATTTAAACAAAATTTGTTTTGATAATGTACAAAAGTGCGCACTTTTGTACATTATCAAAACAAATTTTGTTTAAATACAGAATTTTGAAATACAAAATTTTGACCATACAGAATTTTAAAATACAGAATTTTGAAATACAGAATTTTGTGTAAGCAGAATTTTGAATTACAGTATTTTGAAATACAGTATTTTGTAAACAGAATTTTGACCATACAGTATTTCGACCCCAACCCTTTTTTTTGATATTTTTTTTTTTTAGTGGCAGTGTTGCCCAGTTTTTGAGATATTTTTGATAGAGTTTATAGTTTAGAATTTTTGGCGGTGTCGCCTCCCAAATAATAATTACTTTATTTTTAAGTTCAATAACTTTCAGGATAGTTTCTGACAAGTTAGTTTAGTTTTTAGTACATAGGTTTAGTTTGTTTTGAGTCAGTAATTTTTGAATTTTAGTTACGGTTCAAGAACAAGTTAATAGTTTAGTATATCATTAAGTTAAGTACTTTTTGAATTTGAAGAAATAGTGAAGAATTTTCTTTAAGGGTCAAACTTTTTTTTTTGTAGGATCTTTTCTAGTCTACAAGGAGCCTTCTCTTTGTAGGACTATATCTTTTTCATTGAATTACTAAGTGATCCGATTCACTACAAAATATTTTTAATTTTAAGCACTGTTTAATTTTTTTTTTTGTCACTTCGATTGTGTTTCATTAGTTTTGTGTTTATACAAGAGTTTCACAATCTCAGTTGAATGAGTAGTGGAAATAGGAGATTAATCCGTCCGAGCACTTATAATTCAAGGTTTTTAGACGTCATAATTATGGCTGACCCACAAGCTGCAGGTAGCGGTGAAGATCAGAGAAGAGGTAATATGAGAATCGAAGACGAATCTAGTCCTTTAGGGATCAACGATGGAACTATGCCTCTTGGTAATGTCAATGGTCGTGTCGTCAACAATAGTTTTGACAATAGACGAAATGTAACTGAAGATTCTCTTACTCTTCAAGAGATGATTACAGCGACAGTTGAATTACACAGGGAAGAGGATAGGCGAGTCATGAAAGAGGAGATAAAACAAAGTCAAGCTCTACTTCTTGAGCAATTGACAAATCTTTTTCAGACCATACCTCCTTCTTCTAGTAACCAACCTTCTACTTCTCAGAATCTTGCACCTAGGCAGGCAGTTAGTCAAGTGACAAATAGAGTCAGAATAGTTGACGCTCCAAATGGAACAAATCCAGGCAATCCTACAAATCAAAATAGTAATTTTACTAGGAATTTGGAAAATTATCCAACCCCTAACAATGAACCAGGTCTTACTCGGAGTGCTCCTTCAGGACATCCAGTAGATATGGCTAACGGTTCTAACATTGACGAATTTCTTACGCGCATGAATGCGATTAATTTAGATAATTCTCCGGAAGCTTCATCACCCAGGAGACAAGTACCCTCTAACGCCACGTCATATAATAAATTTCCACAATATCATAAGCGGGGAATTAGATTTGACGGACGCAACATGTCGGTTGACGATTTTCTATTTCGACTAGAACGCGTTAGGTACAGTTATGGTGTTCCATGGGATGAGCTGACGGTGAATTTTCACCATTTTGTGTCAGGACAAGCGGAGTCATGGTACTGGATGTACTTGAAGGGTAATCCACACACTTCTTGGAGTTCGCTTCAGTCCGGTTTAATCGAGCAATTTCGAAGTCTTGAAACAGACTCCGAGTTGTCTCGAAAGCTTTCAGACCGAAAGCAGCAGTCAGGTGAATCGTTTAATGATTTTTACGACTCACTGATGTCGATTAACTCGAGGATGCGTGTTCCGAAGTCTGAGAGAGAACTGATAGAAATTATTAAGACGAATGTGAAGAGACGTATGGGTGAACTACTCATTACTTTTAGCACTCACAGTCTTAGACAGATGGCATATGTATGCCGAACAATTGAAAAGTTTCTCGATCGACAGGAGAGCACGCGACCCGCTTTTGTGCCGAACACGCACCGAATTCCGACTAAACGTTTCGTAAACGAAGTTGTGGAAGAATCAAATGATTTAACTGTAGCTTTGACTTCAAGTGTAGAAGCTGTACATAACGTACATAGGGATAAGAACACTTGGAAGTGTTGGAATTGCTTAAGTGTAGGGCATGGGTTCAGGGAATGTAGTAAACCTGTTGATAGGAAGTTTTGTTTCCGTTGTGGATTGGAAAACGTTATTTTTCCTACTTGTCCAAGATGTCAGGGAAACTTAAGGAGGAACAACCCAATATCCGGGGGGGTTCGCTCCGAACAAATAAACCCGGAGTTTTAAGTGCTGAAGAATCGTCTACTCTCAAAACTCCTGTTACGATTTTAAAACCAATTAATAAACTTGTTGTTAATGCAACAACACCAAATGATTTGAATATTAATATTAAGAAAAATGAATTGTTGAGAAAGCCATTTCATGAAAGGCTTAGAAATTATTATGAAGTCCGTAAGCGAATAATGAATTATCCTGAATTGTCTAATCGTATTAGACGAACTCGAATCAGATTTAAGGAAAAGAGACTATTATATAAGAATATTGCTTCAACGACATTAGAAAGAGAATCTGGAGATCCTCGCCCTTATGTCAACGTTGAAATTTTTGGAGACAAGATATTGGGTCTATTAGACTCTGGCGCAAGTATCAGTTGCCTTGGCGCTGATGTCTTAACTTACTTGTCCAATAAAAATATTAAGATTAAAAAGGTTAATTCAAGTGTTTCAACCGCTGACGGGCAGAAACAACAAATTTGTGGATTAGTTACCACAGACGTTAAGTATAAAGGTGCTACTCATAGCATGAGTTTTTATGTCGTTCCGACATTAGCACAACGTTTATACTTAGGTGTCGATTTTTGGTCGAAATTTCAAATTGCGCCAAACGTAATTTCCAGTTTGTCATTTCAACATGATGTTGAAGTAAAAGATAAGTTAGTCAATAAGTGTAAGTTGACGAATGTAGAGAATGCTAAACTCGAAGATGTGATACGAAGTTTTCCGTCATTCACACTAAAGGGTTTAGGCAAAACAGATTGGGTAAAACACGGTATTGATACGGGGGATGCTCCTCCAATCAAGCAAAGGTATTATCCGGTCTCCCCAGTGGTGCAGTCTCTGATGTACGCAGAAGTAGACCGCATGCTTTCACTAGTCCATGGTCCTCACCAGTTGTGCTTGTACGCAAGCCTGGCAAGGATCGACTTTGTTTGGACTTCAGGAAAGTCAATATGGTTACCAGGAAAGATGCGCGTCCGATTGCGCACATCGAGGGACTGCTGTCACGTCTTTCGGAGACACGTTTCATATCGAGCGTGGATTTGAAAGATGCGTACTGGCAGATACCACTGGAGGAGAGCGCGAAGGAAAAGACAGCCTTTACGGTTCCAGGAAGGCCGTTGTATCAATTCAACGTGATGCCTTTCGGTCTTTGCAACGCTGCTCAAAGCTTAACGTATTTGATGAATTTAGTTGTTCCACGCGAGTTGCAGGACCGAGTCTTCGTTTATTTAGATGACCTTTTAGTGGTGACGAAAACTTTCGAGGAACATTTAGCAGTTTTGAAGATTATTAGTAGAGAGTTGGATAGAGCAGGACTCACTATTAATGTTGAGAAGTCGAAGTTTTGTTTCGAAGAGTTACAATACTTGGGATACAAAGTGGGACAAGGATGTTTGAAAGCAGATCCTGATAAGGTTGCTGCTATTATCAACTTCCCGATGCCGACAACCACTCGCCAAGTTAGGCGTTTCTTAGGAATGGCTGGTTGGTATCGGAGGTTCGTGGAAAATGTTTCAACCTTGGCTGCCCCACTCACTGACACTCTTAAGAAAGGTAAGGCTTTCGATTTCAATTCCGAAGCTCAGATAGCATTCGAAAACATCAAGAAAGCACTTACATCTACACCTGTTCTGATAAACCCTGATTTCAAGAAGGAGTTTATTATTTTATGCGATGCATCAGCATCCGGTATCGGATGTGTACTTTGCCAGCGAGATGAGAACGGAGCTGAACGCCCCATATACTATTTCCCTCAGAAATTAAATGCTGCGCAGAGGAACTACACCGTTACCGAACGTGAATGCCTCGCTGCGTTTTTAGGGATTCAAAAATTTCGTTCGTATATCGAGGGATATAAGTTTAAGGTAATCACTGATCATTCATGCCTAAAATGGTTGATGAACATGAAGGACCCTACCGGTCGTCTGGCCAGGTGGAGTATGAGACTTCAAGGGTTCGACTTCGTGGTTGAACACATTAAAGGAACACTTAACGTGGTACCCGACGCTCTTTCTAGAGTGTACGAAGCCGATGCTTTAACGGCAGAGAGCTATATATCCAGTGTTGCACAAGTCGAAACCGAGGAGGTGCTCCACATTGACCTAGACGATCCGGGATTCAATTCCGAAGAATATTTACAACTTATTAGTCATATCAGCAAAGAGCAGGATCGATTACCAGACTTGAAGGTATCTGAAGGATACATTTATAAGAGAACAAAACATGCAGTTGGGAATCCTCTATTGGATGATCTGGCATGGAAGTTGTGGTTACCGTCGAGTATGACAGAAGCTGTAATTTCCATGGCACATAATCCACCCAGAGCTTCTCATGGTGGTGTCGTTAAGACATTGTATAGGTTAAGGGAAAGATTGTATTGGCCTGGTATGTTTTCACAGGTGAAGCAATATGTTGATCGTTGCGAAACATGCAAGACTACAAAAGCTTCTAACCAGACTTTACGAGCGGAAATGGGAGAGAGTTTTAAGGTTGAAAGGCCCTTCCAACATTTATATGTGGATTTCCTTGGTCCTTATCCAAGATCCAGGAATGGGAATGCTTTCATCGTTATCGCTCTGGACCAACTCACGAAGTTTGTATTTATTAAACCCCTTAAGAGAGCCACAGCTGCAGAAGTTATCAAGTTTTTACGCGAAGATATTTTTCTTTTATATGGTGTACCTGAGAGTATCCTATCCGATAACGGATCGCAATTTATTTCAAAAGACTTTAAAGAAATGTTAAAAATGTTTGGTGTCAAACATTATAAGACGGCGATTTATGCACCTCAAGCTAATGCTAGCGAGAGGGTTAATAGGTCTATTTTAGCAGTGATAAGATCTTATGTAGATCCGAAACAAACTAATTGGGATGTACATTTGTCATCCATCAGTAGTGCTTTACGCACAACGGTTCATTCTGCTTTGACAATGTCGCCATATGAGGCTTTGTTTGGTCAAAGGATGATTGAACATGGAGCGGACTACAAATTATTGCGAGATCTAGGAGGACTTAATAACTCGGAAATCGATTGGTTGCCCAAGGTGGCGAAGATGAACATTCTTCATACTTACTTGAAGACAACATTAGAAAAGACACACGATGCTTATGAGAAAGTTTATAATCTCAGAAGTCGTGCGGTTGATTTTAAGGTGGGGGATATCATCTTTAAAAGAAACATAGTTTTGAGTGATGCGAACAAGCATTTTAACGCTAAGCTATCGCCAAAGTTTGTTAAAGTAACAGTTGTTAAGACACGAGGTAACAACTTATATGATGTAGAAGATGAGAAAGGTTATATAACCACTTCTCATACCAAAGATTTGAAGAAGTAATCTTACTGTGATAAAAATAGTTTTATTTTTCTCATGCTCGGCTACTCAGCTGTGCACGAGACTCTTGTGTAGTTTTTATGTATATTTGTTTCATGTTATTTCACTTTCATAAAGAAGTAATGTAGTTATCATAAAGCGAGTTGGAAGAATAAGTTGAGATAGTGAACAGATGAGATGAGGAATTAGGAGTTTCGAAGTTTTTTTTTTTTGAAGGAAGTTTAGTAGAGACGCATAGAGTATAGGTAGACACAGTTGTCCTTTTTCACAAGCATCTAGCCAAGTGACACTTGTCTCGATTCTTGAGATTTGTAGGGAAAACTTTGTCACCGCAACTACAGGTGACATCTTGCGGTAATTTCGAGTAACACTTCATGTCTTTCTACCTAATGACATTTCCCTTCTAAATTTCGAAATTTCCTTCATCTCTCATTTTTCACCACCAGAGTACAAGATTTGGGAAGTATTTGTCTAAATCCCGAACATTGAGTTCGTATGTTCGAACACTGCCCGCAATAAGAAAAATCCTAAGTGGAAAATATGTGTTCCGAGCTCAGGCGCACTCATTTCTAGAAGTTTCTATTGGTACATGATGACACGCAATGTGATTATGGCTGCCAGACACTTCCGGCATTTTCATTTTTCTTTTGTTGTTACCATCCTTACAAACAGACGCTTCTTTCCATCTCTTTCTTACGTATCTTCTGTGTTCTTCTGGAATTCCACTGGAAATAACATAAAATGCATGTCCAATGCATGAGTGAAAACCCGTTCCGAACAAATATATCTTTAGGGTCAGTTTGACTAAAACTGATGTAGTTTTTACTTTTGACAAGTAGTGACAGTTGACATGTGAAGTACATAAAATGGTACAGATAAAATCTTATTCACCTGTCAAAACCGTTTTTAGATCGTTTCTGACAACTCCTGATCAGAATTCTTTCAATATCTGAACTGTCAGATGAGTATGACAATATTTTGTTGTCTATTAGCTTGAAAACATGAATAAACGTCATGTCCACAACAACAACTGAGGTAGTAATGAAAAGTGTCAATTTTGAACCGATTTTTGAAGTAAAATACGTCAAATGTCAAAATTTGACATGTACAAAAAAAGTGATATACTGTTGAATAAATGGCACTAAGTTACTCAACAACATCTATTATACGTTATAGGACCGAAATAAATTGACAGAACACGATAAGTTTCGTCATTTGACACATTTTATCTTTATTATATCTGTCAGTGTGAAGTAGCTTTATCAGCTACCCGTACTAAACGCACTTCACTTTGTTAACAAAACACGAACGCAAACACTTGTTAACAAAAGAACGCGGTAAATCCTTTCCATAGAAAACCAGACAGAGGCGTGGCCTCACAGAAATGTCTATGTCTCAGTCATTATATTTTCAACCCGCAAACGATTCACTCCTCTAAAAAGTTTTTGTAAGAAATTAATAGTTTTCTTTTGTGCAGCAGAGTTTTTTTTTTTTTTTTAAATTAATATTAAATAATATCCTAAACTTGCGTGTGCATCATTATTAAAAGGTTTTTATCATAAATATGGTAAAGTAAATTGCCTGAAGCAATTTATAAGCAGCGGAATAAGGAAAGGTAGGCAAAAATAATTTTTTTTTGGTATTTCGTCAGCCATTTTCATGTGCTCGACGACAATTTTTCTTTTTTGTGGCTACATTTCTTTAATTCTAAAGAATGTACCACACATTTGTTTTATTAGGAATAGTGATTATAGAAGTTTATTTCTCTTTTCACTAGGGTCCAAATCTGGGGCAAGAAGTTGGCCCACATGAAAATTTGTTTCACATGACATTCAGTCATGGCAGCGTGGAAATGCACGTATCTGGTTGCATAAATTAAGAAGTAATTTCATCAATAAGTCCTTAGGAGGCACTCAACCCTCAACTTTAACCAACGATACGGTTAAAGTGAAGTAAGAGCGTATCAGTATACTGAGCCTCTGAAGCATTTGCCGTCAACAAGGGACTCATCTTTATTCTCAAGCGAGGCACATGGGTTTTCTGATCTATTACTCAGAACCACATGGCCGTACACTCCATGGTATTCGCTGAGGAAATCACCTCAGTTATCCACTTTCCCACGTTTAACCTGTAATAAAGAAAAGAGAATCCACATGTTTTGGGTTAACCAATTAATTTTTGGAAAACACCAGGTAACATTTTGCATTTATTCCTTGAATTAAATTGTCCTGCGAAAGCCTCAACGAGCTAAAGAGACTCCAAAAGTACTTCGAAGATCGAGAAAGCTTTTCGATAACGCTTTCTATCTTCGCTCGAGAAGCGAGAAACACTTTTAATACTTACCTAACGCGACGTTAAAACGCCCACGGACGGTGGAGCCCTACATATTTTGTGCTACAAAAAAGGAAGCACATCAAGAAATACTACTGCTTGCAGAATATCTACGCACCCTATACCATTTATATATATATATATTTATATTATTCTTATTGTAGTGTAGATTTATAATGATACTTACCATATATCAGAGATTTTATGAATTGAAAGTGAACATAAAATAATAATTTGATTTTTGTGTAAATTTGTGTTTGTGCAATTAGTGACCAATAAGAGATAGTTGAAGTTCTCAGTTATATTGTGCAGTTCTTTTCTTCGAACTCACTAGATACTTTGTATGTTACTTCATACTTGCTAGCCTTCACGGCGTTACTATTTATTATCTTAAAATCAAGATAGATTACTTAATTACGGTTTGTAAAGATTCTTGACGAATCAAATATTGAATCTTGTGTACGGATTGTACGGTTATATCGATGTTTTTTTTTTTGAAATTCTTAGGCGATTTCTCCCGATGATACTTTACGTATTCCATCGATTATAGCGCCTAGCTATATCTTCATTACTCACTGTCCTTCGGGAACACCTTCTAATATCTATCTCTGTCCAGCTAATCTGTCCAGTGTACGTATCTTCACGACACCACTTCTTTTCATCCTTCGTCACTTTTTTTTTTGTTTGATTAGCACTGTCTTAGTGGTTTGTTTATAACACCCTAGACACCTTTTTGTTTTGGAACTTCTTAGTTCTCACTTTTTTTTTACTCACTTCTCCATCAACGCTTGTTTCAAATCCAGCTGGAAGTCCTTTGAAGACTTAACTTATAGATACTCTATGAGTTTATCTCTTTTCCTTAACGGAATTTGTAGGTACATTTACATTGACCTACCTCAATTTGTTTGGTATTGCACCTATTTGTGTATTTGTTTGTGACGTATCCGTTTGCTTTGGATAGCATCAAAATACAGTGAACTTTTGTTTACAGTACGGTGACACTACACCGGTCACTCGAAGATATTACATCTTCTTTTGTGTGAATATAATTAACAGATTGGAAATTCACTTTTGAGTGGTTTCTTGAAACGAAACGATAAGATACAAGGTTAGAGCAACATTATAAGCACATGATTTCATATATGGTTAGTGTAGAGTTTAACATTTAAATAAAATTTTCTAACTTTTCAGCGTCTGGTTCCAGAGAGCTCTCCCGATCCATCACGTCCTTGAAAATTATATTGTCAATATTATATCTTTTGAATTTTTATTTAATAGACCATATTTTTAATCATTGATATAATCTGTCTCTCATACTATCTCCCTTGTCTGTTTTCCAACAACATAAACCCTTGGACTAACGTTCCATGTTTTGGCAACTTTTTTTTTGAGATTCGTTAGAATTTTTCCATCATCGAATACAATCATTAGTATCTATCCAACCGTATAGTTCAGTTTGTTCATTTTTTTTTGTGTCGTATTGTAACTTGGTTTATCCTAGTTCATTATTATTTGATAAAAACGACTTCTGAGATAAAATCTATCAGAAGCAAAAATCTTGTAAAGATTTTTAAAAGCTATCGCGAAAAACAATTTTTTTTTGAATCCACTCAGAGAGTGTGATAAGCGAGCCAAGTTTAATGGTACTTGAAGTACATTTCTCTTCGGCGTATACTTTTTTTTTGAAATAAAGATAATAATAAGATTCAAGATTGCATGAAGCCAAGAAATAGCTTCGCTTGCAGTCGAACTTCACGATAACGTAAATCAATTTTCGAGTACAAATTTAACTTTTCTCGAGTCACTTTAGGTTTAATTAAAAACATTTAACTTCATTAATAGATTTAAGATTGATAAGTCAAGCCGTTTTAGTTCAGAATTGACATATTCAAGATTGTTTTGATTTAAGAGAATTTAATAAAAGACAGAATTTTTATAACATTTTGATAACAAAAATTTTGTAGAGTTTTTAATGCTGTCCAGTAGACAGTGTATTTGGATATTTAGCAGCCTAAGCTTTATTTCAGATATGGCAGTCTTTGCGTAAGTACGTTGGGAGGGGTGGACATACTTCGGTGGTGTAGGGATTAAGATGATAACATATCAAAGTGTGGTGTAGTATGGTGTTGAGTATTTGAGTTTTGAAGTTTTGGTAACGAATAGGTCGTTATATAGCTTTAGGGTAATGGTTTAGTCAAGTCTTTTTGCTTGTCTTTTATCATATTTGGGGATCCTAAATATACTTTGGGTAACATTTTCTTGTTTACTTGGCACCGTGGATCAATGGTGGAAATAAGATTCGAGATGATGAATCAATTCCTCATGGGTGGGTATAGATGCCAGAAGGGGGTAAATTATAACATCTTCTCCTCCTTCCCAGTTTATAAGAGTGTGAGTAGGTGCTGACCTACTCCACTAGTCAGTTTCATTCTTTAATCATTTGCGCTCGATAAACTGACTGAGCCATAGCGCGTTGTCTTTGAACATCTAAAGATTCTTTTCGTATAGTGGCTCACTATTAGTGCTGTTCTCTCTTGCGTCTTATACATACACTTTCTAGGTCGAGTCGGCCTTCCAGCTCGATTATACTTTCGGACTTGTTTACGTCTCAGCGTTTGTTGATCAGGCCCCAGCAAAAAATATTTAAATTAGTTTTTCTGAGTTTTCAAACATCTAAAACTTCAGTAGGTTCGCACTGGTTAAAAGAGGTAACAACGTTGTCGATCCCTGAGCAAGAATGCACGACCCTTGTGAGCTAGTTGAGGGCGTGCGTGCGAACCGGATGCGAAGGTCGATCACAACCCAAATGTTTCTCTGTCTCAACCAAGTGGATCTGTGGTCATAGAGAGAGTTCTCTATGAGTCAGTCTTGTGGTTTGAACAGTTACAGCCTTTCCACTTTGGATTCATTAAGGAATCACATTGGGGCTAGTGTCCAAGGCGACCGAACCAGTGTACATTTCTTAAGGAATTTAGTTTCGGGATTTATCTTGGGTTTTGTTGTGGTATTGTGGTAAAGTAGCAAACTGGTTCATCTATGGTTTGTAGTAGTGAGTTTTACTTGACGATCAGAATAAAGACTTTAAGATTTGGTCGAAGAGAGTAAGTTTCTGTAAGTGGAAAGGGGGATTAAGAGAAATGCAAAAGGGAAATGAGCCGATGCTTAACGGGGGATAGATCAGTTGTTGGTATGAGTGAAGGTACCGCAGGTCTTTGGTGTAATCCAGGGAGGTCTTTAGCAGTTACTGTGGTAAGTTTCATCCAGCACAAGGGGGGCACTGTCTATAGGAGACAGTGACTTATTCCTCTAAAATCTGTCTGCTTGTAAGTGTTGCTGACGTCCACTGATAGAGGCCGTGGTCTCTCATCAGTAGGTTAGAAGGGTAAAGTATATTTCATTTCACATTTGGTATATTTCTTACATTCCAGGTTAAGGTCATCGTTGACGTTACTTAGTAGTGACTACTATGAGATCACTGTATGGGGGTCTTGTAGGAGATTGCTTGGAGTACTGTGAATAATGGTCTTTTCTAAATTTTTAATAATATTCGTTACAGTGCAAAGCTTTCCTATTTCATTAGTTTAAATTATATCTAAATATCTACTTATTCTACTCGTCACTATAGGAAACCCTAAAGAAGACAATGACACAAGTGATTGCATCGACCCCGAGTTTTGTAATGTTGATGAGACAGGTAAACTGATCATCTAACTTTATTCCTTAATTTTAAACAATTTTTCATTTACCCTTAGATTTACAAGAAGTCATCATAGATAACGGAACACATCAGCTTGACCAAAACCAAGAAACTGGCATTTCCAATTTTGTTGATAATGAAAATGGTAAAATTGTGTTAGGTTTTTTAAAATATTTTCCCTATGTTAGTTAAGCAATTAGCATCTTAGTTTTTGAAATTTAGAAAACGGACCTAAATAGCTTGCCTTTTTCGTTTACCTTTAATATATCTTCATATTTATTTTATTCGCTAATATAGGCACACCTACACAAGACGATGTCCACCTTTGTTACTTCGATGAAACAGGTAAATTTATTATGACTTTTTTTGACTTTTGGTGTCGTACAATTTTTAATATCTTTTTATAATTATTTGTTTTTTTAATAACCACGATTTTTAATATAAAAAAACGTACATATAGATTTTGTCAGATATTAATCACTTAGAATTAAAATTCTTCATAGCCTTTTGTTTCATTCAAATTAAATGGCATTCAATGAAAAAATACCTAGCTAATGTAGCTTTGTAATAATTTAAAACTTTTTTCTTTGTTATAGTTGTGAATGTGCCTACAACTACAAAAAGAAGACCCAGTTCTGATACTGCAACTTTGTTTGAGTCAGGTAACTTTTTTCAGTATCTTTTTCATTTGATTTGGTTTAAACCAATTTATTTACTTGCATGCAACCACAATTCTGACTCGTATGAACTTGCTCTTGAGCAAGATAGTTTTCCAGGGACTACAGATTTTAAAAAATATAAAACAGATTCGAACAATAAGCTTGTTTATTTTTGTTAAGTTGTACAATTATCATATCGAAAGTTTTCTTAAAAAGCTATCACATTAAATAATAAAGATTTTTATATGAAAAAATGTTCTTATAATCGTTGCACTAGTTTTTTCATAAACATTTCAAATGTTTTTTTTTATTTAATAAGATAAATTTTAAGCTTAAGAAATATGGATTCATCTTATTTGAAATAGTTAAAGAAATAAAAATAAGAAACAATTGTTTTAATAAATACAAAATAAGTAATATTTTTGGAAAACATACATAAATAATAAATATGATCAACATTGATTTTGTATTGTAGTGTTGAAAATTCAAAGCCCATGAGCCTATTTATTTTGTTTCAAGATAGAGGCTATGGAATGTAAGCTTGCGAATTTTGCAATAAAAATAAGAAACAATTGTTTTAATAAATACAAAATAAGTAATATTTTTGGAAAACATACATAAATAATAAATATGATCAACATTGATTTTGTATTGTAGTGTTGAAAATTCAAAGCCCATAAGCCTATTTATTTTGTTTCAAGATAGAGGCTATGGAATGTAAGCTTGCGAATTTTGCTTTTTAAAAGAAATTTCATTTATATTCGTAGTTAGCTTCATATGTAGTATAGTCAATAGCAGATATGCGGAATGATGCAGAATATAATAAATAATATGAAAAAATACATAATATTCTCTTTTTTTATTATTTAAATATTCAATTTAAAAACTGTACACTTTAAACAGCAGCAAATAAACTTAAAACAAAAATAAATTATTAAGCTGTTAACGTGAAAATCGGACTTTTGAATAACGGTTCTATGGGATGCACCGTAATATAAGAATTTTCTAAAAATGATGATTCACACCACTGGAGAGACTATTATAGAATTCATAACTCATAAGAAGTCTATGGTATCATAACTGGCAAGTTGTTTAGTAGTTGCAATATAAGAATTCATTGCCCGTCAATCTTAAACGTTATGTTAGGAAACCAAAAATATTGCATGTAAATTTGATTGTACTGCACGTGAGTATTATGCGGAAAAAAAGATAAGTATGCTATTGTTAATAAGAAAGGTCATGAAGTCCACGTCAATCAAAACAAAATGATCACGACACAAAAGTAATGCATGTGACGGTAGGCTGGAACAAGTGCTAAGAAACTGAAAAAGAGTTGCACAGAAATAATTCAATAACAAAATTTGTTTACTAAACACAGACTTTAATATTAGTTTTATGATTGATTTATTATCAAACTTATTGTTTGAATTATTTCTGTGCGAAGGCACTTTTGAAGTGGTTCATAAAGCAGCTTTAGAACACCGAATGAGACGTTTGAAAAATTATAGTAGATCCGGAAGCAATGTATAAGGCGATTGACTTTTAAAATCGAGTCCTTAAAAGACATCGCTGCGAAAAAGAAAGTTGGTTCCGGAGTCAGGTCTGAATTGCCTCGATTCAATTGCCGGTTCGGATATCGGCGAGCTATTTAAAAGGTTTTTAAGAAATAGGGAAAACGTTGGCGATGAAGTGTGCACCCTGAGTAAAAAAAAATTTCAGAGTAGTTCCCCTAATAATGGGTTAGGAATAAGCAGGGAAAAATATCCTCCACCTCTCCGATCATTTGCAATGACCCTTCAATTTTATTCACCCAAAGCCTATCAATTTGTACGGCAAAAGTTTTGTCGTGCTTTACCGGACCCAAGTACCCTTAGATCTTCCATTGATGGTGAACCTGGTTTCACAGCCGAAAGTTTTGAAGCACTAAATATGAAAGTCGAGGAAGCTAATTTATCAAGCAGCAAAGTTATTTGCGGTTTAATGCTTGACGAAATCTCTATTAAATCCGGGCTTCAAAACATTTCTGTCGGCAAAATTAGGGGATATGTGGATTTCGGAACTGAGGCTGAGGTTTCCGACGAGATGCCTTTAGCAAAAGATGCGCTGGTGTTGATGGTTGTATCGTTAGATAAGTCTTGGAAATTGCACATAGGTTATTTCCTGATTAACGGAATCGATTCAACTACCAACGCGGAGCTGGTCATGAGCAGTTTGAGAAAACTGCACGATGTTGGTGTAAAGGTTGTGTCCTTGACGTTGGATGGTCCGTTCCAACATTTTGCAACCATGCGTTTACTAGGGGCTAATCTTGAAATGGATGATTGCCGTCCTTATTTTCCACACCCATCTACGCAAAGCAAGGTTTTTGTCATTTTTGACCCATGTCATATGCTAAAACTTATTCGAAATTGCTTGGGTGAATATAAAAAATTAAAAGATGGGGACGGCAATGCCATCGAGTGGAGATACATCGAGGAATTGATAAAAATTCAAGAAAATGAAGGGTTGAGAGCAGGGAATAGGCTCAAATGGGCCCATTTAAAATACCTAAAAATGAAGGTCTATCTAGCGGCCCAAACTTTCAGCAGCAGCGTTGCGGATAGCATTGACTTTTGCGATAGAGTCTTACAGTTGGATCAATTCAAAGGAAGCGAGGCGACTGTAAGATTTATACGTTGTGTTGATCGTATCTTCGATTTCTTGAACTCCCGCAATCCCTTCGGAAAAGGATATAAGGCCCCTTTGAGATGCAACAATGAGATGTTCTGGCAGCCACAAATCCTATCTGAGGTGGAGTATTTAAAAAAAATTACAAGTGCTGACAATGTTGTGATGACAAAAACCAGGAGACAAGTTCCTTTCGTTGGTCTCATCACAGGAGTAATTTCCATTTTAGAAATATTTGACCACTATGTGAAACCACTCGATTCCCAACTAAAATATTTGTTAACTTATAAGTTCAGCCAGGACCACTTAGAACTCTTCTTTTGTGCGATAAGGAGTTGTGGTGGCTGGTGTCCCAATCCAACTGCAGCACAATTCATATCTGCATACAAAAGATTATTAATCCACCACGAAGTCAAGGCTGCAAACGCCAATGTGACAGCTATGGATTCAACAAGTATTCTTTCTGTACCATCTTCTCGACCTGTTAAGATCGAGCTTTACAACCCAACCATTTATGACAATGTACTCAATGCCAGAGCTTCGAAAAAGTACGGCTTGGATAATGACGAAAACGGCTCGGTTGAAAATGAAACGCCTTTCAAATTACCTGAAACATTTTCGAGCTTTTCGCGATCTTGTGTTGGGAATATAAGTGGTTGGGTAGTTAAGAAAGTTTATTTGGATTTTTTCTTTTTTATACATATTATAATCTGTTGTCTCAAATTAATGGTGTTTTCATTTTTCGAATTTTATTTTAAAGGGATTATACATTAACCGTCCGTCCGTCCATACAATATTTCTAATTAATAAAGGAATCTGATGATGAAGGCTTGGCAACCTTCGAAATAGTTATTTAGGTAGCTATTTCTAAAGTAGCTATCATTCCAGCCATTTAAAGTGGAAATTATATATAATTTACATTTGTCCGATTTACCGTCTATCTGTCTGTATTTTAATTTTTATGCTCAAGAGCTCAAGTTCTTGTAACTTATTAGCTGTATTTAGGTTGTTGACGTCTCATTTTGCAAACGTACAATTTTCGTGCGGCAAATAATATGAAATCGGCATCTATAATAATAATAATAATAATAATAATTTTAACTATACGCCTGTGACCTAAGGTCTTTTAAATGCAAGTTGCACGGCATTAGTTGAAGGAATAGAAAGATAGGAAAGAATTTTTGTTGGTACAATGGATTGAGAATAAGGTGATATTTATCTCATGCAAATCCCACGGGTGGCGTCCAGTTGAAGCTGGGGAAATAAATAAAAGTTGCTGCCCAGGCTGAGGCCGGAACCTACAACTCTAAGGTTAGCAACCAACCACTATATCCATTGTACCATTGCCACCCGCAAAATCTAAAACCAGGATATTTTGAATATTGATTTAAAAAGTTTGTACTGCTTAGCATTTTACTCTTCCAATTCAAGCACATATTATCTTCATCGCCTCCTTCTTCTAATCACTAATGTTTATGTAAACACTCTTCACTTGCATGTTATTATTTTCATTATATTTATTTTTTAATACATTGTCAAAATGTCTGATTTAAATTATGTACAGATTATTTTTGGTAACACTAACTGCATATTTTCGATTGGTTCTTTTATCTTAAAATTGCTTTGTGGCAATATAGTTTCTAATACATTTGTTTAACAAATTTGACATTTTTAATTGTATCCATTTGTTCTGTGATTATTATGTTTTAAGTTTTATTTTTTTGTTTTGTTTTACAATTATTTTACTATAAAAAGGCTTTGTGGCAATATAGCTCCTAATATTTTTTTTAAGTGCCAATTTTAATAATGTAGCTATTCTGTGATAATTATATTTAAAATTCGATTTTTTCGGTTTTTGAAAACTCATTTACTATAAAATTCATGTTGTTAAGTTAATCCTTTACTTACTGTTTGTATATCTACTTCTGATATTTTTTATAATCTATTTTTATTTAACTTTCAAAATAAAAATAAATTACAATGCAAAACAAATTTGGTTTTTGAAGTATACAAGGACTTTGTCTATTTGGGTTCCACTATAACCTCTCAAAATAATATCAGTGAAGAGACCAATCGAATAATTAGTCTTGACGATCAGGGAGACACTATGAAAAGACTATTATCATTTCCGTACGGAGCAGAAGCGTAGAGGGAAATAACCCCAACAAAACAATAAACAAAAAATATAAAAATAAAAATGAAAAGAGGGAAATAACCCCAACAAAACAATAAACAAAAAATATAATAATAATAATGAAAAGAGGGAAATAAATCCCCAATTACACAAAAACAAAAGACAAATAATACAAGAAAAAGAGGGAAATAAAACCCCACATAAAACAAAACAAAAAAAAAATATAAAAAAGAGGGACATGAAAAAAAAAAAATTAAATGAAAGAAGGTTCCCCAAAAATATCACACAAAACAAGTTCTCAAAAAAAAAATACAACACTACATGTACATATACATAAAACACACTTAAAAGTAAAAAAAAATATATACATTTCGTACAAATAGACACAAACACTCCACAAAAAACATCTCACCACCTCATTAATTTTGATAGTATTTATATCTTCCAAATAATTATTAAAAAAAAAAAAAAAAAAAAAAATTAGGTGTCACTTATATTTTAGAAAACAAGTATGTATAGAATAATAAGAAGTTTTAATGATATCCCTTGAAAAAAAAAAATATTCTAACTGTTATTTGATTCAAATTTTTTATAATAAATGTAATCTGAATTTTCACATTTACATAAATATAAATACATAGAGTTTTTGAAAATTTTAATTAATAAAAATTCGTTTATATAAAGTTTTTTTTTGTTGATTGATCTGAAATAGTTATTTCAAATATTAATATACTACATAGTTTAAATAAAATAAAAATATAAAATATGAAGAAAATAATAATAATAAAAAATATATACCGTTTACAAATTTTGTAAGCTTAATAAAATACGTTAAATTAAAATTCATTCAAATTTAGAAACCTCGTTAAGACCCAAGGTATCATGAATTCTTAGGAACTGTAGTACCACGCCTTACAAATAGTCTAAACTCCAAAAGGCAGATCAGAACATACCAGAAGAAGACAACTCGACGAGATACAGATTTTTCGATCAACGACTCACACGGTTCATCGCCCGTCCAACAAACCATACGATCCATCGCCCGTCCAACAAACCAAACGATTCATCGCCCTTCCAACAAACCATACAAGCATCAGAAGAATTATTGGAAAACACACAACGACACATCCACAACCATTTTCGTCTCTCCAAAACAAAAATGTGAACTTTTTAGAAAGAGGGGAAGTGTTATGTGCCAAGAAGTATACAACGTATTATCACCAGGAAGTATACTACAACAAAATACGCAATTCACGTACCAAGAAGTATACATCGAAATGTATAACCAACAAGCCACAACCCAAAGGTGGGCAGTGCGGAGTGTGAATGTATTACAATAAGGAAAATACATTCCACAATACATTGGAGGCAAGTGTATATGCAAGTGCAAGTGTATACTAACACAAAAATGGTATACCTACGGAAAACACTGCTGCCCTGGTACGATAATAAAATCGAAGACCCAAAATAAGGCTAAATGGGACAAGAGACAGTAAAAAACTGATGACAACGGAAAAAGATGACTTTTGGACCTGGCATGGTAGCAGACAAAAGATAACCGTTGGATCCGTAATTAAACAAAAGATTTAAAGTGCGAGTGCTGCAGTTTTAGTATTAAATAATATTAAGTAGGTTATTTTTATTAAATAATATTAAGTAGGTTATCATTATTGAAAAGTACTGGAAAAATGTTAATGTTAAGGAGTGGGGTTTGTAGAATAAATACAGCCCCAAAATATTGAATAAACGACCGTATTACTTAACCCAGCAAGGGAACTGCAAGTTTTTTATTTCAAATTAAAAAAAAAGGGAACTCTCCTCTCCAGTTTCAGCTAAAAGGAAAACCAGTTAATAAAAAAAAGGAACTCTCCTCTCCGGAACTCCAGTTTCAGCTAAAAGGAAAACTAGTTAGTTAAAAGGAAACTCTCCTCTCCGGAACTCCATCCCAGCTAAAAGGAAAACTTCAGACAAACAAGGTAACCTAAACAAAAACATATACTATCCTTTTCAGCATTTAAGTCAGCCGTTAGGCTAAAGAGTACCAGCTGCCAGGGCTTTAATAATCTGGAACTCCCCGCGTAGGTAGGCAACCAAGGCAAATGAAAGATCCACTTGTTCTTGTTCTTGTTCATACGTAGCCAACAGGTCGACTACCATCAACGATACTACGTAACACTTATAACTAACTAATGAACTAACGTTTAGGAGAGAAGGAATCCAGAGATAGGAAAGAGTTTTCGGTGGTTAAGCGAATTGAGATTGGAGGTGATATTTATATCACGAAAATTCCACGGACGGCATCTAGTTGAAACTCGCGGAAAAAAGATAAATTGCTGTCCAGACAGGTGCTCATACCCACAACTCTAGGTTAGCAACCAAAAACTACATCCACATCCATTGAAAATAAAATTGAAAACTTAATATCTAAACTTGGAGTAGGTACCTTTTACTATACTTTTTTAAATTAACTTAATATGATATGATAATATGATATGTGATATGTTAAAACTCTCCCCATACATATCTTCTTAATCTAAAATTCTTTTCAGTAATTATAAGGAAACAGTATGTATTTAAGTGACTATAGTGTATGACTTATATGGAAGATTGCAAAATGTGGAAATGAATGTGCACAAAAAAATGAAGAGTTAAACAAAATTTGAATAACCATGCATTTTAAAATGTTAATATTTACAACTGTACTTATGAAAAAATTGGTCTTGATTAGACATCGAACTAGAATTTTAACATGATTTAAGCCATTTGATGTAAGAGCCAAGCTCAACATCGTCAATCAATGGAAATTGAAATTTGAAATGTAATTTGATCTTTAACACAACTGCCGTCAGTGCTAAGGCCGTGGACGTTTTGAGAGACCTCTTCATCTTATCAGGTAACCAAACAGACATCTCCAGTTTCATTATTGCGGATTCAAGGGGCTATTCATAGCCTTATCGTGAATTAACACATTTTTGGAAAGTTGGATAGAAGATACTGATGGAACATGTAAATGTTGAGCAGGGTTGTGAATATGGAAACGTATATGAAACAAATAGTGGATTAGTCTTAGAAACACCAGTCTTGGACGTATATTGTCAACAGAGACTGAAAACCGTCTAAAATAACGCGAATGGAACGGTCCGAAAATTGATCACTGTTTCCATGGCATTGGAAATAGGGGATTTAAGTGCGATCGGAACATAATTAAAGTTTGAAGAAGATTCTCCTTTTTTTGGGGACTGGCTGGACAAATTCTGTTTTCTATTCACTCGGAAACTCACCTGTCCACATGATAAAGTTAAGGCAGCGTGAAAAAAACCTCCCCACAACAATGGCAGGGATACAATTCCAGCCCACGGATTCATGGATGCGCATTAGAAGTTACCGATTTTGTTTTATACCAACCAACTTCAAATGCAAAACTGAATACTTGTTGGTTAAAACCCTAGTCTACCGCGAATATAGAGCGACCTCCCTAAAATTCTGCGCCGAGTATAACCTTTATACCTACTATTTTAATTGTTTTTTTTTTTGCTATGCATTACCTGTGGGACAAAGGGAACACTGGTGCGTCACGTCAGCTATATTTTCTGCTGCGATTTCTTCGCTTATACTGCATTGCGGCACATCATTCGGAAGTGGTTCTATGTTGTTTTCGTTTTGTAAAATGGTTTCAACAGGCAGAACCGTAGGAAGCTCTTCGCTTATGTGTGATTGTAAATGCACGTTCAGGTTTAAGCTACTTGTAAACGTTCTTGGACACTCCTTGCATTTAAAGGGCTTACTTTTTCTGTGACACATCGCAATGTGTGTCATAAGGTGTGCATGTCGTTTGAAGGTCTTTCCACAGACCAAGCATATGAATGGTCTTTCATCGCTGTGGGATCGCATGTGTTCATTAAGCCGCGAGAGGTGCGCAAAATCTGAAAGAGAAAACATTTAAATATTCTGTTCACAATTTTATATATCAATGACCTTTGTCGCATGTGGGACACTGGAGACGGCTAGGTGAATTCGACTGTACTGTTTCGGTGTGATTAGGCATTGTCTCAAAAGAACGACGTCCGAATGATTCTGATGCCTCAGAATGTTCTTTCTTATCAGAAGGTTCTATCTTAACTCTAAAGAGCGTTGCTTCAGGTAGATTATGCAACTCTTGCATATGTTTTGTTAAATTGTTTGGGTGCACTGAAACAAAGCACAAGGAGCACCTTATTTTTTCTCATTTCCACCAAATGTAATGTTTTTTTCTTTTGGATTTTGAAGCGTATCGCTTTCGTTTCCAGTTTCGTTTTCATTTCTCTTGTTCTCTCTAATAGTGGTTTTAATTGCATTTCCGACATTAATTGGCTTGGCGTGATAAGGTGGATCTTTGTAATAACTCTTTTTAACAACAACCCGTCGTTTAGAACTTGCTTTTTTGCGGCTGCCTTTTATTGTGTGCGTAGTCTCATGTACTCTGCGATTATACCTGCTAGAAAAAACACGAGGGCATTCATTACACTTGTGAGGTAATATTTTTTGATGAACTATCATAAAGTGAGACTTGAGATGCCCACTCTGCTTGAAACCTTTGCCACAGGCTGTAGAAATGAATGGCAAGTTCTTCAAATTCATTTGAACTCAAACCGATTTCAATTAACAGCTAAATGTGGTACTATTCCCTCTTTGCTCTTATGTCGGTTGTACTTTTCATTATCAACTCTAACCCAGTATGGACAAAATTGTCTTCAATGGTGATTATATCTGCGAATAAAGAGCGGATAAAGAGGACAAAATGGAATTGGTCTAAGCCCATCTCCATCGCTGTAATTTTAAAATACAAATCGAAAAAGAAATGGCAAAATTGTCTAATTCTAAAATGTTTACCGGAAAAGATTTTATTGTCCATGTTATAGCATTCTGCTCGGGTGCATACTTCACACTGCCAATTGAAGTTTTAAATTTGGGCGAATCTGCATCGCCTGGCACAGGAATGACGATTTCAACGTTGTTCGCTGTCGAACGACGTTTAAATTGCGATTTGGCTTTGATCATATATTCAACACGGCTATGAGCATGACGTTCAATAACTGATTCAATCCATATCAAAGGCTTAACCTTCGGGGAAAAAAACAAGAAGATTATGCTTTAATTTAAAAAAAATTGAAATAAGAAAAATAAAGGAAATTCTTACATGTGTATTTAAACGATAGGACATCAATTCAAACTCGCCATCGGGAGGAATAAAGGAAATAGTGCGATCATTCTCGAATCTAGATAATCGTACGCACTGATGGAATTTCACATCTTCCAGTTCTACTGACTTCGATTTGCCACGCCCTGTACTTTCGAATAAAACTTTATCATTCAAGCCAAGACGAAGATCTGGCATCCCAGACAGATAAACCCTCATTTTGATTGCTCCGACAATCTCACTTCGCAGAACATTACCATTTGCATTCGCTAAAAGATTCACCGACTCAATTACATCCAGGAATACTTCGTTTTTGCGATACTTGATGCCCTCCGAACGCCACGAGACGGCATTTGTTACTGCCATTGGTATGCGAGGCTGTATTTCTAATTTATGGCCCTCTTGTGTTATG
The DNA here is from genome assembly GCA_916050605.2 of Platycheirus albimanus. Taxonomy (NCBI): domain Eukaryota; kingdom Metazoa; phylum Arthropoda; class Insecta; order Diptera; family Syrphidae; genus Platycheirus; species Platycheirus albimanus. The sequence continues at coordinate 189,061,818 of OU696696.1, forward strand.
TATTCTTGAAGAATTTTACTGTCTGTTGTTTGGGCATAGCCAAAGTCTATCAATTCGTCCAGCAACTCATAAATGACAACGAAATTGTCACGAATACTTTCTTCTTCAAGTTCTTTAAAATACTCAACGAAGACATGAGCAATCTTATGGAGGAATACAAAAATCAGGGCGATGTTGGCATTCTTTCTGGTTGTCGACACAATGTAAAGATTGTTGGTCTTGATGTAAGCAAATGTGCATTCGGCCATTTGGAGGATTGGCGTTATTAAGCCCTCTTCTTCGCGTTCCATGAGGAGCGGCATGAATTTATCAATGACCGACATATCAATGTCACCACGATAATTCCGCGAAATAAGCACCTACAAAATGATTTTCAACAATAGCAAGAGCAATAATTAATTTCACACATTTCTTCTTGTTTACCTTCCCTTTTACATCAAGAACGTATATAGCCGACGATGACATTTTTGTTTTATAATAGACTAAATTTACTTTTATATAGAAATATTGGTCCATTCTAAACTTTGCTTTCAGTTTTCCCAAATGAATTCCATTATCGTTTTCAAGATGTTCGGAGAATTTCATTGCTGAAAGAAAAATAATTTTTGTTAGAATTAATTTGCTAATATAAAAGGTTTTTGCAGGTAATTACATCTTTGCGACGTCGAAATTTAGGACTTAACTAATCTTCTGATGACATTTTTGTTTATTTAAGTATTATTCAAAACGTAAAAATACGAAATTTTATATTTTTCACGCTTAATAGAGGAAATTGAAAAAATTGTCTTCTGACTCTGGACATTTGTCTAAAAACGAAAACAAAACAAGCCGCCATTTTGGCAATTGAGTCATTGTTATACTGTAATACTGTTATAATGAAGTGGGTTTTGTCATAGTATAACAATCTTCAAATCGGCACAACTTTTTTGTATGAATACGCTATCCAGTGTAATATAGAGATCAGTAGTACGTTCGTTTAATGGATTTGTGTAACATTTGTCAACAATGTTTTACTTTTGACGTTCGTAAATTCCGAAATTGTGACAAAGTGTAACATCCGCGTCGTTCGTTTATGCACAATAAAGTTACATTCTGTAACAATATCCAACTCATCTCCAAGACATGATTTTTGATTTTTGATTTGATTTTTATTGAGACTTTTCGAACTTTTACATTTAATTTGATACAAATCTTAATCTATTGTAGGTTTACAACTGCGGCTATAATGTATTGCCTGCTTTGACTTTTATAAAGAATGCCTCATGGCTGACGGTTGATTTTTAATTGTTTTCTGCTCATGCTCAGGAGCTATTTTGTTTTTGAGAGTGACGTTTGCCACATAGATATTTTATATACAATACTTAAGAACTAATTTGAACAAGAAACGAGTATACACAGTATACGGTCGAACTCTCGTTCTCAGGTATAAGAACACCGGATAATGATGTCTGTTTAAGGAATCACATTTAGATATCGATTACAGCGAATGTGCTGTTTGTAATTATACTGAGTGTATAAGAAAGTCAATAGGTAAATAGTATGCTATTGAGAACATTAATATTGAATTTGATTATATGTTACTTAGGATAAAAGAAATTGTTTTTAGGATGCATTTAGGTAATAATTCTTATATAAAACAGTAGCTAGATTTAAATTAAGGTTTTCCTAGAAAGCGCTTTATTTTTTGCGGTGTAAATCTAGAAATAAAGAATAATTAGGATACCTAGATAAAAAGGTAATATGATAAGATAGGAAGTTTAAGTTAGTTTAATTCTGTTAGTTTAATAAGAGATCAATATTGTTAAGTGATAAGTGATAAGTATTGTCCTCCAATTGGCGACCTTTGGAGGGGGCCCGACTAGAATTCGTTGAAAGAGAGTGAACCGTGATCCCACTGTCCGGCACCTTCCTAAACAATCGGTTTGAAGGCTAGCCACGGTTATGTTCTGCGTTTGCTTTAAGATAGAAAGGAATAGAGTTGCAGTTGGGTGCCGATGGGATATCCCAGTGGAGAATGACTATCGGTGAAAGGTAGCTTATCCTGTCCCCTTGGGTTCTGGATTGTGATGACATGATCTCCCTGATGAGCTCATTGTTCGATGTGTTAAGTTTAGATATGGTGTTTTTCGATAAGGCCAATGCGTACCTCAGTAGCGGAACGGTGTTAGTTTCATTGTAGATTACCGTGTTGGAAAAGCGTTTTGTTTGAGATTGAAAGTTTATTCCCGAACAGGAGCGGAGTATTTTCCTTTCAAATATCTCAAGCTTCAGTGCAAGTGACGGTGAAACCGTAAACCAGATGGGGAATGCGTATGTTAAAACCGGTCTAATGAGGGTTTTGTAGAATAGCAGTTTAGTTTTCTTGCTGAGGGATTTATGTTTCAGATATGGCATTAGAGTGTTGGAAATTTTCCGGGATTTGGCAAGTACCCCCCTGGCGTGATTGTTAAATTTAAGCAGATGATTGAAGTTTATTCCCAGATATTTTATGTTTTTTTTTGCAAGGATGTTATTTCCGTTAATTTTCAGGGTTAGATGTTTGCTTTCAAGTACCGTGGTAGGCATTCCTTTGCCGCTCGCATTTCTAAAGCATATGAGGTTGGATTTAGGTATGTTAATACTGATTCCCCAGGTGTTATAAAAGTTGCTTATAGTATCCATATGTTTCTGCAGTAAGGAGAGGGCAGTAAAGGGTGAGTGATGGCTGGCGTATGCAATTGTATCATCTGCATAGAGGATACTGTTTGATGTAAGATTGTCTTCATGGAATGTGTGGGGGAAGTCATGTAGGAAGAGGTTATAGAGGTATGGACCCAATATTGATCCCTGGGGGACACCGCAGTTATTTTGGCAAATAGAAGATTTCGACCCCTGTATTTGGATGAAGAATTTGCGGTCCTGAAGGAAGCTAAAAAGAAGGAAATTAATGTGTTGTGGGAAGTCCAGTTCCCTGATTTTGTGGAGCAACCTGTCACGCCATACGCTGTCGAATGCTTTTTCTAGATCTAACGCGCATGCCACCGTGCATTTCTTTTCGCGTAAGTTGAGTGTTATGTCATTTTGGAATTTGAGTAGGGCGTGTACCGTAGAGTGCCCACGACGAAAGCCAAATTGATGGTCTGGTAACGGTTCTATTGGGTTGTGTTCCGGTGTGATTAGGTTTTCTAGAATTATTCTTTCAAGGATCTTATCCCCACGTTAGAAAGAAGTGAGATTGGCCTTAAGTTCTTAATCTCAAAGTTATTGTGTTTCTTGGGTATAGGAATTATTCTCGCTAATTTCCATTGAGTGGGGAAGAAGCCATTGTTTATGCAATTGTTGAGAATAATAGTGAGATATTCTATGGCCCTGTTAGAAAGTTTTTTGAGTGAAAAATTTGAGATACCATCCGGACCAGTCGAATGCTTTGGTTTTATGGCTTTGATAATGCCCCCTACTGTGACGGCGGCGGCACAGCTAGAAGGTAAAAGATACAACTACGCAGTTTGACTTCTAATTAATGACTGGCTTTATTCAATGACTTGCCTGTGTATAGTAATATGTTATGAGTATGTGTGTGTGTAAGCAATAATGGTATTTGATTGTTTGAAATACAATGCTATGTGTTCTGTGACATCTCCCTTTTTTTTTTTTTTTTTTTTTTTTTTTTTTATATATATGATTTAGTTAAAATTAAGTAATTCATTTTAAAATAGTTCAGTATTTAAATAAAGTAAATAAAAATTAATTTAAAAATAACTACTTTAAACTAATATAAATCTAGTGACTATGAGGGAGTGTCAGAAATTTTAAATTAAATGACAATATTATATAGGAACATAGTTTGCATTGACTTTATTTTGTATATTCTTATAAATCTAGTCGTTGTAGTGGTTTAATTGTCCTTCCACTTCGAGTTGTATATGACATTTTCGGTTCTTGTTGTTGCGTCTGGTAATTACTTTGACTAGGCCTCCTCGGTTGGTCTATCTTTTGTGGTCCATAAGTAGCATTGTTTGGATAATTTGGTTCGGTATGTACAGATGTTTTGTTTTGAGCTTCGATGGATGTAGGTATGCTCAAAGATTGACTTGTATTTTGTACTCTTTCTTGACGGATGGAGGCTTCGTTCGGGTATGGAATATCGGCTTTTCTCTTGTGTAAGTGATAAGTGTTCCTGCGGAAGTTTTTTCCATCGTTGGTTGTTACGATTACTGACCTTGGATAAGGTGTTTCTTCGACAACTTTTGCTCCAATCCATTCGCGATGACAAGTCTGCATACGCACCTTATCGCCAACTTTGAGTGTTTTAGATGATCTAGCACCTCTGTTAGCATAAACTCCTTGTTGAATTCGTAGATTTGTTAATTCTTTCTGTACACCGACAACTATTTTTGGTTTTAGTTCATCTGTAGTTGTCGGTATAATAGTCCTTGTAGTACGGCTATATAAACGTTGACATGGTGATTTCAATATATTGTTGCGTGGTGTATTTCGTGACATCAGGAGTGCAAGGTAGATATCCGATTTGTTCATATAACAACGTTTGAGTAAATTTTTTGCTGTCTGAACGTTGCGTTCCGCGAATCCGTTTGACTTTGGATAGTACGGACTGGATACTTGATGTCTAAATTGCCACTTTGATGCAAAATCCGAAAATTGTTTAGACATGTATTGTGGTCCTCCGTCGGATTCCAAAGTCTCCGGAATACCGTGTACAGAAAACCATTGTTTCATGTGGTCAATGACTTCCATTGAGTTTGGTGATTTTAGTTGTTTGAAATCAAAGAAACCCGAGTAGTGATCGGAGATTAAAACATAGTCTTCGCCCTTGAAATGAAACAAATCAGTCGACACGGTTTGAAATGGATATTCTGGAATAATTCGTATTAGCTGCGGTTCCTTTATGTTACTTCTTTGGGTCTGTTGGCAAATTGAGCATCTTTCGACGTAGTCACGAATGTCTTTACTTTGCCCAAACCAGTATAGGGATTGTCGAGCTCTTGCTAATGAACTATTCAGTCCAACATGTCCTGAATGAATGTCACACACAATTTTTTTTATTTCAATTTTTGGAACAATTACCTTGTGACCTTTGAACAGGAGTCCTTGTTCATAGGTTATTTCTTCCTTGAAGTTGGCGTATTTTTTTACTGCTTCTGGTAATTTTTTAGTGTCTTGAGGCCATCCACGGTGCACAACTTGTTTAAGAAGTTGTAACTCAAGATCTTTGGATGTAGATTTAACGAACCTGCTGAGGGCATCATCAGTAAATGACAGTACGATGTTTACTGCATATTCTTCGTCGTTTCCTGCATCAATAGGATAACAATCCCGACTGAGTGTATCGGCAATTGGAATTTGCGTTCCTTTTTTGTATGTAACTTTCGGTGAGTATTGGATGACGTCCCATAAAATACGCTGCAATCTTAACGGTGCATCCTGTAGAGGCTTCTTGAAGATTGTTTCAAGCGGCTTGTGGTCTGATTCGACATCGATTTCTTTGCCGTAAACGTACTCGTGGAATTTTTGGCACGCGAATTTAATGGCCATTGCCTCTTTCTCAATCTGTGGATAATTTTGTTGAGCGGGCGTCAGTGCTCTTGTAGCATAAGCCACTGGCTGTTCATCTTGTAATAAGCATGCTCCCATTGCTTTTGAGCTGGCATCAACGGACAGTTTCACGGGTTTGTTCACGTCATAGTATTTAAGGACTGGTGTTGAACTAAGCACTTTTTTGACGTTTTCGAATGCTTTTTTCTGCTCAGTGTCCCAGTACCACGCAGTTTCCTTGTGAATTAGTTTCCTTAAAGGGTCGGTGATGACTGACAGATTCGGTATAAATTTACCCAGATACGTACCCATTCCCAAAATGCGTTGTAATTCCTTGACATTTGTTGGTTCACGCAGGTTTTGAATAGCCTTAATTTTTTCTGAATCTGCTTCAATACCATTTGCTGTGAAAATATGTCCAAGAAATTTAACTTTCTGTTTTTCATACTCACATTTGGACTTGTTCAACGTGAAACCCGCTGCTTTCAATCTGGCGATGACTTCTTTTGTTGTTGCTCGAAGTTCTTCTAAAGTGTCTGCATACAAAAATATGTCATCCATAGCAACACTGCAATGTTGGATGTCCTTTAGTGTGTTGTTCATGACTTCAGAAAAAACTTCAGGAGCAGAAGATATTCCAAAAGGAAGTCGTAGAAATTGGTATCGCCCCCATGGTGTTGCAAATGTTAAATAGTCTGATGTTTTCTCCGTTACGGGTATTTGCCAGAATCCCTTTTGGCAATCCAATTTGGTGAAGACTTTTGCGTTTCTTACTTTTGATGCAATTTCCTCGACTGTTCGGAGTGGGTAATGGCAACGCTTTATATTTCGGTTCAAATCTGTTGGATCCATACAGATTCTTATTTTGTCCTTTTTGGTGACGATGACAATTGGGCTAACAGCTGGTGTTGGATGACTCACCGGTCGCATGACTTTCATTTGGACCATTTTGTCCAGTTCTACCTTAACTTTATCACGTAGTGCATGTGCGATACGACGTGGTGGTATAATCTTAAATTTTGGATTATCGACGAACTCAATGTCGTAAATGAAATTGTTGCAGCATCCAATTTTTTCATAGTTTGACTCGACTTCATTTACTCGTACAATGAGGCCTAGTTGTTCGCACGTTGTACGGCCGAGTATCGCTGACAAGTCTTCCGCAACAATTTTGAATGTTACTATTTTTGCACTATTTTTTGTTTCACACTTGGTTTTTGACTCACCTATCACATGAATACTGTCATTGTTGTATGTCACGATTCGTTTTGTGTTCGATTTATCTATGGTAAGTCCCAAGCGCAAAGCTTTTCTCTTCGGCAGCACATTGCATTCGGCGCCCGTGTCCAACTTAACTGTCACCTTCCTGTTTCCTATCCACAATGCTTCAGTCCATTTTTTGTCGACAGATTCCTTGCTATCAGCTTGTTGATTATAATTCAGTGCGCTGATTTTGTACTGCTTTTCATCTGAATCCGATGACTCACCCTCGATAGCGTTCACTTTTTTGTAACTTTTCTTTGATTTCTTTCTTTTCAAGTTATGATACTTTTTGTCTTCACTGTCTGTAGCATTTTTCTTCGCCCGGCATACACTAGCCCAATGTCCAACACCATCGCATGTTTTGCATTTTTGTCCGTAAGCTGGACACTGTTTTTTGCCGTGATTTCTTCCGCATCGTCGACAATTAAATGTTTTTTTCCTTTCGTATTGCGTTCACGTTTTGGTCCAACCCTGTTGATTGCAGTTCATTTATTTGTTTGGATGCTCTTTCGGCAGCTCTGCAAATCTTTTTGGTTTTGTCCAGTGATAACTCATCCTCTGTCCACAGCTTCTGTCGCGTTGTGTCTGAGTATATTCCGACGACAATCTGGTCCATCACGAATTCTTCTGCATTTGCGCCATAACTGCATTTTTTTACTTGTGTCTGTAATTTTTGCACAAAGTCCTCGAAACATTCATTTGCTTGTTGCTTAATTCTATGAAATTGACATCTTTCATATGTCTTATTCCTTGATGGTGAGAAGTGTTCCGTTAATTTTGTTTTGAGGGTCGTTAAACTGGCTTTCTCAGTTTCTGAGAGACCCATGTTATTTATAACTCGCAATGCTTCAACACCGACACAAGCTTTGAAATTAGCTGTTTGTATTACTGCTTCTTCTCCCGACAACTTGTTAGCTGTGAAATAGTTGGTGTATAGTTCCAACCACTCCGTCCATTCTTGCGACATATCTATATCGCTATTCACAACTAGTGGTTTCGGTGGCTTTATTCCAGACATTTCTATTTTTTTTTTTTAGATTGATGTGTGTATCTACTTACAAAATGGTGTTCTGGTTGTTTGGTCGCCGTAATATGAAGATACTTACTTACTTATGTTGGCGCCACTGGAGCGTGGTACTCCAAGGCCTTGCTGAGAATGCTCCTCCAGCCGGCTAGATCTCTAGCCTGCTGTCTCCAATTTCGTACTCCAAGTTGACGGATGTCTCCCTCTACCTGGTCACTCCATCGAAGATGAGGTCTACCTTGGCTTCTGACTCCCTCGGGTTTGGCGTTGAAGACTTTACGAGCTGGAGCGTCGATGTCCATTCGCTCTACATGGCCCAGCCATCTGTCTTTGGATTCGAATTTTTCTGGCTAGGCTTATGTCGCTGTACAGCTCGTACAGTTCATTGTTATATCTTCTTCTCCAAACGTTGTTTTCGCGATTTACGCAGACAGGACCATAGATCGTACGCAGAACTTTTCTCTCGAAGACTCCAAGTGAATTTTCATCCGATTGGGATAGGGTCCATGCTTCTGCACCATATAGCAGGACCGGGATGATGAGTGTTTTGTACAGTGTCACCTTGGTTCTTCTCAATAGGGCTTTACTTCTCAATTGCTTACTCAGCCCAAAGAAACAGCGATTAGCAAGAGTTAGTCTGCGTTTGATTTCAGCGCTGATGTTGTTGCCTGTGTTTACAGCAGTGCCCAGGTAGACAAATTCACTGACTACCTCGAAGTTATACCTATCAATGGTTACGTTCTGACCAAGTCAGTGGTGGGATTGGACTTTTGTTGATGAAAGCATATACTTCGTCTTGTCCTCGTTTATTTTCAGCCCCATTCTGCTTGCTGCTGATTCCATAGTAGTGAAAGCACCGGTTACTGCTCGCTTTGTTCTTCCTATCACGTCTATGTCGTCAGCAAACCCAAGTAATTGTGTCGATCTATTGAAAATGGTGCCTGATGTACTGGCATGGGTGCTCCGTATTACATTTTCAAGCACAATATTAAAACAGCTGCACGACAGTGCGTCACCTTGTCTTAGCCCTCTGGTGGTTTCGAAGGTTTCAGTAGAGTCTCTACCAACTTGGACGGAACAACGAGCATTCTCCAACGTCATCCTGATAAGGCGGATCAGTTTAGCAGGGATTCTAAAGTTAGACATGGCACGATACAGTTCAACTCTATTAACACTGTCGTAGGCGGCTTTAAAATCGACGAACAGGTGGTGGGTGTCGATGTTATACTCTTGGGTTTTCTCCAGGATCTGGCGTAATCTGAATATTTGGTCGGTGGTAGATTTTCCAGGTCTGAAGCCGCATTGGTAAGGACCTATCGGGTCGTCAGCAAACGGCTTGAGACGTTCACATAAAACGCTGGACAGGATCTTATAGGCGATGTTTAAAAGGCTTATGCCTCTATAGTTGGCGCAGAGGAGGCGGTCTCCTTTTTTGTGAATCGGGCAGATGGTACTGAGATTCCACTCATCGGGCATACTTTCCTCCGACCATATTTTGCAGATGAGTTGGTGTATGCTCCTGACCAGGTCATCTCCAGCGTGTTTAAAAAGCTCCGCTTGAAGGCCATCACATCCAGCTGCCTTATTCATCTTTAGCCTGGTGATGGCTACTTTGATTTCATTTTGGTCGGGCGGGTGTAGTTCGTGGTCGTCATCTAGATTAACTGGAACAAGTTGATCTTGGGCGGGATCTTGGCTGTCATCGCCATTTAGCAACCGGTTAAAGTAGTCTCTCCAGATGGCTAACATCGCCTGCGTTTCCACTATGGTATTTCCATCCTGATCTTTGCAGGGCCCAGGGCGGCTTGTGAAACCGGATGTAGACTGTTTCACCTTTTTATAGAAGTTTCGTACCTCTTTTCTGCAAAAACATCTCTGCAACTCTTCGACTTCGCGTTGCTGGTGTTCTTTTTTCTTTCTCCTGAGTAGACGTTTCTCAACTTTCCTTCGCTCAACATAGAGATTTCTGGATGCTCTAGTATCTCTCTGGAGCCACGACTTGTATGCCTCCGTTTTGGCTTTGTTTGCCTGAGCACATTCGGAGTCGAACCAGGGGTTTCTGGGGGGTGGATGTGAGAAGCCCAATACCTCTGACGTAGCACTTCTTATGGCTTGTTGACATAGCTGCCATTGGTCTTCCGGGTTCATGTCATCAGTCGAAGGATTTCTCGCAAGCTCAAGGGATACGCGGTCGGCATAGGCAGCGGCGGTCTCTTCCGATTGAAGACGTCCAACATTGAATTTCCTAGGTGTAGTCGGTGTTCGCCTAAGAACTTCCATGGAGATCCGTACCCTAAGTTTTGCACCGACTAGGTAGTGGTCCGAATCGATGTTTGCTCCTCGGAATGTACGGACATTCATAATGCTGGAGGAATGTCTTCCATCAATCACAACATGGTCGATTTGGTTGCAGGTTCGACCATCTGGGGATCGCCATGTGCCCTTGTGGATGTCGGGACGTGGGAATCGCGTGCTGCTCAGCACCATGTTTTTTCCCGCTGCAAAATCGATGAGCCTGAGTCCGTTGTCGGAGGTGGTGTCGTGCAGGCTGTGTTTTCCGATCGTCATACCAAAGATGTCCTCTCTCCCAATTTTGGCATTGAAGTCTCCCAAGAGAATTTTAATGTCATGTTTTGGGCACTGCTCATATGTTTTGGCGAGGAGCTCGTAGAAACATTCTTTGGTAGCGTCGTCTTTCTCTTCTGTAGGGGCATGGGCGCTAATTAGGCTTATGTGGTGGAATTTGGCCTTAATGCGGATCGTTGTCACTCTCTCGCTGACTTCGCGAAAGCTCAAGACCTTTTGCCTAAGTCTTCCTCTGACAGCGAATCCGCTCCCAAACAAGCGCGATCTCCCATCAAGGTGGCATTTCCCATAATAGAAATTACAGTCCTCTGTAATTCTCAGGCCCGGTCCATCCCATCGCATCTCCTGCAGGGCTGTTATATCAGCGTTGAGACTGGCGAGGGTCTCGGCTAGCTGCTCGGCTTTACGCGGCCTTTTTAGCGTACGCACGTTCCACGTGCATATGCGTAAATCGTTGTCCGTTTTTCGTTTGCGGGGGGGGTCGTCAACATTTTTGGTTCTTTCATCCGAGGCATTTTCTGCGGTTTTCATCACAATAAAATTTCCCTTTCATGACCGGCTTGTGAGGCCTGTGCATGACATATAGATCTTTGTGGTGGTTGGATCTTCAGAGCGTATCTCTTTCTTCCTGCTCCTAGTTCCTGAGAAGATAACTCAGGTATCTACAACCTATGGATCCGATGGATCCAACGTTCGTCGTTAGTTCACCTTTCGGCTATCCAGCAGGCACCACTTGGAGGTGACGATACGATTTTGCCCACCACAATATGAAGATACTTATATATTATTTTGTCACTGAATTTCCGTAATTAATAGGCAATTTTAATACTTTCAATTTAATTATTTTATCAAAAGAAATCAACTCCATTAATTTTTTTTTTTTTTTTATATATATAGATAGTTAAGTTTTACTTCTGACACCATGTGACGGCGGCGGCACAGCTAGAAGGTGAAAGATACAACTACGCAGTTTGACTTCTAATTAATGACTGGCTTTATTCAATGACTTGCCTGTGTATAGTAACATGTTATGAGTATGTGTGTGTGTAAGCAATAATGGTAATTGATTGTTTGAAATACAATGCTATGTGTTCTGTGACACCTACTTCCTCTGGGTTGGTGAAAATGTTAACGGCAATCGGTCTTAACGCCGTATTTAAAGAATTAAAAGTGAAGATACGTTCAGGCATAGTGCTACAGATTTGATTTGCAGAGAGTAGTGCCCTTTCAGTGACCGTGGGGTTGAAATTGGGGGTTCTCGCGGTATATATGTTCTTATAGTAGAGTTCGAAGGCTGAGACTATTTTAGCCTCGTTACTAATCGTGACACTGTCTATGATAATTTTTTCACAGAAGAATTTCTTCTTCTTCCCCGCGATTCTATAGAACTCTCTAAACGCTTGAGGCCCCGGTTTTATTTTGGCAAGCCTGTTACTAATATTAAGGTTCAGCCATATTGATACCTTCTCTTGAATTATTTTGTTAAGCAAGGAAATTCTATTAGAGAGATCTTTGTATTGTGGGTTCACTCTATTGTAATGGTTGTGGTATATGTGTTTTAGTCGTCTTTGTCAGGCGTGTTTTACCTTAAAAAGCTTTTCGATTTCCCCCGGGAGGTTTGCATATTTTTTAGAGGAGTGTATAAGGGTTTTAGAGTGTAAGTTAAGAGAATTGGTGAGTGATTAGTTGAAGTGGTCAATGTACGCTTCGATGTCCTGATTGGAAAGACATTGCGTTGTAGTCGGTGGTCTGGCATGCAGAGAGTTATCCAGAGAGTCTTTAAATTCTGACCAGTTAGTGTCTTTAAAAGTTCTAGACTGTGGCGGAATGAGAAGTTCTAATGAAGCCTCCTCCATCTTGATGTTCAGTAACACTGGGCAGTGTTCCGTGAAGGTGGGGAGGGTACATACCTGAAAATTTAGATTAAGGAGATTTAATAAATGATTTGAGACCAATAAGTGGCCCAGAAAGGAAGAACTCCTAGGAAAAGAGGGGGTCGGAGATGCTATGTTAGAGAGTGATGGATTGTGTAATTGCATCCAATCTAGTAACGATTTGCCATTCAAGTTTGTGCAAGAGTCCCCCCATGCCGGGCTCCTTGCATTAAGGTCACCCCCGACTATAGACCCATCAAAGTTTAGAGATAATGTCTCGATCTTTTGGATCTCATCCGCAAAGATAGCTGGTGAGCTGTTAGTGGGTATGTATACTGAGCCCAGTAAAAGGTTTTTAAAAGTGTTATTTTTAGTGATTTTTATACTGATAAATATACAAGGAAAGTGGTTCGATATAAAGTCAATGATGTTATTTATGAGATATTATTTTTAAGTGCAATGGCTACTCCCTGAAGTTGGTCATTTCTTATTAGGTGGTATGAGTTTAGGAAAACTTTGTGCTTATCGTTCAGGTGTGATTCCTGAATGAAAGCCACGTCTATGTTGTTAGCGAGGAGGATTTTTCCAAGTTCGATTCTCCTCGCATGGGTAATAAGCGACGTAATGTTAAATTGTAGGAGTTTTAAATTCATTGTTTCTCTACTACCATTAACTGATTGACCAACTCTAGGTAGGCCAGTTTCTTTTGAAGGGTTGAGGTGAAACTATCAAGTTGAGACATGAATGCCTCGATTTTCGTAACCAGTTCACTCATTTCTATGCCGAAGAGTTCTTTGGATAGTTCGGTGAATTGGTTAATAATGCTATTGCCAGGTTTCAAAGTTTTGTTGAGGACAGAACTAGTTGGAATATATGGAGTCAGTTGTTTTGCCGCTGGGGCAAAATGGCTAGCATATGAAACTCCTGGGTTGCGGAGGTTCCCATTGGAGATGGCGTTGACCGCCTTTTTACCGTTTATTTTTTTTTCGAAGGCGTCATCAATCATTTTCTTCCTTCTAGCTTCGTATTCCTTAAAAGCCTTGCAGCCTCTAAAGTTGGCGGAGTGTTCACCCCCGCAATTGACACACCCTGCTTTGCTATCATCTGTCCGCAACTTTGGACATTGACCCGGTTCGTGCTTACCTGTACACTTGACGCATTTATACATGTTGGCACAATTTTTCGCCATATGTCCCATCTCTTGACATCTCCTACATTGGAGGGTGCCTAGGTTTCCCTTGGGTTTTTCCCAGTAAATTCTCGTGTTAAAAAGAAATTTGATTTTGGTTAGCTCGTCAGCACTGTTACCCGGAACGAGTCGCACGAGGAATAAATTATAGTTAATTTTAAGTTGTCTTGATTTAATAGTCTCGAATCTTGAGACTTTGTCAACGTTCCTGAAGCTCAGTCTGATCTCTTCAAGGATTTCTTCCTCGGAGAAGTCAGAAGTGAGGCCTCTTAGCACCAGATTTGTGGTCTTGTCTTCCTTAAGTGTATAGGAGTGCGCTTGAACCTCGTCGTTTTCCTTCAGAACACCCATCAGCACCCTATGCACCTCTTTATTATCAACGAAAAATTTGCTTATACCCCCACGGTTCACAATCTTGTATTCAAAGTCTAGCGACCTCTCTTTAAGGTCTGCCACTAAGTTACGTAAATTGACATTTTTTAAGATAATTGGAGGACAATACTTACCCCTATTGAGCAGTTTTTGGCCTTCGTTGGTCTTTTCATTATTAGGATTAGTGGTGTTAGTTGTGTGCGGTGCTCCCTCGCTGCCGTCTCTGTTGAGTTCTTGTTGGTTTGTGCTGCATTTCTGCTTCTGTTGCTTGCCGTTGATTGTAGTTTGAGTCAGGTTTATGTTTATAGCTGGATTCCTGTTGCTACTGGCTGGTTAGATTTTCAGGTTGCGCAGGGATGAAAATTTGTTGTCGTCTGCCGGTGGTAGGGTGTCCATGCCCTGGACTTTATGTTGGAAAGCTGTGTGTTTTTTGTCCGGAGCTTGCCAGTTACTGCCATCTGAGGCGGCAGTAAGTTGTACATCAGATGGATCTTCATCCATAGAGTCGATGTTCCCTATAGGGATGGTCACGTGTTGCGGTTGTTGGATGCTGTGATCCGCCATTTTGTGTACTTCGTCTTGAGTTTCAGAGTTATTAAGTTGCACACCAACTTGGCGTGCACCCTCTTGCGTAGCTTGTGCAGATGTTGAGGCTGTAGGGGTGACTTACTCGCCCGTACTCAATCAGAGTATTCCAGTGGTGCCACCTACTCGAGCAAACTTAATAATTACTCACTGGGTGCTGAACGCACCACTCTCCATTCACTCGAAAAGGGAGTTTCCCAATTCAGATACAATTTCTATCCTTTACCTCGTGATGATATAATCTGTGGAATGTACACGTGACGTCATGATTTGACAAATCACTAAACCAATTTAGAGGTAAACACCAGATTAAGTTTGTCCTAGTGTGACATAAGCTCAACCAAAAACATGATCTGTTTCATTACCACCAGGCAGGCATCTCAGTACCGTAGTTGACATTTCCCAATGTTGTCTGTGAATATTTACCTGTCATACGTACATCTCCACATCGGTCAATATTTTTTTTGAGCATTCTCACTATTGATGCTAACTGCAAATAGTCTGAAATACTTACGATAGGACACTTCACACTACACCGTATAACACTCTCTCAGTGTGATAAAGGCCCAAAACAGAGTATTTCCACCCATTCATCGAATAATAAGATATCTGTCAGAGAGTAGAGAGTCTGTGCTGATGAGATTGTTACGATGAGCACTACTCCTCAGCACATATTTCACTACGCCACCTGACGGGTCACAGAAAAAACGACATGATACTGTGAAAAGGCAGTAAAATCAGCGCGTTTTTTTTTTTATCTTTTCTCTATGGCAGATAGAAATATCTAGAAAGGAAATTGATTGTGGCATAGACCTCATTTTGAAATCAAACTTGCTCGAAGATACACCACCTCCACAGAACGTGAGCACAAATTAGTTTTTTTTATAATTTATCGGGCCACGGCCATTAAAGAAATTTGTGCCAAAGGATTGAATTTCCTAATTTGAGGAATTGTGTGAGCAATTGGATGCAGATTAAATACAAAGGTAAGAACATTGGTTGAAACATTTTTCTAAACCAGAAAGACATTTTTCTTTCGGTAATGAAGAACTTTTCACATCCATGCCACATGGCTGCCATACTAATCGGCTGTCTTCTCCACTAGGATTGATTCATCATCAAGATTTCGTGGGCTATTATTGCTCCACTCATCTGGAAAGACAGGCGAGGTGGTCCGAAAATTGATTCCGAAGATTCGATTGGTATTCGAAGCAACTTTTCTTCAGAACCAGCACATGCCGTCACTGATTTTTTTTGTGGTAAGCCCACGTGTACTAAATACCTGTGTATTTTATGTGCTCAAATAAATCCATTTGCGTAAAATACGCATTCTTTCAATCCTGGTCTTAAAATTTAAAGACGAAAGATCACCATCTCCTTGAACGCAGGCTTATTTCTGCGACGAAACGTCCGTCGCCCATATTGGACATAAATATAATTTGGTGCTAAGGTGATCAGAGTTGGTCATAACTCGACAACCTTGGACGCCTCCTCCCTGACTAATTTTGGGAGAAGCGATCATGAATGTGTGAGCAACCGATGCAGATATCACCTGGAAAGAATCCCTATCTGAGAAACATACCCAGCCACGATAGGCTGAAGACATTATCTAAGGACACAGAAGCAGCTGTATTATTGAATCAAACAACACAGCAGAACGTCTGGCGCGTCCAGAGTCACGGATGCCGGTCCCCAACTTTCTCCAACACCAACTATATATTCCGGAGCACCGCGGGAACAGTGACGCAGTCAACAATTTTTTTTTATACTCACCACGGGCATATGTGATGCAAAAAGTGTTAATATATATATATATATATGCTAGAATACAGAGTGAGATTAATCCTTTTCTGGAAAAAGCCAGGTAACCAAAACTATACAAACTATTATTTTGAGTAACATTTTATATGAGCGAAGAAGTATTCCGCTCCAACAAGTCCCACAGGCGGGTCATATTCAGCCTGAGAACGTACGCATTAGGTCGGCGTTCGACGTACTCGACCACGGACGGTGGTCAATGCATTTTATTTTGTGCTAACTTGTGCATGGAGGGCAGGACCTAACGCCTCCTCCCCCATTTCGGCATTGTAGTGATTTGAAATCATTTATCTGAACAATTACTATTTCTTAAGAATAACTACTTAGGCCCGTATTTATCGATCGCTCTCAACTTAAGAGCTTCTTAAGTCTATTTATCAAGCACTATTAGTACTGATTTACGAGCGCTCGCAAAAGTTATGAGGCGTCAGGACCACTCCTAAGTTACGAGCGGTATGTTCGAAAAATATTCGAAATCATTAGTCTATATGCACGCAGCAGTGTAACCAGTTTTATATGATAAATAGTCACTAGTCCATAGGACCACTGACACACTTTTATGACAAGAGCGTCAGTGTACTGACCCTGTCCCATCACTGGCACCACATGAAATTGCTCGTTGTGCCAGTGAAGAAACCCCGTCAGTGAACTGACCTTTTTTTTAATATTTTGTTTGAAAAATTTCAAGTACCGTATTTTTTGGGAAGTTTTAGAAAAAAACTTTTTTTACCAACTTTTTTTTTTGATTTTTTAGAACTGGCATTTTCTAGATCACTAATATGCATTTCTGAAGTCGCTAGGTCGCTTAGTTTAGCCGCAAGTCGAGTTTAAAGATGTCAACTTTGATGCCTCTAGCACGCCTAGTTTAGCCGCAAATCGTGTTTAAAGATAAAAGTCGATGTTTCATATAAGGCGATACATCAATAGAAAGGTGGTATTTCCTAGGCCACGAACATGCATTTTTGAAGTCGCTAGGTCGCTTAGTTTAGCCGCAAGTCGAGTTCAAAGATGTCAACTTTGATGCCTCTAGCACGTCTAGTTTAGCCGCAAATCATGTTTAAAGATAAAAGTCGATGTTTCATATAATGCGATACATCAATTGAAAGATGGTATTTCCTAGACCACGAATATGCATTTTTTAAGTCGCTAGGTCGCTTAGTTTAGCCGCAAGTCGAGTTTAAAGATGTCAACTTTGATGCCTTACAACTTTTTAGATTTGTTATAATTTGCAAAGTAGACTAAATATTAATTTGTTGCTGAGTACGAATAGACTACGATTTTTTATAATTTGACATTTAAGAAGAAAGCAGAAGTCACATAAATGCCACAAATTGAGTTGAATTAATTTAATTTAATTTAATACTTTTTCACTCAAATATGTGAAAATGGAAGCGGGATTTCTTCAATAATTAATATTAAAGTTGTTTTTGACATCGTGTCCCAATGCAATATGATTCGATTGGCTGAATCACTACTACGAAGATACGGTTGAAGGATGGATACCCTTAAAAAAAATTGGCTACCAAACCTTGGATCCTGATACAAACATGTATCGAGCTCAGTTATGCTTGACAACAGGACCAGCTAGCTCTGGAAATACAGCTGCAATAAAGATTCTGGCTAAACTCCTGAAATGCCAACTTGTTGAATGCATTAATATGACTGATTCGGATAACATTACAACACTCTTGGAGACCAAAAACTTTGTAAATATACGATTATCTGATGTATCTATTGTACAATTAAAAAACTGAAACCTTCAAACGTTTTAACAGATTTATTTTTATTTACCTAAAAAAAAAGAACATTACATATTTTATTTAAAAAAAAAATTAAAAGAAATCATCCACGATGTATTGTCGTGTAGAGAAGTCAACATACATTTGTTGAAGTAAATTTTGAGGCCAACCATATAAATCATCTTTTCCTTACTAAGATTACTTGGATCTTGGATTCAAGCCCCTCAAATAACAGGCATACCGAAGGGACTCGATTGGCATGTTGTGCACATCACCTTCACGGGTAATTGCCAAGTCCATGTAGTGTATTATAAAAGCTAATTCAGCCATCCTGTGTCTTCTAAATAAACCGCCAGGTAAGCCGTACATCAATGCAAGCAATTTCTAAAACAAACTTGTTAAATTAACAAATAACTGCTTAAAATACTTACGATATGTTTGGAGCTGAGTGAATTAAAATGGTAGGGTGGTTTTGAGAAAACCTCTTTTGCTTCAAGGAGTTCTACAGACGGATATTCTCTATTTCTTCATAGTGTTAATTCTTTTTGGCACTCTTCAAAAGCGCCTGCAGATTTTAAAGTAGGTACTCCACGATTATTATTTAGTCTTTCATTTAGAGCTAATTATTGAAATTCAGGCTTTTGTTGTAGTGTCCATGTATTCTTGTCGGTTATTGTGGCTAGGGATGTGAGTTTATTAATAATTTGGAGGCTAGCAATGATTTTTTAAAAATAAAACTTACCTAGAACAATATCGAATGAGTTGAAATTTATCGGGAGTCTGAAGTGCACGATAAAATCTGTTCCGGCCAAAGTCCATACACGACCGCATTCACATTTTCAAGTACAAACATACTTTTGAGTTATTTTCCGGTGAAACTTGTTTCCTTTTGTTTATGTTTGAACTTACACTATTGTTCCGCGGAACTGGGATTTTTGTCACTTTCATTAGTGCATCTAAAATTCTGGAAGCCGACATTTTTTGTACAAACTTTCCAACTTTGTATAGCTTAAAGGAACAGCAGAATTGAAATGAAACAAAAATTACAATGTAATGATTTGGTTTCCTTTTAGAACACCGACTTTTTTTTAAATAAGAAATGAATTATTTATAATAATAATAGAGGTAGGTTTATTTTATAACAATTCAACTTTTTGCCTGGCTTGGCTCATTGGTTTTTTTTTTGTTTTTTTTTTTGACATTTGATTTCGAAAAATGAGTGGGATAGTTTGGAAATAGCTTTTGGGTGCGTTCCGGAATAAGGAATCCACCATTTTTCGAATATTCGAATTAGAGTTAATAGTGTTCGATGAAAAGCACTTTTCGAACTTAAGTTAAGAGGCTCTTAAAGTTACGAGCGGTTTGATATCGTTCGATAAATATGGCCCTTAGTGTTTAAAATCCGTATGAGATATATTTATGTTATAAAGTGGATTGTGTATTGAATTTGATTCGGGAGCAGTATTAATTATACGACGGTATTCCGGTTTTCGTACTTTTCTTTAAGAACTTCCGTTTCAATTCGTGTTAGTGTCGTGCCTGATTTCTCTACATGATAATTAATCTTTATTTATCCCATCGCGGGAATATTTCGTCGAAGCGCTAGCTGTCGATTCAGATCTCTTCGTCCCGAGATTCTAGTATACGTTTTCCTTTCGGGTATACTAATCGTCGGAGATATACATATGTTTTTCGCACCCTTTGATATGGCAAGCGGTACTTGGCCATATATTAAATTTTAATTTCAGATTCTGTCAATCGCTTCTGAAGATTAACTTCAGCTCCGCGTATTCATACTGTCTTTAGGACAATTTTACTTACTTTTCGTGTCGGTAGCGACCAATCGCGTTTAGATTCAACGCCGTGTTTCTAATTCTTTTTATCTTTTTCTTTTTCACTGCTGGACTATTGCCGGCTTACATACTAGTTTTTTTTTGTTTTATCACTCGGGTTATCGTACATTTGTTCAGAATACCGCTTTTAATTTCAACGCGATAATATTGAGAGTCATTTGTCTTCGTGTCATTGATTGCGTCCATTGTATATGGGACAAAACGATATACAATTTTGATGAAATTATAATCTCTTCCGGATAGAGATACTCTACTGTTTATTGACACCTTGATCAATACCTTGCATAGCGAATACGTGATGGCATTAGCCAGTTCGCTAAGTGTAAATATCAATAAGTCCATTTAGCTGAAACAAGGAATCTATTTTTTTTTTACTAACCAGTTTCAGGTATCTTTGGAGTGCACTTCAGGATCGCCGTAATTGAGATGAATACAGTTTCTATTCTACTCAAATCAGTAGAACATTTGCTATATTAATATTTTTAATTGATTTTGCTTAACTATATTCTTATTGACATTTACAAAATATTATCGAACATACTTTGAAATGCGAATTGTATTTCTCTGTATGGGGTATTTGCATGTTTTTAAATATTGATAAACTTACTACTGCTTTAGAAGATTTTCTTAAGCAAGTCCCTTTTTTCGTCTTGGTGTTTCGTGTGGTTTCATCCTATTTGTGGATGTATCTGCTCATAGAGCGCAGATATCCTTTATTTATCCCTGAAGTTTAAATCGAAGTTGAACGGGGGTACAAGATAGAACGTTGTCGTACAATTGATTTAACAATAATTTTTCGGTAACGTCGCGGCAGATAGTTTTTTTTCGTAATTAAACTACCATAAATTTAAATCCATCCCGCGTGTTGGATAACGTTCGAATACATAATCACAATTCCATTCTACTTTAATTAACTTACCATTTGGAATTGAATATTACCGAAACATATTAAATAGATATAAAGATTAATGTGAATTATATAGATCTATTAGATATACTTCTTTTACCTAAGACAAAGCATTCAATTAAATAATTAAGTTAAATTACTATCCTTGATTATTGTAATCAGATTTTGATTTCTTTGCTTTTTTTTCTGAGAATTCCTAAGAATTTTTCCGTAGAAATTATTTTCTAAATATATTAAGACCTAAATAGGATTTTAAGAATCTTTGAGTAGAATTATATTAAACTCATTTGTTAGATTTTAAGTTACTTTTTAATAAAATTTAACTCTTGTTATAACGTTTAAAGAAAAATTTTGAAGTTATCGTTCTTTTCTTTCGGATTATTTGAAGAGCTTAAATATTTCCGGATGTTAGAGTAAAGTTACTAATTGGGAGGGTGGTAACCCTCACACTCCTTTGGAAAGGAACAAGGTGAAGTATAATGGTGTACAACTGAGGTATAGTAGGTACAGTTTAGGAAGCTTGATGTAGTTTTCTTGTAGTTTTCGATGTTAGGTATCGATTATAGATAGTGGGAATATGTGAGCAGGCAAAATATTGCTTGCTTTTCCTGTCAAGGGGTTGCCCGAGAATATAGTCGAGTTTTGGGGACTCGTAGGTCCGCGGACAACCAAGGTCAACACCGAGAGAGTTGATTTTCGGTGTTGAATTGGGTGGGTTGAGAGACCAAGGGGGATCAATTAACATCTCGGATCCTCCCTCCCCTCAGAGTTAGTCACCTCTGCATCCTCGGACAGCATTTCATCGTGGCAGCTGTCCGTGTTGATGGTAACTTTTTGCCATGGCTGCCACCAAGATCTATGGTCAGCTTTTGTTTTAAATACTTACGTGTCGCGTCCCTTGGGATAGTATAAAGATCCAAAACAGAATTCTTCTCTTTCGTTCTATGTTTTCTCACTCTACACTAAGAGGTGCAATAGAGGTTCGACGTACCTTGCAATCAATTTCGGCATAATCTTTTCTTCGACGGTTATGAGGGCCCTTAAGCGAATTAACATTAATATTCGAGTTTAAACATCAGAACTCAACGGTCGGCAGGATAATAAGAGGTAACACTGGTTGTATAGATCCCGAAGCAAGTGCCCATGGCCTGGCTGAGCTAGCTAAGGCATGGGTGCTGCCGGCCACCGCGACGGTTCTCGACCACGACCCTGCGTTGTCGCATGCCGTTCTCAACAGCTATTTTTACCAAGTAGTTGTTGAGAAAGGGGGCGTTGCCGGCATGGGGTTGCTTCCATCCCAGTCACTCGGAGTCAAACGAAGGTAGCTAGACGTAGAAGTGCATACCGGGGTAGAATCTCTGGAAGGTCCATTGAAGGTTATGATAAGCACAATAGGTCTAGGTACTTTCGAAGGGATTAAAGTAGGGTCCATGGTTTTCAGGTGTAGACTACCACACATGTGAGCTGCAAGCGGAACACCTAGCTCTTGCGGCGGATAGGCGTAAACATGCTGCCAGATACCCTCTAGGCTGTTCTACGGGGTTTTGTAGTCAGCACCTATGGTAGGCTGGTAGATGGTTTACGCTTCTGTGATGAGGATGGAAAGGGAAATTGGAAGGACGGGGAGGGGAGTAGGAAGAACAAGGGGCCAAGGTGTGGAAGTGTAAGTATGTTTATGTTAGGAGTACTACGTGCACTGAAGCATGGTTGGATGACGATGGAGTTGCTATTCCTTGGCGAGGATCAAGGATAAGCGGGGCGCTTGTTTCTTCTTGCTTCCTCTCTGGTTTGTGTTGTCGATAGGTCTCAGGTTCGGACTGAGAATGTCCATAGGAGGTTCGGGGTAGGATCGTGAGTCTATTGACGGGCACGGGTGGGGATGTATAAGTATATACATTATTCTCAACCTTCTTCTTTTAATTTTCTATATAAATAAAATTATTTTATTTTTATTTTCTTACGTTACAGATGGCGCCCAACGTGGGGCCCGAATTAGCTTGAGGAGTAAAGATTGGAATTGATCAGAGTTAGGTCGATTCACAGAAACGTAGAAGAAAATTGAGATTTTCCGAAAATTTTTGAAATTTTTTTTGAAAATTCTTTTTATTGAATATGTTGTTTGTTTGCGATCAAGATTCTTAGATAGAGGAATACCATCGAGGTTAGTGGAGTAGGCACTATTTTGTCCAGTGGTTTAGTGATATTTTTCTGAGTCAGTCTGTTGCATTAGGTCTATTCACTTCCCCTCTACCTCTTGTCACTTTAGTTTGTCTTCGATCTCTTTCCGGGTTGAGCAGGAGTATATGCTTGATTGTGTAACGAAGTTATTATTATTATGAATTGAAAATTTATGAGAGAGTACGATTGCAAATCAAAATTCCACCCATAACCCAACGCACAAGACGGATACCCGTGTGACATTAAAACTCAGCCCCACGCCATCTGTAACGTTGATATTATAATAGAATCCCTATTCACACCGGGAAACGATACTTCACACGCTGTTCCCATCTTCTCTAACTTTATACAAAGATCGTGCGACAACCCACAAAGGAAACTCTGCCTCACGCCATCTGTAATGCTAATAAATAATAAGAAGGTGCATACGGGAAAACTACATGGGGATTCGACTCATTGACAAACACCTAACCTCATCACCTAAACACCCTGTGGATATCCAAGATCCTAAATCAGACACCTATCAACAACCCGAACCCGAGAGGAAGCAGACAGAGATAGGCACCTAATATGCCTCGGCTCTTATGCCAAGGACCAGCAATCTTTCCATCCATCGCCTGTGTACAGATGTATCCAATGCCCCTACATTCCTGACATACTTACATCTCAAAGCGGTAGCCTCCAGCTCCATCTACTCCTCTCTCATTTCCCTCCCAAAATTCTCAAATTCATATCCATCCCTCTCACAGAAACGAAAACTATCCATCGGCCTACCATAGGTACTGACTACAAAACACCGTAGAACAGCCTAGAGGGTACCCGATGGCATATTCCCGTCTATCCGCTGCGAGTGCTAGGTGTTCTGCTCGCAGCTGTGTCACTCGGTAGCCTACACCTGTAAACCATAACCTTACTCATACCCCACTGATGAATCTAAACTTGGAAGACTATCTTTGTTATCACAGCATCATATTCCCAGAGCTCATGCTCCAGTTAGCCTCTATGTGTTTAGATACCATCAGCTCGATTTGTCGTGAATTGGGATGGAAGCAACCTTAAGTCGGCAACGCCCCCTTCCTCGCCGGCTACTCGTTAAAAGTAAACGGTAAGGACGGCATGCGACAACGTAAGGTTGTGGCCGAGATCGACCGTCGCGTTGGCCGGCAGCACCCATGCCACAACTAGCTCAGTCAGGCCATGGGCACTTGCTCCGGGATCTACCTGACCGGTGTTACCTCTTATTATCCTGCCGACCGTTGAACCCTGGTGGTCGAGTTCGAATAAGTATTTTAATATGCTTGATGGCCCTCATAACTTTTGAAAACTCGACTATAACGAACTGACTCCAAAGTAAGTCGAACCCAAAGCTGCACCTCTTAACGATATGTGAATATCCCTAGCCTGAAAGTAAGAAACCCTGTCTGTTCTACTGTCCTAACACGTATACCCCAGCACGTAAGTATATTTAATCTAATGCGTACCTTAGATGGTCGAGGCAGCTACGGCTAATTACTATCATCGACGTGTCCAACTGCCGTAATGAAGTGTTGGGCACGGATGTCGAGGTGTCTCACCTTGTAGGGAGGGAGGATCAAAGCTGATAAACGACCCTCCAGGTCTCTCAACCCACCCATTTCAATATAGAAAATCATCTCTCTCCATATTGACCGTGGTTGTCCGCGGACCAAAGAGTCCCTACGACTCATAAGTTTAACTGGGCAACCCCTTAACTAAAATAGCAAGCATTAGAAATCGCTTGCTTACTTTAACAACTCAATCATAATCAAAAATAAACTATCAAAACCATAATCTCAAAAAAACTCTAATCTCAAAACTCTAATTCTCAAATACTCTAATCTCAACAAAAAGAAAGAGCCAAGAAACTACACACACACATCACATTTCCTTACCCAAGGAAGCGAGAGGGGTACCACCCTCCCTCAAGAAGGTCTACTCCATAATTAAATGCATTGTTGCATCTAGTCACGAAAATCTATAAGTCTTCAAAAAAAAAGTAAACTAGAAAATTTCTATAAACGTTATAAAACGGTAATGTCTTTTATTAATACTTTAAGATCTTAATAATCTACTTAAATCTACCTTAAAGGATGTGAAAGAAATGCTAATTCATAGTAATACCTAAATCTATACGAGAGTGTATCTTCTTTATCTGAAGATACGTTTTAGTTGATATCGCAAATATCAAAAATTCATTAAACGAAAGTTATTTGCAATCAAAATATTTTCGATGCTTATTAAAGTTAATCTTCAAAGTTAAAAATTTCTTTATCATTCATGGAGATTTAATATGCAAGTTAAGCTCTAGTATAATCTCAAAAAGGTTACTTTTAATTCTGTTCTTAATTAAAGAATTTGTCTTAAATATTTAAAGTGAAATATAACAGTGTACAAAAAGAAAAATAAACAAAATTGAACAAGGAGTGAGGAAATCTGGTATGTACCAATAGCAATGATGTTATGAACGAAATGGTATTTGTAAGCTATACGCGACGATAGGGGAGTAAAACTAAATCCATGAACTATACCCGATAGTTTTAAGAGATGAAAAGATTTAAATCCTATCGTAAGATTAATTCGAGTTCGCGACTACGTACCGCGTTCGAGTATAAGCATAAATTCCCACAACATAAAAATGGACAAACAAAATCACGATGTTAAAAAAAAATTACCATATACACAAGACCACAATTCGTTCTCTTGCGCATAATCGATCAGAATTAAATTAAATGTAATATAATGTCATAATATAATATAGCAATACGGCACTGTCAATAGGACAGTGTAGATATTATTATTAAAATTGCGTATCCTCTGAAGTGCACTCCTGAGTTAGGCTGAAAAGAATGTTTAGTTGAGTTAAACTACTATGACACTACCTTTATTTAATTAGGGTATTGTTCTGATATCTTTAACGTTTCTCAAAAGCGTTGTTTATAATTGATCGTGAATATGACGAAGACGATCACAAAATGAAGAAGATTTTTAAGTAATATTTCGCGATAAAAGAGTAAGTATCAAGTTTTAAGCTTTAATTTAGTATGTACTAGCGGCAACTGTAGCTAAAATCTGCTGTAAAGCACGCTTAACCGCGTGTGGTTACCAAGCGCGACTGTGTAATTGTCACAAGAGTAAAGGCTGTATCAAGGATATATAAAAAGTTAAACACGGCGTTCAATGCGAACGTTATTGGTCGCTACCTACGCGAAGTAATATAAGAATAATGTCTTAAGGACCGGAGGATAATTGTCTTAAAAGACGAAGTGAAATAGTATTCAAATCACAAAGATAAAATCACCACAAAACAAAATACAACTTTCAGAAGCACGTCTTCAGAAAGTGAACGAAATTGGTGACTATAAAGGTAAGTAATATGCGCGTACGCGAAAAGTATTAAAAAGGAAAATTAATGAGCACGGGCTCTAAAGTTACTTTATCATTGAAGATAAACGCAGGTTCGGTTCTACGCGATAAAAAAAGAGTAAATGATCCGAAAACTGGATAAGGTACGAAGAAAGATACCATTTATGCTTCACAACCTTGACATAGAACAATCTTCTTATACAACACTGAATGTACTAGGTCTCAAAATGTTCTTTAAATAAAATAAAGCTTATGTACTCTTGCCACCGTCCGTGGACAATAATAGAGTAGTCGCACAATATTGCTGATGTCGACTAGGAAGTCGTGTACTAGAGCTTCACGCTCTTTATAACACTAATAAACATGCACTTTTATACTTAAACACAGAAATAGGATTGTTACCTGGATAAAGATCTTATTTTTTTCAATAAATTATACAATGATACAGGTTCTGGTGGATGATTTGATGAATCTCTGGCTGCTGCAGATGAAGGACCGGCATCTGTGTCGTTACACACGCCAGACGTCCCGCGATGTAAAATGTGATGAAATGTTTTCAAAATCCCACGACGTATAAATGGAATTCCCTCGACGTGTTTCTTCAGCCTATCGTGACTGGGTTCCAAAGAAAATCCTCAGGATGAAGTGGAGTGTAATTGTATATGAAAATGTTGCGCCGACAGGGCGGTAGTGAGAGGTGTTGTAGCGTCTGCTTCTCTCAATGGAGCGTTATCAGTTATATTCTGGGAATAATATGTCCCAGAGGTGTGTCTCGAAGAATAGATGAGGCTTTACGATCTTCGATTGCCTCGTGGAGTGCCTATAGTTACGGCACAAATGGTGGTGATGTAGGCTTTTTCAGATTACGGCACAGGTAATTGCAAGAAATAGCAAATCACCTTGCCTCGTTCACGTTCCGTTTGAAGAAACGATAAATGCCAGTGAGGAAGTAAATGTTTCCTCTATATCTCCATTGAAGCACCATAAAAAAAGTAGGCAGGAGAATAAAATGGTCCGGCTGGTGTATGTGGCGTGGTTATGTCCGTAGGCGAGCCGACGCGCGGATCAACGCCTAGGTGATATTGCCACGTGTGATACCAGCCGGCACAAACGAAGTACGATGTATCTCGGATGATGTGAGGGGTACATGGAACAGTACCCTCTTCTTGATCTGGTCTCTAAAGGCGAGACGCAGTATTTCCTCTTAATTTCTTTATAATAAAAACGGTAGGCGGATAGTCACTTAACCAAGAATAATTTTAATGGTTGTGCGAAATTATTAACCACAATAATTGGAGTAGGCGGACGAATAAACTCCGCAACACAATTTAATGGCGTCCAAATGAAGCTTGGTTCCATTAGCCGTAGTCCTGGCATAATTAATCCTTGGATCCGAGGGCCATGTCCTCCAAATTCTCGGCGAAATGTCCACCTATAACACATGGATGAAATCTTTATTTCGATCCAACCACATGGTTTGGTAGGTAGTTTGATTCTTGAGCAAACCCACGAAATTCGAAAAAAGAAACTTTGTTAATTGTTCTGGAGCAGATTTGTTCCTGCTCTATTGATGGTCTTCTTCAAAATGGAGTATTTTTCTGTCTGGCTTCCTGGATTGTGTTTCCACGTTCCACTCAGCCAACGCCCTGTTTTCCAGTAAGAACTCTTAGGTTTCAGTTCGTAATTTCGTGTGTCTATGACGTCAATGTCGGTAAGTAGTTGTAGGTTTTTATAGTCGGTTTACACTTTTCTGGTTTCAAGTGTCCTGCGTTTCGAGCAAATGGTAAGTATGGCAAACTTCAGAATTGAGCATAGAGTTTTCGCATTTTGAGTATGCTCGCGTGTCAGAAAGTCACAGTTGGTAAAATTAAGTTGAAATCCTTATGATTTCAGATATGATTAATGCAATGGCAATGGATGAATGAATCTTGACATAAAGTCGAATAACTTGACATATCTGTCAATGAATCTGTCATCACCATATTGTCATAGACATTTTCATCCCAAAAGTTTCTCTTACCTCGCACGTGTGAACTATTCTGATTTTGGTAAATATAAATACCAGTGAATACTAAACCATTGCTGAAAATGTCTTTGTCATCTATCGCATATTAGCACATGACAATGTATCGAGTCAAATTAACTTTTTACATTGTCAAGTGGTTATTGCCGTGACACGAGATTCACACAGATATTTCTGCTGGACAGTAGGGAACAAAAAAAAAAAGGAAATATCCCTATGTCACCGATGACGTCAGCAGTGATTGATTTGCTGTTCACACTGTTTACGAATGTCATCTGTCAGTATAAATTGTTCTTGGGTGGCTTCGGGATTATTGTTAGTATAAGCGTCCGATAAAGTTACTTATGTCAGAACTAAAAAATTACGTTTGACAACGCCAGTTAGATGGTGAGAGTATACCCGTAATTCAGACAATAAAAGATTTTAGCATTCTGACATTCACTTGTCAGGCAGAAATTCTTCACGTTTACCTAAATCGGATGGGGTAAATACCATTCTGCAGATTGCCGTGTGAATCACACTTTGTGTAGTTCTGCATGTAGATCGAGTAAAATATCCGTAGCGACAATTCGGGTCGCCTATCGCTCAAAAACTACACTTCCATGGGAATGGCGAACTGCACATGTCTTGGAAATTCTATTTTGAAAGTGGAATGTGTTCGTCGGGGTGGATTCTAGCTGTGGACTCATATTTAATGGCGGACCATAGTTTCCGTGCGTTCAGCACAATGTGAGTCGACACTTGGTTTGCCCGATAGATGGCACCAGTTGCGAACATCTATTGTAGTTGGAGGGCAAGTAGGTTTTTCCTACGAAGTCGATGAAGGGCAAGAAAGTTTTTCCCTACAATCGTCAGTAGCTGAGGTGTTGATTTTACCCTAGTAGTGAAGTTTAAGATTCCGGTAATGTGAGAGCAGGATGAGCAGGTCTTCTGACCGGTGGTTGGTGCTTTTTGCCCGACGCACGTCAGCTGCAGAAGCTGTTTGTTCACTCAAGCACGACCCAATTTATTTCAACGACAAATTACCTTATCTTTTGTTAGATTTATTGAGCTACCCAGTTTGTTTTAATAGCCGAAGTCATTTTGATATTCGTTAGAAAGTGATGGTATGCGCCGAGACATGAAGCGCTAACCGGTAGTTGGTGTTTTTGTACCCGACGTACGTCTGCAGTAGCGTAATGTCGCCGTCGCATTCCTGATCAATCGGTCGATTAAAAGAAATTGTCTTTCCTCTAGCAATAGAACGCCGTAATGTGTTACTAAGTCCAAACACACTAATTTTTTTTTGATTAACACTTTATAATTTTTTTTTTTTTGAGTAAGTTCTAGAGTAGAACTAAGTTGTACACACCTTGTTCCAGAGAAGGGAGGGTTACCCTCTCCCGAATCCATTTATGAGAATTAAAACTTTATGTAGATTTAGATATTTTTTGAGTTCAGTATACAGTTATTATCGAGTTATTTTGAGTATTCCTTCAGTCGAGTTGAGGCGTAACTTCTCGATTGGATGTGTAAGTTTTGGGATAGTGCCCGCATACAGTTTATAGTTTTTTTTTGGATTACAGTTTTGGGATAGAGCCCGCAAATACAGTTATAGTTATCGTTTTGAGCTTATAGTTTTTTAGATTATTTAGTTTTTTTTTGAGATAGTATCTAGCTTAGATTTTTGCTTGAATTTTGTTTTTGAGACAAAACCCAATATTGTTAAGTATTTGACTTAAGTTTGATTTATTAAGAAACCATTTGAATTTTGAGTATCTTTAATTATCGATTCCAGATTTAAGATTTTCCTATTTTTTTTGAGTAGATTTAAGCACATTTATTTAGGTATATATTCTAAGAAAATAAATTAAGTATTTAATTGAGATATTTTGCTGATTCCAAGAAGGAAATATTTTTATGAAGTAATATTTCCGAGAGACGAAATATAATTATACATACCCTTAGATTTAAGCACTTTAAACTTTTTTTTTTGAATTACTTGTTTGAGAAATATTCGTTTGAGGTCTACTCACGAATTATCTGAAAATTTACTTACCCAGACTTACTTTTACATTGTTGTAATACCCGAGTAGTTTCCGTTCGAGGATTTCTCACGGGCTAAAAAACCATTATCCTTTTTTTTATCTTTGATTTACACGTTTGACGTGGTGTACCCGTTTTCACTTACTGTTGTAACTGAATGAAAGACTCAAGGCCTAGAAGAACTGTTAAAAGTACTTACCTCTCAAAGTACAGAGAGTTTGATACAATGGCTCCTGGGATAGGCCATTTCAACATTTGTATGTTGACTTTCTTGGGCCGTACCCCAGATCGAAATCCGGAAATGTGTATATTGTAATCGCGTTGGATCAGTTAACCAAATTCGTCTTCATCAAACCACTACGCAAGGCAACAGCCGCGAGCGTGGTCAAATTCTTAAAAGATGAGATCTTTCTAATTTACGGAGTGCCAGAGAGTATTCTCTCTGATAATGGCACGCAATTTGTTGGTAAGGAGTTCCAGAAATTCTTAGATGTTTTCGGGGTCAAACACTACCGGACGGCAGTGTATGCTCCCCAGTCAAATGCAAGTGAACGTGTGAATCGTTCGATCTTGGCGGCCATACGGTCGTATGTCAATCCTCGACAGACGGATTGGGATGCCCATCTGTCTTCGATCAGTAGTGCTTTACGCACAACGGTGCATTCAACTCTTTTGATGTCCCCATACGAAGCCTTGTTCGGGCAACGTATGATTGAACATGGGGCTGACTATCGTCTTCTGAGAGAGTTGGGTGGACTGAACTGCTCGGAGATAGATTGGCTTCCCAAAGTCGCCAAGATGAACATCATCCACTCGTATTTAAAACAAGCCCTGATGAAGACACACGAAGCATATGAGAAAACATATAATCTACGAAGTAGGAACGTTTCATTTAAAGTAGGTGACGAAATTTACAAGCGTAATCATGTCTTGAGTGATGCAACCAAGCATTTAAACGCGAAGTTGTGTCCCAAATTTATTAAAGTACGTGTCAACAGAGTATTTGGAAGTAATCTATACGAAGTAGAAGATAGGCGAGGCCACTTGTCTACCTGCCACACAAAGGATTTAAAGAGATGAGACACTTGATTTACAACCACATCCCAGACTTAACAATTTTTTTCTTATGATCCTTGAGATCATAAATATTTTACCAGACATTACATACAAGTACCAAAAAGTACTTAACACCTTAGTTTTGAACGTTGACACATGCCCGGCTCTCAGCTGTGCATGAGACTCTTGGTTGATAATTTCTTAAAAGTTCCTTTTTTGTTACCTACAGATGGGTGAGAGAATGTCCTGACATCATCGGAACATGTATCTCATGTAACTTATTTTTGTCTTCGACCGACTAGACGGTAAAGAGTCGCAGTGTCTTTACGACACGACGAGTGAAGAGATCCTAGGTGCTGAAACACATTTGCGAGAAGTTCTCCTTTTTCTTGATAATTAGACCAAGTAGACTCGGTCTAAATATCAAGTTTTGTAGGGGTGACTTACTCGCCCGTACTCAATCAGAGTATTCCAGTGGTGCCATCTACTCGAGCAAACTTAATAATTACTCACTGGGTGCTGAACGCACCACTCTCCATTCACTCGAAATTCCCAATTCCCAATTCAGATACAATTTCTATCCTTTACCTCGTGATGATATAATCTGTGGAATGTACACGTGACGTCATGATTTGACAAACCTCTAAACAATTTCGAGGTAAACACTAGATTAAGTTTGTCCTAGTGTGACATAAGCTCAACCAAAAACATGATCTGTTTCATTACCACCAGGCAGGCATCTCTGTACCGTAGTTGACATTTCCCAATGTTGTCTGTGAATATTTTCCTGTCATACGTACATCTCCACATCTGTCAATTTTTTTTTGAGCATTCTCACTATTGATGCTAACTGCAAATAGTCTGAAATACTTACGATAGGACACTTCACACTACACCGTATAACACTCTCTCAGTGTGATCAAGGCCCAAAACAGAGTATTTCCACCCATTCATCGCATAATAAGATATCTGTCAGAGAGTAGAGAGTCTGTGCTGATGAGATTGTTACGATGAGCACTACTCCTCAGCACATATTTCACTACGCCACCTGACGGGTCACAGAAAAAACGACATGATACTGTGAAAAGGCAGTAAAATCAGCGCGTTTTTTTTTTTTTTATCTTTTCTCTATGGCAGATAGAAATATCTAGAAAGGAAATTGATTGTGGCATAGACTTCATTTTGAAATCAAACTTGCTCGAAGATACACCACCTCCACAGAACGTGAGCACAAATTAGTTTTTTTTATAATTTATCGGGCCACGGCCATTAAAGAAATTTGTGCCAAAGGATTGAATTTCCTAATTTGAGGAATTGTGTGAACAATTGGATGCAGATTAAATACAAAGGTAAGAACATTGGTTGAAACATTTTTCTAAACCAGAAAGACATTTTTCTTTCGGTAATGAAGAACTTTTCACATCCATGCCACATGGCTGCCATACTAATCGGCTGTCTTCTCCACTAGGATTGATTCATCATCAAGATTTCGTGGGCTATTATTGCTCCACTCATCTGGAAAGACAGGCGAGGTGGACCGAAAATTGATTCCGGAGATTCGATTGGTATTCGAAGCAACTTTTCTTCAGAACCAGCACATACCGTCACTGATTTTTTTTGTGGTAAACCCACGTGTACTAAATACCTGTGTATTTTATGTGCTCAAATAAATCCATTTGCGTAAAATACGCATTCTTTCAATCCTGGTCTTAAAATTTAAAGACGAAAGATCACCATCTCCTTGAACGCAGGCTTATTTCTGCGACGAAACGTCCGTCGCCCATATTGGACATAAATATAATTTGGTGCTAAGGTGATCAGAGTTGGGCATAACTCGACAACCTTGGACGCCTCCTCCCTGAGTAATTTTGGGAGAAGCGATCATGAATGTGTGAGCAACCGATGCAGATATCACCTGGAAAGAATCCCTATCTGAGAAACATACCCAGCCACGACAGGCTGAAGACATTATCTAAGGACACAGGAGCAGCTGTATTATTGAATCAAACAACACAGCAGGACGTCTGGCGCGTGCAGAGTCACGGATGCCGGTCCCCAACTTTCTCCAACACCAACTATATATTCCGGAGCACCGCGGGAACAGTGACGCAGTCAACAATTTTTTTTTATACTCACCACGGGCATATGTGATGCAAAAAGTGTTAATATATATATATATATATATGCTAGAATACAGAGTGAGATTAATCCTTTTCTGGAAAAAGCCAGGTAAGCAAAACTATATAAACTATTATTTTGAGTAACATTTTATATGAGCGAAGAAGTATTCCGCTCCAACAAGTCCCACAGGCGGGTCATATTCAGCCTGAGAACGTACGCATTAGGTCGGCGTTCGACGTACTCGACCACGGACGGTGGTCAATGCATTTTATTTTGTGCTAACTTGTGCATGGAGGGCAGGACCTAACGCCTCCTCCCCCATTTCGGCATTGTAGTCATTTGAAATCATTTATCTGAACAATTACTATTTCTTAAGAATAACTACTTAGTGTTTAAAATCCGTATGAGATATATTTATGTTATAAAGTGGATTGTGTATTGAATTTGATTCGGGAGCAGTATTAATTATACGACGGTATTCCGGTTTTCGTACTTTTCTTTAAGAACTTCCGTTTCAATTCGTGTTAGTGTCGTGCTTGATTTCTCTACATGATAATTAATCTTTATTTATCCCATCGCGGGAATATTTCGTCGAAGCGCTAGCTGTCGATTCAGATCTCTTCGTCCCGAGATTCTAGTATACGTTTTCCTTTCGGGTATACTAATCGTCGGAGATATACATATGTTTTTCGCACCCTTTGATATGGCAAGCAGTACTTGGCCATATATTAAATTTTAATTTCAGATTCTGTCAATCGCTTCTGAAGATTAACTTCAGCTCCGCGTATTCATACTGTCTTTAGGACAATTTTACTTACTTTTCGTGTCGGTAGCGACCAATCGCGTTTAGATTCAACGCCGTGTTTCTAATTCTTTGTATCTTTTTCTTTTTCACTGCTGGACTATTGCCGGCTTACATACTAGTTTTTTTTTGTTTTATCACTCGGGTTATCGTACATTTGTTCAGAATACCGCTTTTAATTTCAACGCGATAATATTGAGAGTCATTTGTCTTCGTGTCATTGATTGCGTCCATTGTATATGGGACAAAACGATATACAATTTTGATGAAATTATAATCTGTTCCGGATAGAGATACTCTACTGTTTATTGACACCTTGATCAATACCTTGCATGGCGAATACGTGATGGCATTAGCCAGTTCGCTAAGTGTAGATATCAATAAGTCCATTTAGCTGAAACTAGGAATCTATTTTTTTTTACTAACCAGTTTCAGGTATCTTTGGAGTGCACTTCAGGATCGCCGTAATTGAGATGAATACAGTTTCTATTCTACTCAAATCAGTAGAACATTTGCTATATTAATATTTTTAATTGATTTTGCTTAACTATATTCTTATTGACATTTACAAAATATTATCGAACATACTTTGAAATGCGAATTGTATTTCTCTGTATGGGGTATTTGCATGTTTTTAAATATTGATAAACTTACTACTGCTTTAGAAGATTTTCTTAAGCAAGTCCCTTTTTTCGTCTTGGTGTTTCGTGTGGTTTCATCCTATTTGTGGCTCTATCTGCTCATAGAGCGCAGATATCCTTTATTTATCCCTGAAGTTTAAATCGAAGTTGAACGAGGGTACAAGATAGAACGTTGTCGTACAATTGATTTAACAATAATTTTTCGGTAACGTCGCGACAGATAGTTTTTTTTCGTAATTAAACTACCATAAATTTAAATCCATCCCGCGTGTTGGATAACGTTCGAATACATAATCACAATTCCATTCTACTTTAATTAACTTACCATTTGGAATTGAATATTACCGAAACATATTAAATAGATATAAAGATTAATGTGAATTATATAGATCTATTAGATATACTTCTTTTACCTAAGACAAAGCATTCAATTAAATAATTAAGTTAAATTACTATCCTTGATTATTGTAATCAGATTTTGATTTCTTTGCTTTTTTTCTGAGAATTCCTAAGAATTTTTCCGTAGAAATTATTTTCTAAATATATTAAGACCTAAATAGGATTTTAAGAATCTTTGAGTAGAATTATAATAAACTCATTTGTTAGATTTTAAGTTACTTTTTAATAAAATTTAACTCTTGTTATAACGTTTAAAGAAAAATTTTGAAGTTATCGTTCTTTTCTTTCGGATTATTTGAAGAGCTTAAATATTTCCGGATGTTAGAGTAAAGTTACTAATTGGGAGGGTGGTAACCCTCACACTCCTTTGGAAAGGAACAAGGTGAAGTATAATGGTGTACAACTGAGGTATAGTAGGTACAGTTTAGGAAGCTTGATGTAGTTTTCTTGTAGTTTTCGATGTTAGGTATCGATTATAGATAGTGGGAATATGTGAGCAGGCAAAATATTGCTTGCTTTTCCTGTCAAGGGGTTGCCCGAGAATATAATCGAGTTTTGGGGACTCGTAGGTCCGCGGACAACCAAGGTCAACACCGAGAGAGTTGATTTTCGGTGTTGAATTGGGTGGGTTGAGAGACCAAGGGGGATCAATTAACATCTCAGATCCTCCCTCCCCTCAGAGTTAGTCACCTCTGCATCCTCGGACAGCATTTCATCGTGGCAGCTGTCCGTGTTGATGGTAACTTTTTGCCATGGCTGCCACCAAGATCTATGGTCAGCTTTTGCTTTAAATACTTACGTGTCGCGTTCCTTGGGATAGTATAAAGATCCAAAACAGAACTCTTCTCTTTCGTTCTATGTTTTCTCACTCTACACTAAGAGGTGCAATAGAGGTTCGACGTACCTTGCAATCAATTTCGGCATAATCTTTTCTTCGACGGTTATGAGGGCCCTTAAGCGAATTAACATTAATATTCGAGTTTAAACATCAGAACTCAACGGTCGGCAGGATAATAAGAGGTAACACCGGTTGTATAGATCCCGAAGCAAGTGCCCATGGCCTGGCTGAGCTAGCTAAGGCATGGGTGCTGCCGGCCACCGCGACGGTCGATCTCGACCACGACCCTGCGTTGTCGCATGCCGTTCCCAACAGCTATTTTTACCAAGTAGTTGTTGAGAAAGGGGGCGTTGCCGGCATGGGGTTGCTTCCATCCCAGTCACTCGGAGTCAAACGAAGGTAGCTAGACGTAGAAGTGCATACGGGGTAGAATCTCTGGAAGGTCCATTGAAGGTTTATTTGATAAGGGCACGATAGGTCTAGGTACTTTCGAAGGGATTAAAGTAGGGTCCATGGTTTTCAGGTGTAGACTACCACACATGTGAGCTGCAAGCGGAACACCTAGCTCTTGCGGCGGATAGGCGTAAACATGCTGCCAGATACCCTCTAGGCTGTTCTACGGGGTTTTGTAGTCAGCACCTATGGTGTAGGCTGGTAGATGGTTTACGCTTCTGTGATGAGGATGGAAAGGGAAATTGGAAGGACGGGGAGGGGAGTAGGAAGAACAAGGGGCCAAGGTGTGGAAGTGTAAGTATGTTTATGTTAGGAGTACTACGTGCACTGAAGCATGGTTGGATGACGATGGAGTTGCTATTCCTTGGCGAGGATCAAGGATAAGCGGGGCGCTTGTTTCTTCTTGCTTCCTCTCTGGTTTGTGTTGTCGATAGGTCTCAGGTTCGGACTGCGAATGTCCATAGGAGGTTCGGGGTAGGATCGTGAGTCTATTGATGGGCACGGGTGGGGATATATAAGTATATACATTATTCTCAACCTTCTTCTTTTAATTTTCTATATAAATAAAATTATTTTATTTTTATTTTCTTACGTTACAAGGCAACAGCCGAAGCAGTATTTGTCATCGAAGAGAACTCTGCTATCTGGCTTAGGCAGATTAATTGCTGGGCAGCTTCCAGTTTTTTCTCGTTTAGCGCTGTATTGTTGAGAGTTTTGGTAACACCCGGGAGTTTCCCTTTGCTCGGAGGGGGGTCCGTTTTTCTCGGTTTCATTTCAACCAGTTAATCAAACAAAGGCCGGTGGTCATGTGACCGAACCTCACTTTTGTACGCAGATTTCGCACGATTAAAGATAATCCTTAAAAATCAGGAAAGTTTGTGGTAATCCACTTGCAAGACGCTGTCTATCGAATATTTGGGATTTTGTCCGTCCCACTTACTATTTCTTAAGTTAAAAATAACTCGTGTAATACTTTAAAAAATCACTTTAAGTTTATGAGCTCGCAAAAATGCTTCCTATCGCTTTGGTAGAAACTTCCAGAATCCTCCAAGACATGAGTTGAGAATGTTGATCTGTCAAAAGCCAGAAAAAAAGAAAAAAAAAAAGAAATTTTACATTTGACACGAAGTGTGATCCACAAAAGATTCTGAGAACGAGGACGACAACCAGGACGATGGGAGTTCGGATTCACAAAATTCAACCTCAACTGAAGTTGTAAGTAAATAATAATAAAAATTATTATTTAATAAGAAAGATAAGAAAACAATTCCAGCCAATGAAGTGAAAAAAATTGATACTGATACCGAAGAGTTCAGCGTTGGAAAATCTCCAAAAAAAGGAATCCAAAGACGATAAATACGCTCACTATGGTTTCTCATTGCCTCCGGAGCCTAAAGGCAAACCAACCGTAGAATTGGTTGATAAGATACAACATCTGTACGATAAGATGGAAACAAGTAACATGGACATGATTCGGATAATCCAAGAGCAGAAAGACTTTCGAAATCCTAGCATTTATGAGAAACTCATTTCGTTCTGCGATATCAATGAATTCGGAACGAACTATCCGCCAGAAATGTATGATCCCTTGCAATGGGGTCAGGAAAGTTTCTACGAGGAACTGGCCAAAGCGCAGAAAGTTGAAATGACGAAGAGGCAGAAGGAGAAGAAGGATAGTGATAAGATTGAACAAGCCACAGCAGCAGCGAGGAAAGTCGAGGAGGAAGCTAAAAAGAGGTGAGTTTGTTTTTTGTCACATTGTTTAGTAAAGTTGGTGCTATTTTTTGTTTATTTTGCTTAGAATTAAGTCGGGCAGCGCCAATCTTCAAATAGCAATAGCAGCATTCTATCTTAAACCATATCTCAGAAGCAATCTGCAGCCAATGGTGACATGTTCCGCATCATAATGGAAGGAATCATCGAGCTGCTTACCTGGTCTAATGACTTGGAAGCCTGCTATAGATCGATTCAAGAATAGTGTTAAATTAAATAAAAGATGACTTCGTTTGTGTTCTTTAACTCACTACAAAGTATTGTTTTTTCTTTTTTTATTTCTTACGGATTTACATTACATACAGTTAAGATATCAAAAATAAAGAGGACTCATAAAAGAAAAAATTTTGTAAATCTTGACAACAGAAGATACCGTCCCCTCGCCTAAGCTCTCATCGTCTTCGATCTTTGGCGCCAGGTAGTAGCGGATGTGTCCCAAATCTGGAATACGATATTCAACTACAAGGGGAACATCTGCTGACATCGACAGCTACACTTGGTTTGACAAAGGAGTCGCCTTTGTGAATGCGTTCAGGTAGCGGCAAGCAAATGTAAGCGTTACTGGTTCCTGCATTTCAATTGTGACGGCATCTTCTTCCTTGTCAACATTTGATGTTGGTGCCAACTTGACGTTAGCCAATCCAACATCGCCTGAAGCTGAGAATTTGACACCTTCTTTGGTGCAGCAGATGACCACAGATTCACCGAATTGCGCCAAATCTCTGCCAATGCGAGCAAATTCCTTTGAAGGCATTCGCACCACACAACTGTATTCAGTTTCTGGCAATCCTAACTGCTCCTGATCTAGATTCATCAGTT
Organism: Platycheirus albimanus; assembly: GCA_916050605.2. Classification (NCBI taxonomy): domain Eukaryota; kingdom Metazoa; phylum Arthropoda; class Insecta; order Diptera; family Syrphidae; genus Platycheirus; species Platycheirus albimanus. The sequence goes on from OU696696.1 coordinate 189,101,069, forward strand.
TCATTTCATAGTCGGAAACTTTTTCTTGATTCTGTGATTCGAACATAAAAGTGACTGTGTCGGCGTTGTCCTAAGCCTTAACCGTTGTTGTACATGCATAGCTATGCATGTACATACTTACCACCCGGCCACTGACTGGAGGAAGTCGTCGTGCGTTGAACTCAGCGCATTTCAAATTGCCTTGTTCACTTTGATTGACCAGACGGTATCACCTTACCGACGTTTTGGGTCAATCAAAGTGCAAACAAATATATTCTTGAATTGTGCTGAGTATTCAAACGTGTCGGCGGCTTCCCATAGCTGAACTTGAGGTTCGCGATCGGCCGAATGACAAGACATCAGACGAGTCTTGTTATACTAGTGAAAAGAAGTGGTCGTTTTTAATGTTATAACATTGGCGCAGCCGGTTCGCGAACCTTTTTAAAAAGAAAATTAATAAAAAAAAAAATAAACCGAGGATATATTATTAACATTAATTAAAGTTTCCTTTAAAACGATAGGTTTATTATTTTTGTATAGTTTGTGATTTTAATTTAATTGATCTTAAAGAAAAAATAGTAATAATAAAAAAAAAAAAAAAAAAAAAAATTGATCTGTTCTCTTTTAAAAAAATAAAATACAAATTGTGCGAATACAAGTGAAAATCAAGCTTTGCAAGTTTGAATCAATATAGATACAAATAAGTGGAAGTGGAATACAAAAACAAGAAAAAAAAGGGGTGAGTATTTAAGTATCGAAATTACCTTTCTCTTTTTTTTCCAAAAACAAAAGGAATAATTTTCAATATATAATATATAATTTTCTTCGTACTAATAAGTTGATTTGTTTGGGAAAAAGTTGATGGCAGGAAATATTTCTGAGGCTCAACTTAATGATCTTATAGAAGAGCTAGAAACTCTTAAAAAAGAAAAAAAAGACAACCAGCGCCAAAATGAGGAATTAAACAAGACATTTCTCTCAGAACTAAAAGAAATTTTAAGTTCTGAAGTCTTTGGTCTAGTTAAAGAGCAGTTTAGTTCTCAGTGGGGTCGATTTACGCGTGTAGAAACAACAGACGCTATTCTGACGGAATATTTAAAAGCCGTTCAGAATCTAAGAAATCGACACACAAAAGAATTACAAAAGCTTGCTAAGAAGCTGGAAAAAAGCGAATTCTTGCGCAAGGAGTTCGAAAAACAGCTCCAGCAAGCGGCAGAAGAAGCTGACAGTCAACTAGACCAGCTGACTGGTGAACTTAATAAAAGCTTGTCAGCACAGAAAGTTTTGAGAGAAAGACTTGAACAATCCTCGGCACCGGTTTGTCAGAAAAATCTCTTGACGTTGTTTTCAACATCGTCGCCAATTACGCCTCTTAAGAAACTCGTTAGTAAGGGAGTTCAAACCCCAGGAAATAAACAAGAAGAGCAGCATTTGGAAGAGGAGCTTCTTAAGGTCATTAAAGTACCAGAAATTGTAAGTCATACAACTTCAGATAAAAGCACAAAAATGTCGTACGAAAACATATCCAAGGTAGTTGCCCGTGTCATCCCTCAGTTCTCAGGTCTGCAAACACCTGATTTGCCTACGAGAGTGTACGAATTTCTGAATGCGTGCCAACTAGGTCTCAAGTGCTTGACAAGTGCAGACGAAGAGCTTTACGTTTCCTTACTCACTACGAGACTTACAGGCGATACATTCGAGCTGATTCGAACTAACACTCCCAAGACGTTGAAAGACCTGGAAAAGGCGATGAAAAATGCGTACTTTCCTGTAAAAACGTTAGACTCGGTACTGCAAGACATTAAACAAACCCATCAACTTGCAACAGAGCATATTCACTCTTTTGCAAGGCGTCTTTTGTGCTTACAGTCAAAGGCGAAAGAAATTATTGATTCGAGTTATAATGCCTCCAAATCAATAGGTCTCGTCAAAGAGCTAAGCTCTTCAGCAGTAGTGGCATTAAAAAGAGGCCTCCTTGATCCCTGTTTGCGTCAATATATGCTTACAACAACGGAGAAGGATCTTGAAAAATTAGCTGAGCTAGCGCAACAAGCATCAGTTTTGGCAACACCTCAACTTCCGCATGCCAATTTCTTAACGCAAATTACACACCCCTACTCACCACAACAACCTCGAGCGATACCAAGTATGCCTCTGCAGGCACACTTACAGAATTATTCCCCACACTCACAAAATTATTCACCTCATTTTCAGATAGATAATCAGATTACACCTATACCGCACTTCACACCTTATTTCCAAGACTCCCCCCAACCAAGCAATAGACAGCCAACTAGGACCACAAAATCAATTGCAACATGTGGATTCTGTGGTAAACAAAACCACACCTATGTTGAATGTCGTATTCGGAAAAAAACACCATATTGCGATACTTGCAAGGACTACGGGCATAGTCAAAATAGTTGTTCCCGCTCGCAAATACGGGCTACACGGACAACAAGCCAAAAGCCCAAAGTAAAATGCAAGTGGTGTTCTAGGATGGGGCATGTGGAAGACGATTGTTTCTCTAAGAAGAATTATCTGAGGGAGCAATCGGGAAACGGTCCAGGGGCCAGTTTAAATCAATAAATTGTGCCCCAAACAATTTCCCTTCCACAAACCAATCACCGCCAAAAACAAACAAAAAAAAACAATTAAAAAGCAAACAAATAAACTAATGCCATCATCAGCACATAATATATCAAACGAACTTCAACGACAAAAAGAAAAAAGAAATCTAAATGTTGACTCGAAGGAGTCCAATTTCTTCACTTTTGAGTCAGTTCGTAAAACGAAGCGAAAATCAAGGCCACTAGTATCTGGGGCAAAAGTAAACCTAGGTCAGTTCGATCTCTGGTTACTTATTCTACATATTCGTTTCGTTTTGAGTGAGTGCTGTTTAAAGGTGAAAAATTTGTTTATCTGTTTGGCAGACAATTGTAGGTGTTTAATTCTCAAGGTTTTAAAGTTTTTTCCCCAGTTTGCTATGACTAAAGATAAAAATAAAGTATTGTATGCATTAAGGAATCTTCGTAAGCACGACGTGTTCGTCGAGCTGCCTATGCCATTAGCTAAGAACGGAAAGGTACTTCTTCTGGTAGATACAGGGGCAGACTCGAGCTTACTTAAAAGAAGTTCTTTAATAAATGCAGACAATATAAACATCCGAGAAACCAAGCAACTGGGTGGTGTATTTGGCGGTGTAGGCACAACATTAGGTCCAATTAAAACCAATTTATTTTTCCCAAAGAAGTTACAAAATGGAACATAGTCGATGGCAGTGATATACCTGCTGACGGTATACTGGGTCGTGATATCCTTTGGAATCACACAATCATCGACGCAGTTTCCAAAAGAATAACTTTCTTTGGTGGGAAAAAGGAGGATTTAATTGAATTACCTCTTAAATGTTGGCCTTCGAGTCTGCCTGCCATGCCTTTAGTAAATGAAAAGGTTGCTAAGTGTAAAATTGGAGCTCGGACTCAAACAATTGTTAAGTTACATGTCCCGAATTCAAAATCAAATGAACTCTTGATACATTCACAGGAAATTGATAGTGGGATTTATTTGGGTAGCACAATTGTAAAAGCAAGTGAAAGTCAAGTCCATGTCCCTATTTTAAATTGCACAACTGAGGACTATTTCATGGACAGACATTTTGTACCTACCCATTCCAATTTCAAGAATTATAAAATTCTTGATAAGAATTCGGGAGCAAAAATTATGTCGAACTTTCCAAAAGAATATAACAGTGAACGAATAAAACTTCTTTTAGACTCCTTAAAATTGGATGAAAATTTAACCAATGAGGAAAAGAAGTCCGTAGAGGAATTATGCATCAAGTTTAATGATGTATTTTTACTAAAGGGCAATCAGTTAAGCTACACACCCGTGTTAGTACACAACATACCCACCAAATCTGACCAAGCACCGATCAACACAAAGCAATATAGAACCCCGGAGATTCATAAAATGGAAATTGGAAGGCAAGTGCAGGAGATGCTTGACCAAAAAATAATTTCAGAAAGTAAATCTCCATGGAATTCGCCATTGCTTATTGTACCTAAAAAATCGGTCGAGGGTCAAAAAAGGTGGAGAGTCGTTGTTGACTTTAGAAAGCTTAACGAAGTCACCATTAAAGATGCATTTCCCCTACCGAGAATAGAGGAAATCCTTGACCAATTGGGACACTGCCAATTTTTCACAACCTTGGATTTGGCAAGCGGCTACCATCAGGTGTTGATCGATCCAGCCGATCGAGCAAAAACCGCGTTCAGTACAAGCACAGGGCATTACGAGTTTAATAGAATGCCTTTTGGTCTGACCGGTGCTCCGGCAACTTTTCAAAGGATAATGAATCACATCCTGACCGGGTTGCATGGCATTGATTGCTTCGTATATCTGGATGATATTGTCGTCTATGGGAAAAATCTAGAACAACACAACCAAAAACTATCTAAAGTTTAAGGTAAACTCAGGCAGCATAATCTCAAATTAAATACCGAGAAATGTAATTTTCTGCGTCGTGAGGTATCATATTTGGGACACATATGCTCTGAGGCTGGAGCTTCACCCGACCCAGCTAAAACAAAGTGTGTTGCAGATTTTCCAAGACCTGCAACAATAAAACAGGTGCAATCATTTCTGGGTCTAACCAACTACTATAGAAAATTCATACCACAATTTTCCAAAATAGCTGCCCCAATAACAAAGCTTTTGAGAAAAGAAAATAGTTTCGATTGGTCCCAGATTGTGAGAAATCATTTAAGTTTCTCAAGAAAGCGATTTCCACACCACCTGTTCTTATCTATCCAGACTTCACGCAACCATTTGTTTTGACTACCGATGCCAGCAACGAAGCATTGGGAGCTGTTTTGTCCCAGGGTAAAGTAGGTGAGGATAAGCCTATTGCTTATGCAAGCCGGCAACTGAATAAATCGGAAAAAAATTATTCGACGATAGAAAAGGAACTTTTGGCAATAGTATGGGCATGCAAACATTTTCGCACATACCTTCTTGGACGCCGTTTTACAGTATATACGGATCACCGACCTCTGATTGGAGTCTTCAATGTTAAGGATCCGACTACGAGGCTTATCAGATTTCATCACAAGTTGTCGGAATATGATTATAAGATAATTTTCAAACCTGGTAAAACCAATTGTAATGCGGACGCGTTAAGCAGGATTCAGAAGGGAGAAAATGAAATAAAAATTGTCCAAACAAGGAGCAAAACAAAAATTAATGAGCAGAGCAAAAATGTGCCAACTAACAGTAACTTACCAAGCAACAATAAGTTAACTGCTTCAGCCAATACAAATGCTCTTAAGTTTGTCATCTTAACAGATCCTTCTGAGATACAAACAGTTCTTCGTGATTTCCATGATTCCCCACTTGGAGGGCATCAGGGAATGTCGAAGACCTATGCACGAATTCGTCGTCAGTTTAGATGAAAAAATATGCAGAAGGACATTGCAAATTATATTCGGAACTGCGAAAAATGTCAAAAGAACAAGTCCGGAAAATTGACAAAAATGCCAATGGAATTAACAGACACTCCATGTCTCCCATTTGATAAATTATATATGGACATGGTCGGTTCCCTTCCATTAACGCATTCTGGCAATAGATATATTTTAACGTTCCAAGATGACTTGACTAAGTTCATGATGTGCGTAGCAATGCCGGATGCTGAGGCATATACGGTTGCAAGAGCCTTCTATGCAGAAATAATAACTCGTTTCCGCATCCCCAAGATGTTAATTACAGATAATGGTTCTAACTTTACTTCCAGATTGTTTTCTGAAACATGTAAACTGTTGGGAGTTAAGAAAGTCCATATAACCGCCTACCATCCGCAGGCCAACGGTTCATTAGAACGTTCTCACAGACCCTTAGCGGAATATCTAAGGAGTTTTGTTGAGAACGATGACCGAAATTGGGATCAATGGCTTAGTCAGGCAATGCATGTACATAATAATACTCAGCATACATCTACCAAATTGACGCCACTCAACAATTTGTACGGTTTTGAATGTGAAATGCCAACTAATCTTAAAAGAAAACCTGCTCCATTATACAACACCGATGATTATCCGCAACAGCTGAATTCCAACTTCAGAGGTCGCATGAACTAGCCCGACAAAATTTGGACAAAGCTAAGCTTTCGTCCAAAAGGCAGTATGATCGACAAATGAACCCGGTATCATTCGTTCCAGGGCAAAAGGTGTTGCTCAAAAACCCCGTCAGAAAAAACAAACTATCGCAAATCTGGTTGGGTCCATATGAGGTGTTGTCTGTTAGCGGAGGTGTAAATTCAACTATTAAAATAGGCAGAAAGTCGAAAAAAAAAATTAAAACCCTTCCACTCCTAACAAGATTAACGAATTTGTTCGCATTTAGTAACTTCGTTTTTAAATCAATAGGTAATTAAAAGTTTTTTTTTTCTATTTTCAGATTACGTACGAATTTTATTTTTGTCCATACGAAAACGGCCACCCTAATAGATATGTATGTACATATATTAAAACCAACAGAAAAGATAAAAAAAATTAATAATAATAAACTTACATTACTAAATTATAAATATTATTATATTATATTACATTATAATTATATTACACAATATTTTTAAATTATTTATATGCTATTTAATTTGTAAACGTTGAAAGAAAAAAAAAATGGTATCAATAATGAATTTCCTTAAAAAATATCAATTTATAATAATTTTATTAATGAAAATATCAGTGCTACGTGCTCGTGCAGCAACATGGGACAAGGCAAATGTTTTTTTTATCAATGGACTAAGTTCGCCATCATCACCGTTCCAACTCCAAGAGCTATCTCCATCTCCAGCGATATTCGAGACAATCGGAAGAGCACTCTTTTACAAAAACACCTGGACAATTTTTACTAAGATGACACCAATGGATTTCTCAACAGTTTTAAATTTTACGGATAAATGTGATAGTAAAATCATTAAACTATGTGAAATGCTTAGATCAGACAGTTTCCAACAATCTTGTGATCTGGTGACTAATGAAGTACGAGTCATTACAAACAACTTGCGACAGAACAACATTCACCTACAACACGTGTTCACCCAACGCAGAAGTAAACGGGCATTAGAAGCAATTGGACATTTTTCCAAATGGGCCTTCGGGACAATGGACAGTGATGATTCCAACAAAATTTACAACCAGCTGCGAATATTAAGAGGAAATGACTTACAAACCATGGACCTTATTCGGAAACAGATTACTGTTATGAACTCAAATTTCGATAGGCTGAACACACCAGTAAAAACGTTAATGCTAGAGGTTGAACAAATAACGAAAAATCTCAACAACGTAAGTGCAGAATTCAATCAGTTTGCTGGAGCAACAAACAACGCAATAGTTTACCTTCAACTCAAAACGAAAATAAACGAGATGATATTATTCATCATATCTAAACTAATCGAAATCCAAAACCGCCAAACTATCGAATTGTCAATTCTTAATGATTTGTATCAGCATAAACTACATCCCTTCATTTTAGACTCTAAAAAGCTTACCGATATCCTGGATAAAATTAAACAGACATCAAAGCCTAGGTGGCTTATCCAAGATCTCTCTGTATTACACCAGGCATATACACTCATGGCCGGACAAGCTATACGTGCAAGCGGTGCAAATGCACAGGGCGCTGAAACCAATGGGCGCCTTGGGCTAGCGTTTAAATAGTCACCTCGTAACCACTACCTTCTTTTTTAATTCTCATTTATTTTTGTAGCTCACACCAATATTGATATTCATTATATAACTAACAGCTAATTTGAATTTAATGACAGATATACAATTATGTATTTACATAATATCAACTATTCCAAAAATTAATCCATGTCTACCTTTTTATTCACACCCACCCCACAGTCCCACAGTAAAAACAAAACTTTATCTACCAAGTTAGCTTCAATAGATACCTACCTACCTAGCTATATGCTATTTTTCTCTTTATAAGGCATCACCACGTATGAGAATTTTTATTTTATTTTCATAACCCACCCCTATGCAGTGTATCATAAAAAAAATGTCAACAGCATAAATACAGATAATTAACAGTGTGCATGTTGGTAACATGCACACGATGTCAGTGCTTCTATATGAAATCAAAGTGAGCAAAGTTACTCAACAGAAATTCTGAGGTACAAAATTCATACTCATGTACACAACAGTGTGCAAAATTAAAAACTGCACCTATGAATTTTAACTCTTTCGGTTGAGTGTTTTTTGTACTATGTTTAAGTTTGTCATTGGCTTCTCTTTATGAGTGTAATCTTATCACTCGTCTGGAGAGATGAGAGATGACAAAGGGTTGAGTTGGAATTTAAATATGGAAATAATGAGTGATGACTGATGATGATGCGATGACTAATGATGAGGTTTGTCGTTTGTCGTTATTGAGTGAATCTTTTTTGTTCAATTTTCTTTTTCTCTTTTTTTGTTCTTGTCTGCCGCTGCCAGTCATTGTTTCCATTTAAAAAAAAGAATTTTTTGACTAATACAGGGTAATCGGTGTTAGCAAAGATACCTAATATAACACAAAATACTTGTTGTATTATTTTTGGTGTGAGGTTGTTTAATGAGCTAGAGCGAGTAGGTTGAGTTGAGACAAGAAAAACATCGTATGGAAGGGGGTCTACTTATCACCGGAGGCGCAATTTTCTAAAAATATGACTTAAATTGGAACAAAAATTGTTGAAAATCAACTGTGGGGGTATCTCAAAAATAACAGAATTCGCTTTTAAGTTTGTTATTTAATTATTATTTATTAAAATTTATGTAAAAAGGCAAAGACTTTAAATTTCGTTTTTTTACCCGATGTTGGCTTCTTCGAATCACAAGTAAGAATGACTCAACCAAGGGAAGCCAAGCTCGAGAATCTCGTTAGAAATCTTTTGAATTAGGCATCTCTTTCTGATGGTGTCGTTTTCCTTTTTTAACGATGCTTAGACTTCTACAATTTCACTGCTAGATGACGTTGTTGATGTTATTGGCAGCATTTCCAACACTCCCCCCCGGTACGGCGACTTCTTTCGTCGGCTTACCAGGCTTACAAACGTCAAGAACGGCTATTTTGACTGCTGGACGAACGTAGATTCCAGAGTTTGTCTGTACCGTCACTTTACGGACTTGTCCATTTTGGCTCATGACAGTATCTAGAATTCGTCCTTTTGGCCAAAGATTTCTTGGATTGGAATCATCTACTACTATGACGATGTCTCCTTCTTCGATAGGTTTCGTGAGTTTGTACCACTTTGTCCTTCGTGTGAGAGTTGGAAGGTATTCCTTGATCCATCGCCTCCAGAACATGTTGGCATATTGTTGCGCTTTCATCCAATTTTTTCTTAGGAGTGTTCCATCGTCGGAGGGAATACTATCGACTTTGCTTCCATCAGATGAACCAAGGAGGAAATGATTTGGGGTCAACGCTTCATCAGCTTCACTATCTAATGGCACGTAAGTAAGTGGGTGGCAGTTTATAATTCTTTCTACCTCCACCATCATGCTGTGTAACAGTTCATCTGATGGATTTCGCATTGGCATTAATTCTTTAAGTACTGTTTTAGTTGCTCGTACCATCCTTTCCCAACTGCCACCCATATGAGGCGATGAGGGTGGATTGAAGATCCATCTGGTGGCTGAAGAAGAGAATTCCATAGCGAGGCTCTTCTGAATATCTGCAGCTTGTTGAAGTTCACGATCGGCTCTATGGAAGTTTGTGCCATTGTCGCTGTAGAACTCTGTTGGTATCCCACGACGAGCGATGAATCGTTTGATGGCTAATATGCAGGAGTCGGATGAGAGACTGTTGGCTAACTCTATATGGACGGCTCGTGTCGTTAAACACGTTATTAGTACTCCCCAGCGTTTTTCGGTTCGTCTTCCCACTGCAACGGTCATCGGGCCAAAGTAATCAATTCCAGAGTAAGAGAATGGTCGAGAAAATGCTGATAGTCTTGCAGCTGGAAGGTCACCCATCATTGGTGCTCGTGGAACTGCTTTCTTCACTTTACACATCTGACAGTTTTTTACTGCAACCTTCACAGCAATACGAATCTTCGGAATCCAATACTTTTGGCGTAGTTCATTTACCACTGTTTCATTATTAAGGTGGTGAAACTGCTCGTGATAATATTGGATAATGAGACCCGTGATATAATGGTCCTTCTCAAGTAGTATTGGACGCTTCATGTCCGTGGATGCTTCTACTGCTGCGTCTATGCGACCATGAATGCGAAGGATCTTACTGCTGTCCAAGTATGGTGAAAGTGCATATATGTGGCTGCTCGTTTTAAGTCCTTTGTGTTCCTTTGTCGGCAAATCATGATCAGTCTCCCTCTCCAACTGTTTTATCTCATTTGCATATGTTTCCAATTGTGCTTGGCGGTAAAGATATTGCTCGGCTTCATGGTATTCTTCTTTTGATATAATACCTTGATGCCTTTGTACTTCTCTTTTTTTTGCTCTTAAATTGAAAATAAATCGAAAAACATATACTTGAGATCTCAGCAGGCGCATCCATTTCGAAAATCGTTTGACGTCTATCACATTATTCGATTTGAATTTGTCGACGAATAAATGTATTTTTATTTCCTCATCTGTGGTGGTGCTCTTCGGAATATCTTCGGGCCAATCTTCTTCTGGATACTGCAGAAATGATTGTCCAGTAAACCAACGGCTGGATGAGTTGAATGCTGGAGTTTTTTGCCATTTAGTTCCTTCATCTGCGACGTTCAATTTTGTTGGTACGTATCGCCAATCGTGTATATTTGTATTTTCAACTATTTCTCCCACACGAAAGGCGACAAATTGACGATAGCGACGATGGTCCGACCGAATCCAACATAAGGCTGTTTTTGAATCTGTCCAGAAGCATATTCGTGAAATTGCTATGGAATGGTTTTCCTTTATATATTTGGATAAGCGACATCCGAGCCTTGCAGCTTCAAGTTCGAGTCTAGGAATTGAACCCAGCTTCAGTGGTGCGACTCTTGTTTTTGCTCCTACAAGTCTGCACTCAACATCGTTACTCTTACTCGTCCTTATGTAAGCCACAGCCGCATACGCTTTATCGCTTGCGTCAACAAATATATGGAGTTGGGTATCGGCGTCGTCGTCGAATCGCATGTTATTCAGGTAACATCTAGGAATCGATATTTCTTCAATTTGGTTAAGCAGCCTTACCCATTGAAGCCAGCGTGCGAAGTGCTCATCGCCTATAGGATCATCCCATCCAATTATGTCTCCATCTACTGGTGTCCTCCAGATGTCTTGCAGCAATATTTTCAGGAATATTAGGAAGTTCGCTATCAAACCCAATTAGTCAAAGATTGACATCAACACTCGAAGAACTTCTCTCTTTGTTGGTTTGCGATCTGCCTGGAGGATGTCGTTATTGGATCGACACAGTATGTACTTAAAGGAATCAGTCGAAGTACACCACCACATTCCAAGTACTTTGGCTGTTCCAATTTCATCGCATATGTTCAGGTTTCGTTTGTCGTTAGCTGAACATTCTCCGAGTTGGCTTAGCACTTTGGGTGAATTTGAAATCCATTTGCCTATTTCAAAACCACCTCGTTGATGAATCATTGAAACGTCGGTAGCAAGTTGGAGTGCCTCTTTTTCCGTGTCTACGCTTTCGAGTAAATCGTCCACGTAATGGTTTTTAGTGATACATCTTACAGCTTTTGGATGAGTGTCTTCAAATTCCATTGCATTTTTGTTCTTCACGTATTGAGCACAGGTGGGGGAACAAGTTGCCCCGAATGTCATTACCTGCATGACGTATGTATCCGGCTCAGACTGAGAATCATCCTGGCACCATAGAAATCGTTGGGCATGCTGGTCTTCCTTCTTGATGAGAACTTGATGGTACATCTCATGAATATCACCACATATGCCGATTTTTCTTTCTCTGAAGCGATACAGAATACCCATCAGAGAAGTCATCTGATCGGGTCCTTTGAGTAGCACAGAATTTAAAGACACTCCATTTACTTTTGCTGCTGCGTCCCAGACTATCCTTATTTTACCCGGTTTGTTTGGATTTACGACCGGAAATATAGGCAAATACCAGGTACGTGGATAATTTTCTTCGAGCTCTTCTGGTCCCAACTTGCGGATGTATCCTTTAGAGACGTAATCGTGGATTTGATATTCCAGGTTTTCTCTCATTAATGGTTCACGTCTTAGTTTTTTTCGAAGACACTCAAATCGACGAGATGCCATCGGACGACTATTCGGGAGTTGAATGTCATCATATTTCCACAAGAGGGATGTTTCAAACCGGTTGCCCACTCGTTTGGTTTCTGAATCCAGCTGTTGAAGGGCTCTTGTGTCCTCATGTGACATTGTTGACTGAAGTTGAATAGCGGTCACTCCTACACTGTCCAGTGAGAAGTAGTCTTTGAGCATCTTGTTGAGTTTTGCATCCCTGGACTGTTCACATTCACAGTGGTGGAAGCTGTGAAAGACGTGATTGTTGGCTCTTGGAAATATTTGAATACCAATTCCTTTTTCATATGGTCCATAAATAGCCCAGCCCAACCGAGTCTTTGTAGCTACTGGATCATTGCGACCACTATCTTTGAATTTCAAAGGTAATCCTAGGTTGGCGTTGTCGAGACCTATTAAAATCCTTGGTGTAGCGTTCTCGTACGATTCAATTGGGATTCCTTGCAGATATGGATAGTGTTGCACTATTTTGTCCATGCATATAGATTGAACCGGCAGGTCAAGAGACTTAACTGTACGATTATTTTGAATTAAAATAAAACAAATTTATAATTTATTTATTTAAAATTTTATTATTTTTAATTTTGTCACAATATTTTTATTAAATTTTATTTTTATGTTGACGCGACGCGTTTCGAACTAAATGTTCATCTTCGGGCGTTTATGATTGACTGCCAATAATGTTGTTGTCTCGTCTATGATTTGTTTTGTTGTTGGTGATAAAGATTAATAATTATTATGTGTAATATGTTATGTGTTTGTCTCTTTTATTCTATTGTGCTTGTTTTGGTAATTTATTGCAGTGTCATATAATATGTTTCCTTTAATTGCTAATTTGTCATTTAAAATGTTGTCTCGTTCTATTTTGCTGGCTTTATATATTTCATATTCTTCGAGAACGTCCATATTTCTCCCTTTCTTACAATAATGTAGTGGTGTTAGATTGGTTTCAAAATTGGTGTAATTGTGATTGTTTTCTATTAGGTGAAGTGCAAAATTTGATTTGGTATTGTATTTAGGTAGATGTTCTATGAATCTATCATTAAAGGTTCTTCCGGTCTGTCCGATATAAAATTTATTACATTCGTTGTAATTTATTTTATAAATACCTGAACAATTTTTTGTGTCTTTTGATGTTTTTTGTTTGAGTATTTTGGATATGTTATTATTGGTTTTGTATGAAACCTGTATGTTATGTTTGTTTAGTTCGTTGTGTATTATATGGGGTAGTATGTTGGTGTAATTAATTGAAATGTAATGTTTCTCTGTGTTATTGTTGTTGTTATTATCATTTTTGTTCTTGTTTTTAATTTTCTCTTTCTTTTTATTGATTAACTTGTCTATTATGTGTGGTTTGTATCCGTTTGATATGGCTATTTGTTTAATTGTTGTTACTTCATTATCGTAGTCTTGGTGGTCCATGGGTACGTTTATGAGGCGATTAATTAAAGCATTAAAAGCTGACATTTTTTGGGAATACGGGTGGTGGGAATTGTTATGGATGATGATGTCTGTTGTTGTTGGTTTTCGGAAAATTTTATATTTAAGATTATTATTGTTTTTTGTGATACTTAGATCTAGGAAGTTAATTGTGTTGTTGTTTTCTATTTCGGATGTAAATTTGATTTTATTGTTTATATTATTTATATATTTCTGTAGGATATCTACTTGTCTGGTTGTGCCGTCGAATATGATTAATGTGTCGTCTACATATCTTGCATAATATATGATTTTGTTGTGGTGTGGGTTTAATTCGGATAAAATATATTTGTTTTCGTAATAATTAAGATAGATATCTGCCATTAATCCGCTGAGGGGTGATCCCATTGCAAGTCCTTCGGTTTGTGTGTAGTATTTGTGGTTAAATGTGAAGTAATTTTGTTTGAGTGTTATTTGTAATAATGATATTAATTCTTCTATTTGTTGTTTGTTAATTTTTGCTGTATGGGTTAGGTTGTCTTTTAATATTTTAATTGTTTCTTCTATGGGTATGTTTGTGTACATGTTTGTGACGTCTAGTGAAATTAATTTGTATTGGGGTAATATGTTAAGATTTTTTGTTTTTTCTATTAATTCGGTGTAGTTTTTTATGCTTTTATTATTTTTAATGGTGATATTTGTTTTTATGATTTTTTGTAATCCTTTGGCCACTTTGTAACAGGGTGCGGTAGTATAATTGATGAGAGGTCGTATTGGAGTTCCGTTTTTGTGTATTTTAGGTAGACCTGTGAAATTTGGTGCTTGTGCGTTTGGTTGTTTAAATTTTATTATGTTTGTGTTGGAAAATATGTGTTTGCATTTGATGAGAGCTTGATTTATTTCTTTGACATAGGTTTTGGTTGGGTCTTTGGGTATATTTTGAATATTGTTTTCGAGTAAGAAAGTGTGAGTTTTATCTATGTATTCTTGTTGGTTGATTAGGACTACTGTGTTTCATTTGTCTGCTTTTGTTATCATGGCTTTATTATGGATTAATTTTTGTTTTATGTTTTTTAGGTTATGTATGTCTTTTTTGTATTTGTTTAGTAATTTATTGTCTTCTTTGTAATTTTTGGTGATTTTTTTTAAGTTTTTTATTGACTATTATTCTAGTTCGTTTTGTAATTCTTGTGTTGGTAGTGTTTTAATTGCTGTTTCGGCGTTTATTACTTCTTGGTTTATATTATTGGTATTTATTATTGGGATGTTATATTTTAGGCCTTTGTTGAGTGTTTCTATTTCAGGTTTTGTGAGATGGATATTAGTGTTATTTACTAGTTTAGGGTAAAATATGTGATTGTGAGCTATTTTATGTATAGGGGTTTTTTCTGTGATTTTTTGTATTTTATTATTTTGTCGGATACTGATTTCTTTGGCTATTTCATTTACATGTTGGTTGATTAGTTGTGTATATTGTTCGGCTTCAATGAAATGAAAAGTGTTGTAGATTTGCATGTGGAGTTTGTATAAAGTGTGATTTAATATGGTTTTTTTGCTATATAGGTAATTTAATTCTTCTTTTATACGGATTATTTGGGCTATTTTTTGTGTTTTTAATGCGGGTATAGAGTTATTATTTGTTGTTATTTTTGCATATTTAGGTACTATTTGTTTTTTGAGACATATTTTGTTGAATTTGATGTTAAGGTTGGCTTTAGTCAATTTAAGTTTGGTGTTCTTGTATTTATAGACTATTTTGTGACTATTTGTAACTGTACGGATGTTTGTAAGTCGATATCTTTTTGTACTGTTTACACCGGATACACTCAAAGATACAATCTTCGAATCGTTTTCCATACGATGCGTCTTGCCGGTCCATTTAAGGCAAAGTGGATCCGTTTGACCTTGGATGCCTAATTCTTCTGCCAGGGCGTCATCCATCAATGAAAGTGAAGATCCTTCATCAAGAAAAGCGTACACTTTGACCTCACCTTTTTGTCCATGTATTATGATTGGCAAAACTCGGAACAGAACTGATGTCGCTTTATCATGATGGGCGTTGCATTGTGCGACTGAAGATGCATCTTTGCTTGTGTTGTGCAGAAGCTTGTGGTGTCGAAAGCTGCATCCGTTAACTCCGCACTTTGAGTCCACTCTGCATCGAGAAGTGGGATGGAAGGATAGGCATGTCCGGCAAAGATTGTGTTGCTTCACGGCGTTCCATTTGTCGTTGAGACTAAGACTAATAAATTGGCGGCAGCTATCGACTTTGTTGCACTTTTGTTGGCAGATGCAACAAGTTTTTGTTTGCAGTTGCAGTCTCTTGTCTTCGCTGTGCACGTTAATGTGTCCTCTCTCGCTTCGCTTTTCTCCTTTGGGGTTTATATTGGCGCTTGTGAACGTAACACGGTTAATCGTTCTTTCCATGTAAGTTGCCCACTGCAGTTTGATAGTAGGTGGCAGCTTTTCGATGAGGGCACGCAACACTGACGGGTTATAGAGATGATCGAACATGTCACAGGCTTCCATCGTTGAACAGATGTTGTCGACGGCCAAAGCGAATGGAATTATAGATTCTAGTCGATCCGCTCTTGGGGCCGGTTCATTTTGCACTCTCATAATAAGTGAGTCTAGAACGACGTCTGGCCTGCCATACGTTTCCTTTAGAGTCTCGATTATCCGAGGCACATTTTTTGGTTGCGTCAATCTACTTCTAACGGCGTCATACGCTTTACCTTTCAAACATTTTTGGAGGCGTAAAAGGTTTTCAACGTGATTGAATCCGCACGACAATGTAGTGCCTTCGAACATGGTTATGAAAACGGGCCATTCTTCGGATCGTCCTGTGAAGATTGGCAGTTCGTTTGGCAGGGATTGTCTTGCAGCGAGTTGATACGCAGTTGGAAGCTTCGGCTCAAAATAGAAACTCCCTGAGGGTTTGGTGTCATTGTTACCTCTCTGCCTCTGATGTTGTGGGTGAGGCTCGGGATCAACCGCTTGTTCGTAAAGACTATTACTTTGATGCACCCAGTCATTTTGGCGAAAGTTGGTTGATTTCAGAAGTCGAGGTTGTTGCTGTTGATATGCACAAAACTCGTGGCAAGATTCCATGTTAGGCTGAGTTGCAGTGTGACTGAAGTTTGAAAAGTTAACTACCAGTTTGTCAATTTGCTTTTCATTTGCCACGATTGGTTCTTTCTCCAACCACTCAGTTACGTGCTTTTTCGTTATAACCTCCGGGAGTTCAATTTCGTCTTCATCCGATTCTGAGCTGAAATTCATGAGTAATTCGAATCGCTTGTCCAAATACTCTTTGTCCATTTGTTCTTTGCGTGCCTGCGCTTCTTTTTCTCGTTTGTCTGCAAGTACCTTCTCTTCTTCCAACCGTTGAAGCGCGAGACTATGACGCTTTGATCGTGTCGACGATGGTCTCTTTGACTGCGTTTTGGATTTTATAGACCTGTTGTCATCGGCCTGTAGAGAACATTCTTGGTATATCCAGTCCTGATTGGAGATTTCTGCTGTTACTTTAACGCATTTGAAGTGGTACCATTTGTCGCATTTATCGCACTGTACCATTTCCATGTTGTCCTTTTCGGTGCAAAGTTTGCATAATTGACTTTGGAAATTATTTTCTTTTGCACCAGAAGATTGTTGTCCTGGTGTTTTAGTAGCGTCCATTTTGAAGTTGGAACGCACGGTGTTTTTTGTTTGTTTTAAGAATTTTATTTGCGAATACCAACGAATTTATATGAAATTTAAAGAATTGTTGAAAATCAACTGTGGGGGTATCTCAAAAATAACAGAATTCGCTTTTAAGTTTGTTATTTAATTATTATTTATTAAAATTTATGTAAAAAGGCAAAGACTTTAAATTTCGTTTTTTTACCCGATGTTGGCTTCTTCGAATCACAAGTAAGAATGACTCAACCAAGGGAAGCCAAGCTCGAGAATCTCGTTAGAAATCTTTTGAATTTGGCATCTCTTTCTGATGGTGTCGTTTTCCTTTTTTAACGATGCTTAGACTTCTACAATTTCACTGCTAGATGACGTTGTTGATGTTATTGGCAGCATTGCCAACAAAAATAATTAAAAAATAACGGTAACTCCTACAATGCCATGTCATATCTTTTTGTAAAGCCAGAAATTTCCTCCTTTTTAGTGTTTTTAAATAAAGCTATTTTAGTGATCAGTTTTCAAAATATTAACTTTCAAACTCAAAATTATAGCAACAAAAAATAGAAAACAATTTCAAACTATTTTTTTTCAAAATTTGATGTATTCAAGTATTATTTTTGTTGTCAAAACTCAATGCTCTTATTAGTTTTGGGTCAGACACTGAAAACCGTATGGCTCTATGACTTTTTGTTGCTAAGCTATTCAAAAATATCCGAACCTTCTTGTTCATAAGAAACACACAAAAATTTGCATTACTTGTGCCATCTCGTAAGGCTAGATTTTCGTGTTTTTTTTTTGCAGAAATAGGTTCTTTTATTTTTGAATAGCTTGGCAACAAGAAATCCTATAGACATACGGTTTTTAATGTTGGACTTGAATCAAATAAGAGCATTGAATTTTGGCAAAAAATACTAAATAAGGTAAAATTTTGAAATAAAATTATAGTTTGAAAATTTGATTTTAACTTTTTTTTTTTTAATTTTGAGTTTGAAAATTAATATTTTGAAAAAATTTCACTAAAATAAATATTTTTCAAAACAAAATAGGTAAAAGAAAGAGGTTTTTGGCCTTAAAAAATGGCATAGCATGGCGTTGTAGAAGGTATTTTTTTATTTTTTAATAATTTTTGTTTCCAATTTAAGTCATTTTTTAAGAAAATTGCCCCTCTCGGCTAAACGGAAGGGAATAGACCCGCCCTCCCACATGAGTTTTTTTTGTCCCAACCCAACCTACTCGCTCTAGCAGTTTGGCACACCTTAAGTGAATTACCCTTCATAAGCTTTCGCCTATGAAAATTCACAAACTGTACGTTACACAACCTATCTCAAATATATCTTGTATATCTCCTATAATTTTGTAATATATTTTTTGACTTAATTTTATTTAAAAAAACGCATTGCAAAGTATACCCCTTGGGTAATGAGGAAATGACTTCTTCCAAAAAACACCGCAATTGAGGGCGCCAATGATAAAGCTTGCACAGGGCGCTAATTTAGCTCGGGCCGGCCCTGTATACACTGACCACTTATCTCGAAAAGGATTCACTTATCATAAAGGTATCAATAGCTCTGCCCGAAGTGAATATGTTTGACATACATAAAATTTATCCTATTCCCACAAAGCTCAACACCAAATGGGATCTAATACTCGAAGTAAAGATTGAGTACATCGCCGAAAATCAGGGTCTTTATGTGGATTTGTCAAAAGAAGAGTTCGAAAATGCATCGATGTTAGTTTGAATTCTTCACATTCCGTGAAAGTTTGCAAATATAACAGGCCAATACATACCAGCGGCAGTTCCGAATGTGTGGTAGAACTTCTTCAACATGCCATTTCGTCATCGCAAAATTGTAAATACGTGGCTATTCCCGCAACTAAAGGATTAATATTAAAGATGGCCACAAGTAACCAATGGTTTTTCACTCTAAGAGACCCATTAGTTTTAAATTTTGATTGCGATGGCACACACTATGCCCCAATTCTGCAAAATCTTGGCAAAACTAAAATCGAAAAATCCTGTGAAATAAGCACCAAAGAGCTGCGTTTACCATACGAAGAAATATTGAAAACCGAACTAGAGATTCGGCAGCCAAAAGTTAATCACACAGACATAATCGAAGCTTTAAGAATCAAACATGAAGACGTGACAATTGAAGCTCCTCACAAGTTGCCACCTCTCAAGATCAGAAATCATGCAGATATGTTAACGACACTTTCGGAGGGGAAGAAAGCCCTGAGTGAGCTGGAAAGGGAAGCTGATCAGTTGGAAAACAACAGGAAAGCTATTGATCAATTATATGAAGTGCAAATTCATCGGTACTCTATAATATTCATCAGCAGTTTCGTAGTAGTTGCACTTATTATCGTTTTTGCTCTAAGGCTGTACAGTTGCAGAAAATCCTCCAACGCTTACGTACCACAACCAATTTTCAATATATCGTCGCCTATCGTCCACAAGCAGTCTGAAGGATGCCCAACCTCGCCAAATGAAGGAAGCTGTGACCTGCCATCAAGGAAATCATCGAGAAATTTAACGTTTGCCCGCGTTTAAAAAAAAAAAAAAAAAAAAAAAGATTAACGAATATTGAATTGAAATAATGAGAAAAGGAAATAGAATTTAAAATTGTAATATTCAACATAAGATTTAAGATTAAAAATTAGACTATAAGAAATAATTATAAATGAAATAATTAAATTCCTTTGAATTAACTTATTGGACTAGATTTCTGTTTTCTATAATAATTACATATTAATGAAAAATTAATGCTTGTTAATTTGAAGACAATTTCTGTAATATAGTTATTAAAATCCTACACGAAAATGTTTATAGATTTAAAAAATATATGTATCCGTTTTTTTTTGTTGGTTTTAAACGAAAAAAATAATTAGCTCAATTTTTGTTTTAAGAAAGAAAAACAACTTTAGAGCATTTAGCATTGTTTAATATTATAAGAAAGACTGTATTTGCTTAATATAAAAAAAAATGTTACAACACCTATATTTAAGAAAATTTATAAATAAAAATGATTCGGTCTTGGCGATTGTTATGCGGCTGATCACGAGCTCCCCCCAGGGGGGGAGGGATGTTGTACATGCATAGCTATGCATGTACATACTTACCACCCGGCCACTGACTGGAGGAAATCGTCGTGCGTTGAACTCAGCGCATTTCAAATTGCCTTGTTCACTTTGATTGACCAGACGGTATCACCTAACCGACGTTTTGGGTCAATCAAAGTGCAAACAAATATATTCTTGAATTGTGCTGAGTATTCAAACGTGTCGGCGGCTTCCCATAGCTGAACTTGAGGTTCGCGATCGGCCGAATGACAAGACATCTGACGAGTCTTGTTATACTAGTGAAAAGAAGCGGTCGTTTTTAATGTTATAACACCGTTACGTTGTCCTCATTGTTTGCACATTTAAGGATTTTAGCCATGCTGCCGAGATTCATTCACATTGAGATGTTTCGGTCACAGCGATATTTGTCAAAACCATATGAGCGATGACTAAGAGAAACTAAGGAGACGTGGGAGTTGTCCATCGCTTGCAGCTGAAATGGTGGAAAACATTTTATTAAAAACACAATTAAAGGCAGTCATGAACTTACTTGAATTCCAGAATCAGTGCATTCGAAAGTTCCTTCATTAAGGAGATCCTTGATGGCATCAAGGACTTTCTTCAGTGTGATAGCAGAAAGGAGGCGTGCTTCGAATATTTTTGTTGCATAAGTTACAAAATCAAAACTTGAGGACAGATATAAATAAAGGCACTTTATCTTTTTGAACATTTTGTTAATTAAAGTAAAATGTGGTTTATTAGCTAATAATTGTTTGAGATCAAGACAACTTTCTTGTTGAAAACTATTTCACAAAATTAATAAATGAAAACATCTCGAAAAACGTGAGCTCCATGTGATTTTGGTCGAACTCAAGTGAGATGTAAGTGGTGCGTTCGTTTTCTCCACATTGTTGTTATGTCAAAAATAAGTGTTGAAGTGTCATGTTAGAGATTGTTACGATTGTAACAATTTCATTTAAGAACGATTTCTGTTGTTCTGTCAAATGAAATTTATTTATAAAAAGAGCAAAACATCTCACTTGAGTTCGACCAAAATCCCATGGAGCTCACGTTTTTCGAGATGTTTTCATTTATTAATTTTGTGAAATAGTTTTCAACAAGAAATTTGTCTTGATCTCAAACAATTATTAGCTAATAAACTTCAAATAACAAAATGTTCAAAAAGATAAAGTGCCTTTATTTATATCTGTCCTCAAGTTTTGATTTTGTAACTTTATGCAACAAAAATGTTCGAAGCATGCCTCCTTTCTGCTATCACACTGAAGAAAGTCCTTGATGCCATCAAGGATCTCCTTAATGAAAGAACCTTCGAATGCACTGATTCTGGAATTCAACTGCAAGCGATGGACAATTCCCACGTCTCCTTAGTGTCTCTTAGTCTTCGCTCAGATGGATTTGACAAATATCGCTGTGACCGAAACATCTCAATGGGAATGAATCTCGGCAGCATGGCTAAAATCCTTAAATGTGCAAACAATGAGGACAACGTAACGGTTAAGGCTCAGGACAACGCCGACACAGTCACTTTTATGTTCGAATCACAGAATCAAGAAAAAGTTTCCGACTATGAGATGAAACAAATGAATCTAGATCTGGAGAAGTTAGGAATTCCAGAAACTGAATACAGTTGTGTGGTGCGAATGCCTTCAATGGAATTTGCTCGCATTTGCAGAGATTTGGAGCAATTCGGTGAATCTGTGATCATCTGCTGCACCAAAGAAGGTGTCAAATTCTCAGCTTCAGGCGATGTTGGATCGGCTAACGTCAAGTTGGCACAAACATCAAATGTTGACAAGGAAGAAGATGCCGTCACAATTGAAATGCAGGAACCAGTAACGCTTACATTTGCTTGCCGCTACCTGAACGCATTCACAAAGGCGACTCCTTTGTCAAACCAAGTGTAGCTGTCGATGTCAGCAGATGTTCCCCTTGTAGTTGAATATCGGATTCCCGATTTGGGACACATCCGCTACTACCTGGCGCCAAAGATCGAAGGCGATGAGAACTTAGTCGAGGGGACGCTATCTTCTGTTATAGTTCATGTTTATCTAGATTTACACAATTTTGTTTTCTATAAATTCTCTATTTTTGATATCTTAACTGTATGTAATGTAAATCCATAAGAAATAAAAAAAGAAAAAACAATACTTTGTATTTGTGAGTTAAAGAACACAAACGAAGTCATCTCTTATTTAATTTAACACTATTCTTGAATCGATCTATAGCAGGCTTCCAAGTCATTAGACCAGGTGAGCAGCTCGATGATTCCCTCCGTTATGAGGCGGCACATGTCGCCATTGGCTGTAGATTGCTTCTGTGATATGGTAGCGTTAAGATAGAATGTTGCTATTGCTATTTGAAGATTGGCGCTGCCCGACTTAATTCCTTTGACAATTTTGATTGTTGGCTCCAGACATGACTCTACTTGCTGACGGCCACTATGGTGATTCATCTATACAAACTAGTACCACGAATAGAAAGTTATTACTGTTGCAATCAGTGGGTACTAGGAGCAGAGGCTATCTTCAGTTTGTATTGTATTTAGTTGAAAGAAAGGAAGTGTTGGGGCACTCGCACTAGAGGGCGACACAGTTAAACGTAATCTCCAATTCCGCTTAGGCGCTCTATTTCTGTCTTATCACAGAACAGGTCGAGGTATTGATGTAAAAATCAAAGCAAGCTGTAAAATGATTAATCTGGCAACCCAACTTCCAAACAAATACTAGTCTAAAGTAAGTTGTTTTTATTTTTCCTGATCTACACATTAGCTTTCTTGGGAAGCGACCCGAACGCAGATATGACCGTTCCCCTAGTTCTGATAACTGTAGTTGTTAAAGCTGGTGGTGCTGTTTTGACTGGAGCCAGTTGATCCCATTTTCTAAGCAAAATAAACAAAAAATAGCACCAACTTTACTAAACAATGTGACAAAAAACAAACTCACCTCTTTTTAGCTTCCTCCTCGACTTTCCTCGCTGCTGCTGTTGCTTGTTCAATCTTATCACTATCCTTCTTCTCCTTCTGCCTCTTCGTCTTTTCAACTTTCTGCGCTTTGGCCAGTTCCTCATAGAAACTTTCCTGACCCCATTGCAAGGGAACATACATTTCTGGCGGATAGTTCGTCCCGAATTCATTGATGTCGCAGAACGAAATGAGTTTCTCATAAATGCTAGGATTTCGAAAGTCTTTCCGCTCTTGGATTATCCGATTCATGTCCATGTTACTTGTTTCCATCTTATCGTACAGATGTTGTATCTTATCAACCAATTCTACGGTTGGTTTGCCTTTAGGCTACGGAGGCAATGAGAGCGTATTTATCGCCTTTGGATTCCTTTTTTTGGAGATTTTCCAACGCTGAACTCTTCGGTATCAGTATCAATTTATTTCACTTCATTGGCTGGAGTTGTTTTCTTATCATTAGTGTCTTTTGGCAAGTGAGCTTCGACAACGTTTTCCTCTTCGCTTTCGGTCTCGTCATCGTCTGAGACAATTGAGGGGTTGCAACTGCAGTTGGTGGTTTGGGAGGAGGAATTACCTGAAAGTTCGTAGCAATGGTATGAAAATAAAGCTGGAAAATAATTTTTATTATTGTTTATTGTTTATTGTTTATTTCAAATCAAAATTTACAATGGACACAAAAAGAAAACATCTTTAAAAGCAGTATCCTAGCATTAGCATTAACAAGTTTTGAACAAGTGAACAAAAATATATAAATAATAGCAAACATATAAAAGGGAAAAGAAGAACATAAGTTTATACATTGAATTTAACAAAATTTAAATTTAAAATAACTTTAAAAGATAAGATTAGGGAGAATTCTTATTAATGTAATAATCACAACATAAATAAATAAAGAACTTAAATTAATTTGAGAGTTGTGAGAGTAGCTTCGTCTTAAAGTTTAAGGAGTTCGAGGTTACTTGTAACTCGATTGGAAGATTATTCCATAGTCGGATTGCTGACACATAAAAAGATCGCTCTGCAGCTGTGTGAGCAAAGCGCGGTAGAATGAGCTTAAGGCCTCTTTGTGTTTGAGCGAATTGCAACGGATCTTTTAAGTATTCCGGACATCTGCCATATATAATATCATGTACCTTAAGAATGTTTCTAAAATCATAGTAAGTGTGAAATGGTATCCCTAGA
Organism: Platycheirus albimanus; assembly: GCA_916050605.2. Lineage (NCBI taxonomy): Eukaryota > Metazoa > Arthropoda > Insecta > Diptera > Syrphidae > Platycheirus > Platycheirus albimanus. The sequence goes on from OU696696.1 coordinate 189,125,648, forward strand.
ATGTCTTTGTTTTGGGCAGAGACGCTGACATACCTGGGTTTGTTATATATGAATCTTAAGCAATCATTGAAGGCAACGTTCAGTTTTCGCTTGCATTCAAAATCCAAACACGGGTACACAGAGCAATTGAACATAAAAAATGGCATTATAAGAGATTTAACCAAACGTAATTTCATATCAGGTAAAAGCATATGAGATTATTATTTACTTACAACTTGAGATGAGGTTGAATTTTTTGAATCCGAACTCCCATCGTCCTGGTTGTCGTCCTCGTTCTCAGTATCTTTTGTGGATCACACTTCTTGTCAAATGTAAAATTTCTTTTTTTTTTCTTTTTTTTTCTCGCTTTTGACAGATCAACATTCTCAACTTATGTCTTGGAGATGAGTTGGATATTGTTACAGAATGTAACTTTATTGTGCATAAACGAACGACGCGGATGTTACACTTTGTCACAATTTCGGAATTTACCAACGTCAAAAGTAAAATATTGTTGACAATTGTTACACAAATCCATTAAACGAACGTACTAAAGATGTTTTGCTTTTTTTATTATTAAATTTCATTTGACAGAACAACAGAAGTCGTTCTTAAATGAAATTGTTACAATCGTAACAATCTCTAACATGATACTTCAACACTTATTTTTGACATAACAACAATGTGGAGAAAACGAACGCACCACAGTGGTTCCAGCAGACAAGAGACCACGAAAATCGGGGTTCGGTGATAGTGGAGGTTGGAGGATGGAACGTAGGAAAGATTGGACTCTTTGTAATATTTTTTCATTGGTTACGTTCATGATACAACTAATAAAGATATGGCATTGCGCATGGTGCCAAAAAAAACGTCAAACTATTGTCAAAGTCCCGGGTGTTCTTATGACGTAGGCCCATAGGGTAGAGCGAAACAAAAAAGTTAAACGGGAAGGCGAAAACGAGAAGGCAGGTGTTCTTAAGGTGTTCTTATGCCGTGATGCGCAGAACAATTCAAAAATGAAAACTGGAATGCGTTATCTCTAGTAGTTGTATCATGGGTTACGTTAACCAGAGAGAATATATTAGGCAGAGAGAAGATACTATAGAGAGAGAAAACTTTCGTCGCCTCCGTCCCCGCACAGATTTTTGTTTACATTTTTTATAACGAGTTGAATTCCTATCGGTATATACATGTTTTATCCTTGTCCAGAACAAACAAAATCAAAAAAAAATAAGTGTCTCTTTCTCTCTTATTTAAAGGTCTATGGACAGCAACTTGCATCTGTGTTGTCCCCACATTTTTTTTATATGGAGTTTAATACAGATGCAAGTTGCTGGCAGAATCGCAGCTTGTTGGCTAAAAGAGAGCCATCGTCGAAGTTGCATCTCTCTATTAGTATCTTCTCTCTGATATTAGGTCCTCTGTGCCGTTGACGTTAACGAATCGTTGGCCAGGAGGGTAGAAGAAGAATTATGTCGATTTTTATTGGTCACGTTAGATCAATCTTTTTCGATCTAGATCGATTTTTTCGATCTGACAGCGAGATTTTAAGTTCTTGTTGGTCAAGAAATCAGTTTTTTTTTCGATCTTAGATCAATATGTTAAATCTAATTTTTTTTCGAGATTTAACGCATACCATCACAATACTCTCGAACAGCTGTTTTTGAAGTTTTGTTTTTGGCATTGCGACATTGTGAAAATTAAATTTTTTGGTGTTAAGGAAAATTGTTTTTAATTATAAAATAAAGTTTTGTTTTTGGTAAAAGAATTATTTTAATTATAAAGTCAAGTTTTGTTCTTGGCATTGCGAGAGCTCAATTCTTTTTGGCAAAATAAAATTCTTTCTAATTATAAAGTGAAGTTTTGTTTTTGTTATTGCGAGAATTCAATTCTTTTGGTAAAGAAAATTCTTTTTAATTGTTAATGGTTATTATATTTTCATTAAAGAAGTATATGGAATTGAATAGATTTATCAAAATGGCCATGAGCTGTGAAAGAAGTGGCGTAGGTTTAATTTGTCGGTAGTGTTTGTTTAACGGGAGATATGCAGAAAGTAGCGGGCCTACAGGCAATAGTGTCAATAGTCACAATAATGTAAGGCCACTGAAATGGATACAGCATTGTCTGCCGGGCCAGAATTGCTTTTGAGAGCAGAGAAATATTACAACTCTGTAGGATGACCTTTCGTTCAAGCAGCAGGTTCGAGAAGACATCAATTAGCAGTTCAGGACCTAGGCAGATGAGCAGTTCACCTGATTCCGTATTCTCCAGGCGCAAGTCAGTCGGTATTAATATTTCATCATAGCGGCAATCCCTGATTAGGTTTCGACTAACCAACGGGTCATATGGCTTCCCTTGGCTCTCATTCGCAAGAACTAAACTTCTTCTACTATCTTGGAGAGTTGCTGATGAACCCTCTGATAGAGATTCTAGTGTCGCCGACTCCTTCAAGCCCTTGGAATTTGCTCCCAAACTTATATGTTTTGTGGAGTAGATCACAGGACGTGAGAAAAGTGGAATCTTTATGTGTAAGCACTTGCCAGCGGGTGGAATATCAGCTCTGTAGATTACTGAATAGCACATTCATTTCAGTCTCTGTCTGTCCATGTCGGGACTCAACTTCCTTTAGTAGCTTCTGATAAAGTCCCAGAGCTTTACATTCGCTTATAATACAGTAACATAGCGGAAGACATGTATCCGAATTTTCAGGCAAAACACGCCTGCAATAGCCGTAGATCTTGTAGTTTTGATCGTCGGTCAGAATCAGACAGTATTCTTGATTTTCCTTCCCTGTTCGCACGAGATCAATGTGGGGGAAAACCAACTGTTCAATAAGCTTTGGACACTGGGACTGTGATGCTTCCTTTTCTTTTTCAGCTGCTGCGTCTGCTGATTTTTTAGCAGCCTCAGTTGAATCCAGTAGATCATCTCCAGGTGGTTTTATTATTTGAGGACTATCTGTTGAACGTTTGGAACGCATCTTGATGTTATTATTGTTTGTCGTCGTCATCATCGTAGTCATTGTCGTTGTGGGTACTTTACTCCAATGAGTTTGTTAAAATAATGAACTCGCTGACTAGTCGCCACTAGTAGAGGTGGTATCATTGAAGGCTCGTCGTCGTCGTCGTCACTGCTGGAATCAGTAGAGCCATCATTATCGTCTTCACCTTCCAATTTGAAACTGCTTAACACTGGAGCTTTCAACAACGGAATAATTGATTAATTCGTCCTCATTAATATTTTCCGACATCATGAATTGGAATTTGAAAACAAATAATTTCACATGTCAAACGAAACTTTCCGTATGAAAACAAATAAAATGTCGAGGTCGTGATAGAGGACGGTTGTGCTGTGCCAAGCACTGCCGTCCATTAATCTAATAAAAAAAAAGTAAACGTTTTATTGGCAAATATTTTTTAATTTTTATCGGGAGTTAAAAAAGTAACTGAGTAAATTTAATTTAAAAATTAAATTTAAAAAAAAAAAAAATTTCATCGGTCTACCGATAAACAACCACCGAAAGTGAATAAATCGCGCCAAAACAAGTCGCACTTTTATTCCGTATTTAAACGAACAATACAAGTTTTTTTTATAGATTAATTGTTTAAAACACTTTGACACTATTTAAGCTATTGTTTGTTCCCAAAAAATTGTTTTAAATTATAAAGCAAGATATTTTTGCGTTCATTTTCTTGGAAGTCCGATCGCTTTTGCATACAAAAATCACAAATTTGTATTTGTTTTCATACGGAAATATTTTTGACATTTCTCTTTGACGTATTCGGATACTTCTCTATTACAAAAAAATCAATCTCGTTTCTTTTTTTCATTTGCACAAGAAAAATAAATCTGACAGTAAAATCTGGGAAAAAGATCAATCTGACAGTAAAATCTGAGATTGATCTAACGTGACCAATAAAAATCGACATTAAAGTTGGATGTTCTTCGAAGTAGTTTTTTTCATGGTCAGTCGTGATCAGTCATTCAAAGAGGTAGTGTGTTGCTCTTCCAGTATTGCAGACAAAAAAACACAAACCAATTGTTAATAAGTATTTCATTGTTCTTTCCAACAATCTCATTATAATATTTATATTAAATTATTTTTGTTTATGTATGATGAAACCAACTAAGGCTCTTAGAAGGATGTCTAATATTAAAATAATAATGTTTTTTTGTTATTTGTGATTTGTGTTCCAAGAAAATAAAAAATATGTAATACCATAACATTTTTCCCATGTAGATGCTTAGTTACTAATTCAATTTTTTTTTTTTTTTTTTTTTATAATTTACGCGCACTCAAGGGGTTATTAATACCCTTAACATGAATTAACACAGTGCGAGCGGTTAGGAAAGAAGGATAGGAGATAAAAGGAGATATCGATGCACATTGGTTTTGAATGTCGGTATATTACAATGGGAGGGAAAAATTGAGCAGGGTAAAGCATTCCACATTCTTGTAGTGCGGCTAAAAAAAGAGTCTCTATACTTAACAGTACGTCCGAAGTTAGGGTCAAGGGTAAATTGATGGGCATTCCTAGCGATGCGAGTGTTACGGGGAAATTGTTTAAGGGGAGGAATGCATCTGGCTATTTCGCTGGAGCACTGTTTGTGGAAGTAGCGATAAAACAAGGTTAGACAAGAAACATTACGGCGATGTTCAAGTGAAACAAATGTTTCGGTAATGGTTCTTTCACCTATCAGTTTTAAGGCCCTTCTTTGGATCCTATCCAGGAGACGCAAGTGAGTGACAGGAGCACCTGCCCAGATATGAGAATTATACTCAAGCTTCGGGCGAATGTATGCCTTGTAGATTGTAGCCAGATCAGAGGGGGAAAAATATTTCTTACATCGATTTAGGAAACCTAAGCATTTTGCGGCATTTTTAGCGACGTCAAATATGTGATCGTTCCACAAAAGGTGGTTTGTAATACACATACCTAGAACGCAAAGCTGTTCGGTTTCCTCGATGTAAGTGCCACACATGGATAACGGCATAGGGGGCAGGTTGTGCTTTAACGACAGAAGACAACATTGAGTTTTTGAAGCATTAAATTCCACACGGTTGGTAATTCCCCATTGAACAATGTTGTCAAGATCTGAATTTAATGAGCTTATCATACGCTGCCGTTGCATTTCCACGTCCGAAGAACATGGACGTGAATCTGGAAACGAATATGAGAAGCTGAGAGTACTGTCGTCAGCAAAACAATTTAGTGGATTCGAAGTATTAGACAAGAGATCATTAATAAAAATAAGAAAGTGTCGGAGACAGAACAGAGCCTTGGGGCACACCAGCATTTATTTTGTGGGTAGCAGACTGAAAACCGTCCAAAACATCGTGAATTGAACGGTCCGAAAGGTAATTTCTAATCCATCGAAGAAGGGGTTCATCGATGCCAAATGCACGCATTTTCGATAAGAGAGCCTGGTGCCAAACTCTATCAAATGCTTTTGAAATATCGAGCGCAATAATCTTACTTTCTCCAAAACGATGTAAAGATTGATTCCACTGTTCGGTGAGATATACCATCATATCACCAGTGGACCTATTGCTACGAAAACCGTACTGCCGGTCATTAAGAAGTTTTCGTTTCTCAAGATATTTCTTGATCTGAAAATTTATCAGGGTTTCCATGACCTTGGAAAGAAGGGACGTAAGTGCAATTGGTCGGTAGTTGGAAGGGGATGAAGATACGCCTTTTTTTGGAACGGGCTGGACAATTGCTGTTTTCCATCCACTCGGAAAGAGACCTGTAGAGTAGGACAGATGGAAAAGCTTACGCAGTGGTTTTGCCAGCGTGGAAGCACACCTCTTCCATTGGGGAGATACTATCCGGGCCAGCGGATTTGTGTATATCGAGATCTTTAAAAACTCTTACGACTGAACGAGTGCAAAAGGAGATTTGTCCCATAAACCCATTTACGCTCTCAAGAACAGGAGGAGTCATGTCACTCTGTGGTAGTGTCGAATTGGCAGCGAACTTTGCTGCAAATAAATCAGCCTTTGCCTGAGAGCTTACCACAGGAGTGTCGTTATCGACTAGCGTCGGAACCGAGGACGAAGTGGAGTTTCGTACGTTTTTTACAAATGACCAAAAATTTTTACTACCCTTGGGACATTGTAGTATTTTTTGCCTTAATTTTTGTTCATGTAAAAACTTGGTTCTTTGAATATGGGCATTACAGGTCTTTCTTGCTTGTTTGAACTTATTCCGGTTTTCCTCAGAAGGGTTGGCTTTGTAACAACGGAAACTAACTTCTCTCACCTCGATAGCTTCTTTACAGCTCAAGTCGAACCATGAATTCTCTTTTGGTTTGATACTTTTTGTCCTATTCGGAACAAAATTTCTCATTCCGCAGAGAATAATGTTTGTAATCATTTCAGCGCTGGAGTCTACGTCACTATCGAGGACGCATAGTGACCAGTTAAAGTTACCGAAGAATTTATTGAGACCGTCCCAGTTGGCTTTCTCGTATTGCCATACGGTTCTCCTTGGGATTTTTTCTTTAACTGGACTGTTGGAGTACGAGAAAAAAGCTGAAATGATACAATGGTCCGACGTGCCTAGAGGCGATAATACATCAATAATGTATTTATCAAGATGAGATATTAGAAACAAGTCAAGTGTGTTCGGCGTGTGACCTGCAATGTCAGGGATTCTTGTTGACTTGTCAATTAGCTGAGTTAAGTTGTTGACCTCAGCGAAGATCTCGGCATACCTTCCTTCGGGTGTTGTCTGGCCAGAATATCGAAGCCACGTAGAATTGTGTACATTGAAATCGCCCGTAACAACGATTTCAGTGCGAGGATAATGGGAAACAATTCTTTGGATTGAGTCCGACAGCGCATCGAATTCGTTAAAAGTCGAGACACTGTCCAGACCCGGGCTTCTATAAATATAACATATATGGATGATGTGCTTTTGGACGGTGAATTTAAACCACATGAAATTAAAGTCAGTGTTTGAACACTGACCATATTGTGGTAGAAGCTGGTAAGCAACATCATTTCTTACGTATACAGCTAGGCCGTGATAAGCGAAGAATAATGGCACTAAGCTGTACCCATGTAGATGAAATTCTAATGGATCAGAATTTTCACCTATTTGGGTTTCACTTAATGCCAAAACAGCTGGCCTGTTTATGAACGTATGCTGCATAAAAATTCTTCCTTAGCCCACGAATGTTACTATAATCAACACAAAACTTACCTACCATTATAAAAAACAAACATTAAATAAAAACAAAACGAAATACGAACAAAATTCAATATTTTCTCAAATCCCCAATTTGAACTTTTCAATAACACATTTCCATCAGTGACTGCGCCTTCATGGAAATGTGTCTTGAACCGCTCCTGGATTGAAGTGTAAAATATAGAACTTTACGTAATACGCTTACTTAGATTAAGCAGTGCAAATATACCTTGCAAACAAGTTTGACTCAGCATATGCATTGCCTAAGCTAGATTAGCTGTGAAGATGATGGGATGGGAAGAGAAGGATTTACCGCTCGTTGATGGTGAATTTTATTGTTTTGCATTTAATGTGCACTGAACTAGTTTTATTGTTGTTGTTTTAGATTAAAATTTGATAATATTTTTATTGTGAGGGGTGGTTTGATAATTTAAATTCACTTAATGCACTATTGGGTATGGGCTTTTTATATTTTTTGGGTGTATTTTTTTTTGACTATTATTATTTTTTTTTTTTTTAATTTTAAATTGGTGGTGGCGGGCACTATAAAAAACGAGCTAGTATTCTTAACTTCCGACGGACGACACAAACAACACAGAGCGCGTGCGTTGCCGATGGGAGGCAGATCGTCAATGCCTTGGACGATCGAATCGGGCTGTCAGAATAAAGAAAACAAGAAAAAGGCCATCATATTTTAATCATACCTATAAATTTCCTTTTTTTAACTCATAAGTAACTTCACGAATTTTGTATTACTCAAACTATATCCAAAAAAATATATAACCATGTAACTAGAAGGAAACGCAAATGTAAAAAAAAAAAAAAACAAAACAATTTTCCTTATCTGCTAGATCTGCACAAATGTCAATTTAAAAAAAAAAAAATCTACAAACTCCCACCCATCCAGCTCATGCACACTCTTTCATAGTGTATAGATAGAGATGACCATCTGTCATCCCTGTCCCATGTTTGCATTTATTTTTGTTAATCTTTCTGTCCTCTCTCTATCCATCTTTCTAGGTTTAAGTTTATCACCCCTCTCTCAATAGAAAATGGTCTCGTTGAGTGGACACATAATAAATCTATAATTCCTTGTTGTCAAATTGGACTTGTAATTAAAAGAATTTGTTATTAAAAAAAAAACAAAAGAAAAACCTTACAATTTGTGTAGCCAGACCACTTCAAAGTCGGCAATGTATCTAATATAAGTGCTGTATACGCTAAGAATAGTTTAAGAAATGTGTAAAAAAGAAAAATCTCAATAAAATTACATTACATTACAATAGGCCATCAGCCAATGAGAGAGCTCGTTCTATCGTCCAATAGGAAAGCTCGTTATATTTAGTTTTTGGGTGAAAAATATAAACAGATGAAAACATTAACAGATGTTGTCTGTGGCGCGAAATAGAGTCATTAAGAAATATTCTTGAAGACGAGACAGTTCGTATAATCAAGTTTAATTTAGAAAATATAAAAGAAAAGGCACTTTGATCTGTAATAAATAATAAAGAATAATTAAATAAAAAAATTTGTCTCCTTTCAACTCAGATGTGGGGTATATTCACCTATTGAGCAACCAACTAAATTTAAAATATAAAAAAACAGTTTTACTACCCAATGGCTGACCAAGCAACAAGAAAGCGAATGATGGACGCGCTAAAGGACGCAGGCATTGACGTGCCTGCAACCATCACCATAAATCGGCTTAAACAGATGTATGGACACCTAGGTTCCATAGCTGCTGGCCCTTCAACCGCTGCCGAGTCAGGACGACGCCGCTGCCCGCCCGACCCAAGAGAACAACGCCACTGATGCCCGACAAACTATTGCACTTTTTCTTCGGCACGATCACGATAGGGGTAAGGGAATTTATTTAATTAAAATTATTTATTTAAACGAAATTACTACCGCGAACAATTCAATTAAAAAAAAAAATTAAAAAGAAAATAAGTTTTGAACGCGCACCGACGGCGATACACGACACAAATTTACTAGTGATACCTATCAATAGGCCACACACGAATAACGCGAAAAGAAGAACAAAAAAAAAGTGCAACTACAGCTTGATAAAAGAAGCTGTCACCACGGCTGCTCAGCTGGGGTGGGTTCAGTGGAAGAATTTTGTATTTCTTTTGATAAACTTGATTGATTCCGCAATCAAAATAGTTTATCAAAAGAAGAAGATTTATGATTGCACAGTAGGGTGCAAAAAAAGCGGGCGCCAGGAATTTTTTTTAAAAACCGAATTAGAAAATTCCAAAACTAATTATGGAATTCGAAGAACCGATGTTTTAAATAAAAAGAAAGAGTGTTATATTTAAATTGTTATTTTATTGTTTTGGGAAACCATGGGACAGAAGATCCCTGGACTAAAACCCAAAAGTCTTTTCAAATAAAAGGTTTGAACAGATAAATATGGCCGTTTGGCTCGAAGGCAAACAGTTGCAATTAAATAAAAAAAGAAAGGCAAATAAAAAAACAAACGAAAAAAATAAAATAGGTTTTTAATTAAAAAAAAAGAAGGCGCGTCCCGAAAGCTAGGTGACAAATTCGAACACGAACTGATTGAATATAAATATGTAATTTGAATTTGCAAATATATATTTATGTTCAAAATCTATCACAAACTACTTATCTTGGTTGAATATCTCCTTTCTCCTATCTCCTGTTAAAATCCTCACGTCTCGAATCCCGATTTCCAAAAATGCTCGATCTAAAGTTTCTATTCAACCAAAACAAAAATGTCTCCTCCTCGATTTTTTTTTCCTTTTCACCAAAATTTCTCGATTTCAAAATTAGAATCAAAAATTAAGTTTTCGCTTTTAAGGCTCTCGCAAGAGTGCCTTCCAAGCTAATTTTTAACAACCACTTTCTTCCCTCGTCCATTCCAATCATTCACCCATACATACAACGCTACAACACAACCATTCGTTTCGAGATCATCGGTCACGGCTTTCTGGAAGCATGACGCTCTCCTAGAAAACAACCGTCGTGGGATCTAACGAAACATACTCATACGCACACAAACACGGTTTCAACAAGTTGTTGGATGTGTTTCCAAAACTTGCCAAAACATACTCTCACGCACACAAACAACGTTTCGACAAGTTATTGGATGTGTTTCCAAAACTTGTCGAAACATTATGGACGAGTTCAGACTATTTTCCAACTAAAACAATTTTCGAGAAAAATTGAAAAGAATTAAAATTGAAGAGGAGTCTGAACTAGGCTTTTTCCTACTACTCTACAACTATCGCGCGGGATTCGAAGCGTGAATTATTTAACAAACTATTTTTGGAGATACAGAGAGGAGCGTTACTTTAATCATTATTTTAAAAATTCTATAAAACTTATCTAAACGCGTTAAAAACCCATTTTGTACATTTAACAAATTTACGTTATTTTACGTTAAGGTTAAAATTACGTTACGTTAAGTAAGATTTAAAAAATGGATAGATAATTATAAGAAGGGGTTTAGTTGTTGTTGCTCATTTTATATCGGTAAGTAAGAGTCCACCTGACTCGTTACTTCTTCGGCTCATCCGCCGGCTCTCTTCTCGTTTAGAACGTCGTACTCGAACATCTGCTTTTGTTGCTTTTGCAAGATACGGCTAGGTACACCATTGGTTGATGAGACCATGGTTGCCCTCAACTTCGCCAATATTTTGCAGCCACAACGAGAAAAGAAAAGGGAAAAAGAACGACCGAAGGGAAGTTTTTGTTGCGGTAAAATTTACCGTAACAAATTCCACCCTCCCAAGAAATGTGTTTACTTTTCAAGAAAAATAAACCATTTCTTAAGGCTCGGCCAGGATTGGAGGGTAAAAGAACAGGGTGTACAACACAACACAGGGTTACCATCATATAATAAAAGAAAAAAAGAAAAAAAGAAAAAAAAAAAACATAATTAGTGGCACGAATTGAAAATATATAATTGGACAATTTACCAAAAAAACAAAGTACAAAAAAAATTACGAATTAAAAGAAAGATTAAGGGACTTTTGACTAAGTGTCAATAAATGGCTTTAAATCCTTTACGTGCCACGTCCCTCGATCCTTCCCTTTATCGTCTATCAGGAGGTATGTCCAAGGTGACTCCCTCCTACTGACCTTAAATGGACCAACAAACTTGGTCGCTAATTTAGACGCAAAATAATTTGCCGCATCGGACAGAGCATAATTCCTACGCCAAACGAGATCACCAGGTTGAAACTGTATGTCTCTTCTCCTCAAATTATAAGTTTTAGCGGTCTTATTTCCCGCCGCTTCCAACTTCCTAGCTATCTCCTGTCTCAGTTTCTGAAACTGCCTAACGGTATCCCCTCTATCTTGGTCCCTATCACTATCTCTAAGCCCTACATCATGGCAACTAGTTACCATGTTCCTACCAAAATTAACAAAATATGGCGAAACACCTAACACCTCATGTTGCGAAGTTCGGATAGCACAGGCCACTTTTGCCAGTTGCATATCCCAACTCCGCTGGTTTTCGGAGACATACGCTTGGAGCGTAGTCTTAATAATTTGATTTATGCGCTCCGCAGGATTCGCTTGCGGATGGTAATGCGCCGTATATCGAAGTTGTGACCCGTACGCTTCACTAAGCGACTTCAGTTCTTTGCTACGGAACTGGGGACCGTTGTCACAGACCATCCACTTTGGAACACCGAAGAGAAGAAAAACGTTTTCTTCCAATTCTCGACAAACCGCTTTCGCCGTTGCGGACCGTAACGCGAACAACAGGGGAAATTTACTAAAATAATCCACGACCGTTAAAATATATATAAAACCGCGCGACGACTTCGGAAGTGGACCAACTAAATCCACACAAATCATATCCCACGGTTGGGAATTTCCCACCCTCTCAGTCATAAGACCAGCTGGCCTCTCATTCACCGGTTTCACTTTTTGGCAAGTCTTACAAACCCTAACATATCTCGTAATATCACTCCTCATTTTGGGCCAGTAATATTTTTCTGCTACCCTAGCAAAAGTCTTTTTAACTCCCATGTGTCCTGAAAGCGGAGCATCATGGCAATCATTTAAAATCTTTGCCCTATCACCTTTCCCTACAACTAATTTCCACTCCTCATTCTCGTTGTGAACAACAATATGGTTCACTCTAATATGTTTGTAGAGCCGCCCATTCTCAACTCGCCAGGATGGGTATTCTAACGGGCTCTTTTCTACCTGTGATTTCATTTTGATCACCCAAGGGTCCGAATCCGCTTCAGAGACACCGGCTACTTCGGGGACTCCTCGCGACAACATATCAGGAACGACATGTTCTTTGCCCTTTCGATGGATGATCTTGAAATCAAATTGTTGGAGCCGAATGGCCCAACGAGCTAACCTACCCTGCGGATCCTTAAGATTGCTAAGCCAGATCAGTGAGTGATGATCAGTCACAACCGTAAATCGAACACCTTCGAGATACGGCCGTAACTTTTCGATCGCCCAAAGAACCGCTAAGCACTCTTTTTCGGTCGTAGAGTAGTTCCTTTCATTCCTATTCAATGACCGACTCAAATAACAAATGGCTTTTTCGCCATCCTCAAACTCCTGCGAAAGTACGGCCCGGATACCAAAATCTGACGCATCTGTCTGAACAACAAACGGCCGGGAAAAATCCGGACATGTCAAGATTGGTGCCGTAACCAAACACTCTTTGGCTTTCCTGAAACACTCCTCACACTCTTGTGTCCATTCGAACTTCTTACCTTTCTTTAAGAGATCGGTAAGAGGTCTAACTAGAATTGCAAAATTTGGCACGAATCTTCGATACCAAGAAATAGTCCCTACAAAACTCCTAATTTCCTTCACGTTTTTCGGTGGAGGAATCCTCATCATGCTTTCCACTTTTTCCCGTTCCTATCAACTACATAACCTAGAAATTTCAAAGAAGGCCTACAGAAATTACATTTTTCCCTACCTACTTTTAAACCCGCCTCTCCTAACCTTTTAAAAACTTCTTTGAGAATTTCTAGGTGTTTCTCAAAAGAATCGGTGACAATGATAATGTCATCTAAGTACACAAAGACGAACGGTTCTAAATCGGGACCTAGAACGTCGTCAATAAACCTTTGCCATGTCGCTGGTGAATTATGAAGCCCGAATGGCATCCTACAAAATTGAAAAAGACCCCTCCCTGGCACGGTAAAGGCTGTGTACTTACGCGATTCTTCCTCCATTGGAATCTGCCAATAAGCAGATTTAATGTCTAATGAGGACAAATACTTCGCGTTTCGAAGCTTGTCCAAAATTGCCGAAATAAATGGAAGTGGATAAGCATCCCTATCAGTAACCTCATTTAATTTCCTATAGTCAACGCAGAACCGATAACTGCCGTCTTTCTTCTTAACGAGAAGAATCGGCGATGCCCAAGGACTCTTCGACTTCTCGATCACTCCAGCTTCCAACATCTCTTGGAGTTCCTGATCGATATGTTTCTGAATCGCTGGCGAAACAGGGTAATATCGTTGTTTTATTGGTTCTGCGGACGTCCTAATCTTGTGCTCAACTAAGTTGGTGCACCCTAATCCCTCGGTCATTGATTTAAAAAGTTCTCCTAACAAGTGTTCTAACTTCTTATTTTCTAAATCGTTCAAATCCGATTTTTCTCTAATCGCTATCATGTCTGTTACCGAAGCCACCATTTCCTGGCTCGAAAAACTCCACATACCTGATCTCAAATCCGGGACTATGCCCGATAGTGCCCAAAAGTCGGCACCTAAGATCAATTGGTGTGGGAGATTCGGTATAACCAGACATTCTATTAAAATGGATCTATTCTCAACCTCCACTGGTAGAGAAATAGACCCAGCTACTCCTACACCTGCCCCATCTGCTAACGCTACTGACCCAACACTACTCTTTTCTAATCTAAGTCCTAATTCTTTTAAAACTTTCCACCCGTCACCACCCACAATGGTACGAGAGGCTCCTGAATCAAGTAGACCCAAAAACTTGATTCCATAAACCCTAACTCCTAAATATGGCCTACTGTCCCTACCGCTTGCCGCTAAAGTGAAACTCAGATGAACTTGTGGTACCAGTTGATCGCCAGCAGACGACCTAACTAACGCCGACGGGTCTCCTGTCCTGCTGACACAAGAGCCTGTTCCCCATTTCCCGAACACCGCCTACAATCCCTACGATAAACACCTACAGCCCCGCAACCAAAACACTTCCTTTGTACAGAACAATTTTGCGCCAAATGCCCATCCCTGTTACAATTGTAACACCTAACTACCTGTCTAAAAGGGTTCTCTGGGACTGGAGCAACAGCCGCAACTCGGTGTTGTCCGGACGAACTCGGTTGGTAACCACATTCAGGTTCCAACAAATGCCTACCTCTACTTGGTGGAGTAAAACTATCCACATTTACCTTAAGGGTATCTAGCTCCCTACCTAAGATAGCAAGTTCCTTAACCGTCTTTGGTTTGGCACTCGCTATCTGCACCTGATAAAACGGGTCTACATTTTTCCTCAATATCGAAATCATTCTTCCCTCTGACAAAGGTTCCGACAATCTTCGGAACAATGTCCTCATAGTGGCAAGGTACGCGCCGAAAGTTTCATCCTTTCCCTGCGAACGCCGATTAATTTCTTCCAATAGAAGATCATCGTAATTCGCAGGAAGGAACTCCGCTTTGAGTTCCTTGACGAGTTCTTGCCAATCTCCTAAATCTTCCCTAACCGTCCTATACCACATAAGGGCCCTACCCGACAAAAGCTCCGAAGCGGATTTGAAAAGGTGGGAGTCCGGAACATCGTTAGCCAGACGAAGTTCCTCCACTCTTTCCAGGAATGAATTCACTGATGCTCCATTAGAGTCACCAGTAAATTTCACCCCCCACTTCCCTACACGTTCAGTGCACTTCTGTTGAACGACCATCTGTTCAGCAAAAGTGTCACCCCTATCAACCCTATGTCCTAATGGGACCCTAACACTAATATCATTGACTGATGGACTACTGCCAACACGCATTGGTTCAGGCAATGACCCACCAGCCAATCCTAACGCAGACCGCACACCACTTGGGGTCTGACCAACTTGTTCCTGAAGTTGGGTTTGCCTTTTAACCGGAGTCTTTTCCTTCTCAACTTCTTCTTCCCTATCACTATTTTCACTATCACCAGTGAGATCTCCTAACAAACACAAAACCTTGTTACGAAGTGAGCTAATCGCATCTTCTTCGTCGTCTGCCTCACAAGGTGTCCTAGCTAACCTACCTATACACCACTCAATCTTTGTTACAATCTTAATGTACTCCGAAGACTTTGGATTCTTCGGAGGTACTTTAAGAAGGCCCCTAATCTCCTCAATTTTTGCTTCGATAGCATCTCTATCCTCATCGTATGTAAAAGGGTACACTATACTAACCTCCATCGAGTTTCTCTTAATGAGCAACCTCGATGACCTCAATGCTTTTCGCATCTCATCTACCGAACCTACTTTCAAACCCCTGACCTTCATCTCATAGGCCAGTTCGTCCTGCGCTAATCTCCCTATATTCATATTTAATAAAAAACTAATTAAAAACAACCACGAAAAAAAAAAATTATTTCAAATTTAAAAAAAACTGTCAACCCTAATCGATTTATATAAAAAAAACAAATATTCAATGCAATAAATATTCAAAAACAACAAGAAACTTTATATTTTAAACTCGCCCGATATTATATAAAAAAAACTCTATCAAAATTTTCACCCAGAAAATTCTCACGTTCGTGGCAACCGTGATCACCAATCACTTCTTCTAAATTTTAATAACTAAAATAATCCTATCACTAAAAAAAATTCAATTTACTCAACTCAATTTTCAAAATATATATCACGAAATATCACATGCGAGAAAAAGCAATAAACAAAAACTCTATATCATTTACCACCGAAAATAACTCAAATTAAAATTTTCACTCAAACTTATTTTGTCAAGCACGAAAAAAAATGTCACTATATATGTAGGTATCCCACGCGAGAAAAACAAACAATATCTAATAAAAAAAACTCTAACCAAGGTAGGTATACGAACAAAAACGAAAGAATAAAATGAAATTGAGAACAAACAAAAATATATAAAACAGTAGACACCACAGAATTAAAAAAAACAAGTTTACAACACTAATAAAAAAAAATATCACCAAAAACTCCTTGCTGCTACACTGCGTCTTTGGCTGGATGCCCTTTTGTTGTTTTGTTGGTGGAACGATGTAAAAAAAACAGGTTCGCCTTCCTTTGCACGACAATTTACACACCTTTTTGTTTTTAACAAGAACTACACCAATGATTAGAAGAAAAAAAAAATAATTAGAATTAATTCAATCAAAAGATTGATAAAAAAAACACCACAAAATACAAAAAAAATTCTTCCACTCTGGGCCTCAAACGTTGGGCACCACTTTATTGCACTTTTTCTTCGGCACGATCACGATAGGGGTAAGGGAATTTATTTAATTAAAATTATTTATTTAAACGAAATTACTACCGCGAACAATTCAATTAAAAAAAAAATTAAAAAGAAAATAAGTTTTGAACGCGCACCGACGGCGATACACGACACAAATTTACTAGTGATACCTATCAATAGGCCACACACGAATAACGCGAAAAGAAGAACAAAAAAAAAGTGCAACTACAGCTTGATAAAAGAAGCTGTCACCACGGCTGCTCAGCTGGGGTGGGTTCAGTGGAAGAATTTTGTATTTCTTTTGATAAACTTGATTGATTCCGCAATCAAAATAGTTTATCAAAAGAAGAAGATTTATGATTGCACAGTAGGGTGCAAAAAAAGCGGGCGCCAGGAAAAACTCTAACCAAGGTAGGTATACGAACAAAAACGAAAGAATAAAATGAAATTGAGAACAAACAAAAATATATAAAACAGTAGACACCACAGAATTAAAAAAAACAAGTTTACAACACTAATAAAAAAAAATATCACCAAAAACTCCTTGCTGCTACACTGCGTCTTTGGCTGGATGCCCTTTTGTTGTTTTGTTGGTGGAACGATGTAAAAAAAAACAGGTTCGCCTTCCTTTGCACGACAATTTACACACCTTTTTGTTTTTAACAAGAACTACACCAATGATTAGAAGAAAAAAAAAATAATTAGAATTAATTCAATCAAAAGATTGATAAAAAAAACACCACAAAATACAAAAAAAATTCTTCCACTCTGGGCCTCAAACGTTGGGCACCACTTTATTGCACTTTTTCTTCGGCACGATCACGATAGGGGTAAGGGAATTTATTTAATTAAAATTATTTATTTAAACGAAATTACTACCGCGAACAATTCAATTAAAAAAAAAATTAAAAAGAAAATAAGTTTTGAACGCGCACCGACGGCGATACACGACACAAATTTACTAGTGATACCTATCAATAGGCCACACACGAATAACGCGAAAAGAAGAACAAAAAAAAAGTGCAACTACAGCTTGATAAAAGAAGCTGTCACCACGGCTGCTCAGCTGGGGTGGGTTCAGTGGAAGAATTTTGTATTTCTTTTGATAAACTTGATTGATTCCGCAATCAAAATAGTTTATCAAAAGAAGAAGATTTATGATTGCACAGTAGGGTGCAAAAAAAGCGGGCGCCAGGAATTTTTTTTAAAAACCGAATTAGAAAATTCCAAAACTAATTATGGAATTCGAAGAACCGATGTTTTAAATAAAAAGAAAGAGTGTTATATTTAAATTGTTATTTTATTGTTTTGGGAAACCATGGGACAGAAGATCCCTGGACTAAAACCCAAAAGTCTTTTCAAATAAAAGGTTTGAACAGATAAATATGGCCGTTTGGCTCGAAGGCAAACAGTTGCAATTAAATAAAAAAAGAAAGGCAAATAAAAAAACAAACGAAAAAAATAAAATAGGTTTTTAATTAAAAAAAAAAAGGCGCGTCCCGAAAGCTAGGTGACAAACTCGAACACGAACTGATTGAATATAAATATGTAATTTGAATTTGCAAATATATATTTATGTTCAAAATCTATCACAAACTACTTATCTTGGTTGAATATCTCCTTTCTCCTATCTCCTGTTAAAATCCTCACGTCTCGAATCCCGATTTCCAAAAATGCTCGATCTAAAGTTTCTATTCAACCAAAACAAAAATGTCTCCTCCTCGATTTTTTTTTCCTTTTCACCAAAATTTCTCGATTTCAAAATTAGAATCAAAAATTAAGTTTTCGCTTTTAAGGCTCTCGCAAGAGTGCCTTCCAAGCTAATTTTTAACAACCACTTTCTTCCCTCGTCCATTCCAATCATTCACCCATACATACAACGCTACAACACAACCATTCGTTTCGAGATCATCGGTCACGGCTTTCTGGAAGCATGACGCTCTCCTAGAAAACAACCGTCGTGGGATCTAACGAAACATACTCATACGCACACAAACACGGTTTCAACAAGTTGTTGGATGTGTTTCCAAAACTTGCCAAAACATACTCTCACGCACACAAACAACGTTTCGACAAGTTATTGGATGTGTTTCCAAAACTTGTCGAAACATTATGGACGAGTTCAGACTATTTTCCAACTAAAACAATTTTCGAGAAAAATTGAAAAGAATTAAAATTGAAGAGGAGTCTGAACTAGGCTTTTTCCTACTACTCTACAACTATCGCACGGGATTCGAAGCGTGAATTATTTAACAAACTATTTTTGGAGATACAGAGAGGAGCGTTACTTTAATCATTATTTTAAAAATTCTATAAAACTTATCTAAACGCGTTAAAAACCCATTTTGTACATTTAACAAATTTACGTTATTTTACGTTAAGGTTAAAATTACGTTACGTTAAGTAAGATTTAAAAAATGGATAGATAATTATAAGAAGGGGTTTAGTTGTTGTTGCTCATTTTATATCGGTAAGTAAGAGTCCACCTGACTCGTTACTTCTTCGGCTCATCCGCCGGCTCTCTTCTCGTTTAGAACGTCGTACTCGAACATCTGCTTTTGTTGCTTTTGCAAGATACGGCTAGGTACACCATTGGTTGATGAGACCATGGTTGCCCTCAACTTCGCCAATATTTTGCAGCCACAACGAGAAAAGAAAAGGGAAAAAGAACGACCGAAGGGAAGTTTTTGTTGCGGTAAAATTTACCGTAACAAAACAACGAAAGACAACGAACCGAAGGAAACCGAAGCCGAACCTGCTGCCACTGAGGAAACTGAAGCCGGACCTGCTGCCACTGGGGAAACTGAAGCTGAACTTAACAGCAAATTGGCCCTACTGCGCAAACGCCATGAAGTCATGGTGCTGCAGCAAGCGATAGCTAAGTTGGAGCTAGCTGAGGCACCATCCACACAATGCGCGACACTTTCATCTTTGCCGTTCACTATAGTGAAATTCGATGGCGAATCCGGAACCCATAATGTTCGTGATTTCTTAAAAAATTTTGAGAGAGTCATGAACATGGTTGGTGCGGACAACTTATTCCACTATACATCATTATGTAATTCACTAGTAGGTACCGCCAGGCTGCTCCTTAACAAGGATGCACTTAGTTATGACGACCTGAAGACGATGCTACTGAAGGAGTTCGGCCGTGTAATAGGCTGCAATGAAATTTACCACATGCTCACGAAACAAAAAAGACAACGTTCGCCGGTACGTGCTAGAGATGGAGGACATTGCTGCCCGCTGCAACTATATTGACGAACTCGAACTAATAGGATTTATCATTGATGGGATGCAGGACACCACACCAGAGTCACATTTACTAATGAACGCCCGAACAATGGCTTAGTTCAGAGTCTTTGGATCAGTATGAACAGCGACGCTCTAATCGACTCGCTACCAAACCTGAAGTCACCGCCGCCCCAAGACAGAAGACACCGATGCCCCGAAGCAGCAATATGAGACCTGACGCAACTGATACAAAAGAAGTCCGTTGCTACAACTGCACACAGATGGGTCATTACCAGAGCCAGTGCCCGTATGATAAAAGACCAGATTGTAGCTGTCCTAACCCGAAGAAAATATTGAAGCCAATCAGGAGTACCGCTGCTGCTGTTGCCGATGCCACTGATGAACGGAGTTGCTCAGTTACCACGGTGACGCCGACGTAGAAGACATTATAGGTGCTGTAAATTTGGTAAGTGTTGCCTACTTTATTAACAAAGTTAAGCGCAGAGAACCTAAGGAATGTTTATCTCTTTTTGATACCGGTAGTCCAACTAATTTTGTACTAGAGCTGTGCCAATCGTGATTGATTCGGTCTTTGTGACCCGTTCATTTAAAAGTATTGGTGATTGCAATCACACAAATGGTAATGATCCGATCAATCAGATTCAATACTTTTGAATGAACGACACTAAACTCACTCTCACTGAACTGAAACTCATTCATTGATTCATTCGATCCAATGAGTGGTGTTAGTAATGTATATACATACAATACAAATGAACGAACGAAACGAACCTAAAGTGAAGTGAAATTGGACGGAAATTAAACACAGCGAAACCAAAGTAATAGTAAATGTATACATGCAATTAAAAGGGACTAGTGACCAGGGAGAGAGAGAGATATGTACTGTGTACATGTATTGAATGTTCTTTGGCTTGCAAAGATACAAATGCAAAGACACAAAATGTTTTATTCACATAATTTCCGTAACCGGTATGGGCTGGAAGTGAAATGATTGAAAAAGAATGATAAAATATTGATAAAATATCGCTGTCATTTTTTCTCGTTCTGAAAAATCGTTCGCTAATTCACAATGACGCGAGTTTTTTTGATAACTAGTTTTTTCACATGTGGTTTTATTGCGTTTTGAGTTAGAAAAGAAAGCGGTCGTGAGATAGAAATTGCAAGTGAGAAAAATATTGTTGTTAACTATTGTGGGTATCATAGCCTTTAAAAAATAAAAAAAAGGCAAAAGCGAATAGAAGAAGATGATGGTTTCGACCAAGTTTTCAATCGCGACATCAGAATGGTTTTTACGAAACTTATTAAGAAAATATTAAAAATATGGATCCGGAAATATAGCGATAGCAGGTGCAACAAGACCAGAAGATGTATTTGCATTTACTTCAGGTTCTGAGGTGGCAATGAACTGCTTTGGTAGAAATTGTTGAACCCTATCCGATGAGTACAATGACCGAATGCTTTTGGGAATAATCGCAGTAAGGGCGGTTAAAACCAATAGACTTGCGCTGAGGCCTGTTGCTGTCTTTAGTTTTTCCTTCAACTTACCTGAGACATTACATTAAAAGTGGAATGCGTCCGACCAAATAAGAACCAATTTAATAAGCACCAAACTAAATAGCTATGATCACGGGAATTTGTCCATAGCTAATTTATTATTTATAATTTCTTAAGGCTATCTGCGTGCAATGATGATTTCGTTTTACTTTGCGACAACACTTGTTCGTTTTTATAAAACTTCCACTTTTATTGTATTCTCATATTGCATTTATAATGCTAATATGCTAGGACATTTACTATTGGCTGATAAGAAGTAAAACAAAAATACAAAACGAGACAACTTCGACACATAAAGGGGGTGGCGCTACTGCGGCCATAATTCAAACTAAATTTCTAGGAAAATTTCCTAGAAGTTTAGATAAACTAACAAAATGAATTATTTTACTTAATGAATTTTAATAAAATACTATATTCCCTACATTTTCCACCAATATATTGCACAATTAAAGAAAGATTTAAGGTTTTATTGCCAGCAACAAATAAATACACGTGTGAACAAACCCCAGAATTTGATTTTATTCCACTAATCACTTAAAGGGCATTAGCATGACTCCATCGTCTAACAAGTGTCACGTCGTCTCAAGCGATATTTTTCCAACTTTTTGGAAATTCAACGCGTTATATCGCGACGAGAATCGGTACATTGTGTATTGATTCATACACTTCCATACATTGGAAGTTTTTTGACAACGTCAACGAGACCCTCGCGACGCTCTCGTCTAGTCGTGACGCGAGGTTGCGAATCAGGCATGACTTTGTATCTTTGAAATGAATGAATGTTGAACGATTGTATCTTTGAAAATGTACGAAACAGTTCTAAACCGAAACATTTCATTTTTGATTGAATGAATGATAGATTGAAAAGACCGAATCTTTCAGATGACCCATATTTGATTGATTCGATTGATTCGATGAACGATTGACCCAGGCCTATTTTGTACGGAAATCTGAGGTACCGTTGCCAGTTTGTATTTCGAATATTGCTGTCCAATCAAAATATACTGGTCTTGGAAAACAAAAACTGATGACGTATGGAAGAATTAAAGCCGAGATAGCATTCAAGAACATCAGTAAAAATGTAATTTTAAATGTGGTACCAAACGATACAATTAATATTCCATTAATCTTAGGCCGTAACTTCTTAGATACCTTCAGTATACACTTATGTCAATTGAAAAACGAATTTAAATCTTTAAGTTATTTAAATAAACATCCTTTCGATAAACAATTGCATTTCTGTGCGCTTAACTCAAACATTGTTGATAATTTAATATGGTAGAGGTAGGTATATATATAGTAGAGTATCATTCAGTTGTGGATGAAACAGTTGTTAACATATACAATTTGATGAGAATGGGTCCCAGGTCACCGCAGTACAGTCGGTGGAGGTTTGCATCGCAAATGATGAAAGCCTGAATGACATTATGTTAATCGATACTGAAGCAGTGTCAACCGAGGCAGATGCTAATCCTGTTCTGGATAAGTTGCGCTTCGAGGCATTAAGAGATACAATTAGGGATAATTATTTAGAAGCAAAGCAGATTAGTTTCAAACCATATGATAATGAAATGCATATAAGTTTGACTAGCGATATGCCCTTTCTTTCTTTACCACGCCGCTTGTCGTTTTATGAGAAGAGTGAGTTACGCAAAATTACAGAAGATCTGTTAGCAAAGAATATTATTAGGCCAAGTGATTCTCCATATGCATCCGCCATAGTATTAGTGAAAAAGAAGAACGGTGAGATTCGGAAATGCGTGCACTATCGTCCGTTAAATAAGCTAACCATTAGAGATAACTATACGTTGCCCCTGATTGCAGACTGTATAGAATATTAGGGTGGACAAAATTACTTTTCCACCCTCGACCTACGAAACGGATTTTTCCATGTAAAAATGGCTCCTGATTCCATAAAATATACAGCTTTTGTCACACCTTACGGTAAATTCGAATATATGCGTATGCCCGTTGGTCTGAAGAATGCACCAGCGGTCTTTCAGAGGTATATCCATAACGTCTTTAGAGATTTGATTGATGATGACCTTATTATCATCCATATGGATGATATCATCATAGGGACGGTTGATTTTGAATCGCATTTGCAATTAGAAGCAAGAGGGTCTTACAACGAACGAAAGAAAGTGGTTTAGAGCTTAGGTTGAGTAAGTGTAAATTTGGTTATAATGACATAGAGTATTTAGGCTATCGCGTTAACTCCGAAGGGATAATGTCCAAGCGATTCGCATGTAGAGGCCATTCGGGATTACCAAATACAGACGAACCAGAGTCGAGTTAAAGCATCCTTGGTGTTATTTTCTTATTTCAGGAAATGCATTCCAAATTATGCAAAGACTGCTAAGCCCTTGCAACAGTTAACTCATGACGGGGCTCAGTTCATTTTCACTGAGGAATGCAAACGAACGTTTGACGAATTGAAAAGAAGATTGTCTTTCACGCCAGTTCTCTCCATCTATGACCCAAAGAAGGAAACTGAATTGCATTGTGATGCAAGTTCTGTTGGTTTTGGCGCCGTGCTCTTACAGCGTCAATCGGATGGAAAACTACATCCGGTTATGTACTTCTCCAAGGCCACAACCGCCTCCGAAGCACGATGTCACAGCTTCGAGCTAGAGACATTGGCGGTCATATACGCCTTGCGACGCTTTGACGTTTATCTAGATAAGATTCCGTTTAAGATTGTTACTGATTGTAACTCGCTGATAATGACACTTAAAAAAAACAACTTAATCGGAAAATAGGTCGGTGGGCGTTAGAACTAGAGAATTATAACTACACCATCCAGCATCGGGGCGGTGTCAATATGGGACATGTCAACGCATTGAGTCGTTGCCACACCGCAGGAACTGGCCATCCCGCGGGATCCCTATGTGGTGTCGTAAATGAAGAGCCAAGTCGCCATTGCAGTGTAGTTTATGCTGTGGACTTTGACGAGATAGACTCTCAGATCCAAATCTCACAAAATCGTGACGAGTCCATAAGATAACTGCGGGAACGACTGGAAACAGAATGGGTGGTAGGCTATGATCTAGTAGATGGGTTGGTTTTTAGAAAAAGTGACGCTGGAATACTGCAGTTATTTGTCCCGAGTAAGATGGAAAGCAATGTGATTAGATTAATTCATGAAAAAATTGGTCACCTAGGCGTTGGAAAGACATGCGATCAACTGAAAAAGAATTATTGGTTCCCAAAAATGGTAGAAAAGGTTTAGAAGTTTATACGAAATTGTATTCGTTGCATAATGTGTTCGGCTCCTGCTCGTATAAACGAGCACAATCTGTATAGCATCCCAAGGAGCCAGTTCCGTTTGACACCATACACTAGGACCACTTTGGTCCCTTGCCGTCCATAGTTTCAAAGCGTAAACACATCTTAGCGGTCATTAATGCATTTACGAAATATGTGCGGTTGTATGCGGTTAACTCCATGAGTACCAAAAAATTATCACCTAAAATCTCAAACCACTGTACCACCTTTCTTTCCTATCTTTCTATTCCTTCTCTTTCCTCGCTCGCACATGTTAATTCATTATAAAGGTATTAATATCCCTTTGAGTGCGAGTGCATTATAAAAAAAAAAAAAAAAAAAAAAAAAAGAAGTCAGAGCGTGTCTGGACAAATACTTTAGTTATTATAGTCGTCCGAGACGCATTATAACTGACCCAGGCTCATGTTTTACATCCCTTGAGTTTGATGCCTACCTCCTGGAGCCTAAGATTACGCATGTTAAGGTAGCCGTGGCGTCTCCACAAGCAAACGGGCAGGTAGAAAGAGTAAACAGGGTCATTAAGTCTATGCTTGATAAAATAAGTGAACCTGTCAGTCATGCCGATTGGTCTAATCTGTTAGGTCGTGTCGAGTATAGTCTGAATAACGCTGTGCACTCAACTACGAAGAAAACGCCAAGCCAGTTGTTGTTCGGTGTAGAACAGAAAGGTGAGCTAGTCGACGAGTTGACAGAATATCTCGGAGAGAAACGGAACATAGCTCCAGTACGTGATAAAGAAGGGATTAGAGCATCTGCCTCGGATGCTATTGTTAGTTCGCAAGAGTATAATTTAAATTATTTTTTAGCGCGAAGTAGACCTGCAAAGACATACTCCAAAGGCGTTTTCGTCGTGATTCGTAATGTCGACACAGATATAGGCACCAATAAAAAATGTATACTGAAGAACCGCGGGCCATATCTTGTTTATAAGGTTCTTCCCCATGACCTATATGTCATCAGGGATATGGAGAACTGTCAGATGACCCAGATACCATATGATGGTGTTATTGAAGCTCCACGTATGAGAAAATGGGTAACAGATGATTGCACACTGAATGATCCGACGCAACTTGTAAGAGTTGTAACGTAGATAGAATTCAAAAGGGAATTTGTATATCACTCAACGTACCCCCAAAAGGAAATTGTGAGACATAATAATTAAAACAAAACCTATGCCCCACACCCATTTGGTAACGTGAAGAAAAGAAAAGTGAAACAAATATAAAAAAAAAATGATATTTCTTCTCACATCGTATTTGCGAGTATTTATATATGTGCAGGGACGAGGTGCGAGGAACCGTTAATATTTTTATTCTTTTTATACCAATATTCCATAATTTCCCTTGGCCAAGATATGTATGCTGAGTATAATGCATAATTTTTCCTTCCATTGGACAACACCTCTGGCATTGCCTTAATACCTCGGCAGAGGGCCACACAAAAGACCAACTTATTCATGGTCTCCATTCGGCCTCCACTCGTCCAAGAGCACCAAATTGCCCCTAATCGGCATTGTCCTCTGGCAATGTTAATGTAAAATAAAATAAAAGGAAGAACATATCCTATCCCTAGATTATCCGTTGGACATGGCAACTCTGCAGTACCCACGGATTTCCATACCAAAATTTAGAAAGGGTCCAAATGATAATAGTTCCCTCTTTCTTTTACAATGGAGAAAGATACAAAAAGGAAAAATTCTCACTTTTTCTTATTATGACAATTCCTCATCAACAAATCTTAGACTATCCTCTCATACACAGGCATACCCACACACATAGCTATTCATTTGACGGATTTACTCATTTGCTTTTGGATCATTTCAGGGCGTATGAACACCAAAATGCATATAAATGTAGACAACCACATTTATAGCTATGGAAGGGGTGAGCTATAAGGATACATTTTTACCATTCCAAACTCGATAAATTTTATCCCCAATGCATATTGCCTTGTCGTAACTTACCGTAGCATGAGTAATCAGCATGTGTGTGGATACTTTATTATTTTATTCGCTCCTAATTGGATGCTTCGATATTCTGCAAATCCTATCTCAAATAAAAATCACCTACTAGAAACTTAACTCACAGCAAAACATTACTCCATACTTCCAAGAAGAAACTAACCGAAGAATCTACATGGAAACAATCTAAGTCTCCATGAAAATACACAAAAAAAAATCATCAAAAGATCTGAAGCCGATCCAATCATATTAGTAATCGTTGAAGAGATGGCAATATCCTGAATCCCTATTCATCGCGTATTCACAAAAGCTTAATGCCTTCATGTGTCATGGGAAAATGACTGGTGAAGACCTCACCATCCTCCACGAATTCGGTTGGTATATGAAAAGAATGTAATATCTCTATTCCTCAACTACCTAATTCGTACTACCCTACAGTACACTAAGCGAACTGGAGCGCATTAACCCGAGAGGTGTGTTGAGGTTGTCGCCGATCGACCACCGCGTTGATATGCAGCATTGCCCCACTCCACTCAAGAGCAAAAGGGAGGTGGATTCTTGCTGTGGGATCGCGACGGTGCTACTAGGTATGGATGTTAATATACCCCTTTCTTTCTGATAGACTAAGGATTGATACAACGATTACATAACTCCGATGATCTGCATAATCCATCTCCGATCCATAGGCCAGAGATACTCATCAATTAGATGTGTTGGCGTTGATAGCTAGGAGAAGAGTTTTGGTTTTTGCACTTCCAGGAGCCTCTCAAAACAGTAACTTCTTCCTAAACCGCAAATAGTAGTAAACTCTGAATAGTTTAAAAATACAGATATCTTTCGATGTAAGAAGATATCTAGAGCTAACAAGAACCTTATCTCTACCATGCTCTCATACTCTATAGATTGTAGGTACGAAGTGTCTAACAAATTGGCGGGTTGTCTAAGATGTAGACGACAACCCCTGTCTCATAACCCACCCTTTCCAAAGAAGATCATCTCCCTCTTTGAACCATGGTTCCTCATGGACAGGCAATCAATATTTTAGTGAACCCCTTAATCGGAATGTAGGTCAAGCCTGAAATATATAACTAAACCACTGTACTAAATTAACCCATCAAAATATCATAGTCCAGGCAACGAAGACGAAAAAATACCAAATAGGGGAAAAGATTCGTGTAGAAGCCAAAATTGGTACAGTTGTAGGGAAAGGTGTCCTTAACAACATACTTAAAGTACAGGGGGTGGGGGGGGGGGTGGAGTTAACGGTGGGGGGTCTTTTTTCAAATTTCGTTAATAACTCAAAAACCACTGCTTCTAAAAAAAATGTCCACGTACTTAATTACTCTACATACAATTCTCTACAATAAAGATTCTGTACACTTTTTTGATCGGATCAAAGCTTTAGGAAATATGGAGGGGGTAAATAGAAAATTAAAATCTAAACAGTTTTTATTGTTAAAAATTAATTGTTTAATTTTAAAAATTAAGTTTTTATGGTTAAAAATGAAATAATCACAGCTTAATGATATAATATTGAACATTAAATTTCGTCTAAATCGAAATTTTCATCATCTTCGAAATTACTTTCGACGGGGGCTCCGTTAGTGCATGAGCCGATGCAGCCGCAGGCACTGGAGCACGTAATCCCTGCTTTGCGGCAACCGCAGCGCACCTCACACCCAGTCGTGCATCGGCTAAATATCATGTTCAAAACGGATTTAGGTGCCACAGGGCTTAACTGCGTAAAGGATCCCATCTTATCCCTTCACCCAACCCCATTGGATGGGTGGTAGGGGGTTGCCGAGCCACTGTTGTACCTCTAAGAAAAGAATGATACTAACGTAAGTATTCATCACAAACTAATATTTGTAAGGTGGAGAATTAACTATATGTAAATGAATTTACCTGTAGATATACTCTGAGCGAGTGTTGCTTTGAAGCTGCTCTGGTGGGAGGAAGAGTGGCCATGTCTGACTCGGGCTTTGCTGACGCCTTCAAAAACGCTGAGTACTTATGTTTGTTCAGGTTGTCTTGATTTACAAGCGCTTTGTATGCAGCCAATAAAAGCTTCTCGCCTGTTCAATATCCTCAGGTGATGCTGAGGGTTCAGTGAATATTGCTGAAATGTCTTGAGTGATTGCAGGGTTTTCTGTGAAAAGCTTAGCGATTCCTACTGTAACGAGTGTAACGAAGATTCGGAATAGAAAATAAATAAAAAACAACTTTTTTTCTAAAAAAAAGGTTCCCGAGAGGGTATACTATTTCTTTATTTTTTCTTTGTTCAAAAAGTCTTTTTTTAAGTTTTAGTTCCTATTCGTTGCTTTTGCGTAACTCCCCAAAAACATCTTTTTCGGCTCCTTTTATCCTCATCTCTATTTTCCAATAAACTTCCACTCGCCGCGCTGAAACTTCCAATAAAATTTTGACATCTTTCAAGTGTCTGTCAACTTTTTCGAATTTTTTGCTGTCAATAAATTACCGCGTGTTAAGTTTTTTTTATTTAATCCTTTGTCAAAATTGGCTGATGTCCCTGGGAGCCCCGGTGGTCCTGGGTAAAGGTAGAGGCATTGTGGGCAACGTCCAGTGATGCAAATTATTATTGAAATGGTGTTGGTGCTGTGCGCCTGTCAAGTGGCACCTTGCATTTATTTAGCTTCGTAACACAACTCCCCCCTTAAGAACTCAAGGTTCCATTCGTGTTATCTTGACGAGCTGCATATGGAGATATCCGGTTGATGTGAACAACTTTGGTGGCCTTTTTTCCTGACATCTGTATTTTGACGAGAAGATCCGATATTTTGTGAATGATTTTATATGGGCCTTCCCATTCGCTTTGAAGCTTTGGACTTTTACCCTTATGACGTTTGGGATTATGCAGCCACACGTCTTCTCCTACCTGAAAAGAAGGAAGATTACTTCTAAGGTCCAGGTACTTCATTTTTTCCGAGGTTCGTTTAAGGTTATATCGCACAGTTTTACACACGTTTTCCATTTTCTCCAACAGGCCTTGCAAATAATCTGGGGGAGATTTTGATAAGTCACTTGGGACGCCAAACTCAAAGTCCGCTGGCAAACGAAGCTCTCTACCAAGAAAAATGTGTGCAGGAGAAAATCCAGCAGATTCGTGAATAGACGTACGATAAGCGAGGAGAGCAAGAGGCAGATATTCGTCCCAATTAAGCTGATTTTTATCGACAAATTTTGCCAGATAGTCCAGTAAAGTCCGGTTAAACCGCTCCACCATGCCATCTGATTGCGGGTGCAATGGAGTTGTCCTAGTCTTTTGTACTCCCATTCTATCCAAAGTCTTTCGGAATACTTTGGCTTCGAAATTTCGCCCTTGGTCGGAATGGATTATATGTGGAACTCCGAATCTGCAAAAGACAGAGTTAATCAACTTATCAACAATTGTTATGCTTGTTTGGTCTGGAAGGGTAAAACATTCGGGCCATTTCGAGAAATAATCCATCACGACAACGATATATCGATTTCCTCTTGATGAACGTGGCAGAGGACCTAAAACATCTATAGCCACTCTTTCAAATGGTGCTCCCATGACTGACGGTTGTAATGGCCCACACACTCTTCGTTGTGGTCCTCTTCTTGATCCGCACTCCTTGCAAGTGGAACACCAGTACTCCTTCCAATCCAATAAAATCTTGAATCTACTTTCTTCAGTGTTTTCTTTCTTCCTAGATGACCACCGGTTGGTGAATTATGGAGTGAAGCTAGTACGTCTGGTATCATGGAACGAGGAATGATAGGGAGGAAAACGGTGGACCCATCATTTTTATGCCATATTCGCATAAGTATCCCCTTTTTCAGGCACAAAGATTCAAACTGCGTCCAGTACGTTTTGACAGCTGGGCTTTCCTGTAAAATCAAATCTTTGGATGGTCGGCAGCCTTCGTTTAACAACCGATCTATCAAAGCCAAATCGGTATCAGCCTCTTGTTTTTCTTGCAGATTGATTGGAATTGTTTGCGTTACCAAAACCTTTTCTTGGCCATCTATAATAGTTTCCTTATTCTCGCAGTGCTTGCATTTTCCACACAGCCTCCTTGAGAGCGCGTCGGCATTTCCGTGTCTTGGTCCTAGTCGGTGTTGAATCGTGAAGTCGTACAGTTGAAGTCTTTCCAACCATCTCGCCATCTGCCCTTCGGGTTCTTTGAAATTGAAAAGCCAGCGTAGAGAAGAATGGTCCGTGCGTAAGAGAAAATGACGTCCGTATAAGTAGTGGTGAAAGTGTTTCGTTCCGAGAACTACTCCCAGAAGCTCTCGCCTGGTGACACAGTAGTTTCGCTCTGCTCGGTGTAGAGTTCTGCTATAGTAGTCGATGACTACCTCAGTTCCACACTGGATTTGGCTTAAAACTGCTCCGATTCCTACGTTTGAGGCGTCTGTATCTAAAATAAAGAAACCATCAGAAATTGGATATCCTAAGATCGGTGCTGAGGTAAGTCTTTTTTTTAGCTCCTCAAATGCGTGTTGACAATCTTTCGTCCACAGGAACTTCCGTTTTTCTTCAGAAAGCTGTGAAATGGGTTGGGCGATAGTCCTGAAACCTTGTACGAATTTCCGGTAGTAAGAGCAAAGGCCGAGGAAGCTGCGGACTTCTCTTTTTGTGGCTGTGGCCACTCTCGTACGGCTTGAATTTTCTTGGGATCGGTATGCAACCCGTTTGATGACACGACGTGCCCTAAGTATGCCACCTCTTTTTGGAAGAACTTGCACTTTGACGGACTGAGTTTTAGACCTGCATCTTTAAGGCGAACGAAGACTTCTTCTAAATTGTAAAGATGAGTAGAAAAATCACGAGAACAAACGATTATATCATATAAATAAAAAAGTGCTGTTTTCCAAGAAAGACCTTTGAAGACAACATCCATTACCCTCTCAAAAGTTGCCGGGCCATTACAAACTCCAAATGGCATAACACGAAATTGCCATAAACCGTTTCCATCTGAGAATGCTGTCTTCTCCATGTCGCTGGGGCTCATTTCCACTTGCCAATACCCACTTTGTAGGTCCATGGTAGAAAACCACTGTGCACCAGCTAGAGCGGCAAAAAGTTCATCGATCTTGGGGAGTGGATATGAGTCTTTCTTAGTGGCTTCATTAAGGCGACGGTAGTCGACCCAGAATCTGGTAGTCCCATCCTTTTTTTTTACGAGGACAATAGGTGCAGCCCAAGGACTTGATGAAAGCTCAATCACGCCCTTGTGCAGCATTTCTTCGATGAGTTTTCCAGCTTCCTCTCGTTTTGCAAGAGGGATCCTTCGGGCTGAGACCTTAATGGGGGCAGCATTGCCGGTATTAATTTCATGTTTGGCCTTGGAAGTCCTACCGTAATCTAATGGATTCATTGAGAAAACATCTCTGAATTTTCCGATTAAATCTTTGAATTTAAGTTTTTCGTTAGGTGACAAATAGTCTACTTCAAAATTTAACTCTGATTCTCTTTTTCTTTGAACCCCTGGTAGCTCACATATTTCTGCAGCTTCTGTTCTGCCCAGAACCATTCCTGATGGCAGTATTTGTTCGTAGGGGGAAGTATTTACAAGTCGTATGAAAGTTTTTGGCATTCGTGGGTCAACGAGGCAACGCGCTAGTATCACTGCTTTTGGTAAGGTAGCACTGTCGGAGGGTTCCACAAGCACAGCTTTTTGACCAGGTAGAGAAAATGATGGTACTTCAATTATGGTTTCTGCACTCGGAGGTAACCGCTGTTCGGTTGCTGTATATACAAGACGGGTGCTGCTTACGCTGGGTAGTTCAAGCTTACATATCTTGCCACCAACTTCTAGACACAAATCAGCACAGTCAAGACGACATTGGTGATTTATTAGAAAATCTAGTCCAAGGATGGCTGGAACCTCTTGCGTGTTGAGAATGACAAATTGTAACGATACGAGACCATTATTCACGATACTTCAAGCGATCTCCTACAAGACCCCACACAGTGGTCTCATTTTAGACGCTATTCGGTAACGTGAATAGAAATAATGAAAACCTGAAAATGAAAGAAGAATGATAAAACGGACCTTACATTACCTCTAATCGTCTGATGAGAGACCACAGCCTCTACTAGACGCTTTACCGGCGTTGGCTAAAGGTTACCACAGTAACTATTTGTGACCTCCCTGATGTCTGTCAGAGACCTGTGACTATTCAATTACTCCAACTGCCAATCTTACTTCTCTATGTTCGTCCATTCATTTTCCGATATTTCACTACTTCCCCTTTCCACTTACAGAAACTTACTCTCTTCGATCATATCTTACAATCTTTATTCTGACCTTAGATGGACTAGTTTGCCACTCTACTACTATAACCACAACAAAACCCAAGACAAAACCTAATAACTCACTACAAAACCAAATTCTCTAAGGAATGTACACTGGTTCGGTCGCCTTGGACACTAGCTCCAGTGTGATCCCTTAAAGGATCCAAAGTGGAAAGGCTGTAACTCTGTTCAGACTACAAAACTCGCTCATAGAAAACTCTCTCTATGACAGCGCGTCTACTTAGTTGAGACAGAGAAACAATTGGGTTGCGATCGACCTTCGCATCCGGTTCGCACGCACACCCTTGACTAGCTCATGAGGGTCGTGCATTCTTGCTCAGGGATCGACAACGTTGTTACCTCTTTTTAACCAGTGCGAACCTACTGAAGTTTGGATGTTAAAAACTCAGAAAAACGAAATTAAATATTCTTGCTGAGGCCTGATCAACAAACGCTGAGATTTAAATAGTCCTGAAAGTATAATTGAGTTGGAAGGCCTACTCAACCTGGAAAGTGTATTGTAAAAGACTGTTTAGAGAACCGCACTAATAGCGAGCCGCTATACTGAAAAGTATCCTTAGATGTCCGAGGATGAAGCGCTATGGCTCAGTCAGCTTATCACGCGCAAGTAACTAATGATTGCAGCTGACTAGTGGAGTAGGTCAGCACCTACTCACACTCTTATAAACGGGGAAGGAGGAGAAGATGTTATGATTACCTCCCTCTGGCCTCTGTACCCACCCATGAGGGGGGCTCGAATCATCTTCCGCCATTGACCCACGGTGCCAAGTGAACCAAAAGTATGTCACTATATAAATGTTTAGGGCCCCCATAAGTGATAAACGACAAGCAAAAAGACTTGCCTAAACCATCACACTATATCAACACGACGACCTATTCGCCAACGAAACTGCAAATTATAATACCAACACTACACTACACCCCGATATGTTTACTCGTCTTAGTCCATCCACCTCCGAGGTATGTCCACCCCTCCCAACGTACTTACGCAAAAATCATCTTATCTAAAGAAAACTCTGAAAAGTCCAACAAAGTCTCATAATACCACTGTCTGCACAGCATTAAAAACTCTACAAAATTTTTGTTATCAAAACGTTATAAAAATTCTGTCTTTTATTAAATTTTCTTAAATCTAAACAATCTTAAATATGTCAAATCTGAACTAAAATAGCTTGACCTATTAATCTTAAATCTATTAATGAAGTTAAATGTTTCTTAACTAAACTTAAAGTGACTCGAGAAAAGTTAAATTTTTACTCAAATACTAAATTGCGTTATCGTGAAGTTCGACTGTATGTGAAGCTACTTCTTGGCTTCATACAATCTTGAATCTTTTTTTTATCTTTATGTCAAAAAAAAAAGTAATACGCCGAGGAGCAATGTACATCAAGTATCATTAAACTTGGCTCGTTTTATAACACTATTTGAGTGGATTCGAAAAAAAAAATGTTTTTCGCGAGCTTTTAAAAATTCTTCACGAGATTTTGTTTCTGATAGTTTTTAACTCAGAAGTAATTATTATCAAATAACGATGAACTAGGATAAACCAAGTTACTAGACGACACAAAAAAAAAACTGAACTATACGGTTGGATTGATACTAATGATTCTATACGATGATGTGAAAATTCTAACGAATCCCAAAAAGAGAGATACCAAAACATGGAACGTTAGTCCAAGGGTTTATGTTGTTGGAAAAAAGACAAGGGAGATAGTAGGAGAGACAGATTATATCAATGATTAAAAATATGGTTTATTTCAATGATTGACTCTACACTAACCATATGTAAGATCATGTTTCTATAATGCTACTCTAACCTTGCATAATATCGTTTCCTTTCTTAAAACAATATAGAGTGAACTTCCACTCCATAAATTATTTTCACACAAAAGAAGATGTAATATCTTCGAGTGACCGGTGTAGCGTCACCGTACTGTAAACGTAGGTTTACGAAATTTTGATGTTATCCAAAGCAAACGGATACGTCACAACATATACACAAATAGGTGCAGTACATAACAAATTGAAGTAGGTCAACGTAAATGTACCTTCAAATTCCGTTAAGGAAAGAGAATAACTCTTAGAGTATCTACAAATTAAGTCTCCAAAAGACTTCCAGCTGGATATGAAACAATCGTTAAAGCTGAAGTGAGTAATAATTAAGTGAGAACCAAAAATGTTCTAAAAGAAAAAGTGTCTAGGGTGTTATAAACAAACCACTAAGACAGTGCTAATCAAACAAAAAAAAAGTATCGAAGAATGAAAAGAAGTGGTGTCGTGAAGATGCGTACACAGGACAGATTAGCTTGACAGAGATAGATTTTAGCAGAGTGATCCCAAGGAACAGTGAGTATATGGATATAGCTAGGCGCTATAATCGACGGAATACGTAAAGTATTCTCGAGAGAAATCGCTTAAGAATTTCAAAACACCGTAATAAAAGTACGATCCGTACGCACAAATTCAACTTAAGAATCGTCAGGAATATTTACAAAAAGTAATTTAGTAATCTATCTTTGATTTTAAGATAATAAAAAGTATCGCCGTGAAGGCCGGTAAGTATGAAAGAACACACAAAGTATTCAGTGAGTTCAAAAAAAACTGCACAATATAAGTGAAAACTTCAACTTTCTTCTCTTGGTCACAAATGCACAAACACAAATTTACACAAAGTCAAATTATTATTTAAAATTCACTTTCATATTACAAATTCTTCTCATATATGGTAAGTATAACTATAATTCTACACTATAATATGAATAATATAAATATATATATATATATATAGGGTACGTAGATATTCTGCAAGCAGGAGTATTTCTTGATGTGCTTTTTTTTTTTTTTAGCACGAAATATGTAGGGCTCCACCGTCCGTGGGCGTTTTAACGTCGCGTTAGGTTTATATCAAAAGTATATTTCGCTTCTTGTGCGAGTATGGATCTCTATAGCAGCTAGAGTCTCTTTAGATCGTTGAGACTTCTCTCGGTATGTTCGTATTTTTAAGGGGCAATATATATATATATAATTGTTACCTGGAGTTCCACAAATTAAATCAATGGATTACCCAGAAAGTGGTTTCGTTTCTTTTTTTTTTTATTAAAAAATTTTAAGCGTATGACTGATGAACGAGGTGGGTGCTTTCACATAAGAAAGACCATAATATGGACGGCCATGTGGTTCTGTTTGTCTGACCAGAAAAACACATGCCTCGCTGACGAAGTTAGGATGAATCCCTCGTGGGCGGTAAGTGCTTCGGATGCGTCATATATTGATGCGCTCCTACTTCACTTTAACCGTATCGTTGGTTAAAGTTGTATGCTGAGTGCCTACCCAGGACTTAATGATGAAATTTCTTAGTAATCATGCAACCTGATTCGTGCATTTCCACGCTGCCATGACCCTGAATGTCATGTGCACAAAAAATTTTCATGTGGGCCAACTTCTTACCCCAGATTTGAACCCTAGCGAAATGAGAAATAATATTCTATAATCACTGTTCTTGATGTGATAAATGTGTGGTACATCCTTTAAAATTAAAGAGATCTAGCCACGAAAAAGGAAAATCGTCGTCGAGCACATGAAAATGGCCGACGTAAAAAAAAAAAATATTTTTGCCTACCTTCTAAAAAGGGAAAATTCCTTATTCTGCTACTTCTAAATTGCTCCTGGCAATTTAATTTATCATATTTATGATAAAAAAAACTTCCTATTAAATATGCACACGCGAGTAAAATATGTTTCTCAATATTAAATGAAATTAAACTCTGCTGCACAAAAGAATACTATTAAATTCTTACAAAAACTTTTTAGAGAAGTGAATTGATTGCGGGTTGAAAATATAATGAATGAGACCAGTGCTGTCGTTTTGCAAAGTTGAAGGGTAGCACTTTTTACAGATTTTGGGGAGCATTTCCGGAACTTGGGGAGCCCTTATAAAATTGCACATATTTTATATTTAAAAAAATGCACTAAAAAAGCATAGAATTCGCCAGGGACAATACAATAAACCATTTTTATTTGTAGAAGCATTTTTATTCTTTTTTAACATAACAGATAGCTTAAAACACTAAAAAATTCACAGTGGGTTATTGTTTAAAATTTATATACATAGTAAGATAATACTTTCAATATTATACTAGCGAAAAATATACTTAAAATAAAATAAATAAATCTTTCATGAGTTAAGAATGTAAATGAATTCAATGGTTAAAAAAAAATTGCGTAAACTTTTTTAATTTAACATTCAAACTTTCATTTAAGATATTAACGAAAAATACTATGTGATATAAAAGTAAGAACAAAAACAAAACAAAAACACTTGATTACTTCGAAACAGTAAAAATCGAATTGTTTTTGAGAACTTAGGAACATAAGTGATTCCTAGGTTCTCAAAAACAATTGGTTTTTTACTATTTCAAAGAAATCAAGTGCTATCAGACAAACCAAACCAAAAAAATGTTCAAATGGAAAATTTGGTGTATGTTATGGTTCGATTTAAAACACAAATGCTACACATCGATGGCAACTAACTCGGAGAAATATTTTTGCTAGTAAAAATTTCAATTAAACTAATACTTTCTGTTAAAAGTGTATTTAATTATTTTTCTCTTATAATATTATAACAGACAAATTTATTATAACATTTTTAACAATAAGTATAAGTTCAATTTAAATTTTTAATTGCAAAATAAATTCTCTGAGTTAGTTGCCATCGATGGGCTTAGCATTTGTGTTTCAAATAAAATCATAACATAACATTTTCCATTTGAAAATTTTTCCAGTTTGGTTTTTCAGATCGTTATAACTGGCCCCTTAAATGAATAAAAAAAAAACACTACACAAAAGGAAATAAAATCCAAAATTTAGAAAATACAAGTATTCATAAAAAAACATTAAAGGCATTAATAAATTGATAAGTTATTAGCATGATTCGGAATGTAAATAATTTAGTAAAGAAAATATAATACAACAATAAACTGACTTAGTGACAATCCTTTTTTTTGTATTTGGAAATTAAAGTCTTAGACGGTTGCCACTTTTCAGCGAAGTTGTTGTTTAAAAGCTCTTTTGCTGTTAAAATAGCGTTGACTGTTTCTATTTGCAGACAGTTTCTCTTTTTGTCTTTTATTAGACTACCTAACATCCGAAAATTTTCTTTCAGCAGTTGCACTACTATGTGGAAAAGCGATAATTGTTCCGACAAACTATTTTACTAGAGGAAACATAGTCTCATTTAATGCATTTCTGGCTTTAAATATATTTTGGTAAAAATCTTTAAACGCTAAGTCATTTGACACAAAAGATTGGTTAAGAAATAGCCGCCATTCCTCGTCTAGTTTTTCAAACTCTGACTCTTCTATTAAATTTGGAAAAAAGAGTTATCAAAGGCACTAAACTTGGTGCTAAATTTTTGGGGTCGATACCTTGTACTGCTATTAAAACTTTGTCATCAAATTTTATTCGATTCATTACTTGTTATATATCTATAGTATTCCATAAAGTAATATTAAACAAAAACACCATTCTTCAAAAAAAAAAACACATTTGAAGATTATTTTTTTTAATTTTCTAAATTTAAATTTGGGGAGCATTTTCGGGACATGGGTAGCATAGTAACTCCTTCCTCAGCAAAGGAGCCAAATGTTACTATAGTAGCCACTCCGACAGCACTGAATGAGACATAGACAATTCTGTGAGGCCACGCCTCTGTCTGGTTTTCTATGGAAAGAATTTACCGCGTTCTTTTGTTAACAATAGGGTTAACGTTCTGTTTTGTTAACAAAGTGAAGTGCGTTTAGTATCGGGTAGCAAATAAAGCTACTTCAAACTGACAGATATAATAAGGGATATAATGTGTCAAATGAAAAACTATCGTGTTCTGTCAATTTATTTCGGTCCTATAACGTATAATAGAGGTTATTTAGTAACTTAGTGCCATTTATTTAACAGGATGCCACTTTTTTTGTACATGTCAAATTTTGACATTTGACGTATTTTCTTTCGAAAATTGGTTCAAAATTGACACATTTGGTTACTACCTCAGTTGCTGTTGTGGACATGACGTTAATTCATGTTTTCAAGTGGGTTGACAACAAAATATTGTTATACTCAACTGACAGTTCAGATATTGTAAAGGGTTCTGATCAGGAGTTGTCAGAAATGATCTAAAAATGGTTTTGACAGGTGACTAAGGTTTTATCCGTACTATTTCACGTACTTCACATGTCAACTGACATTGCCTGTCAAAAATAAAAAGTACGTCAGTTTTAGTCAAACTGACCCTAATGGTATATTTGTTCGGAACGGGTTTTCACTAATGCATTGGACATGCATTTTGCATTTCTTCCAGTGGAATTCCAGAAGAACACCGAAGATACGTACGAAAGAGATGGAAAGAAGCGTCTAATTGTAAGAATGGTAACAACAAAAGAAAGACGAAAATGCCGGAAGTGTCTGGCAGCCATAATCCCATTGCGCAACATCATGTATCAATAGAATCTTCTAGAAATGAGTGCGTCTGAGCTCTGAACAAATATTTTCCACTTAGGATTTTTTTATTGCGGGCAGTGTTCGAACATACGAACACGATGTTCGGGATTTGGACAAATGCTTCCCAAATTCCGTACTCTGGTGGTGAAAAATGAGAGATAAAGGATGTTTCGAAAATTTTTGAAATTTCCCGATCTCTGAAGGGAAATGTCGTTAGGTAGAAAAACATAAGATGTTACCCGAAATTACCGCAAGGTGACACCAGTGTTGCGGTGACAAACTTTTCCCTACAAATCTCAAGAATCGAGACAAGTGTCACTTGGCTAGATGCTTGTGAAAAAGGACAACTTGTGTCTACCTATACTATATGTGTCTCTACTAAACTTCCTTCAAAAAAAAAACTTCGAAACTCCTAATTCCTCACCTCATCTGTTCACTATCTCAACTACCACTACCGTACTAACAGCGTCAGAAGAAAAGACTAAATCAAGAATTCGATTTCTACAATTCAATTATTTATACAGCTTACCTGCTGTAAGTCAGTAGAGGTTATGTTGTCCAAAAGAAGTTCCTGTTCGAAGAAGTAAAGGAAGCTTCTAAATAGGACTCGTCTTCTAAAGGAGTCCAAGTAATGTTAGGGAAGTTAAAGTCACCCAACAGTAAAATGTTAAAAATAAAAAGTAGTTCCTTTGGCCTTGTGTGCGTTTCGCCCAAGCATGAACGGTGGGCTAATCAGTTAGATGCCGTTCATACTCTTCTAAGACGCACATGTTCACAATTCTTGCTACACCAGAAAGCCAATCTGTCGATGTCGGCTTGCAATTCTACGCGGTCATTAGCTGAGTTAATAGATTTTAAAATTTTCATATCATCAGCGAAAACAAGGATCTCACTAGTATGAAAACACGAAATTACGTCATTGATAGCGAGTATAAACAGTAACGGACCAAGATGGCTGCCTTGTAAGACTGATTTTGCTGGGAAAGGGTAGGAATACGAATTTATGAACTTGACTATGTATGATCTGTTTCGGAGATATGAATATATCCAATTAAGAAATCCTACAGGGAAACCTAAAGCTTTCAACTTGAAAATAATGATTTCATGTGAGAGTTGCTCAAAAGCTTTTGGGAAATCTGTGTGGATACAATCCAGCTCATGTCCACTCTCTAATGCCCTTGAGCACTTGTTCATAAAGGGTCATAAGTTTGTGACAGTAGACCGCTTCTGCATGAAGCCGTGTTGTTGATGGCAGATTAAATGTTTGCAGAAAAACGTTATACTATCACAAACTACTTGTTCGAAAAGCTTTGGAATAGAAGACAGTTTAGAAATCGGTCTGTAGTCGGTAACATCGGACTTATTACCCTTTTTGAAAACGGGAGTAATGAATGAATCTTTCCATACTTGAGGAAATTTACCGGACCTAAGGGATAGCTTGAAAAGGAATTGCAAGGGAGAACCTAAAACGGAGGAACATTTTTTTTATATTATGGGAGGAATGCAATCAGGACCGCGAGAGTAATCATCTTTCAGCAATAAAAGATAATGCAAAACTTTATCATTATCAATTTGGATGTTGTTAAAAAAGGCTTGGGGGAAATCACGGGAGTAATCAAAGAAATCAACGTCTATATTGACAGGTTTAAAACTCTTCAAAAAGTGCAAGGATCAGAAATTGAAAGGCTTTTAATGTGAGACTTATTCCGTTTGTTGCGTAGAGATTTAAGCTCTTTCGTGTACCACGGATGGCTGGAGTTGATATTTTTAGATATTTTAAGAAGAATTGAGTTTATCAATCAGCTATTGAAAATTTCGTAGAATTGAGTAACTACGTCGTCAATGTTAGAGCAAACATGAATATTCGGAATATTAGAATCACTCAAATTGTCGTAAAGTCAATTTCACGGAAATCAAGTGAATAAGAAGAGTTTTCAGCATTACTGTTATTAAGTAAATTGCTGCTCATATCAAATAAAATGCACGACTGGGTCGCACGAACTTGCTCTTATGATAAGCAATTGCTTATTGTGGCTGCATATATGGCTATTAAAAAAATTTAAATAATTTCGAAAATTCTTTGATTTTTTAAATTAGTTTAAGAGTTTTCTCGGAAAAACAAAGTATGCAATCAAATTTCGAAGCTATACGTAAATCTAGGAAAAAAAAAATATTGAAAATCGTTCGACCAGTTTTTTTTTAAAAAGGTTATTTTTGAAAAACTTTTCCAAAAAATATTTTGAAATTTATTTGGGTATGCAAATATATGGCAATCTGTAGTTTACATTTGAAAAAATAATTAAAAAAAAAATCAATATACCAGTTTCCAACATATTTCGAAAACCAAAAATTTTTTTGAAAAAATTATAAAAAATCAAAAAAAAAAGTTTTTGAAAAATTTGAAATGCCATATTAATAAAATTATAAATGACTTCCTGTGGCCAAAATTTTATTGAAATCAAATGTATAGTTTACGAGAAAATTTGATTTGAAAATACTGGTTCTATGAGAGGTACCGTTATAAGACAAATTTTGAAAAATATTTTCCAACCAAAAGATAGACTGTCTTACAAAAATAGCATCCTGAAAGTTTTATCAAAATCGTTAGAGCCGTCTTTGAGAAAATCAATTTTTTTCTTCACGATTGTATGGCAGGTGCCGTTATTTTTGGGCTTAGAGCAAAAATAAAAAATATGTTCCGAGGGACGGCCAAATAAATCCTAGATACCAAATTTGAAGCAAATCGGCCCATCCGTTCAGGCTCTAGAAGCGCGAACAGACAGACAGACAGACAGACAGACAGACAGACAGACAGACAGACGGACGGAATTCCCAGACCCACTTTTTTCGACTTCTCTATCATCGTAATATCATGTGTGATTGTTATCTCGAAATTTTTTTTCTGCACGAATCCATAACTTGCCTTATAGTACCTATAATCGCAAGTAAAAATATATCTAATGTATGATGGAAGGAGTCTGCATTAGAAATGGGAGAGGTAGATTCTACCACTACCGTACTAACAGCGTCAGAAGAAAAGACTAAATCGAGAATTCGATTTCTACAATTCAATTACTTATACAGCTTACCTGCTGTAAGTCAGTAGAGGTTATGTTGTCCAAAAGAAGTTCCTGTTCGAAGAAGTTAAGGAAGCTTCTAAATAGGACTCGTCTTCTAAAGGAGTCCAAGTAATGTTAGGGAAGTTAAAGTCACCCAACAGTAAAATGTTAAAAATAAAAAGTAGTTCCTTTGGCCTTGTGTGCGTTTCGCCCAAGCATGAACGGTGGGCTAATCAGTTAGATGCCGTTCATACTCTTCTAAGACGCACATGTTCACAATTCTTGCTACACCAGAAAGCCAATCTGTCGATGTCGGCTTGCAATTCTACGCGGTCATTAGCTGAGTTAATAGATTTGAAAATTTTCATATCATCAGCGAAAACAAGGATCTCACTAGTATGAAAACACGAAATTACGTCATTGATAGCGAGTATAAACAGTAACGGACCAAGATGGCTGCCTTGTAAGACTGATTTTGCTGGGAAAGGGTAGGAATACGAATTTATGAACTTGACTATGTATGATCTGTTTCGGAGATATGAATATATCCAATTAAGAAATCCTACAGGGAAACCTAAAGCTTTCAACTTGAAAATAATGATTTCATGTGAGAGTTGCTCAAAAGCTTTTGGGAAATCTGTGTATATACAATCCAGCTCATGTCCACTCTCTAATTCCCTTGAGCACTTGTTCATAAAGGGTCATAAGTTTGTGACAGTAGACCGCTTCTGCATGAAGCCGTGTTGTTGATGGCAGATTAAATGTTTGCAGAAAAACGTTATACTATCACAAACTACTTGTTCGAAAAGCTTTGGAATAGAAGACAGTTTAGAAATCGGTCTGTAGTCGGTAACATCGGACTTATTACCCTTTTTGAAAACGGGAGTAATGAATGAATCTTTCCATACTTGAGGAAATTTACCGGACCTAAGGGATAGCTTGAAAAGGAATTGCAAGGGAGAACCTAAAACGGAGGAACATTTTTTTTATATTATGGGAGGAATGCAATCAGGACCGCGAGAGTAATCATCTTTCAGCAATAAAAGATAATGCAAAACTTTATCATTATCAATTTGGATGTTGTTAAAAAAGGCTTGGGGGAAATCACGGGAGTAATCAAAGAAATCAACGTCTATATTGACAGGTTTAAAACTCTTCAAAAGTGCAAGGATCAGAAATTGAAAGGCTTTTAATGTGAGACTTATTCCGTTTGTTGCGTAGAGATTTAAGCTCTTTCGTGTACCACGGATGGCTGGAGTTGATATTTTTAGATATTTTAAGAAGAATTGAGTTTATCAATCAGCTATTGAAAATTTCGTAGAATTGAGTAACTACGTCGTCAATGTTAGAGCAAACATGAATATTCGGAATATTAGAAGCACTCAAATTGTCGTAAAGTCAATTTCACGGAAATCAAGTGAATAAGAAGAGTTTTCAGCATTACTGTTATTAAGTAAATAACTGCTCATATCAAATAAAATGCACGACTAGGTCGCACGAACTTGCTCTTATGATAAGCAATTGCTTATTGTGGCTGCATATATGGCTATTAAAAAAATTTAAATAATTTCGAAAATTCTTTGATTTTTTAAATTAGTTTAAGAGTTTTCTCGGAAAAACAAAGTATGCAATCAAATTTCGAAGCTATACGTAAATCTAGGAAAAAAAAAATATTGAAAATCGTTCGACCAGTTTTTTTTTAAAAAGGTTATTTTTTAAAAACTTTTCCAAAAAATATTTTGAAATTTATTTGGGTATGCAAATATATGGCAATCTGTAGTTTACATTTGAAAAAATAATTTAAAAAAAAATCAATATACCAGTTTCCAACATATTTCGAAAACCAAAAATTTTTTTGAAAAAATTATAAAAAATCAAAAAAAAAAGTTTTTGAAAAATTTGAAATGCCATATTAATAAAATTATAAATGACTTCCTGTGGTCAAAATTTTATTGAAATCAAATGTATAGTTTACGAGAAAATTTGATTTGAAAATACTGGTTCTATGAGAGGTACCGTTATAAGACAAATTTTGAAAAATATTTTCCAACCAAAAGATAGACTGTCTTACAAAAATAGCATCCTGAAAGTTTTATCAAAATCGTTAGAGCCGTCTTTGAGAAAATCAATTTTTTTCTTCACGATTGTATGGCAGGTGCCGTTATTTTTGGGCTTAGAGCAAAAATAAAAAATATGTTCCGAGGGACGGCCAAATAAATCCTAGATACCAAATTTGAAGCAAATCGGCCCATCCGTTCAGGCTCTAGAAGCGCGAACAGACAGACAGACAGACAGACAGACAGACAGACAGACGGACGGAATTCCCAGACCCACTTTTTTCGACTTCTCTATCATCGTAATATCATGTGTGATTGTTATCTCGAAATTTTTTTTCTGCACGAATCCATAACTTGCCTTATAGTACCTA
This sequence comes from Platycheirus albimanus, assembly GCA_916050605.2. Lineage (NCBI taxonomy): Eukaryota > Metazoa > Arthropoda > Insecta > Diptera > Syrphidae > Platycheirus > Platycheirus albimanus. Next base: position 189,170,576 of record OU696696.1, read on the forward strand.
TAATCGCAAGTAAAAATATATCTAATGTATGATGGAAGGAGTCTGCATTAGAAATGGGAGAGGTAGATTCTACCACTACCGTACTAACAGCGTCAGAAGAAAAGACTAAATCGAGAATTCGATTTCTACAATTCAATTACTTATACAGCTTACCTGCTGTAAGTCAGTAGAGGTTATGTTGTCCAAAAGAAGTTCCTGTTCGAAGAAGTTAAGGAAGCTTCTAAATAGGACTCGTCTTCTAAAGGAGTCCAAGTAATGTCAGGGAAGTTAAAGTCACCCAACAGTAAAATGTTAAAAATAAAAAGTAGTTCCTTTGGCCTTGTGTGCGTTTCGACCAAGCATGAACGGTGGGCTAATCAGTTAGATGCCGTTCATACTCTTCTAAGACGCACATGTTCGACAAAATCGACACTTATATATCAATCCATACCGCTTAAAAAAATTTTGCTGCATAAAAACACCAACATGCAAACGAACGACATAAAATCTATTGTGGATGGTTGCCTGGTTGAGCATTTAAAAATATTGCAAATAAAACCGACATCTCCGCCATCTCTGTTGAAATACAGCTCTTGCGGACCCAAAATGAACAACTTACGGGACGCTTAGCCGTTGTTGAGAACTATTGCGAGGCACTTGAAAAGCAACTGGAAATCCTACACGAAAAGTCTCACGAGAATACAGTTGTATTGCATTTGCCCCCCGACGAGAAAACAGACAAGGATTATCTAGCAAAACAAACTTGTCTTAGCCTTCTCGATTTAGATGGAAATTCAGAGCTATCTTTTGATAAAACGCAGGAGTTTGTCAATAGATACAACAACAAAACCACGATGGTGTTAAACTTCACTGACAAAATCACTGAGAGGAAAATTGTGGAAGCTGCGCCGAAGCTTAAAGGCACTGGAGTTGTGGTTCATCGAGAACAGTCTTTTCTTTATCGGAAAAAAAGGAGAGCCCTTTTCGATATTAAAACTAAGCTTTTGCTGAAAAACCCGAATGTAAAAATTCTAATCAGAGGATCAAATCTAAGGATAGCCGATTTCTCGTTTTCCCATGATTCGTTACGAGGGCTGAAAATAACAACAAATAATGAACTGTCATTTATCAAAACAACTTTTGGTGAGGACTCAATGTGCTTTTTTGACGACGTTAACGTCAGAGTCAATAATAACAGTTCCAATGCGTTACAAGAGCCATCTGTGAGTCAATATATGAACAAGGAGAATGGTTCGGGTCCCAGGATGAGCCAACATTATCATTCAACGTAGGAAAGAGTTGCCGTCTGCCATGAATCTGTTTTGATTTTTTTTAATTTAAATCTTTACTCTCGAGTGTTGCCAGGCGTTTTATAGAAAAGAAAAAAATCTTTACGCATTTTTCGTTGATTTTAAAGCAGCCTTCGACATCATCAACCGAAGCTCGCTTTTATTTAAACTTGCGGGTATAAGCTTATCGACCAGATTTATTAAAAATTATGAGCATCTTCTTTTGAACCACTGCTGTGGTTAAAAATGGTTTGAATACATCGAAACAATTTGGATCAGAAACGGGTGTCCCACAGGGTTGCATTTTGAGTCCCTTGATTTTCTCTCTTTTTATCAATGACATTGAAGATAATATACCTGGCGTGGTTTTGTTTGGCGATCTACTTATCAAGGTGCTTCTGTATGCGGATGACCTTGTCATTTTAACTGATAGTCCCGTGACACTTCAACTCCAAATTAATAAGTTGAAAAAATATTGTGATCTGTGGGACCTTCAAATTAATACTGCGAAATCAAAGAATATGGTTTTTAGACCCCAAAATCGCAATGCAAGGACTGACCGTTCTTGGAATCTGAATATTTCAAACATTGAAGTAGTTAAGGATTTCAAATACCTAGGACTCACAATTACACACAATTTAAACTTTCGAGCTCACATAAAAGAAAAGCTGACCGTAGCAAAAGCAGCTAGTAACTGTATGAGGTCAAATTTTTTTAATAACAAAATTGTAGACCCGGCTTCAAAGTTCAAAGTGTTTGATGCAACCATCAAAAGCTGTCTTTGTTATGGTAATGAAGTTTATGGCTTCAAGGAGGTAGAGGAAATGGAAGTTATCCAAAGATATTTCTTCAAGCTTATCTTTAGACTTCCATCTAAATATGCCATACAAGTTGAGTCGGGACTACCACCAATTTTCTTAAGAAATTTAAAGGCAAACGCAGACTATATAATAAAACTTATGCAAAGAACTGACAATAATTTGCCGAAAAAGATTCTTCTGACAGCGTTACGCTGTAGATATACTCCTTTTAAAGATTGGAATGAGTTGGCCTCGGAACATAATTTTCGTTTGACGTTGTGTGTGGATAATTTAGACACGTGGAGGACTGAACTCTATGACTGTATCTCTGTAATAGATGACAACATATTTCAGGCATTTCTCAATCGGGCGAGGGAATCCGTTTCTAGAACAGTATACAGTAAACTTAACTTCTGTTTTTGGGAAGGAAATTACTTTCGAAGCGAGTTCACTGTTAGTGAAATGAGTCTCATATTTAAGGCTCGTACGGACTAAGCACTAAGAGCATCAACAGGTTTAACGGTGATTGTGAATGCATTGATTGGAGAATTTGGTGGAGTTGCAGTGTTTCCCATAACTATCCACCCAAATATGGTGTTAATGGCCACTGGAGCTCCGGGTAGTCCACGACGTATTCCTTTGCGAATAATACATCCATAGACGTCTGCTCCAAGTAAAGCATCAATAGGTCTTGGGCTACAAAACATTGGGTCAGCCAAATTAAGATTTTGGAGATGTGCCCAGTTGCCTTTACGGTGTTCTTTAAATACAGCATGATGTGGTACATAATAATGTGACTCAGTACTTGTAGATATTTTACACGCTTCCATGTGACCCATTTTCAAGTACTCATCTAAACAGGTTTAGCTGCGAGTTGTTATCTAGTTTTCTTTGGAGGTATTCGAAGCGTTTTAGAGCACTATTCCTTGATTTACCAAGAATTGGTCCACTTGGACTGAAAAAGGGTAGTTTTACTACATATTGTTTATTTGGTAATCGCAAGAAATTGTTTTAATACAATTTTTGACATTCTTGTTCTTCTTGTGTTTGTGTGATATAGTTTTGCACTTCTTCAGTTTCCCAAAATGTTTGCATCTGAGCACTAAGAGCATCAACAGGTTTAACGGTGATTGTGAATGCATTGATTGGAGAATTTGATGGAGTTGCAGTGTTTCCCATAACTATCCACCCAAATATGGTGTTACTGGCCACTGGAGCTCCGGGTAGTCCACGACGCATTCCTTTGCGAATAATACATCCATAGACGTCTGCTCCAAGTAAAGCATCAATAGGTCTTGGGCTACAAAACATTGGGTCAGCCAAATTAAGATTTTGGAGATGTGCCCAGTTGCCTTTACGGTGTTCTTTGCTTGGTTATTGTTTTTAATGTAAACATGTTGACATCTATTGGTGTATTCTCTGCTTGTGTTGAGCAGAGTTGCAATAGTACTTGTCGCTTGGCGCATGCAGTTTGGTTTTTGTTTAATCCCAACAACTTGTAACCGTTGACAAGCATTTTCGGTAATTTTTTTTTTTTTTGCACTATCAGTTCTCGAGAGTAAGAAGCTTATACCAAGCATTAACTTACAATCAGAGATAAGCCAACACATATTATGTGCTCACTGGCTACATCATTTAGAGCAGGTGTTAGTTGTTAGTAGGTAAAATATACAAATAGCATAACACAAGCACACAAAATAAAAAATAAATAAACAAATACATTTATACAAAATAGATACAAAACATCGAGAACATACAAAACATAAACTATGAGCGGGGTGTACTGGTCTTAAATGTTTTTTTTAGACAAGATTTACTAATATTAAAATCAACAATACTTTTATTTGAGTTAAAAAGCTTGCACATGCGGGTAAGAGGTTCATTCATGCCATAGTTAGTACGGTGTTGGGGACAATGTAATAGCTCTAATCTACGAAGATGATGAGCCCTTTCACGATAATTATAAAACCTACACGTGATAGAAGATCGAGTGAGTCCAAATATCCCGTTAAAAGTTGGTGAATAAAAATAACATCATTGTTAATACGCCTTTGTGACAAAGTTTGAATTTGTAGAAGTTGAAACCGGTGTTTGGGAGGTGGGAGGTTGTAAGGATCTGCCCAGAAGAGACCTTTTAAATCAAATCGAATAAAATTACGCTGAACTGCCTCTATCCTAGATTTATGAACTTCGTAGGAAGGCGACCATACCTGTGATGCATATTCTAGATGGGGGCGAACATGACAGTTATATAAAGCTAGGGTTACATAAGGATTGTGAAATTCCTTCGACCATCTTTTAACAAATCCCAACATGGAATTAGCTTTCTTAACAATAAAGTTGATGTGTTCCGCGAAACTCAAGTCTGGGCTAAAGTTTACTCCCAGATCTTTAAAACTAAAAACGCGATGCAAAACTTGTTGTGAAATGTAATAGTCGTGTGTACTTGGTACCGGTTTCCTTGAAAATGTCATTGTTTGACATTTCGCTGGATTCAGGCTTAAACAATTCTTGCTTCACCAGAAAGCCAATCTGTCGATGTCGGCTTGCAATTCTACGCGGTCATTAGCTGAGTTAATAGATTTGAAAATTTTCATATCATCAGCGAAAACAAGGATCTCACTAGTATGAAAACACGAAATGACGTCATTGATAGCGAGTATAAACAGTAACGGACCAAGATGGCTGCCTTGTAAGACTCCTGATTTTGCTGGGAGAGGGTAGGAATACGAATTTATGAACTTGACTATGTATGATCTGTTTCGGAGATATGAATATATCCAATTAAGAAATCCTACAGGGAAACCTAAAGCTTTCAATTTGAAAATAATGATTTCATGTGAGAGTTGCTCAAAAGCATTTGGGAAATCTGTGTGGATACAATCCAGCTCATGTCCACTCTCTAATGCCCTTGAGCACTTGTTCATAAAGGGTCATAAGTTTGTGACAGTAGACCGCTTCTGCATGAAGCCGTGTTGTTGATGGCAGATTAAATGTTTGCAGAAAAACGTTATACTATCACAAACTACTTGTTCGAAAAGCTTAGGAATAGAAGACAGTTTAGAAATCGGTCTGTAGTCGGTAACATCGGACTTATTACCCTTTTTGAAGACGGGAGTAATGAATGAATCTTTCCATACTTGAGGAAATTTACCGGACCTAAGGGATAGCTTGAAAAGGAATTGCAAGGGAGAACCTTAAACGGAGGAACATTTTTTTTATATTATGGGAGGAATGCAATCAGGACCGCGAGAGTAATCATCTTTCAGCAATAAAAGATAATGCAAAACTTTATCATTATCAATTTGGATGTTGTTAAAAGTGGCTTGAGGGAAATCACGGGAGTAATCAAAGAAAACAACGTCTATATTGACAGGTTTAAAACTCTTCAAAAAGTGCAAGGATCAGAAATTGAAAGGCTTTTAATGTAAGACTTATTCTGTTTGTTGCGTAGAGATTTAAGCTCTTTCGTGTACCACGGATGGCTGGAGTTGATATTTTTAGATATTATAAGAGGAATTGAGTTTATCAAGCAGCTATTAAAAATTTCGTAGAATTGAGTAACTACGTCGTCAATGTTAGAGCAAACATGAATATTCGAAATATTAGAAGCACTCAAATTGTCGCAAAGTCAATTTCACGGAAATCAAGTGAATAAGAAGAGTCTTCAGCATTACTGTTATTAAGTATATTGCTGCTCATATCAAAAAATATATCTAATGTACGATGGAAGGAGTCTACGTTAGAAATGGGAGAGGTAGATTCTACCACTACCGTACTAACAGCGTCAGAAGAAAAGACTAAATCGAGAATTCGATTTCTACAATTCAATTATTTATACAGCTTGTAAGTCAGTAGAGGTTATGTTGTTCAAAAGAAGTTCCTGTTCGAAGAAATTAAGGAAGCTTCTTAATAGGACTCGTCTTCTAAAGGAGTCCAAGTAATGTTAGGGAAGTTAAAGTCACCCAACAGTAAAATGTTTAAAATAAAAAGTAGTTCCTTTGGCCTTGTGTGCGTTTCGCCCAAGCATGAACGGTGGGCTCATCAGTTAGATGCCGTTCATACTCTTCTAAGACGCACATGTTCGATAAAATCGACACTTATATATAAATCCACACCGCTTAAAAAATTTTTGCTGCATAAAAACACCAACATGCAAACGAACGACATAAAATCTATTGTGGATGGTTACCTGGTTGAGCATTTAAAAAATATTGCAACTTAAACCGACATCTCCGCCATCTCTGTTGAAATACAGCTCTTGCGGACCCAAAATGAACAACTTACGGGACGCTTAGCCGTTGTTGAGAACTATTGCGAGGCACTTGAAAAGCAACTGGAAGTTCTACACGAAAAGTCTCACGAGAATACAGTTGTATTGCATTTGCCCCCCGACGAGAAAACAGACAAGGATTATCTAGCAAAACAAACTTGTCTTAGCCTTCTCGACCTAGATGGAAATTCAGAGCTATCTTTTGATAAAACGCAGGAGTTTGTTAATAGACACAACAACAAAACCACGATGGTGTTAAACTTCACTGACAAAATCACTGAGAGGAAAAGTGTGGAAGCTGCGCCGAAGCGTAAGGGCACTGGAGTTGTGGTTCATCGAGAACAGTCTTTTCTTTATCGGAAAAAAAGGAGAGCCCTTTTCGATATTAAAACTAAGCTTTTGCTGAAAAACCCTAATCAGAGGATCAAACCTAAGGATAGCCGATTTCTCGTTTTCCCATGATTCGTTACGAGGGCTGAAAATAACAACAAATAATGAACTGTCATTTATCAAAACAACTTTTGGTGAGGACTCAATGTGCTTTTTTGACGACGTTAACGTCAGAGTCAATAATAACAGTTCCAATGCGTTACAAGAGCCATCTGTGAGTCAATATATGAACAAGGAGAATGGTTCGGGTCCCAGGATGAGCCAACATCATCATTCAACGTAGGAAAGAGTTGCCGTCTGCCATGAATCTGTTTTGATTTTTTTTAATTTAAATCTTTACTCTCGAGTGTTGCCAGGCGTTTTATAGAAAAGAAAAAAATCTTTACGCATTTTTCGTTGATTTTAAAGCAGCCTTCGACATCATCAACCGAAGCTCGCTTTTATTTAAACTTGCGGGTATAAGCTTATCGACCAGATTTATTAAAAATTATGAGCATCTTCTTTTGAACCACTGCTGTGGTTAAAAATGGTTTGAATACATCGAAACAATTTGGATCAGAAACGGGTGTCCCACAGGGTTGCATTTTGAGTCCCTTGATTTTCTCTCTTTTTATCAATGACATTGAAGATAATATACCTGGCGTGGTTTTGTTTGGCGATCTACTTATCAAGGTGCTTCTGTATGCGGATGACCTTGTCATTTTAACTGATAGTCCCGTGACACTTCAACTCCAAATTAATAAGTTGAAAAAATATTGTGATCTGTGGGACCTTCAAATTAATACTGCGAAATCAAAGAATATGGTTTTTAGACCCCAAAATCGCAATGCAAGGACTGACCGTTCTTGGAATCTGAATATTTCAAACATTGAAGTAGTTAAGGATTTCAAATACCTAGGACTCACAATTACACACAATTTAAACTTTCGAGCTCACATAAAAGAAAAGCTGACCGTAGCAAAAGCAGCTATTAACTGTATGAGGTCAAATTTTTTTAATAACAAAATTGTAGACCCGGCTTCAAAGTGTTTGATGCAACCATCAAAAGCTGTCTTTGTTATGGTAATGAAGTTTATGGCTTCAAGGAGGTAGAGGAAATTGAAGTTATCCAAAGATATTTCTTCAAGCTTATCTTTAGACTTCCATCTTATACACCTAAATATGCCATACAAGTTGAGTCGGGACTACCACCAATTTTCTTAAGAAATTTAAAGGCAAACGCAGACTATATAATAAAAGTTATGCAAAGAACTGACAACAATTTGCAGAAAAAGATTCCTCTGACAGCGTTACGCTGTATATATACTCCTTTTAAAGATGGGAATGAGTTGGCCTCGGAACATAATTTTCGTTTGACGTTGTGTGTGGATAATTTAGACACGTGGAGGACTGAGCTCTATGACTGTATCTCTGTAATAGATGACAACATATTTCAGACATTTCTCAATCGGGCGAGGGAATCCGTTTCTAGAACAGTATACAGTAAACTTAACTTCTGTTTTTGGGAAGGAAATTACTTTCGAAGCGAGTTCACTGTTAGTGAAATGAGTCTTATATTTAAGGCTCGTACGGAGATGCTTGAGCTTAACTACAGACCTCACAGAAACGATATGAATCCTAGCTGCCCATTATGCAAGCTTATTGAAATCAGAAACGTTTTTCACTTCCTAGCGTTATGTCCGATCTTACGAGAGATCCGGCGATTATGCTTCAATAAGAGCTTTCTTTCATTAGAGGATTGTTTCGGACTTTTGAATGGTGAGGTTGGTTGGAAATTGCTAATCCGGTTTCTCTCTAAAGCTGTTGTTTATAGAAATACATACGTTGATCTCTAATAAAATCAATCTAAAATAATTTTTTTTAGCTAAACTTAAAGCCCGAGTTTCAGATGATATTGAAATTCTTTAATAATTTCCCTTCCTTTTTATTTATTTTGTGTTTTTTTTCTAGCTTAAACATTAGTATTTATTGAATTCAATAAAATATAAAATAAACTTAAATCAGGATTTTTTCCAATTTATGTTAATAATTTTTGTTTTTGCTAAACTAAAAGCTCACATCATTTGTAATTTACAAACCCACATAAAATAAATTGTTCTTTCTGGCATCTTTTTTCTATCAAAATGTGAGAGGACTTCGGACAAAGACCAATAAGGTCTACTTTTCAACAATAACCTGCTCTAATGACGTTATTTCCCTCACCGAAACATGGCTGTATGCTGGTATCAAAGACTGCGAACTTTTTGATAGCACATTTAATGTTTTTAGACGTGACCGGTATTCAGATCCGAATATAGATACCGTGGGAGGTGGAATCTTGATTGCTGTAAGATCGTCTTTCATATCTACGCCAGTACATGTTCCTGTAGCCCTTGACAATGAATTTCTCTGCATTAAAATATCTTTAAGTAACAAAAACATTTACCTTGTTACTGTATTTATAGTTCCGGGAAGTCGCTGTGATGTTTATGATAAAGCTTTTGAATTCATTAACTATATCAATGAATTATTAGAATATAACGACGAGCTGATTTGCCTCGGCGATTTTAGTCTTAGCAATATTGCTTGGTTACGATGTCCTGAATCGAACGTAATGTTGCCAACTGGACATCTTAAATCTGGTGACTCAAAACTAATTGACGATTTAAACTCACTTGGACTACACCAATTTAACGATGTTTCTAATTGCAATGGAAGAATTTTGGATCTAATTTTCGCAAGCTCTGATGAAGATATTGTTGTGGAAAAATCAACAGATCCTTTAGTAGTTAAAGATAACCATCATCCATCTTTATCTTTTTCTCTTTCTTTTGATTTACATTTAATATTTCATTCTGACCTTAATGAAAACTTTTACACTTTTAATTTTAAAAAGACAGATTTTAACAAATTAAATATGATGCTGTCACAAGTTAATTGGTCATATCTCAATAATTGTTTAACTGTGAACACTATGGTCTTTGAATTTTATAATGTCTTGTTTGATTGTTTTTTAAAATGTGTACCTCTAACTTCTGTAAAATCGAGATCATCAGTTCCAGATTGGTATGATAGTGAAATTAAAAGCCTTAAGAACCTCAGAAACAAGTTTTGGTCAGTTTATAAATTATCTCGAAGTGAAGCCGACTTTGAAAACTTTTGCCGTGCTCGTGAAAATTTCAATAGATCTTCAAGTTCAAAATATTTGAATTATCTGCAGAAGGTACAAAGAGATCTTAAAATGAATCCAAAATATTTTTGGAACTTTATAAATAGTAAAAGGAAGTCTTGTCCATATCCGTCTGTTCTTAAGTCAAACGATATATCTAGTCATGACCCTCGTGTTATTACACAATTGTTTGCAGACTTTTTTCAAAATGCCTTTAACTGTGATACTAACATCTGTGATACTATAAACTCTGATACTTCGAACTGTGATATACTTGACGAAAATAGCCAAAATTTTGACTTTTTGAAATCATTCTCTTACTTGACTGATATAAACTTCAATATTAATTCTGATAACATTGCTAAGTTCATATCGAATCTTGACGAGAATTGTAAACCAGGTCCGGATGGTATACCTTCTATTATTTTAAAAAAATGCGCAAATAATTTGCTTTTACCCTTATCCACTCTCTTTAATTGTTCTCTGTTTTCTTTTCAATTTCCGTTTTTTTGGAAAAAATCCTTCATAATCCCTTTACACAAAAAGGTAAAAAAAAACGAAATTCAAAACTAAAGGCCTATAGCCAAACTATCGGTTATTCCGAAGCTTTTTGAAGCTATTATTTGTGAATCTCTGTGTTTCTATGTCAAATCAGTCATTGTTCCGAATCAACATGGCTTTACAAAAGGTCGCTCTACTGTAACGTTTCTTATGGAGCTAACCGAACTTTGCATTGATGCATTTAAGAAAAAGAAAGTAATTGACTCCGTCTTTACGGACTTTTGTAAGGCATTTGATAAACTCTCCCATAAGATCTTGCTAAAAAAGCTAAGAAATCTTTTATTAATCTATTTATTAAACAGATCTTATGCAGTGTTGTTTAGCGATTGTCCATCAAATTATTTTACAGTTAACTCTGGAATACCACAAGGTAGCCATTTAGGACCTCTACTTTTTATTTTATTTATTAATGACTTACCATCTATCTTGAGTGTTCTAAATGCTTCATTTACGCGGATGATGTGACAATTTTTTTCTAGTATTAGTGATTGTGAAATGTTGCAATCCGACCTTAATTCGTTTTTTGACTGGTGTGTTCGCAACTGCTTGTCTCTTAATATAAATAAATGTAATTTTATGAGCCTCACAAGAAAACTTTTAGTAACTCCATTTAATTATTCGTTAAATGGAATTTCCCTATCATGTATGGAAAACGTAAATGTTCTTGGCGTCATATTAGATCGAAAGCTTGAATTTATTCAGCACATCAACTCCATATCAAATAAAGCCAATTCAATTCTAGGCTGGATTAAGAGAGAGTCACAGCAATTTTCAGATCCTTTTGTTACAAAACAGCTTTTTATAACATTTGTTCGTCCCATTCTTGAATATGCTTGCCAGGTTTGGTCACCCCATTACGAATGCCATATATTAAGGTTAGAACGTGTTCAAAAAAGATTTCTGCGATTTGCCTTACGGGGCTTAGGTTGGGAAAATCCTTACGAGCTTCCCGCATACATCAGTCAACTGAAACTAATTGATTTGCTATCCCTTGTGAATAGACGTTCTTATTTAAGTTTTGTTTTTATCGTTAAATTAATAAATGGTAACATAGACTCTTTGTACCTTTTGTCTCGAATAAATTTTAATATTCCTCAAAGAAACTTACGGAATCTACCTAGCTGCATAAATGTCCCAAGCTGTCGTACTAATTATGAACGATTTTCTCCCTTAAAAAAAATGTTTGAATTATTTAATCTTCTCAATAATAGATGTAATAACTTCTTTGACCAATCGTTAAATTTTTCATCTAAATTTCAGTCAAATTTGTATTCAATTATATAATTGTACTCTTATTATAGACATAAGTAATAATAATAATAATAATAATTTTAACTATATGCCTGTAAGACTCAAGGTCTTTTGAATGCAAACTGCATGGCAATAGTAAGAAGGAATAGAAAGATAAGAAAGATTTTTTGTTGGTACAATGGATTGAGAAATAGGTGATATTTATCTCATGAAAATCCCACGGGTGGCGTCCAGTTGAAGCTGGGGGAATATTGAAAAGTTGCTGCCCAGGCTGGGGCTCGAACCCACGACTCTTAGGTTAGCAACCAAGCACTTCATCCACTGTACCATTGCCACCCGCAAAGTACTTATATCTGAAGCTAGTCTTTAGCTATGTAAATAAATAAATAAATAAATCTTTTATACTTTATATTTTATCTGTTATCTTACATTAATTTTTTTTTTCTTCTACCTTCTTAGTTGTTATTTTATAAATTATTTCAATCAAATTCATTCTATCGCTGTTAAATTTTAGATATCAAAGTGCACTGTGCAACAACTTTTGTTGTTGTTTTTAAAATTTTTTTCAATTTGTCTTTTTATTTTGAAAATTTTAATCAATTAACTGGCCAGGAGCATGCATTATTTTAGGGTTTTTGCTGGTAACAAGGCTCCCTAAAAATATATAATATAATTCACAGTGCACTTTTGCACTGAAAATTATATATAAGTGTCGATTTTATCGAACATGTGCGTCTTAGAAGAGTATGAACGGCATCTAACTGATGAGCCCACCGTTCATGCTTGGGCGAAACGCACACAAGGCCAAAGGAACTACTTTTTATTTTTAATTTCAAATTAGTTAATGCTCGAATTGAAATTAAATGCAACAACTTTTGTTGTTGTGTTTTTTCAATTTTTTTCAATTTTAATCAGTAAAATGTTGCTATTTAAACTGGCATTTTGCTATCTGTCAAAGTGGTTTGCCAAAGAAAAGCTCTGTACAAAAATTTAGAAAAAGTCCTTGTGAAAACTTAAAATAAAAGCAATATTTACAACTGCGGATTGGAATATCTGTAAGTTATAGCTTTTAAGACACCAAAAATCAGAAGTTAAGGCTCCGCCAAATATAACCTTACTTATGAACAAACGAGGACTCGAAGAAACTTCCCCTGTCCATTATAACAACCCAAAAGGAGGCCCATCAAAAAATCTAGTCGAAATGTCAGGAATCAGTGTAGACCAAATGAAGGAAATCCTAGCAGAAAACAATCTAAGGCTTGTCTCAGAACTTGTTTCAAAAGCCGACTTTCAACTGCTCTATGCCGATTTGTCTACCCTAAAAGCAAAGCAAGACGAGATCTCTGCAAAAGTTGTTTTCCTAGAAAATCGAAAGAAGATACGTGAGGCGCAAATTGACCGACTTATGCAAAAAAGTGTCGAAGATAACGTGGTAGTACATTTGCCATCAGATATCTGCATCGATCCAGTTGAAAAAGCCAAAACCGTATGCGCTGGCCTGCTTGACACAGATGAAAACAACAATCACATTGAATCCGCGCACAGAGTAAACCACCAAAATGCACCCACTGCAGTTATTATCGTCAAATTAAAGTCCCGAACAAAAGCTTCAAATGTATTACGAAACGCGAAGAAACTTAAAGGAACAAAAATAAGTATAAGCAAAGATTTATCACATAATGCCCGGCAAAGAAGAATCAAAACGAAAATCTTCGTAAGAGACGATAAGCCTATCGTATGTGGAAGACGCCGTTCTTACATGGGATTCATCGCATGGGCTGAAGAATGGAAGCAATAATGACAGTTTGGACATAATAAGGCAATTTATTGGGGAGATTCCTAATTCTTTAGTTATTTTATTGAATACATTACAATCTGAAATTATAAACAACAATAATGAAATGTCAATGTCAACGACTGATAGAGACGTCAAATGGCAAAGTGCAAGAGGTGCAACCACAATGGAATCTAGAGCCACTGTACAAATTGTGGGTGGATGTTCACACAGTACATCATCTAACTGAGAAGAAACCGTCTACCAGGCGAATTTTAATTTTTCAACACTTAAAATCTTAAGTTATAATGTCGCCGGGCTTAAAAACAAAAGTTTATTTACTGAGGTTTTTAATTATATTAAGCAATTTGATATATTTATATTATTTGAAACATATATTATAGATTACGATGAAACTAGTTTTAAGAACATTTTTATGACCTACGAAACTAAATGCATATCAGCTGTTAAAACTAACCTATTTGGTAGAGGAAGTGGTGGCGAATTGTTCGGATATAAAAAGCTTTTAAAAGATTCTGTAATCAAGTTTAAGAATATTGAGCAATCCCGATCAATTGAAATCAAAATAGAAGAGAGTATTCACTACATTGTCCCAATTTATTTGAACTGCAATCATTGGCAGCGCGATTTTGACAAATTACGAGACCTTGTAAATGTGCTAGGACCAGCAAATCTGATGCTAATAGGTTATTTTAATGGAAGAATGGGCATATCACAAAATAATTTTAATAGCGGAGTAGTGACTACCCATATTCATTGCGATCGAAAATCAAAGGACGAGGTGTGCGATTCAAAAGGGATCAAAATTCTTGAGCTTGCAGACGCCTTGGACTTGGGTACTAAATGGAAGCTGTGAAGGTGATCGTAATGGCGAATTCACTTTTATCCGCGGAACGGCTTGATCGCTTATTGTTTTCTGTCTGGAGATTGGTTCCTCTTTTGATGAGTTTAGAGTAGGAGTAAGGGCATTCTCGGATCACATGCCTTTAGAGGTATCCTTTAGAATGAGATCATACCGTATTGAAACAACTGAACCTGCCCTTACTCTTCATCCGAAGTTACATTGGAAAAACAGCTATAGAGAGCTATTTCAAAGAAATCTAGACAGACAGCTCGAAACTCAAATAACTTTGAATGTTTCAGCTAATCTAGACATGTACATGCTAACGAATGTTATCAAGAAAGCAGCCTCCTAAAACATCGGGGAAGAAGGCTTTGGGAAATAATCAAAAGTGGTTCCACAGCGATTGCATGAGAGCTAGAAACTTATCTTTTGCGTACTTGAAATTATTCAGAACGACCAACAACATCAATTTTAGAATCCTCTATGCAACAGCAAACAAAAACTTCAAAATGCTTTGTAATGCTAAAAAACGAAACTTTGATGAAAGAAACATCGAAATGCTAAACAAAGCGAAAAACTCAATGGAGTTCTGGAAAGCAATTAAGCTTGTGAGTGGAAAAAGGATTTCAACTGATACAGTTCTGCACATTGAACAATTAAAAATCCATTTTGCGAGCTTGCTTAACACAGCTCAAATAGCTCCATCGTTTCAATATGCACCACCTTTAATAATTGATGAGTACCTGGATGCTCCTTTTCCCCAAAATGAGGTAGAAATGGTTATCCAAAATGCAAAAAAAGATAAAGCACCAGGGGAAGACAGAATACCGTTTGAATATTTTAAAAATCTTACACCAGAATTCTTACGACTTCTAACCTTGGAGTATAACAGAATTTTCGACACTGCTGACGTTTTTGTGAGTTTTCGAAAGGCGATTATCTTTCCGCTACATAAAAAAGGAAATGTTGAAGAACCAACAAATTATAGAGGCATCTCATTTTTAAATACAGCAGCAAAGCTATTTGGCTCAGTATTGTATAATAGACTCAGTGGGTCGAATCTAAGCAAATATTAAACGAATTTCAAGCTGGATTCAGGAAAAACTAACTTGAACCTAGAAAATCATTTGCAATCCAAATTATCGGAAGCAAAGGGTGCTATGTGTTCGGTGTGGAGAAGTTGCATTCTAAAAAATGGCGTTTCTCACATAGCTAAATACAAAGTCTTTCGAGCTACCGCAATCGCAATTCTGTTTTACGGAGCACAAGCATGGCGGTATCGTTCGTTTGGAGCTGTGGAAAAGTTCCTCGGTTTTTTTATTAAAAGTACTTTCAGGCTGCCAAGTACGGCTCAAAACTATTTGCTACATCTTGAAATAGTAATAGGACCACTCTTTTTGGACACACTTAAATTATATGTCAATTACGTGGCAAGAGTTATGGCGATGGGCAACAAAAGGATACCGCGACTAGTACTCACACAAGTTATCAATTAAGGAGGAACGTGTGTTAAAGTGTGGAAAAAGCTGGCAAACGAATGTTCATCTACGTTGTCAATATCAGCCGATGAAAATATCAATAAGCTTAAGGTGAAATTTGATGCCTTGTTGAAAAAAGCCGGAAATATGATGTATGATAAGTTTATGAGTGAAACTGAAGCGTCCACTTAAAGAGCATACGACAGTAAAGCAAACCCCTTCTTGAACCACAAGACATACTTCTAAGCTACAAACCCTGTTCAAAAAATGAGCTTGATATTTAAGGTAAGAGGGGAACTCGTTGGTTTAAACTACATTCCTCGTCGACCAGAGCTGCCTATATTGTGCGATTTATGCAACCGAAAAGAACGCGAAGATGTATTCCATTTCCTAGGAGTTTGCCCAATATTCAAGGAGTTCCGAAAGCGCTGTTTTAGGGTTGATATACTTAGTTTAGAGGAAACGATAAACATTTTGAATGGAGAAAGAGGTTGGGATCTTCTTTACGAGTACTCATTGAACGCTCTTCGTTACAGAAATTGTAAAGTTCAGGAAAATTTTTAATTTTATGGAAAATGTGCTTGAGAGTTCTTTAAAACTTCAGCAGTTTTGCTGCGACTCCCTCTTACATTTTGGTAGAAGAGGGTTATCCTATTAAGTTTTTTGGAGCCGATACTTCAGCAATTCGATTATTAAGATGTTTTGATCAAACTACAAATTCTTTGACAAGTGTACCGGGAGGCTAAAGCTTACTGTCGAAGAGAGGACCGAAAAATGCTGGAGAAGTAGTTATCCTGAACGATGACACAAACTGTCAGGCTTACTGATTTAAGTGCATTTTATAAACGACGTCTATGAACCTGAATCTATGAGGCATCGCAAGGTTGTCGAATGTCCATTATAGTCGAGTGCTACCGCCACCGCTGTTGGAAGCAAAGCACAATGGTTTTTTGCTGCTAAGAAGTTGCTTGTTCTTTCCACATTACCAGCAGGTCCTTCTCTATTGGAAAGAGCTTCATTGAAGTGAGGTGTGGTGTGGTTGTTGACATTTGTCACATCGTCATTAGGTCTTGCATTTCGTGACTATGCTTATTCGAAAAACAATTTAAGCATCTTCCAGCTGTTTTGATGACTCCGTCGGTTAGGTACGTCCAAATTTAAATATAATCTACGTCCCACATAGTGCTCTTCATTACAAGCCGGGCAATGAGAATTCACAACGTTGTGATAAGTTTCGGTACCTTCCCTTTTGATAGTGGCAATAGTTGGTATTGTACCAATTGTAATGCTAATTGATTCTAGCACTTTAGTTCTTTTATGTAAGAATGCTAAGAATTTTTTGAATTCTGGGAGTTTTACAGCATCTCCCAATTCTTCTTCTCACAGACGCAATGTCACAAATGGCAATTTTGTAAATCACTAATGTATCCCAGGTTGAAGTATTTACCTTAAGTGATTTAAGATGTTGCAAACACTCTTCAGTAGTGACGACTAAAGTTTTTAAGCATTTGCCAGTTTCAGTTGGCAGTTTTGTTTGGCTTACCGAGGGCCTTAGATGATGATTCACTAAAGTTCTAGTGTTTTCATATCTATCCTTCATTTTTTTCCAAGCTGGAAAATAATCTTGATTGGTGATTGGAGTGTGTTTAATAACCTTTTCTGCATTACCAGTAAGACATCCCATCAGATAATGGAGTTTCTGCATGGGCTTCAATTCAGTATTGTCATGGACCAATGAAATTAAAAGATCAGAAATTTATCTCCATGCATTATAATTGCCATTATTTTGGGTAATGTTATCTTTGGAAGTTGTGTGTACGTTACGATGAACAAGGCTCAGGTTGAGTTTTTGACTTGGTATCTTCTGTTGATATGTAAGTCAATCCATCTTCTAGTTCGCCCATATACTCGGAATATTTTATTTTGATTTCATCGAATTGTTGTCTTTGTATGTAAGGATCTACACATTCGGTTTTCTTTGTTAGAATAGATTCTTGAATTTGCCTGTCTTGTTTTACTAAATCAAGTAACAAATTGCGTAAATCAATTAATTTTTGTGGTTCGCTTTTCTGCTCTAGTTTTCTTTCCATTATCAATTGTTTTTTCAAGTTTGTCCTTTAAGACAATTGGATTAACTAGTAAGTCCTCAAGTTTACTCATAATGTTTACTTTGCAAGTAAGTGTTTGAAGAACGGTATTTATCGTTGAAAACGTTGTTTATAACGTGTTAATTATTATCAGATAAAAAGAAATGTTAGATTTAATTTACAAAAAAAAAAAAACTCTATCATGAAATCTAATCAAACATATACCGCATTCCTGGATGGAACCACCAATGCATAATTAACAACCGTCAATACTTACTTTTTAGTAGGTATCTTAATTGTCATTAACGTATAAATTAAATTAAATGAAAAAGCGAACGTTTATGTGAAAACTGATTTTTTTTATTTTTTGTTCTTCTTTTTTTTCTTTTTATACGGTGCTAAAATTTCTACTTTCGGAAAAAAACTATCAGATTATGTGCATTTAACGTATACTCTCGTTGCATGCCTTGCAATTTGATTTACTTCTTATTTTCTACCTTTTACTACAACAAATATCAGATCATATACATTTGACGTATACATATTCGTTTAATGCTTTCGATTTTGATATCCATTGTTAACCTGGTAATAGACTGGATCAGAACAGGACATCTGGTTGAAGTTTCACCTTTTTTATACCCTGTTGTAATGAAAAATAAATTTTGCACACCATCTACTTCACCCAAATCGACCTGCAAATCCACTGCCACCTACATTACAAATTGCATGACAGAATATGCAAACTAAATTTATGCCCAGAACCAATAATCATATCCATCAGAATTTACATGCCATCATCTCTTTGCATAATCATACAAACTGCGTTCCTCAAATTTATTGACCACCATCTATGATATAAATTCTAAAAAGCGAATACTTACTTGTTATTTAATACACAATTCCTACACGGAAATATTTGCAAAATGTCGTGAATAATACTTATTATTCACTTTCATGCAAAAATAAAACTCATATTTACACCCATCTCCAGCACACCAGAATGTAAAAGGCAATGGCACGCATTTACCATACGTTTGCAGCAAACGAATGAATATACGCACTACCTTATCTGACATTTTTATTTTCGGAGCGCACCCGTTTTGTGGTTTTTGCCACTCCAACTATGGCCAACTTCGCGTGTCTGGTTTGCAAGAAATCAGCAATATGCCAACATGGCTGGCCTCCCCTCTAATAAAATTTAAGTTTTGTAAGCTTAAAAAGAGGAATAAGCCAACCGAAGTTTCTTGTGACTGGCGGCGGAAGCGACAAATTCTTTTCCGTCGACCAGTCACATCGAATAGTCCAGCTCCCAACTCCCTCCTCGGGTGGAATAAGTTCAGGAAACCCAAATGGACCAAGTTACAGGTGAGAGAAATCAAGTTTTTTTTTTTCTAGAATATTTTTAGAATGTTTTTTTTATGGCTAAACGCCGCCATGAAGCTTGTGTGAAATTCTTTTTTTTGTTTTTGGTTATAGCCCGGACAAATTCCAGGTTGGTCCAACAGATTTTTAAAGCATTTTTGATTGCAAAGAAAGCAGTGTTCGTACCGAAATTAACATCTTTGTAGAAATTCCGGCGTGTTCTTGGAGTGGCCAATCCAATCAAGGCGTTGTCGCCACGTGATTGCCACAACCTCCAACGCACAGCCTTTCAAACCAGCTAGAGGAAGAAACATCTACAAGAAAACCCTAAAATCCAAATCCGAGACATATCCATCTACGGAAGAAATCCCATAATTTGGATTTATTGATTTTTGTTGTGTACGGAACGGGGAAAGTTTCTTCTCAATCGTGGTAACGCAAAATAAAAGGTATGACAATCAAGATGCTACAGTTTAGTGTCGGTTACTCAAGGGTAACGCAAATTCTTTCTCAATTCCCAGATCGACCCCTTCAGGAGACACGCCGAGCGTTTTTACTTTAAATTTTAAATTTAATTCCATATTTCTTATTGATTTTGGCTTTGTTCATCATACACCATCAACGAATTCTGTAATATATTGCATCTGATGCCAATGCACCAACACCTACGGTGCTCAACAACATCCAACCTTCTTTTATTCATCTGGAATCAACATCAAACCAATGGAGATTTTGTGACAGGAATCCGAACAACAGATTCCTAAATTTTTTTTGCGTGGCTACGGCTTTACGCAACAACACGTGCCTTATATGTGATCTGTGTGCCAAGACAGGAGCACATTTTTGAAACGAACCTACTGGAACACCTCAACAGAGCTATCGGTATAGTCTCTGAGGCGGTCTGAGTAGCGGCGCTTGGGCCAACGCAGCGTCTATCACCTGAAAGAACATCATAGCATCCGAACCAACGCCTACGTCATCAATATTATTGCGCATTATTTTTATGTCGAATAAGTATTATAGCTTAATCTGAATATATATATATGTGTAGATAGTGGATCAATAATTTATAGTTTTTAACATCTCAATTATTTTAGACAGGGTGTGTAGCTACAGGTTCATTTCTGGAAAACAGTTTACAGGTTTCATACATACATGGGGATCAATATAAATCACAGAAGCAATTCCAATCATTGAATTAAAGAATGTAGTGTGTAGCTACAGGTTCATTTCTGGAAAACAGTTTACAGGTTTCATACATACATGGGGATCAATATAAATCACGGAAGCAATTCCAATCATTGAATTAAAGAATGAGAAGCTAATTTTTGGGGAGTACAAAAGAGAGAAGACGTGAACATAAGCAAGAATTTTTGAGATACACAAAATCCAATCCAATTCAGTGACAAACAAGAATAACAAAAAGTGTAACGTAAATGTAAATGCCTAGACTTTACCCTAGTCTAGTTTTGAGTTTTGATTTGACCAAGTAACCAAGTATACTTTTAACCTTTCGTTTTGATACAACGCCAGTAAGGCACATTAACGTAGAATCAGTGAACAAAATCAATCATCATCAAACAGGAGTCAAAGTGTATATATATAACCTTATTCATCTTCACAGCTAAGACGCAGTTCCAGCTTTGACTTCGAGGTGCACTTCAACGGCAAAGTTTTGGGTGAGTTCGTTCCATATTTTCTTTTAAAATATATTATGAGTTTATATATTACATAATTGACAAATTTTTGGTTGATGAGACTACGAAATTTTTGGTTAAGATTAAGAAAGATAAAGTTTGAGTAGTATTGGTTGCAAGCATCAAGATTACAGGCCACAAGCGGCTGTAATTTACGTCAAGAAAAGCGAGGCAAAGTTTATGGAATTTTTTTTGTTTCCTTAAACTGCCGTACACACTTAATTTTGTTTTGGAAAAACTGAAGATCATTCTGAATTAGATTTGGAATGTGTTGTAGTATACTCCGCTTGAGAGTTTCAAGTGTATCTAGAGTGACGATGTGAACATACGTCTGTGACTACGTAATTTTTTTTTTGTCGAACGAAAAGAGCAGTAATTTAAAAGAATAATTTTGTGTTTTTGGAATTTCGTATGGTAACACGTTTTTGGTAACGTTTATTAGGATTTTTACTGGTGCGAGAAAACATATCGTGTAATTTAGTAGAAGATTCTAAGGGTCTAGTATTGGATAAATTTAATGAAAAATTTTGCATTAATTGAGATTCAGGAATAGGGTATATCGTAAGTTAATTTAAGATTCTAGAATATTTAAGAGATTATTCTTTTGTTTGTTGAACATTAAAATTTTTATAACGTTTTCAGAAATTTACAAGTGTTATTATTTTTATGATTGAGAAAGGGATTTACTATTCCTTATGAGTTATTCTGTTTGGATTGTTTGAGATGTGTATTAGCATCAATATGGTGTGTTGATTTGTTTTTAGGTCTAAGGAGAGTCGGCTGGAGCCGAAGCGCAGCAGCGGACATGGGACGTAAACTCCTGGTATGGTAATTTGGTGAAGTTTAGTTTTGAAGTTCGGTATAATTTTGTCGTGTAGTATGAAGTAAAGAGTTTTCTTTACGTTTTCCGATTTTGGGGGATTCGCCGAATAGTTTATATAAGCCAATGCGAATCCGCAGGAACGGATATGGATCTTTCCATATCTAGTTCATGGGTGGGTATAGAAGGCTTGAGGGACACCGACACCTTGTTCCCTCCCCCTCCGTTCTGAGATCTATACTTTTAACAGATTTTCTTGAGTAATAGTAGATCTCATAGAACCTTTTTTTGTATTTTTTTATATATACTCAGCTGCCACGACCACCTATGGTCCTCACTCTTCTTTTTCCTTGGTAGAATTCTTAAACAGCTATATACATACATTCAGGTTGCGTTTGAAGTGAATGATCCAACTATCCAGATTCCAAAAACTTGCTATAGCTCCATGCATACTTCGGGCCCCAGCTCAACTAAAATAACCCCCAAGGTCAAGACCACCCTGGCCGTAGATCCGTTATTAAACAATGTAACACAAGCCTATCTTCCTGTAGCAAGAACCACTCCCCACCCGGCGAGCGTAAGCGATGGCACCCCACAACGGATCGATGCGACTGTGGAAGAGAAGGCACCGTCGAGGCGTACGCTGCGAATGCACCCCCTCAAAACGTATTGATTGCAGACAGGCATGGTTGGTCGAATTATATCCACGACGTAGTAAGTGCGTCAATAAATTCACAGTTAGAGGAAGAAAGAAGATCCTTCCAACAAGAACTCGCAAGGAGCCAAAATGAGCTCTTAGAGAAAATGGCAAACCTAATGCGCAGTTCAACCTCTACTTCTAACACACAAGGTCATTCAGGAGCAAGCACTTCACGTGCACCACTAAATAGTAAGCCTAGAACCACCTTCATGCCTGCCGATCCTATCCAATCCGCAGCATCACATTTTATTAATGCGGACCCCCTAAGAACAAACTTGAATATCCCTGGAGTCTCAAACAGTAGGAGCAGGGAGAATAACTTACCTCAAAATCCTACGAACCCAATTTTGTCAAGAAACAGGAGATCTGTATCACAAAGAAGTGACATTCCTAATGGTACCTCCATCAACCCTAACTATGTAAGAAACCCGATTGAACCGGTAGTACACCCCAGTAAAGATTATAAAACCACTAGTATTATAAGTAACCAAAACCCCAATCTGAATTCTACTAATAATGAAAAGCCTATTAATATTTTGAAAACTAATAAGCCTATCACAACTCTGAAATCAGATAAACCTAAGTTAAGTCCCAACATTGATAATGAATTAAATGATAAAGCAAAAGTTGAATTACCGCGGAAATCATTCCATACACGCCTAAGGGAGTATTATGAGGCTAGAAAACGCATCATGAACATTCCAACAGTGTCCAGGAAGATCCGCGATACGAGAGAACGATTCCAAGCAAAGAGGAAAACTTATAGAAGTATAGCAACTGCTACAATAAAGAGCAAATCGAGCGACCCAAGACCCTACGTGACCGTAGAAATATTTGGAGACGAATGGCTCGGCCTGCTCGATTCAGGAGCAAGCATAAGTTGCATCGGTACCAACAAACTCGAATACCTCAAAGCGAAGAACGTCAACATTAAGAAAGTTTTGTCCTCAGTCTCTACAGCGGACGGGAGCAAGCAGGACATTGTTGGAGTGATCACGACGATCGTATGTTATAATGGAATAAGTAAAGCTATGGATTTTTATTTAGTTCCTACTCTGTCACAACGCCTTTATCTCGGAGTAGATTTCTGGAGCAAGTTCCAATTAGCTCCCCACATAATCTCCGGACTGAGCGTGAGTCCGTCACCATATGAGAATGAAGAATACAAGAATAGATGCAAGCTATCTCTATCTGAAGAATAGAGGCTGAAGGAAGTCATCAACGGATTTCCATCGTTTGCGGCCAAAGGACTAGGGAGAACGAGCTTGTTTGAACACGTTATAGATACGGGAGTCGCAATGCCTATTAAGCAAAGGCATTCTCCCGTGTCTCCAGCAATTCAGGCCCTCATGTATGCGGAATTGGACCGCATGTTAGAGTTGGGAGTCATAGAGGAAAGTAATAGTTCCTGGAGTTCTCCGGTAGTTTTAGTTCGGAAACCGGGTAAGAACAGGCTATGCCTCGACTTCCGAAAAGTTAACTCTGTGACCAAAAAGAATGCGGGCCCAATTGCGCATATCGAGGGTCTGTTGTCGCGTCTTTCAGATACTCATTATATCTCGAGTGTAGACCTGAAAGACGCATTTTGGCAAATTCCGTTGGAGGCGGGATCCAGGGAAAAGACAGCATTCACAGTACCTGGGCGTCCCCTCTATCAATTCAAAGTAATGCCACTCGGCCTTTGTAACGCAGCTCTCTGTCCTATCTGATGAGCCGCGTGATTCCTTCAGCCCTCAGAGAACAAGTCTTCGTCTATTTGGACGATTTGTTAGTTGTTTCAAAATCTTTCGGAGAACACATTAGGATTCTTAAAGTAGTTAGCAACCGTTTGAGTGAGGCAGGACTAACAATTAATGTCGAAAAGTCGAAATTTTGTTTTAGCGAACTACACTATCTAGGGTATAAGGTAGGTCAAGGGTGTTTAAAGGCCGATCCTGCAAAAATTGCGGCCATTGTAGATTTTCCGGTACCATCAACCCAACGTCAAGTTCGACGATTTCTTGGAATGGCGGGATGGTACCGTAGATTTGTAAAGGACTTCTCTACTTTAGCATCTCCTTTAACCGACACCCTAAAGAAGGGTAAATCGTTTAGCTTCAACGACGAAGCCATTAAAGCATTCGCCGACATTAAGTCAGCCCTGACCTCCGCACCTATTCTGGTGAATCCAGATTTTGAAAAAGAGTTCATAATTTTGTGCGATGCATCCGCGTCCGGTATCGGATGTGTTCTCTGCCAGCGGGATGAGAACGGAGCTGAACGCCCCATTTATTACTTTTCTCAAAAATTGAACGCTGCGCAGAGGAACTATTCCGTCACCGAACGCGAATGCCTCGCCGCCTCCCAAGGTATACAGAAGTTCCGTGCATACGTGGAAGGATATCAGTTCAGAGTCATCACTGATCACTCTAGTTTGAAGTGGTTGATGAGTCTGAAAGATCCAACTGGTCGACTAGCCAGGTGGAGTATGAGGCTTCAAGGCTTCGACTTTGTGGTTGAACACCGCAAGGGTACACTGAACGTGGTACCAGATGCTCTCTCTAGAGTGTATGAAACCGAGTCGATAGATTATCAATATCTAGCGTCAGTCTCAGCCCAAGTCGACCCAGCCGAAGTCCTCCATATCGACCTGGATAGTCCACATTTCAAGTCTACCGAATACCAACAGCTCATCGACCACATCAACTCAAACAAAGAGCGGTTACCCGAGCTCAAAGTTTCAGATGGCTTCATCTACAAACAGACGAGTCATGTAGTGGGAAATCCCCTACAGGATGACCTAGTCTGGAAGCTCTGGGTACCGTCAGTGATGACCGATGAACTGATAACCCTCGCGCACAATCCACCACGAGCTGCACACGGAGGTATCACTAAAACTCTGTATCGTTTGAAAAATCAATTTTATTGGCCAAATATGTATATTCAAGTCAAAAACTTCATCAACAAATGCGAAACTTGTAAAACCAGCAAAGCTTCCAATGTAACCTTACGAGCCGAGATGGGTCAAGGATTCAATGTGGAGAGGCCATTCCAGCATCTCTACATCGACTTCCTTGGACCATATCCTCGATCAAAAAGCGGCAATTCATACATTATTATTGTATTGGATCAGTTAACAAAATTTGTGATAATAAAGCCCCTACGAAAGGCTAATGCATTAAATGCAGTACGTTTCCTACGAGAGGAAGTGTTTTTAGTGTTTGGCGTTCCAGAAAGCATCATGTCCGACAACGGAACCCAATTTGTTGGACACGAGTTTACGAAACTGTTGGAGACGTTTGGAGTAAACCACGTGAAGACAGCGGCATACTCTCCTCAACCGAACGCGAGCGAGAGAGTCAATCGTTCAATATTGGCTGCCATTAGGTCGTACGTCGACCCAAAACAGGCAAATTGGGATATCCATCTGTCCTCCATAAGCAGCGCCCTAAGGACCACCATACACTCTGCCCTTACGATGTCTCCGTACGAAGCTCTCTTCGGCCAACGCATGATTGAGCATGGGCATGACTACAAGTTGCTCAAGAAGTTAGGCGGGCTGAATCAGTCCGAAATAAACTGGCTACCTAAAGTAGCGAAAATGAACATCTTGCACAATTACTTGAAGTCCACCCTCGAAAACGCCCATGAAAAGTACGAACATACATATAATCTCCGTAGCAGGCAGATCTCGTTTAATGTAGGCGAGTCAGTATACAAAAGAAATATAGTGTTGAGTGATGCAACGAAGCATTTCAATGCAAAACTTAGTCCCAAGTTTATTAAGGTAGTGATTCATAGAATAATAGGTAACAATCGTTACGAGGTGATGAATAGCAAAGGTTACCTATCTACAGCTCATACAAAAGACCTTAAAAGATAAAGGAATCTTTTCTCTTCTTCTGTGATACATAATTTTTTTTTTACACCCGGTTAGGAGTAACTAAGCCCGGCGTCAGCTGTGCATGAGACTCCAGGGGTGGGCAAGTAGGCTCATCCAAATATATCAGACATAACTACGAAACCCCTAACTTATTTTTCTCGATCAGTATTTTTCAGTTTCTTATTTGTTTAAACCAGTCGGGAACTGCTCGTAAACGAACAAGATTTGTAATGAAAAATAAATTTTGCACACCATCTACTTCACCCAAATCCACCTGCAAATCCACTGCCACCTACATTACAAATTGCATGACAGAATATGCAAACTAAATTTATGCCCAGAACCAATAATCATATCTATCAGAATTTACATGCCATCATCTCTTTGCATAATCATACAAACTGCGTTCCTCAAATTTATTGACCACCATCTATGATATAAATTCTAAAAAGCGAATACTTACTTGTTATTTAATACACAATTCCTACACGGAAATATTTGCAAAATGTCGTGAATAATACTTATTATTCACTTTCATGCAAAAATAAAACTCATATTTACACCCATCTCTAGCACACCAGAATGTAAAAGGCAATGGCACGCATTTACCATACGTTTGCAGCAAACGAATGAATATACGCACTACCTTATCTGACATTTTTATTTTCGGAGCGCACCCGTTTTGTGGTTTTTGCCACTCCAACTATAGCCAACTTCGCGTGTCTGGTTTGCAAGAAATCAGCAATATGCCAACATGGCTGGCCTCCCCTCTAATAAAATTTAAGTTTTGTAAGCTTAAAAAGAGGAATAAGCCAACCGAAGTTTCTTGTGACTGGCGGCGGAAGCGACAAATTCTTTTCCGTCGACCAGTCACATCGAATAGTCCAGCTCCCAACTCCCTCCTTGGGTGGAATAAGTTCAGGAAACCATAAATGGACCAAGTTACAGGTGAGAGAAATCAAGTTTTTTTTTTTCTAGAACATTTTTAGAATGTTTTTTTTTATGGCTAAACGCCGCCATGAAGCTTGTGTGAAATTCTTTTTTTTGTTTTTGGTTATAACCCGGACAAATTCCAGGTTGGTCCCACAGATTTTTAAAGCATTTTTGATTGCAAAGAAAGCAGTGTTCGTACCGAAATTAACATCTTTGAAGAAATTCCGGCGTGTTCTTGGAGTGGCCAATCCAATCAAGGCGTTGTCGCCACGTGATTGCCACAACCTCCAACGCACAGCCTTTCAAACCAGCTAGAGGAAGAAAAAAGAAACATCTACAAGAAAACCCTAAAATCCAAATCCGAGACATATCCATCTACGGAAGAAATCCCATAATTTGGATTTATTGATTTTTGTTGTGTACGGAACGGGGAAAGTTTCTTCTCAATCGTGGTAACGCAAAATAAAAGGTATGACAAATAAGATGCTACAGTTTAGTGTCGGTTACTCAAGGGTAACGCAAATTCTTTCTCAATTCCCAGATCGACCCCTTCAGGAGACACGCCGAGCGTTTTTACTTTAAATTTTAAATTTAATTCCATATTTCTTATTGATTTTGGCTTTGTTCATCATACACCATCAACGAATTCTGTAATATATTGCATCTGATGCCAATGCACCAACACCTACGGTGCTCAACAACATCCAACCTTCTTTTATTCAGCTGGAATCAACATCAAACCATTGGAGACTTTGTGACCAGTGATGTTACATGCAAACAAAATAATTCCCTACAATAAACTCGAAAAATCCCTACTTTATGAATTTTATCCCTACACCTATAAAATCCACAAAATAAATACAATACAAATAAAATTTTGATTTAATTTTTGTTAATTGATGGATTTGTGCATGGTGATCATATAAATTTTGAGTAGACATTTTTCAATGTCTTTGTCTTTTGAATATTACACAATTTAAATGTTCATAAAAAAAATTCAATTGACTTATCGCATTAGGTACATGTATATCGACTTTTATCTTTAAACACGTTGCGTCTAAGCTAGACGTGCTAGAGGCATCAAAGTCGACACCTTTAAACTTGACTAGCGGCTTAACTAAGCGACTAGCCGACTTCAAAAATGCATATTCGTGACCTAGGAAGTGCCAGTTCTGAAAAATCAAAAAAAAAAGTTGATGAAAAAAGTTTTTATGCCTGCATTAAAAACAAAATTTAGCTCGAGCTGCGTACTACCCTTAAAAGTGCAGAAAAATATTTTGATGTGATGACTGATGAGGTTAAAAATAAATCAAACATTTTTTTAAATTGAGTTTTGAAAAATCCCTACGTTTTCATACAAAATTCTCATACTTCAAAAATCTGTACTTTTTTCCCTACGGGGTGTTTTTCAAGACCAAAATCCCTACGTGTAGGGATTTTTCCCTACATGTAACATCACTGTTTGTGACAGGAATCCGAACAACCGATTCCTAAATTTTTATTGCGTGGCTACGGCTTTACGCAACAACACGTGCCTTATATGTGATCTGTGTGCCAAGACAGGAGCACATGTTTGAAACGAACCTCAACGGAGCTATCGGTATAGTCTCTGAGGCGGTCTGAGTAGCGGCGCTTGGGCCAACGCAGCGTCTATCACCTGAAAGAACATCATAGCATCCGAACCAACGCCTACGTCATCAATATTATTGCGCATTATTTTTATGTCGAATAAGTATTATAGCTTAAACTGAATATATATATATATGTGTAGATAGTAGATCAATAATTTATAGTTTTTAACATCTCAATTATTTTAGACAGGGTGTGTAGCTACAGGTTCATTTCTGGAAAACAGTTTACTGGTTTCATACATACATGGGGATCAATATAAATCACAGAAGCAATTCCAATCATTGAATTAGAGAATGAGAAGCTAATTTTTGGGGAGTACAAAAGAGAGAAGACGTGAACATAAGCAAGAATTTTTGAGATACACAAAATCCAATCCAATTCAGTGACAAACAAGAATAACAAAAAGTGTAACGTAAATGTAAATGCCTAGACTTTACCCTAGTCTAGTTTTGAGTTTTGATTTGACCAAGTAACCAAGTATACTTTTAACCTTTCGTTTTGATACAACGCCAGTAAGGCACATTAACGTAGAATCATTGAACAAAATCAATCATCATCAAACAGGAGTCAAAGTGTATATATATAACCTTATTCATCTACACAGCTAAGACGCAGTTCCAGCTTTGACTTCGAGGTGCACTTCAACGGCAAAGTTTTGGGTGAGTTCGTTCCATATTTTCTTTTAAAATATATTATGAGTTTATATATTACATAATTGACAAATTTTTGGTTGATGAGACTACGAAATTTTTGGTTAAGATTAAGAAAGATAATGTTTGAGTAGTATTGGTTGCAAGCATCAAGATTACAGGCCACAAGCGGCTGTAATTTACGTCAAGAAAAGCGAGGCAAAGTTTATGGAATTTTTTTTGTTTCCTTAAACTGCCGTACACACTTTATTTTGTTTTGGAAAAACTGAAGATCATTCTGAATTAGATTTGGAATGTGTTGTAGTATACTCCGCTTGAGAGTTTCAAATGTATCAAGAGTGACGATGTGAACATACGTCTGTGACTACGTAATTTTTTTTTTGTCGAACGAAAAGAGCAGTAATTTAAAAGAATAATTTTGTGTTTTTGGAATTTCGTATGGTTACACGTTTTTGGTAACGTTTATTAGGACTTTTACTGGTGCGAGAAAACATATCGTGTTATTTAGTAGAAGATTCTAAGGGTCTAGTATTGGATAAATTTAATGAAAAATTTTGCATTAATTGAGATTCAGGAATAGGGTATATCGTAAGTTAATTTAAGATTCTAGAATATTTAAGAGATTATTCTTTTGTTTGTTGAACATTAAAATTTTTATAACGTTTTCAGAAATTTACAAGTGTTATTATTTTTATGATTGAGAAAGAGATTTACTATTCCTTATGAGTTATTCTGTTCGGATTGTTTGAGATGTGTATTAGCATCAATATGGTGTGTTGATTTGTTTTTAGGTCTAAGGAGAGTCGGCTGGAGCCGAAGCGCAGCAGCGGACATGGGAAGTAAACTCCTGGTATGGTAATTTGGTGAAGTTTAGTTTTGAAGTTCGGTATAGTTTTGTCGTGTAGTATGAAGTAAAGAGTTTTCTTTACGTTTTCCGATTTTGGGGGATTCGCCGAATAGTTTATATAAGCCAATGCGAATCCGCAGGAACGGATATGGATCTTTCCATATCTAGTTCATGGGTGGGTATAGAAGGCTTGAGGGACACCGACACCTTGTTCCCTCCCCCTCCGTTCTGAGATCTATACTTTTAACAGATTTTCTTGAGTAACAGTAGATCTCATAGAACCTTTTTTTGTATTTTTTTATATATACTCAGCTGCCACGACCACCTATGGTCCTCACTCTTCTTTTTCCTTGGTAGAATTCTTAAACAGCTATATACATACATTCAGGTTGCGTTTGAAGTGAATGATCCAACTATCCAGATTCCAAAAACTTGCTATAGCTCCATGCATACTTCGGGCCCCAGCTCAACTAAAATAACCCCCAAGGTCAAGACCACCCTGGCCGTAGATTCGTTACTAAACAATGTAACACAAGCCTATCTTCCTGTAGCAAGAACCACTCCCCACCCGGCGAGCGTAAGCGATGGCACCCCACAACGGATCGATGCGACTGTGGAAGAGAAGGCACCGTCGCCGTCGAGGCGTTTATGGCTTGGACGCGCCAGAGGATAATCATACCTCTGGTGCTAAAAGTCATAATAGTCTTGGCGGTAGAAGGAGACATTTTCATCTCTAAGGAAGGAGTCTGATAGCGTAACCACTAGTAGCCCTGAGCGTATTCTAGGGAAGGCGAGTAACATCGGCGTAGTCATGCATATAAATAGTTGGTTAGCTTCGATACTTCTCCCACCTTGAGGTTGTGAATGGTACACATCCCGTATGATTTAAGTTCTGTATAGTTTTAGTTTGTGACTTGGTATATTGAGCTTGAGTTTGTTTGTCGGAAGAGTTGACAATTCAACTTCCGAGTTCTGGTTATTTGAGTTACAGTTAGCTAATATGAGAATGATTTATTTTGGGTTTGTTTCGTTCCGTTTAGATTTGTGTTGGCGATACGGTATATTAGAACACCTACGTGTACCAAACCTTTTTAAACAATTGCACGTATCACAGTGGTATAAAGCTAAGAGATGGCACATTATCCCTGGACCTGCTGATATTAGTTGATAGGTGGAATGTGTGAGCTGTTAGCGGAGTGCAACTGTGATGCGTGTGAGCTGTGATGAAGATGTAAGGTCTGTTTGTTTACCTCCGAAAACAGCCAATTTCTGCCAATTTCTACCAAATACTGTTCGATAACTCACAAATTCGGTAGTTTTAGGCAGAAGAGAGCGCTCACGAGAGAGAAAAGCATTTCCCCTTCCTGCCGATTTTAGCCCAAGAAATTTCTTCGGGTAGAAATGTGAGTTCTGTCAAAACTAGAATTTGACAATTTAAAAAAAAAAAAAAATTTATCATTTGCGGTTTTGCGTTTCATCACGTGGTTTTTGCGTCCTGTGTGTATTTAATTGAAATTTATATTGTTTTATTCATTTTCAAATTTAAAATTCGGAAAATCACGACGAAAAACCAAGTTAAATATTTATTTTTTCTTGACGTTTTAATTTTTTGACGTTGAACACAATTTTTGTGTTCAACCCGTTCGTTTACTTTTTCACAAATTTTCTCTCATTGAGAGAATTTGAGAGAATTTCATCCCCACTCTTCAATATTTGACAGACTTCCCATTTTAGCCCACAACAGTAAACAAACGAACCTGTAATGAAAGAGATTTGTGGGGACGAGTGAGAGGAATGTTTGTGATGATATTTCTGCTCGTGTCTGGGAAATTTAAATTTCATCATTTATTTTTATTAAATAATTTTATTTATCATTCTTTTTGATGAATTGAATATTATGCAGTAATATAATATTATAATCAAAAAGGGATGAAATGATAAATAAAATTATTTTTCTTTCTTCAACGTTACACTGTCCTGGGCTGTTTATTACATACCTATAGTGCAGAATGTAAGATGTAAGAAAACCAAAAACAAAACCTGAATTAGTACTAAAATAAAATTGTGTTGTGGTGAATATCGACACGACGAAAGAGTTTTCTTGGCAGCATTCTACTACTCTTGTATTTTGTTAAATTTAATGAAACACTTTGTATCTCTCTTCCTCCTTTGTATTTTGATTTTTCTCCCTGACACTAATTTCTTAATTGTTTAAAATTTTATTTTGTTTAAATACAATATTTACAACAAAATTTGAAAAAGATAAGTTTTATTTTTAAATTCACTGCAAAAAACTGCATATTGTGAATATGCCTTTAGTTGGTTGACATTGAAGGTTTGGTTGTCAAACTAACTAAAAACTGTTTCCATCTGTTTTACCGCGTGTTTGTATTAATTGTTCATTAATTAATCTGTGCGTTGTTAATTTGTACAAAAAGTGTTTTAATTTTAATATATGTGTAAATTGACATTGTTTGATGCAATATAATTTTGTTTTGTGAATTATTAGTAATGTAAAAACATGTAATTCTATTTGTGTTTCTGTATTTAGGTTAATCTATGTGTAATTTCTACGTGTAGTTTCTTATGTTTTGTTTTGTGTTTAAAATTGATAATTGTTGTAAATAATGTTGATATGTATATCTTTTTTCTTTACAGATATACTTTAATTGTAAAATAAATTGACCTTGAGGGTTAATTTTTCCTTTGAGGGTGCTCCGCTGGGACAATTGTTTTGATGGTGTTGCAGTGCTTGGTAAGTACATTAGGGTTAAACAAAATTCAAAATATTAAAATTTTTTTTTCTATTTCATATATTAGAGCAACGTTGGACGTATATATTTTATTAAATAATATATTTTTTTATAAATTTAATAAATTCAAATATACGGTATGTTAAAATTTTAAAATGTGTTAATTTATTAAAAAAAAATCAAATAAAGTAAAGTTATGTATTGTGTTTGTTTTTATTTGTTGCTGCCTCAACAGCTGCATTTAGTAGGTAAGTTAGAATTCCCACGGACTCACTTCTCCCGAGAGAAAGAGAGAGCAAGAGAGGTTATTAAAATACTTCAACATTCGTGGAAGCTATACTCTGTTTCACATAAATCGGCGGTACAGGGAAGATAGGGATGTTTGTCTCTCATTCTTTTTGTTTTAAGTAATTCAACACTGTTCATTAAAAACTCTTTTTTACAGCTCTCAAACCAAAAGCTCACCAGCAGAAACCCAAGGAAAGAAAGCTGAACGTGTTACCAAAATAACACTGGTAACTCTGAATGCACATCAATTATGCCTGATTCACAACCTCGAGTCTCGACGAGACGAGAGCGTCGCGATTATCGCTGTCACTTTTTCTCGTTCTAAAAAAACGTTCGCTAATTCACAATGACGCGAGTTTTTTTTTAAACTAGTTTTTTTTTCACATGTGGTTTCATTGCGTTTTGAGTTAGAGACGAAAGCGGGTGTTAGATAGAAATGGCAAGTGAGACAAATATTATTGTTAACTATTGTGGGTATCATAGCCTTTCAAAAATACAAAAAAAGGCAAAAGCGAATAGAAGATGATGGGTGCGACCAAGTTTTCAATCGCGACATCAGATTGGTTTTTACGAAACTTCTTTCGAAAATATTAAAAATATATATCCGGAAATATAGCGATAGCAGGTGCAACAAGACCACAACATGTATTTGCATTTACTTCAGGTTCTGAGCTGGCAATGAATTGCTCTGGTAGAAATTGTTGATCAGGAACCCTATCCGATGAGTACAATGACCGAATGCCTTTGGGTATAATCGCAGTAAGGGCGGTTAAAACCAATAGACTTGCGCCTAAGCCTGTTGCTATCTTTAGTTTTTCCTTCAACTTACCTGAGACATTACATTAAAAGTGGAATGCGTCCGTCCAAATAAGAACCAATTTACATAACTATGATCACGGGAATAAGTCCATAGGTAATTTGTTATTTATAATTTTTTAAGGCTATCTGCGTGGAATGATGATTTATTTTTATTTTGTGACAATACTTGTTCGTTTTCATAAAACTTACACTTTTATTGTATTCTCATATTGCATTATTTATAATGCTAATATGCTAGGACATTTACTATTGACATATAAGATGTAAAACAAAAATACAAAACGAGACAACTTTGCAACAGAAAGTGGATGGCGCTACAGCGGTCATAATTCAAACTAAATTTCTAGGTAAATTTCCCAGCAATTTAGATAAACTAACAAAATGAATTTTACTTAATGCATTTTTAATAAAATACTATATTCCCTACATTTTCCACCAATATATTACACAATTAAAGGACGATTTAAGGTTTTATTGCCAGCAACAAATAAATACACGTGTGAACAAACCCCAGAATTTGATTTTATTCCACTATTCACTTAAAGGGGGCGAACTATTTGCATTAAGAACACAAATGTCAGATCTGAAAACAAGCGAGATGGAAAACGTTCAAATTAACGAAGAATGGGAACCCGACAGCTAGCAGACAGGCAGATGTTCTGGTTTTTATGAAATGCGGAGATGAACAAAGAAACTCTATAAAAATCTAAATTAAATATTAAAATAAATATCTTGTATTGTTATTAAGTAAGTAATAAATATTGTTTAATAGATATTGTTTGTATGTCGACTATTTACTTGATAATTGATAGCATGGTTGATAAGCTATAAGACTATAAAGTTTATGTAGTGAGAATACACATTCCCTAAAACTGGTGACCCCGACGTGATCGGCAAATCGTTTATCAAATAAGGAACCAATATTGGGAGCAGCAATTAACGAACCTGGATTTCTCAGGTGAGCCATTTTTATGTTATAATTTTTTGACTGTACCGACATCATATATATACCCATACAAATGTCCAATGAGTTGCCACCCAACCAAGTTTTAGCTTCACGCATTGCGAAATTGCTGATATTTTGGAAGGACGACGTCAAATTATGGCTTACTCAAGTCGAAGCTGCTTTTGGTATTGCACAAATAACGCAAGACCAAACCAAGTTCCAATATGTCGTCGCAAACGCAGATCCAGCAATTTTGCCTCATATTGCCGACATCATTAAATCACCACCAGCTCAAGAGAAAAATGCAGCATTAAAATTAAGAATTCTCTCGATTTTCGCCGAAGCTGAAGAGTCAAAGCTACGTAGGCTTTTGAAAGGAACCGCATTGAACGAACTAAGACTATCGCATTTGCTTACAGTCATGAAAAACACCCCAGAAAATCAGTGCAACGAAAACATCATTAAGTCACCATTCCTTGAACAAATGCCCTACCAAGTTCGCGCAATTTTGGTGGCCAGCGCGGAGCAAAGAATTGACAAACATGCTGTTACGGTAAATTTTACCGCAACAAAAACTTCCCTTCGGTCGTTCTTTTTCCCTTTTCTTTTTCTCGTTGTGGCTGCAAAATATTGGCGAAGTTGAGGGCAACCATGGTCTCATCAACCAGTGGTGTACCTAGCCTTATTTTGCAAAAGCAACAAAAGCAGGTGTTCGAGTACGACGTGATAAAACGAGAAGAGAGCCGGCGGATGAGCCGAAGAAGTAACGAGTCAGGCGGACTCTTACTTACTTAAAACGACCAACAACAACTTAACATCTTTTTATTAATATCTTTTCAACGTAATTTTAACATTTACTTAAAATAACGTAAAATTGTTTAATGTACAAAATGGGTTTTTAACGCGATTAGATTAGTTCTGTAGAATTTTGAAAATGATTAAAGTAACGCTCCTCTCTGTATTTCCGAAAATAGTTTGTTGAATAATTCACGCTTCGAATCCCGCGCGATAGTTGTAGAGTAGTAGGAAAAAGCCTATTTGAGACTTCTCCTCAATTTTGTTTCTGATCAATTTTTCTCGAAAATAGTTTTAGTTGGAAAATAGTCTGAACTCGTCCATAATGTTTCGACAAGTTTTGGAAACACATCCAACAACTTGTCGAAACGTTGTTTGTGTGCGTGAGAGTAAGTTTTGGCAAGTTTTGGAACACACATCCAACAACTTGTTAAAACCGTGTTTGTGTGCGTGTGAGTATGTTTCGTTAGATCCCACCACGGTTGTTTTCTAGGAGAGCGTCATGCTTCCAGGAAGCCGTGACCGATGATCTCGAAACGAATGGTTGTGTTGTATCGTTGTATGTATGAGTGAATGATTGGAATGGACGAGGGAAGAAAGTTGTTGATACAAATTAGCTTGGAAGGCACTCTGGTGAGAGACTTACAAACGCGAAGAAAAAATTTGAAAAAGAAAGAAATATCGAGAAATTTGGAGGAGAAAAAAAATCGAGGAGGAGACATTTTTGTTTTGGTTGAATAGAAACTTTAGATCGAGCATTTTTGGAAATCGGGATTCGAGACGTGAGGATTTTAACAGGAGATAGGAGAAAGGAGATATTCAACCAAGATAAGTAGTTTGTGATAGATTTTGAACATAAATATATATTTGCAAATTCAAATTATATATTTATATTCAATCAGTTCGTGTTCGAGTTTGTCACCTAGCTTTCGGGACGCGCCTTCTTTTTTTTTTTTAATTAAAAACCTATTTTTTTTTTTTTTTTTTTGTTTTTTTATTTGCCTTTCTTTTTATTTAATTGCAACTGTTTGCCTTCGAGCCAAACGGCCATATTAAAATATTGTATAACCTACCTTTTATTTGAAAAGACTTTTGGGTTTTAGTCCAGGGATCTTCTGTCCCAAGGTTTCCCAAAACAATAAAAACAACTATTTACACTTTACTCTCTTTCTTTTTATTTAAAATACCGGTCCTTCAAATCCTAAAATTAGTTTTGGAATTTTCTAATTCGGTTTTAGAAAAAAAAATTCCTGGCGCCTAACTTTTTTTGCACCCTACTGTGCAACCATATACTTTCTTCTTTTGATAAACTGTTTTGATTACGAAATCAATCAAGCTTATCAAAAGAAATACAAAATTCTTCCACCGAACCCACCCCAGCTGAGCAGCCGTGGTGACAGCTTCTTTAATCAAGCTGTATATTGCACTTTTTTGTATTTCGCACTCTCTTTTCGCGTTATTCGTGTGTGGCCTATTGATAGGTATCATAATCATTAGTAAATTCGTGTCGTGTGTCGCCGTCGGTTCGCGTTGAATTCTTTTTTTGTTTTCTTAATAAATAAATTGATCGCGAATAAATAGATCGATAAATAATTTTAATTAAATAAATTCCCCTACCCCTATCGTGATCGTGCTGCGAAGAGAACATGTAATAAAGTGGTGCCCAACGTTAAGGGCCCAAAGTGGAAGAGTTTTTTTTATTGTTGTGTGTGGTGTTTTTTTTCTTGTCAATTTTTTTGATTTGTTTCTAATTCATTTTTTTATTGGTGTAGTTTTCTCGGGGAAACAAAATTGTTGTGGAAAGGAAGCAGAAAAAAACAACGACGTCGGATTCCAGTATCCAGCAAAAGAAGCAGTGTAGCAACATAAGTTTTTTGGTGATATTTTTTTTTATTATTATTAGTGTTGTAAACTTGTTTTTTTTATTGTGTTGTCTACTGTTTTTTTATTATTTCATACATCCAAAATTTGTACTCTTGTTTTGTGGTGATTTTTTCAAGAAGACATTTTGCCTTGTTTTTTTTGGTAGTAGGTATTGTTTTTTTTTCTCGCGTGGGACAGATACCTAGCTATCGTGAATTTTTTTTTTGCGTGTTGTGCGAATCGAGTGGAATTAAGAGGCGTTAATTCCAGTGATAGGTGATAGTTTTATCTAATTGTTTTTTTTTCTCGCGTGGGATTCTCGAGTTTATCGTGACATTTTTGTTTTGCAAAATTGAGTGCATTTCAGTAATAGGTGATAGTTTTTTTTTTCTTATATCTTTTTTCTCGCGTGGGATATTTCGCGATACTTATTAATTTTGTTTGGAGATTTGAGTGAAGTGAAATTGGTTTTTTATTGATAGGATATCATCTAAAAATTGCTCTTTGAGGAAATTAATTTTAGGGAGTGGTTTGTAGGAGCTCGTAATTATTTTTTTTAAAATTTTGTTATTAAATTTGAAGAATTTCGGTTTCCTTCAACGTTTGAGTTTTAGTTTCTATTTTTGTTCACGGTTCTTGTGTTAGAAAAACTTGCAGTGTTTTCTCGGCGAAGATTTAAATTGAGTTTTTTTTTATATTAGACATTGATCGAGTTGGAGATTAGTGTGCGAATATTGTTTTTTCTTTTTTTAACAACTTTTGTTTACCTTTTAAGTCAATATTTTTTTTTTATATACCTATTCGAATATTTAAGGGTTACCAAGTTCTTTTAATTTCAAATATTTTTTTTTGTTTCGGTTTTCTCGTGTGTGCTAGTAATTAGTTATTTTTGAATAAATATGAATATAGGTAGATTAGCTCAGGACGAACTGGCCTACGAGATGAAGGTCAGGGGTTTGAAAGTAGGGTCGGTAGATGAAATGCGAAAAGCATTGAGGTCATCGAGGTTGCTCGTTAAGAGGAACTCGATGGAGGTTAGCATGGTGTACCCGTTCACCTATGAGGAGGATAAGGATGCTATAGAAGCTAAAATTGAGGAGATTAGGGGCCTTCTTAAAGTACCTCCGAAGAATCCAAAGTCTTCGGAGTACATTAAGATTGTAACAAAGATTGAATGGTGTATAGGTAGGTTAGCTAGGACCCCTTGTGAAGCAGAAGACGAAGAAGATGCTATCAGCTCACTTCGTAATAAAGTTTTATGTTTATTAGGAGATCTCACTGGTGATAGTGAGAATAGTGATAGGGAAGAAGAAGTTGAGAAGGAAAAGACTCCCGTTAAAAGGCAAACCCAACTTCAGGTTCAAGTTGGTGAGACCCCAAGTGGTGTGCGGTCTGCGTTAGGACTGGCTGGAGGTTCATTGCCTGAACCAAGTCGTTTTGGCAGTAGTCCTTCAGTCAGTGGTATTAGTGTTAGGGTCCCATTGGGACATAGGGTTGATAGGGGTGACACTTTTGCTGAACAGATGGTCGTTCAACAGAAGTGCACCGAACGTGTAGGGAAGTGGGGGGTGAAATTTACTGGTGACTCTAATGGAGCATCAGTGAATTCATTCCTGGAAAGAGTGGAGGAACTTCGTCTGGCTAACGATGTTCCGGACTCCCACCTTTTCAAATCCGCTTCGGAGCTTTTGTCGGGTAGGGCCCTTATGTGGTATAGGACGGTTAGGGAAGATTTAGGAGGTTGGCAAGAACTCGTCAAGGAACTCAAAGCGGAGTTCCTTCCTGCGAATTACGATGATCTTCTTTTGGAAGAAATAAATCGGCGTTCGCAGGGAAAGGATGAAACTTTCGGCGCTTATCTTGCAACTATGAGGACATTGTTCCGAAGATTGTCGGAACCTTTGTCAGAGGGAAGAATGATTTCTATTTTGAGGAAGAATGTAGATCCGTTTTATCAGGTGCAGATAGCGAGTGCCAAACCAAAGACGGTTAAGGAACTTGCTGTCTTAGGTAGGGAACTAGAAACCCTTAAGGTAAATGTAGATAGTTTTACTCCACCAAGTAGAGGTAGGCATTTGTTGGAACCAGAATGTGGTTACCAACCGAGTTCGTCCGGACAACACCGAGTTGCGGCTGTTGCTCCAGTCCCAGAGAACCCTTTTAGACAGGTAGTTAGGTGTTACAATTGTAACAGGGATGGGCATTTGGCACAAAACTGTTCTGTGCAAAGGAAGTGTTTCGGTTGCGGGGCTGTAGGTGTATATCGTAGGGACTGTAGGCGGTGTTCGGGAAATGGGGAACGGGCTCTTGTGACAGCAGGACAGGAGACCCGTCGGCGTTAGTTAGGTCGTCTGCTGACGATCAGCTGGAACGTCAAGTTCATTTAAGTTTCACTTTAGCGGCAAACGGTAGGGACAGTAGGCCATATTTAGGAGTTAGGATTTATGGGATCAAGTTTTTAGGTCTACTTGATTCAGGAGCCTCTCGTACCATTGTGGGTGGTGACGGGTGGAAAGTTTTAAAAGAATTAGGGCTTAGATTAGAGAAGAGTAGTGTGGGGTCAGTAGCGTTAGCAGATGGGGCAGGTGTAGGAGTAGCTGGGTCTATTTCTCTACCAGTGGAGGTTGAGAATAGATCCATTTTAATAGAATGTCTGGTTATACCGAATCTCCCACACCAATTGATCTTGGGTGCCGACTTTTGGGCACTATCGGGCATAGTCCCGGATTTGAGATCTGGTATGTGGAGTTTTTCGAGCCAGGAAATGGTGGCTTTGGTAACAGACACGGTAGCGATTAGGGAAAAATCGGATTTGGACGATTTCGAAAATAAGAAGTTAGAACACTTGTTAGGAGAACTTTTTGAATCAATGACCGAGGGATTAGGGTGCACCAACTTAGTTGAGCACAAGATTAGGACGTCCGCAGAACCAATAAAACAATGATATTACCCTGTTTCGCCAGCGATTCAGAAACATATCGATCAGGAACTCCAAGAGATGTTGGAAGCTGGAGTGATCGAGAAGTCGAAGTCCTTGGGCATCGCCGATTCTTCTCGTTAGGAAGAAAGACGGCAGTTATCGGTTCTGCGTTGACTATAGGAAATTAAATGAGGTTACTGATAGGGATGCTTATCCACTTCCATTTATTTCGGCAATTTTGGACAAGCTTCGAAACGCGAAGTATTTGTCCTCATTAGACATTAAATCTGCTTATTGGCAGATTCCAATGGAGGAAGAATCGCGTAAGTACACAGCCTTTACCGTGCCAGGGAGGGGTCTTTTTAAATTTTGTAGGATGCCATTCGGGCTCCATAATTCACCAGCGACATGGCAGAGGTTTATTGACGACGTTCTAGGTCCCGATCTAGAACCGTTCGTCTTTGTGTACTTAGATGACATTATCATTGTCACCGATTCTTTTGAGAAACACCTAGAAATTCTCAAAGAAGTTTTTAAAAGGCTAGGAGAGGCGGGTTTAAAAGTAGGTAGGGAAAAGTGTAATTTCTGTAGGCCTTCTTTGAAATTTCTAGGTTATGTAGTTGATAGGAACGGGCTCCATGTAGACCCGGAAAAAGTGGAGAGCATGATGAGGATTCCCTTACCAAAAAACGTGAAGGAAATTAGGAGTTTTGTAGGGACTATTTCTTGGTATCGAAGATTCGTGCCAAATTTTGCAATTTTAGTTAGGCCTCTTACCGATCTCTTAAAGAAAGGTAAGAAATTTGAGTGGACACAAGAGTGTGAGGAGTGTTTTAGGAAAGCCAAAGAGTGTTTGGTTACGGCACCGATCTTGACATGTCCGGATTTTTCCCGGCCGTTTGTTGTTCAGACAGATGCGTCAGATTTTGGTATCGGGGCCGTACTTTCGCAGGAGTTTGAGGATGGCAAAAAAGCCATTTGTTATTTGAGTCGGTCATTGAATAGGAATGAAAGGAACTACTCTACGACCGAAAAAGAGTGCTTAGCGGTTCTTTGGGCGATCGAAAAGTTACGGCCGTATCTCGAAGGTGTTCGATTTACGGTTGTGACTGATCATCACTCACTGATCTGGCTTAGCAATCTTAAGGATCCGCAGGGTAGGTTAGCTCGTTGGGCCATTCGGCTCCAACAATTTGATTTCAAGATCATCCATCGAAAGGGCAAAGAACATGTCGTTCCTGATATGTTGTCGCGAGGAGTCCCCGAAGTAGCCGGTGTCTCTGAAGCGGATTCGGACCCTTGGGTGATCAAAATGAAATCACAGGTAGAAAAGAGCCCGTTAGAATACCCATCCTGGCGAGTTGAGGATGGGCGGCTCTATAAACATGTTAGGGTGAACCATATTGTTGTTCACAACGAGAATGAGGAGTGGAAGTTAGTTGTAGGGAAAGGTGATAGGGCAAAGATTTTAAACGTTTGCCATGATGCTCCGCTTTCAGGACACATGGGTGTTAAAAAGACAGAAAAATATTACTGGCCCAAAATGAGGAGTGATATTACGATATATGTTAGGGTTTGTAAGACTTGCCAAAAAGTGAAACCAGTGAATGAGAGGCCAGCTGGTCTTATGACTGAGAGGGTGGGAAATTCCCAACCGTGGGATATGATTTGTGTGGACTTAGTTGGCCCACTTCCGAAGTCGTCGCGCGGATTTATATATATTTTAACGGTCGTCGACTACTTTAGTAAATTTCCCCTGTTGTTCGCGTTACGGTCCGCAACGGCGAAAGCGGTTTGTCGAGAATTAGAAGAAAACGTGTTTCTTCTCTTCGGTGTTCCAAAGTGGATCGTCTGTGACAACGGTCCCCAGTTCCGTAGCAAGGAACTGAAGACACTTAGTGAAGCGTACGGGTCACAACTTCGATATACGGCGCATTACCATCCGCAAGCGAATCCTGCGGAGCGCATCAATCAAATAATTAAGACTACGCTCCGAGCGTATGTCACGGAAAACCAGCGGAGTTGGGATACGCAATTGGCAAAAGTGGCCTGTGCTATCCGAACTTCGCAACATGAGGTGTTAGGTGTTTCGCCTTATTTTGCGAATTTAAGTAGGAACATGGTAACTAGTTGCCATGATGTAGGGCTTAGAGATAGTGATAGGGACCAAGATAGAGGGGATACTGTTAGGCAGTTTCAGAAACTGAGACAGGAGATAGCTAGGAAGTTGGAAGCGGCGGTAAATAAGACCGCTAAAACTTATAATTTGAGGAGAAGAGACATACAGTTTCAACCTGGTGATCTCGTGTGGCGTAGGAATTATGCTCTGTCCGATGCGGCAAATTACTTTGCTGCTAAATTAGCGACCAAATTTGTTGGTCCATTTAGGGTCAGTAGGAGGGAGTCACCCTGGACATACCTCCTGATAGACGATAAAGGGAAGGATCGAGGGACGTGGCACGTAAAGGATTTAAAGCCATTTATTGACACTTAGTCAAAAGTCCCTTAATCTT
This sequence comes from Platycheirus albimanus, assembly GCA_916050605.2. Classification (NCBI taxonomy): domain Eukaryota; kingdom Metazoa; phylum Arthropoda; class Insecta; order Diptera; family Syrphidae; genus Platycheirus; species Platycheirus albimanus. Next base: position 189,213,871 of record OU696696.1, read on the forward strand.
TCTTTTAAATCGTAATTTTTTTGTACTTTGATTGTTTTTTTTTGGTAAATTGTCCAATTATATATTTTCAATTCGTGCCACTAATTATGTTTTTTTTTTCTTTTTTTTTCTTTTTCTTATATTCTTATAACCCTGTGTCGTATTGTACACCCTGTTCCTGGCCGAGCCTGAAGAAATGGTTTATTTTTCCTGAAAAGTAAACACATTTCTTGGGAGGTAAGGGTGGAATTTGTTACGGTAAATTTTACCGCAACAAAAACTTCCCTTCGGTCGTTCTTTTTCCCTTTTCTTTTTCTCGTTGTGGCTGCAAAATATTGGCGAAGTTGAGGGCAACCATGGTCTCATCAACCAGTGGTGTACCTAGCCTTATTTTGCAAAAGCAACAAAAGCAGGTGTTCGAGTACGACGTGATAAAACGAGAAGAGAGCCGGCGGATGAGCCGAAGAAGTAACGAGTCAGGCGGACTCTTACTTACTTAAAACGACCAACAACAACTTAACATCTTTTTATTAATATCTTTTCAACGTAATTTTAACATTAACTTAAAATAACGTAAATTTGTTTAATGTACAAAATAAGTTTTTAACGCGATTAGATTAGTTCTGTAGAATTTTGAAAATGATTAAAGTAACGCTCCTCTCTGTATTTCCGAAAATAGTTTGTTGAATAATTCACGCTTCGAATCCCGCGCGATAGTTGTAGAGTAGTAGGAAAAAGCCTATTTGAGACTTCTCCTCAATTTTGTTTCTGATCAATTTTTCTCGAAAATAGTTTTAGTTGGAAAATAGTCTGAACTCGTCCATAATGTTTCGACAAGTTTTGGAAACACATCCAACAACTTGTCGAAACGTTGTTTGTGTGCGTGAGAGTTAGTTTTGGCAAGTTTTGGAAACACATCCAACAACTTGTTAAAACCATGTTTGTGTGCGTGTGAGTATGTTTCGTTAGATCCCACCACGGTTGTTTTCTAGGAGAGCGTCATGCTTCCAGGAAGCCGTGACCGATGATCTCGAAACGAATGGTTGTTGTATCGTTGTATGTATGAGTGAATGATTGGAATGGACGAGGGAAGAAAGTTGTTGATATAAATTAGCTTGGAAGGCACTCTGGTGAGAGACTTACAAACGCGAAGACAAAATTTGAAAAAGAAAGAAATATCGAGAAATTTGGAGGAGAAAAAAAATCGAGGAGGAGACATTTTTGTTTTGGTTGAATAGAAACTTTAGATCGAGCATTTTTGGAAATCGGGATTCGAGACGTGAGGATTTTAACAGGAGATAGGAGAAAGGAGATATTCAACCACGATAAGTAGTTTGTGATAGATTTTGAACATAAATATATATTTGCAAATGCAAATTATATATTTATATTCAATCAGTTCGTGTTCGAGTTTGTCACCTAGCTTTCGGGACGCGCCTTCTTTTTTTTTTTAATTAAAAACCTATTTTATTTTTTTTTGTTTGTTTTTTTATTTGCCTTTCTTTTTATTTAATTGCAACTGTTTGCCTTCGAGCCAAACGGCCACATTAAAATATTGTATAACCTACCTTTTATTTGAAAAGACTTTTGGGTTTTAGTCCAGGGATCTTCTGTCCCAAGGTTTCCCAAAACAATAAAAACAACTATTTACACTTTACTCTCTTTCTTTTTATTTAAAATACCGGTCCTTCAAATCCTAAAATTAGTTTTGGAATTTTCTAATTCGGTTTTAGAAAAAAAAATTCCTGGCGCCTAACTTTTTTTGCACCCTACTGTGCAACCATATACTTTCTTCTTTTGATAAACTGTTTTGATTACGAAATCAATCAAGCTTATCAAAAGAAATACAAAATTCTTCCACCGAACCCACCCCAGCTGAGCAGCCGTGGTGACAGCTTCTTTAATCAAGCTGTATATTGCACTTTTTTGTATTTCGCACTCTCTTTTCGCGTTATTCGTGTGTGGCCTATTGATAGGTATCATAATCATTAGTAAATTCGTGTCGTGTGTCGCCGTCGTTTCGCGTTGAATTCTTTTTTTGTTTTCTTAATAAATAAATTGATCGCGAATAAATAGATCGATAAATAATTTTAATTAAATAAATTCCCCTACCCCTATCGTGATCGTGCCGCGAAGAAAAAGTGTAATAATGCTCTTTGAGCCGATAAGCTGATCGATTTGCAAAGACCTAGTCAAGTCTACGCCGTTCGACGAGAGTTAGCTCCAGAACCATCATCGATAGAAGTTTCAATCGCCGACCTAACGCAACAAGTTAAAGACCTGACTTTAACAGTAAGGCGGTTGCAGGGGTCGCGGAGTAGGAGTCGAACTTTCAAACATAAGGCCAGCTACCATTCCTCCAATAGTGCAGGCCAGTCATCTGAATTATGCTATTTCCACAAAAGATTCAAAGCAGCCGCACGTAATTGCAGGCCTCCCTGTTCGTGCAACAAACAACAGACTACGGAAAACTAGAGACTCCGTCTTGCATCAAGGTGGTGCTCGACGGTAACCTAATCAAGCAAAACCGCCTTACCAATTTCTCATCGACACCGGCGCTGAAATTTCCTTATTAATATCTTCGTTTTCGAAATCAAAATGCCAATCCAACCTTAAGCTTTTCGCTGCCAACAATTCAACAATTTCAACTTTCGGTACTAAACGGACAAAATTGGACTTAGGACTTCGACGTTCAATTGAGTGAACTTTTTGCATTGCAGATGTTCCTTATGCTTTAGTGGGAGCGGATTTGTTGTCTCATTACGGATTTCTGGTAGATCCGAAAAGGAAATTACTTATCGATGGAACAACTAAATTGACTTCGAGAGGTCACGTAAACCCCGTTTACGTTTCGAAAATTTTGACGATTCAGGATTTATCTCAATTTACCAAAATACTAAAAGAATTTCCTGAAATAACTGGTTTAATGCAGCACCGATCGCTCATCATATTCCGACGTCTGGCAAACCAGTTTACGAACGTGCTCGCAGGTTGAATCCCGAAAAATACAAGGCTGCCAAAAACGAATTCGAGTACATCATGAAACTAGGTTGGATCCAACCGTCAAACAGTCCTTGGGCCAGCCCGATCCACTTAGTTAAAAAAAAGACAGGCGAGTGGCGTGTCTGTGGAGATTACAGACGTCCCAACTTCATCACCATTCCAGATAGCTACTCGATTCCACATTCGCAAGATTTCACCAACAGCTTGAACGGGAAAAGTATTTTCTCAACTGTTGATCTCACCAGAGCATATCAACAAATCCCGTCGCTGAGGAGGACATTCCTAAACAGCTCTTATTACTCCATTTTAATTATTTGAGTGCAAAGTTATGCCATTCGGTCTTCAGAATAATTTTTCAACGGCTTAAGGAACACGGCCTAACATTTAACGTGGCAAAATATGTTTTCGGGGCTTCTTAAGTAAAGTTCCGAGGATTTCTCATTTCCAGCAAGGTATTTCTCCACTCCCGGAAAAAGTCCATGCCATCAAAGATTTTTCCCAGCCTAAAACAGTGGTAGAATTGTGAGCTTCTTGGGGATGATCAATTTCTATCATCGCTGTCTCCCTCAAGCAGCAACAATGCAGGCTCCTCTCAATAAATTCTTGGTCAACTCAAAGAAAAAGGATACGTCACCTATTGACTGGAATCAGGAGGCTGAAAAAGCTTTTCAACAATGTAAGGATACACTGTCCCAAGCTGCGCTTCTAGCTCATCCTAAGCCAAGCGCACAGCTTCGATTAGTTACCGATGCTTCCAACCTTGCTATGGGTGCAGCCTTAGAACAACGTTTACCTGGCTCAACATGGGAACCCCTCTCATTCTTTTCTCGAAAATTTTCACCTAGCCAACAAAAACTCAGTACGTATGAAAGGGAACTTAAGGCAATATTCGAGAACATTAAGCACTTCCGTCATTCGTTGGAATCATGTGATTTTTCCATTCACACTGACCATAAGCCTTTGATCTACGCTTCTATGCAACGCTCTGATAAAGCTTCTCCAATGCAACAATGATAACTCGATTACATTTCTCAATTTTCTACAAAAATAATTCACGTTAACGGAGCAGATAATATTGTGGCCGAAACACTCTCTAGAGTAGACGCTCTCCAGCTATCAACACCTTTTGATTCGTTTATCTCCCAACTAAACAGTTCGACGATGTCGAACTCAAAGAATTACTTGAACCAAAAACAACCTCATGCCGATTCACCAAAATGTTAATTGGAACAAATAAGACTCCTCTCGTCATCGAAACCTCAACCGAGAATGCTCGACCTTATATCCCTGCGTCCTTTCGTCTACAGGCATTTAACATCTAACGTCGTTTGTCTCATCCTAGCGGCAAGGCCACGCTTAAAATTATCCAGCAACGATTTTTTTGGCCTAATGAAGCGGGACATTGTTCAGTGGGCGCGTATATGCACAGATTGTCAACAATTTAAAATAAGCTGCCATGTTCAAAAGCTTCCGGTAGTCATCTCACCCCCGACAGCCGTTTTGACCACGTCCACATCGATATTATTGGACCCATGCCAATGTGTCAAGGTTTTAGTTACTGCGTAACTTTCATCGATCGATTTTCCAGATGGCCGGAAGCATTTCCCATCAAAGAACAAACCGCTGACGTAGTCGCCAAAAAATTCTACACTGAATGGATCTGTAGATTCGGTACACCCAAGGTCATTACAACCAATCAAGGCTCTCAATTTGAATCAACATTATTCAGAATACTTCTTCGTTTCACGGGTTGTGAAAGGCGCAGAACTACTGCCAGCTTCCAATGGCCTTATCGAACGATGGCATCGATCGCTCAAGTCAGCAATAATGTGCCACAACTCTAGATTGGATTGGGTTGACACACTTCCAACAGTATTATTTGGACTACGTACTTGTATTCGCGAAGGACTCGATTCATCACCAGCAGAATACCTCTATGGTATACTTCTTCGAGTACCCGGCGAATTTTTCCCGCAAAACGATTTCTCATCCGATTCCCAGCCTTTTCTTGAAAAGTTCAGAGGGCAGATAAGAGAACTTAAACCAGTTCCTACTTCACACAACTGCAAAAGAAAACCATTCTGTAACAAGGATCTTTCAATTTGTTCACATGTCTTCTTACGGAACGAGAACACTCGTCCAGTCCATCGAAAATCAGTCAAGCTTCTCAAGTAATCAAGAAAACATTTATTTGATAACTGTGTCGGTTGATAAACTATATACTGATAAACTATAAACTTTATGTAGTGAGAATACAAATTCCCTACATGACTCCATCGTCTAACAAGTGACGTCGTCTCGCGCGATATTTTTCCAACTTTTTGGAAATGCAACGCGTTATATCGCGACGAGAATCGGTACATTGTGTATTGATTCATACACTTTCATAGTTTTTTGACAACGTCAACGAGACCCTCGCGACGCTCTCATCTCGTCGTGACGCTTGGTTGTGAATCAGGCACTAAAAAGGGATTGAAGTTGAATTTTAAATAGCAGCAGCCACAGCCAATCAGTGCACATTTAGATGTGCTCTGAATAAGACGTAGGATCCACGTCAGATGCGATTGGAAATTCACTGGCGGCTCAACAATTCTTATGGAGGGTTTCCTTTAATTTAGTATAGTGCAAAAATATTGCACGCAACTGATTTATTTATTATTTATTTATTTGAATTCGTTAAATACTAACGGTACATTCTTCAGTTAAATTAAAACTAGAGATATATTCACAAATTGATACATTAATAAATAAATCTTACATCTACGAGTATATTATAAATATTGGATAAAAAATCTATTTTTGAAACAGTGAGATTTAACATTATCATCAGAACCCTGTCTTCTTGAACAACTATCGCTTTTCAAACGAAAGAAAATCTTTAGATAACTGCCTTAACAGAAACGGAAAATATTTATTGGAAATGATAGAAGACTTTGGGTTTTTCGTCTTAAATGGATTAACATTAAGTGACTCAAACAGAAATTATACATTCGTTTCTGCTCAGGGTTGCTCAACGATAGATTTATGTCTTATAAAAGGAGAATGGCTAGGCATAATTGAGGACTTTGAGACCTATCCAGCTAACTTCTCGTCGCACCTCCCCATTATTGTCTCATGCGTTTTTAATAACAGTTTTATGAGTCTTCAGTCTTCTTCAAACAATAATACCAAATTGAAATGGAACGACAGAAAAGCAAACACTTACAAAACAAAACTTAACCAAAAAATAGCCACAATGCCAAATGTTACATCGGTTACTGTAGAAAACGCAATGAATGTGGTACTAACAGCGGTAAGACAATCGGCAAGTTTTAGTTAACACAACCATAGTGAAACCTTCCAGTCAAAGTGGTATGACGAAGAATGCAAATCTAGTAGAATAAAATCCTTCGCTCTATTAAAACTTTTCCGGAAAGCGAATAACCTTGGAGCAAAAACACTTTTCTTACAGTCAAAGCAAGAATATAAAAAGTTATGCAATCAAAAAAAGCATCATATCTGAAAAATTCAGCCTTGAAACTTGTGGAATGAAGGGATTCCAAATCATTTTGGAAAAAAGTACGCTATTTGAGTGGACAGCACAATACCATATCGTTCTTAATTGATGAAAACCTTCTCGCAAACTATTTTGAAACTCTTCTCCTACCTGTGTAACGTAAATAATTATAATTAGGAAATTTAAAAACAGATTGATTGTTTCTCCTAAAAGAAAAAGTCCGTGATCGCCAATGGACACTAGCATCTACACCCACATATCCTATGGATATCCAAGTTCTAAACCCAATGCCCATCGACAACGCCACTTAGAGAGGAAGCAGGAAGAGACAAGCACCCCATCTATCCTTGACTCCTATACCAAGGAACAGCGACTCCATCATCTCCGTGTATCGGTGTATCTAGCACCCCTAAGCAAAGGCATACTAACACATCGCTAACACTGCCTCCTGCTCTTCCTACTCCCCTCCCACTCTTCAAATTTCCTATCCATCCCCATCACAGAAGCGAGAACCATCTACCGGCCTACCCCCAGGTTCTGACTACCAAGTCCCGTAGAACAGCCTAGTGAGTATCCGGTAGTATGTTCACGCCTATCCGCTGCAAGCCTTCGATGTTCATCCTGCAGCCCGTGTATACTGTAGTCCAAACCTAAAAACCAAGGACCCTACTTAAATCCCCACAAACGTTAACGTAGCTAGACTTATAATGCTTTTTCAAAACGAGGAACTTCAAATAATTTCCGGAGGATTTACTCCAGTTTGCATCTGATCGTCTAGTTACCGTTACTTGTTTTTGTGCCTATGGGATGGAAGCAACCCTATGCCGGCAACGCCCCCTTTCTCGCCAGCTGCTCATGAAGAACAGTCGGTGAGAACGGCATGCGACAACGTAGAGTCGAGGTTGAGATCGACCGTCGCGTTGGCCGGCAGCACCCTAGCCACAGTTAGCTCAGTCAGGCCATGGGCACTTGCTCCGGGATCTACACAACCGGTGTTACCTCTTTTAATTTTTCTGCCGACCGTTAAACTCTGGTGGTCGAGTTCGAATACGAATGTTATTATGCTTAATGGCCCTCATGGTCATCAAAGGCAAGACTTGAAAGAATTGACCGTCAAGAAAGGTTGATTCTAGATTGCACCTCTATTTTCTATTGAGTGAGATCATAGTAGAAGAAATTTCACGGTTGAGTTAAAAATATTCACCCTACTGAACGCTACACGTCAGTATCTGAACTGAAAGCAAACCTTAGGTAGTCGAGGTTGCTGTGGCATGTTATTATTACCATCTAACCACACAGCTGCCACGATGAAATGCTGTATGATGATGAGGAGGTGTCTAACCTTGAGGGGAGGGAGGATCTAGGATGGTACGCGATCCCCCTGGTCTCACAACCCACCCAATTTGAATCCGAAAATCAACTCTTTCAGAAACAACCTTGGCTGTCCTTTGGACCTACGAGTCCCCACGACTCGATGAAATTATCGGGCAGCCCCTTAATATAAAAAGGCAATCTATAAGATTGCCCGCCTATTTTAACCTACTAGCTCCAACTTAGTATCATATTAGATACTACTGCCTGTCCTTCAAGTATCGCACCTAAAAGAAAACCAATACACTAACCCATATCACACCATGTTCCACTTTAAGAAGACGAGGGTTACCACCCTCCCTATGATAAACTTACTCCGTCATAATGGAAATCTGAAAGTTCTTCAAAAATTATTTAATTCCCAAAAAGAATAAAAAGAAAATCGCAAATCTTTTTTTTCTTTAAACGTTATAATAAAACTGGTTTGGTTTATTTAATAAAAGAACTTAAAACTAACAAGAGGAATCTGTCTTAATAATAGTGTCTGTATCGAATCGCATGAGTTCTGGTAACTCTGCATTCGATGGTCACTCAAGTATAAGAAGATAAAATTAAACGTTAATAAAACTTAACGTAAGAACTTAACGAAAGAGTGCTTGTTCTGCGAACAAGCACGAGTGAGAGTTAGTCTTAAGCAGGATTTTGAACTGTGAAGGAATAAATGTGCTAAGTGGTTTTTTATAACATTTTTCCACTATAAATTATCGTGTTTTATTTCTTTCCACATATTTATTAATTGATCTCGATTATATAGTCCATTTGAGCTACGATACATTGGTCCATGTCGAGCGTCGGATATTGTGCCAGTGACGGAATGGTGCAGGTTTCCTTTAAAAAAAAAGATAAAAAAAAAAATAAGTGATTGATTGTGGTTCGTTTTATAACGAACAAAATATTGTGAATAATAAAAATGTGCTCAATTGTGTCACAAAAAATTAAAGTGTGCGCAGCAGTTTGTCGCGAGCGACAGGGCTATGGGCAGGAAACCGTGTGTGTAGCATCAGCAGGCAATGTGCAAAACGGTACTTCATTATATATTATTTATTATTATTACAACAACTCCGTCGATGAATCGAACAGAGTAGGCAAACTTACAAGCACTGGCAACTTAGGCCTTCGGCTCAAGACAACACACAGTAATACGACAGAGAGAGACAGACAGAACAGAATATAGAAGAACACACAAACGAATGCCAACAGCTCGCAGTTATTAGTTTGACGGTCCCCCATCTTACTACTAACCACGCGCAATGATGCTTGATTTCGCTGATCTATTGGGAAGCGATGCTTTTTTTTTTTTTTTTTTTTTCAAATTCAGTTTTTATTTAATTCATTCCTTAATCTAAATTAACAGCTAGACCAAAAACCTTAAAAACTAGCTTAAATATCTACTTAACATAACTTACTGGCCCTATGCGGGCGCTCTAAATTATCCCATAACCAATTATTTTATTGCCTTTCGGCTTAAAACTAACTTAATTTAAAAATTCATTCATATATTTATTTGTTTTGAGAAAATATTGTTGAAAAAACTCAAATTAAGGATCTTTTTTATTTTTATATATAAAACTTAACACTACCCTAGTACCTAAATTAAACCTACTTAAAACTACCTAAAACTAGAACAGCCACAGCAGCGGTTTTGTGTTTTTGTTATTTTTTTGTGTATTTTGTATTGTTTTTTGTATTTTTTTTTTGTATTTTTGTGTTTTTTGTATTTTTTTTTTTCTTTTTTTTTATTTTTTCTTATTTTTTTTTTTGGTGCCACCATGTCTGTTCCCCCTAAAGCTACCTTAAACCTATGTAAGCTGACCAAGGCGAAAACGTTGACCAACTTTTAAATAATCAAATTTCGTCGCTCATCCACCAAAAGTGCCGAGCTTGTTTAATAATATCCCGACGGTCCCGATTGGACACAGCCCTACTGAACCGAAGGCGCTCTGCTCCGTCTCCTGCGGCGACGTCTCGGTCGTACAGGATTCGCCGATCCACAGTCTTACGGCCGACGTGGTAGATTAACGGAACCGCCAACCTATCCTGTATCAGCCCTCGACTATCTAAAAATAGGAAAGCCTCTGGTGGAATGAAGCCGCTTAAACGTGCATTTTCAAAGTAATCATCATTGGGGTAGTAAGCCCCAAAGATGAGTCCATTAGAAGAGGTCATAGCTCTCGCAACATGACCGCGAATAAGCTTCAACAAGAAGTTATCTATCCTGTTTATGTTGGCCCCATTGTATAGGACCTCGTTGGAATAGTAACGTTTGTACTCCGACTCTGGTGTTCTGTGTAATCCAAGGCAGGTCCTAAGACACTGCCTCTCAAACACCCGAATCTTTTCCATTTGAGATGGGGCAACGTTGAACCACACAGGGCACCCATAGGCAATCATCGGCCGGATGAGGGCCATGTAGCAAATCACCTTCACCCTGCTATCAAGACGGCTGCTATAAAACAGCCGTTTTGTCAGGGCAAAAGCTCCCCTAGCTCTGGCCAGAGCAGCATCTATATGTCGATTGAAATACAGATACTGATCCAACCAGATGCCAAGGTACTTTACTACACTTTTACTCGCCAATGGATGTCCACTTGGTCCAACGATCACTAGATTTCTCCAGTTCTTTCTCGTATCCCTAGGAGCCCTAGACAATGGGGTTCTAAACAGGATAGTTTCGCATTTCTGGAAATTGATTTTCAATTTCCAGTCATCGCAATATTGTTGAATCTTGTCGAAGTCACGCTGCAAGAGAATTCTTATGACCTCGACTTTTGGAGCCGTTCTGTACGCTACAAGGTCATCGGCATACGCAATCGCATGAGCAAGACAACCTATCAGATCGCTGGTGTAAATACTAAAGAGGATCGGCGAGTTCACCGCTCCTTGCTGTAGACCATTTTTTATATCAAATGTTGTGGTAGAAGTTACATTGCCACTTTTGACAACAAACTTTCTGCCATTAAGCATGTCATAAAGAATGTATAACAATGGTTTACTTATGCCAAGTCTGGTCAGCTTCAGATAAAGACCCTCTAACCAAACGGTGTCAAAAGCCTTTTCCAAATCAACCAGAACGGCACCCGTGCATTGATTTTTAGCTTTGTTCCATTGAATATCAGAGACTAGCTTAGACGCAGCATGAATGGTGTCATGCCCCGCCTTAAAGCCAAACTGATTATCCGGAATAATATTTTTGTCCTCTGCCCACTTGGTCAGAGCTCTATTAAGAACTTTTTCGAATACCTTACTGATACTCGGAAGAAGACTTATCGACCGGAGATTCGCCGGATTGGAGCTATCCTTTCCCTTTTTGGGGAGAGGATGAACCACAGCTGTCTTCCAACGCACCGGATAATATGCATTATTCAGTGCGTTGTTAAACAGTGTGGTGTAAATGTCTACTGCTTCCTTAGGAAGATGTCGCAGTACAATGTTGGGTATACCATCGACTCCTGCTGACTTCTTTTTCCTTAATGATTCAAAGATGAGCTGGAGCTCTACCTTCGATATAAGCAGGGAACTGGGCCCATTTAGCTCGGCGACAGTGGCATTTGCCAAATTGTCTTCATAAAACCTGGTAAAACCAGTGTTCTCAGATCGCCATTGCGTAATGCTGTTTCGAAGGTAGAAATGGTGCACCAGAGCTCTGTTTTCCAGGTCGTGATTTGGGCGAATGCTAGCATTCACCTTATACACTTGCTGGAAAGCAGCCCCTACTGCTTCCACCTTCTCTTGAGGATCTTCAATCATAAAGAAGTCGTCATCAAGGACGGCATTTCCTGGATCTATACCTGCGATGGTAAGTACGTCTTCGTTGTCCGTATTTCTCGGAAGCTTGAGGCAAGGAAGATCGTTTTGATCATTCCTCCTAAAGATTTTATTAATTTGGGGAAACATACTTGGGTCGCTTGAATTAACGGCCCGTATCTTGTTATCCCAGAACAAATTAATAGACAATCTATAGTTCTGCTTAATAAGCAGATTGAGGTTTTTGATCTCAGACTTCAGTGTCCTAATCTCCGAGTCGTTTCTGTCAGTAAACCGTCTGTATAAGAGTTTGAGTCTTGTAAGCAGTCTACTTTTCTGTTTGTGTAGTGCGTCTATTGTAGCGTTTCTGTATTTTCCAGTTGCGTCTTGTTCTTTGTATCGTGGGATTGTCCTGTCCATCGTTCGTTGTATTGTCTCATCCATTTGACTAAGGTATCTGTCGATCTCAACGTTCGTCAGATTCCTGTCATTTGGTGGCGAAATGTCGTTCGAAACAAGTTCACTCGATAAGGCGTTGGAGAAGCGTTGCCAACGCGTCTTACTGAAATTGTAAGAGTGCGCAGGCACATACTCCTCCAACTCCACAAGCTCGTTCGGAATCCGTATTACGGCGGCAAGTCCGCAGTGGTCACTGTCGTACTCTACCGTCCGTAAACAGTTTCTTGTTTGACCCATAGCGTCAGTTATTGTCAGTCTTGAGTCTAGCAGAAGTAGATCCAGAAAACCACCGCTTCTTGGAAACGATGGTCTATCAGTAGCAAATAGGTCGATCCTATACTCAACGTTGTATCGACCCATCCAATTGAAAAGATGGTATCCTCTAGGATTTTGTATTTGATTTCCCCAATCTTCATGTCTGGCATTCAGATCTCCGGCCATGAGATAATAATTTTCTTCCGAGTTGAGGCGAAGACATTCGAAAAGTTTTTCGAGCTCTAATATAAAATTAGCAGGCTGAGGTGCTTCTGGTGCGTACGCCGAGATCACGTACATTCGCTTCCCCTGTTGGAGAGGAATGCAAATGATGCAGGCTTCTAGCAACCCGAATCTGCGCACTTCATTATTATAAATTACCTTATGACAAATGCCTTTTCGTATGAAGATTGCGACACCACCCCCACGAGTGGAGTTGGGTCGATCTCTCCTTACGATATTGTAATTATTATGAGTCAGTTTGTGCTTCTGGTTTAGCTTGGTTTCGCTAGCCAAGAACACATCAGGACTTTGGTCTTTAAGCAAATGAAAGAGATTTGCTCTGCGTTCGGTCCTAATCAGTGAATTTACATTCACAGCTAGGATCTTAAGGGGTCTCTCAAACAGCGCGCCTTTAACCTTTAAGCGTTTGGACGGGCAGAATAGAGTAGAGGTAATCCACCCTTTCTGCCTGTTCCCGGATCTGTTTCTGGACGTCAGCAAGCATACCTGCAATGGTATGCAATGCCTTCATGACATCGTTCTGCACCGTGGGAGCCGTAGGCACAGGGGCCTGTTGGGCTACCTTTGGTGCAGGTTGTGCCGTACTTCTTCTCCCCGTCGTCATTTGGGCGAAGGAGATCTGAGGTGTAACGGTCTGTGAGATAGGACGCATTATTGGGCGACTAACCTCATCTTTTCTGTTTCCGGCTTTTTTTGCTTTCTTAAGTTCCTGGTACTTCGGGCATCCCAGATAACTTGCAGGGTGCCCGGAGCCCTTGCAAAGAGCACATTTAAGCTGAGCCCTATCTTCGGGCCCTATTTCCCCGAGTTTACACTCTCCCTTTTTGTGGCCTTCTGCGCATTTCACACAAACAGGATCCATATTACAGTTTCCTGCTGCGTGGTGAGGGCCTTGACAATTCGTGCATCGAGGCACGTCGTCCTTATTGTTTAATTTTTCCCAGCGTACAATCTGGTAGTTAAGCTTGGTTATTTTGCTCAGACTACTCAGCTTGCTTTGGGGCGAGATTTGAACTAGGAATATTGGGAGACTCCGTTTCTCCCGTCTTGACCTTACTGTGGTGAACGGCTTGACCCTGATAAACTCGAGGTCGTCGCTCGCCACTCTACGGAGCTCATCTAAGAGCCCCTCCGGATCCGTAGAGGAATCAATACCCTTAAGGACCATAGTTTGGAACTTTTCGTCCTTAGGGGTGAAAGTATAATACTCGGTGGATGAGCATTTTAGTAACTCTTTTATTTTACGGTAATTTTCCAGCGTGAAGCACTGGATAGAATGTTTCTTATCATTGTATCTTTTAATAGCAAAATTTTCGCCAATGGCCAACTTACATAGATTAATGGTATCTTTTATTTCAATTTTGTATGTGTATATTGGTGGCACCTTTTCTTTTTTTGCTGTAGGCTGTGGCTGCTGCTGATGTATCTGCTGCTGTTGATTCTGCGGCTGTTGTCTCTGCTGCTGTTGTCTCTGCTGCTGATGTGACTGCTGCTGTTGTCTCTGCTGCTGTTGTTGTTGTTGTTGTTGTTGTTGTTGTTGTTGTTGTTGTTGTTGTTGTTGTTGTTGTTGTTCTTGTTGTTGTTGTTGTATTTGTTCTTGTTGCTGCTGTGGCTGATTACCTTGCAGCTTTTGTTGTTGCTGCTGTGGTTGTTGTTGCTGCAGTGGCTGCTGCTGAGTTTGCTGGGCAGCTTTTTTTGGTCGCTGCTTCTTAGGTTGCGAAGCAATAAGCGACGCTGCTTCCTGTTGCGCTGACAACTGTTCTTCTTGGATCTGAAGAGCCTTTTTACGCTCTTCTTCCCTTCGTGCTTCTTGCTTTGCCTTAAGCTCAAGCACCATGCGGGTGAGGTTGCCGATTTGCTCCGTCAAAGCTGCAATTGCTTTGTCTTCATCTGCAGCCGCTTGTTGCATATTTGCTGGTGGAGTTAAATCCAACAAGTCACTTGAAAGGCTGACGTAATGGCCCTGTCCACCGTCTGATATATATTCTATATCTTGGACATTTTCGGTGTTGGGCTCATCGTTATCATCTTCTGTGGTGCCGTCGGTGTAGTCACCGTCACCTTCATCATCGTCATCTTGGGAGCAATCCATCTGTTGCTGCATTTTCACAGCTGCCGATTTTTTGGCAGGCCGATCCACCAAGTTTGGTTTCGGAATCAATGTTTTCTTCTTCCTTTTTTTTCTTTTTACAATTTGAAATTCATTGCCATCTTTCGTGTGTGCTGAGCTCTCAGGTATAGCTCCAACATTTTCATCTGCTGCTGCTTTGCCTACGGCACTTCTTGTCTTCCCAGTTGTTGCTAGGCTAGCTTTTGTTGCTCCAATGGGCACAGCTATTTTGCTAGCGGTTGTTCTGACTTTTTGGCCAGATGGCCCCGCTACCTCTGCTGTTGTTTTAGTTGCTATGCCAGATGGCCCAGCAACCTTACTTGAACTTAGCGGGATAGATTTCGCCGCTACATCTGCTGTTGTTGGGACATCTTTCGATGCCCCCGCTAATGAATCCATTATATATTGGGTTTCGTATGCACGCTGCCTGCGGCGATATTTTTCCCAATAAATTAAATTAAAATATGGACTGGTTAGGTCCAGCCTGGGATCGAACCCGGGCTCTTCTAGTTCGCGTCCGGCCACTCTTCTACTAGGCTAACTCGCCACTTGAAAATCGTTCGTCTAAATAAATACTTGTTCACTACCGAAATACTATTTAATCTGCTAAAAGTCGCCAACGATGTGCTCTCCTTCGCAGTTGATGAACGACTGAGGGAAGCGATGCTCTATCAGAGCCAAGGCCGTTGACACTTCATTATATAATAATGATCAATATGTACCAACCAGCACGTAAGTAGATCAATAATTATTGTTGTTGTTTTTCCCCTTTTTCAAACGGCGGCGACCGATGATAATTCTTCGTCAAGACTCAAGAGAACAAGAGCAGGTAAGAATGTACGTATTCTCTCCTCAAAGCAAGAATACACACTTACGAGTTACGACTCATGACATGAGCAGCGAGCCGGAGTGAAGGAATACGCATACACAAACCACATTATATGCGCAATGTATGTATATGCGCAACTGTGACAAAGAGAAGGAGAAGAATGACAAATTTCGTCATTCGAAAAAAAAAAAACAAAAGCGGTCTTTGGAAAGAAAGAAAATAAAAAAAAAAAAAAACAAAACAAACACAACAACAACAATATATATACAATAATAATATTAACATATTTACATTTTAAATAACATTTATTTAAAGCAAAAGAAGGATGAGCTGAAATATAGTCCTAAAACAGGACAAAGTAAATATTTGATTGTGTGAATGGTGGTGGTTTTTTGGATTATTTTGCAACGGAGCAGGTTTCTTTTTTTTTTTCTCTTTATCTTTTCCCGTTGCATTGAATGTGCCCCGATGTGTGTGCAGTGTCTGTGAGCGATTTTGTTTTGTTTTCGGTGAAGTGTGAATGAGGGAATGAGCAATGAAGGGGCAGGGGGCGATCTGAGTTTATTTGTTTTCTTATGGAGAATGAGAATTTTTGAAATGAGTGAAGTGCGCAGGATGTTCTTTTTCCTCTTTTGGTGCGTGTGTGATTTACATACCTTTTTAATATCGTTTTTTTATGAATAAGATATTTTTTCAATATTACCTAGATATATTACGGTGATGTTGCTGCTTTGTTGTTTGGTATTGATCAAAAATTAATTTCTTTTATAGGTGTTAAGTTTTTTTTTGAGTGTCACTTTTTTTTCTCTTGAAGACTTTGTTGCTCGAGATATAGCAGGGGCGAGTGGAACTCAAAGCACATTTGTGCGAGTTACCAAATTTGAGAGAGAAATTGTGGACTCGAAATATAGCAGGGGCAACTCAAAGCACATATGTGCGAGTTACCAAACATGAGAGAGCAGGTATGAAGGAGGAACTTGAGTGCAATTGCACCAGTTGCCATGAACAAGTTATTATTAAAAAAAAGGGACACATAGCTGGGCAGGAAAAAACTCAAAGCACGACGGTGCTAGTTTTTAGAGAAGGAAAGCTTGCAAGCGGCAGGAATAAAATATTTTAAATTCAAAAAGAATAAATATTTTTAAAGCAGGAATATGAGCCACAAAAGAATTTCTTCTCGATGCAACATATCTTTTCTTATAATAAATAAACTTTATTGGCAACGACAAAAGCAGCAACAACTAGCCGACCTTTTCTTTTATTATATCTACTATTTATTTTATTTTATTTTTGCATACTGGGAATATTAGTACCTACTGCGAAGTATTATTTATTTATGTATCTGCATATTGGGAAATTGAAGTACCTACTGCAAACGAGTATCTCTTTCATTTTCAGGGTAGGATATTCTTGAATCATCATTTCTAATGCAACACGATTTTATATATTTACAGAAAAGAGCAGCGAATAAAAAAGATTGACAACCAGCAGGAGAAAAATCACCAATATGTATTTAACGCTGGTGTATTTTCAGTGAGCATAATGCTTGCCTTTGTGAAATCTCCAGATTTTGGAATTTGTACGATGGCAGCAGCTCAGGTCAGGCTTGAGGCCTTGGAAGAAGCCTGGTCGCAGGTCAAGATCAGCGAGAGCAGGATTGCGTTGGCCGACAATATGTTGGTCAACGTGGAGATACAACGCAGGATTGGTGGAGCGGAAGAAAATTACTTTGCTGCCCACGCAGTGTTGCAGGAAAAGCTAAAAAAATATCTCCAAGAACACGCATAGCAGGCATACCAGGTAGAGCAGAACAGGCATTGAGCGGAGCGATGGCAGGAAATTTGAGCAGCCGTTGTCACAACTTCAGGCGCATTCGAATTTGAGCAGGTATGAGGACATGCGAGCAGCTGGCAGTAATGCCCGAAGAGCAGGAGCACCAGGTGTCAAGAGGCTGTTGCCTTGCCACTCGTGCAAATTTCTGAATCATCCAATGTGACGTTGTCTAGAGTTTTTAGTACTGAGCATTCGTGCTAAGCAGGATCTCGTGAAGGAAAAGGCACTTTGCCCCAATTGTCTTAAGACGTGCCATGCCCCAAAAGACTGCTCCAAGGGCCGTGTTGTCGATGCCCCGGGAAGCAAATGCAAAATAGTGCTACGAAAGAGATTGGGAAGGGTGCAGAAACTGTTCTATATGCGCAGGAAAAGTGAAAGAAGAGAAGGAGCCAGACAAGCGAAAATAAGAAAAAGACAGATTAACTAATTATGCCTCCCAGGAAACGCCCTCGGTTGGAGAAGGGCAGGACGGAAGAAGTAGCAGGAACAGCAGGAAGAGAGAAAGCAGGATGTGATTTGGAAGAGGTGATGTCCTGGGGGTATTTTAAGAGAGCTAGGCGTTTGTCTTCTAAAAACAAAAATAAAAGTTTGATTAAAATTTCTTTCGTCTTTTTATGTCTTTTAATTATAATGAGCAAGAGCAGGAGAGAGTTACTTTGATGCCTACGGCACAAGTAAGAATCGAGATGGATAGCAGGAAGTATGGGCCGGTAAGAGCATTTTTAGATACGGGCGCACAGCCCAATCTGGTTTTAATAGAGCAGGACTTTTGGATTCTTCATAAGCAGGTTAATTTGCATCCAGTAGTACCAACACACAACTTGAAATCGCCACTGATGAGCATTGCTACAGCATCTCTTGCTGATCCACATTATTGGAAAGCAGGTACTGTAGATTTATTGCAGGTTCATAGCAGAAGCATTTACTTCTGTCTTAGAGCATCGACGAGGTGGTGTCCTTGAGATGGAAACTGTTTTCGGCAGATTAATATTGGGAGAGTATGGTAATGAGAAGGATAGCATGAACAATGAGCAGGTATCGCAGGCAGTGCGCATGGATAGTAATCAACTTCATGAATCGCTTAATCGTTTTTGGCATAAACAGTTTAAATGACATAGAGATGTCGTTGAGCAGGTCAAAAGAGCAGGTCAAAAGAGCAGGAGGAGCAGGTGGAGCAAAATTTCATCAAAACAAATTCACGTGATGATTTTGGCAGGTTTGTTGTGACGATTCCTTTGAAGGAAGCAGTGAAAGACCTTGGAAGTTCAGACCTTACAGCTAAGCGTAAGTTCTTTGCTTTGGAGAGAAGGTTGGCAGGAGATCCTGAGTTGAAACAAAAGTACCAGGAGTTTATGAGAGAATATGAAACAGGACATATGACATATATGACATATGACTGGCACAGTGCATGGCAAAACCATATACCACATCATTGCGTCACCAAAAAGTTAAGGGTCGTATTTGATGCGAGCTGCAGGACAAATAAAGGTACTTTATTAAATGAAGTGCAATTGCTTGGAGAAAACTAACAGAAGGATCTGCACGAAATTTCAATGCGCTTCCGCAGGCATCGTGTCGCTAGAACTGCGGATATAAATATTAATGTTCAGAATGGTGACATTGGCGAAGAGAAAATGTGATTTGCAGCGTATATTTTGGAGAGAAAAACCGCAAGACAATTTGAGAGAATATTGGCTGACAGTAGTCACCTATGGTATGACCTCATCAGCTTATAATGCTGTACAATGTGCAAGGGAGGCATAGCAGGAGTTTCCAGAAGCTGCAAAGACAATTAAGCAGGAATTTTATATGCATGACTGCACCACAGGTGCTGATTCTGAAGAGAAGGCGATCAAGTCATCAAAAGATATCGATCATGTTTTAAAAGGGGCAGGTTTTGAGCTTAGAAAATGGAAATCCAATTCCAAAGCTCTTGTGAAGGACATGAACTATGAAGAACAGGAGTCAATAATGTTGCAGGATGATGAGAAAACATCAGTTTTGGGCCTTAAGTGGCTGCTTGAGAAGGATCAATTCACGTTTGTGGTAAAAACACCGGAGACTCAGCAGGCAATAACCAAGAGAAGCGTAGTGAGCTGTGTTGACTCTTTAGAGTGATAAATGAGAGATGGAGAGATTTCTGGCAGGAAATAACATATTTAGATAACGTGAGAATGTGGAGATGGATAGGTACCTCAGAAGAAGTACGAAAAGAGCTACATGGGTTCTCGGATGCTTCTGAGAGGGCATATGGAGCAGCGATTTATCTGAGAAATATACATACAGACGGCAGGTTTACAGCAGATCTTATCACAGCAAAAACACGGGTTGCACCACTTACAACGGTGACAATACCGTGCTAAGAGCAAGCAGCAGCGGAGCTATTGGAACGGTTAATTGTAAACGTCATTAAAACAATGGAATGGGAAGGTATCGAGTATGATCTTTGGACAGATTCACTCGTAGCGCGGCATTGGATAAGTAAATTACCATGCAATTTAAAACGTTTGTAGCGAATAGTCTCGTCTATACAAACAAATACCGAAGTTAAAAGGTGGAGACATGTTGGAACGAAGGATAACCCGGCTGATATTCTAAGAAGAGGAATAAAGCCATCAGCATTGGTTGATAACAAGTTGTGGTTACATGGGCCGGAATGGTTGGCAAAACCTCGATCGAGCTGGTCATCTGAAAAGTTTGTGCCAAATGTTTCAGATGGGGGGAGGGATGAGATGAAGATTTTCGTGATAGCAAAATTTACAGAGCCCTTATCTATTTATGTGAAGTGCTGGAGAAGGAGTATTCCAGTGATTGAATACACATCTACATTAGAGAAGGTGATTAATGTAATCAGCTTTGTACTTCGCTTTATCAACGCAACCAAAGCAAAGATAAAGCAACGAAAAGAAGATGAAGAGAGATATGGAAAGAGACGGAGACGTTCTGTACGTCAGGTGAAAAGAAGAAATAGAGCAGGTGAGAGTGCAGGAGATACAGCAGTACTTGGCCAACCATCCTCTGGAGAGGATGAAATCAATCGGTCATCTGCCAAGAAAAGAGCAGGAAAAGTATTTTGGGAAGGAAATCATTTGTATAGAGAAGGACAGGTGTTTGCCAGAAAAGAGCAGGATAGAATCCTTAAAGCCAATCTTAAATGGAGAAAAGATTCTGAAAGTAGCAGGGAGATTGGAAAGAGCAGAGATGGAATGCGAGAGAAGGCATCCAGCTATCGTGCCAAATGGTTCTCGATTGGCTTGGTTGATCATGGATAATACGCATACAGCAACAAATCATGGAGCAGTGCAGGTCATGATGCAGTACATTCGTCAGAGATTCAGGATTCCGAAGCTCCGAAGTCAGCTGAGGAATTACTTACATAAGTGTTTGGCTTGCGTGCGGCATAATCATTTTTTTGAGATGCAATTGATGGCTGATTTGCCATCAGAGAGAGTAACAGCAGGGAAGGCTTTTCTACACATAGGTAGATTATGCAGGTCCATTCAAAATAAAGATGATCGACAGAGCAGGTGAGCAAATAATAAGACAGAAATGTTGGGCTTCCATCTTTGTTAGCCATAAAACTAGTGCAGTGCATTTAGATTTGTTACCAAATCTGACGTCAGTGGCGTTCATTGCTTGTTTCGAAAGATTCATAGCAAGAAGGGGCAGGTGTGAAAGGTTATATAGCGACAATGGTACAGCATTTGTCTGTGCAGCGAAAGAATTGCAGAAAGCCAAAGAGCGTTGGTTAGTGAAGGATACATTTGAACACTTAAGTTTGAAAGAGAGAAGAGACGGAATGGAAGTTTATGACTCCTGCGGCACCATATCAGGTGGAATATACGAAGCAGCGGTAAAGTCGATGAAATATTTGACCAGAATTGTTGGAGCGAAGGTTTTGGCATATGAGCAGGTTTTGACATTAATTACTGGGATAGAAGCCATCTTGAATTCAAGACCGCTACATCCATTAAGCGATGATCCTGATGATTTGCAGGCGTTAACGCCGGGACATTTTGGTTGGTGGACCGCTTGTTTTACCGTTTATAACCAATGAGATGCCAAATACCAAGGGCATACAATTGTGGAAGGAGCGCAAGACTATGCTTGCACAATTCTGGAGCAGATGGAAGGAAGAGTACTTCTACTCTACACGAGAGAAAGAAATGGCGAAAGGAGAAATATGGCTTGACAGAAGGACAACTCTGCATAATCAGGAAAGAAAATTTCTCATATCGGCGTGGGCGATGGCACAGATATTAAGACTATTACCAGGCAGGGATGGACTCATAAGAAGCGTGGTTCTGCAAACAGCGAGCAATCAACTTACGAGACCGGTACATACGATCTGCATCTTACCAATCAAGGAGCTGGAATGATTATTATATTAGAATACATTTTTATTGAGCAAAGATATATGTATGTAAAATAAAAGCGAAAGGGATGGAAAACCGTAGGTTTTCGCCGGAACTGTATCGAATCGCATGAGTTCTGGTAACTCTGCATTCGATGGTCACTCAAGTATAAGAAGATAAAATTAAACGTAAATAAGACTTAACGTAAGAACTTAACGAAAGAGTGCTTGTTCGCAGAGTGAGAGTTAGTCTTAAACAGGATTTTGAACTGTGAAGGAATAAATGTGCTAAGTGGTTTTTTATAACATTTTTCCACTATAAATTATCGTGTTTTATTTCTTTCCACATATTTATTAATTGATCTCGATTATACAGTCCATTTGAGCTACGATACAGTGTCTAATAGAATTCTATTCTTAATTTAAGCAATTATATTCTTCGCTTTATATCAGCGCAAAGTATTTTGGATAATTTCGGATTCATGAAGAAAGTGTATATTTTAAATGAAGTCTAACTATTTGCAAAGTTAAATGCTTAAATACCTGAGAATTTTCAATTGAATTCCACAACTAATATACTAAATCTGTATATGAAACCTATAACTAATAATGTGCGTAAAAATTGAGTTTACGAAGTTCAACCAGTGAAATCTTTTTTTAATGAGCTTAAAACTCTTTCTGATCATCGATGTGGATAAATTTATAAACGCCAACCGTATTTTTATAACAATAACAAAAGTTACAAAAAAAGTTCAAACGCGGCAATGGAATCTCAACGTCGTTCACGAAAATTTCTTGAAATAGTTGTAAATTTTTTTTTTTTTAAATCAGATCAATGCGCGAAAGATTTATAAACCTACCTATAAGCTAAGTAACACGAGGACGATTCGAGATATTAAAACCTATATATCCCGATTTAACACATCGAAAACGAGGACGAATGGATCGATTATCTGGACATTACCCAAAGCAAAGCAAAAAGTACCAAAAATATATGCATATAATGTTAAATACCCCATACGCACGAATACAATTCGTATTCGATTGTATGTTCGATAGTTATTTGCAATATAAATATTATATATTTAAAAAAGTAAGATCAAATCGAAGTAAATTGTGAGTCGATTCCTTTTTCTACTAATGGAGTAGATAAAGAATCAATTATGCCCACTTTACGCTGGTCCGGAAGTGCACTCCTGGTTGCTGTAAAGGGGTTAATTAAAAGAAATAGCTTTCTACTTGTTACTAATAGATCACTATTGCAAAACACCTTCTATTTATCTTTAATGCTTTAAACCAAGCGCTTTAGCTTAGAGCTTGTGGCAAAATGCTTGATGCCAGTGATTACGATGAATGCGTTGCCCTTTTTAGAGAAAAGTAAGCCTGTCGTGGGCGTCGAAAAGATACATCTGACACCTCCACGGTATATCGTTAAAGAAACGCGATAAAAGTTTCTGAGATCCAAGATACATTAAACACGATACGAGAAATGACGTTACAAAAACAATTGAAAAAGAGAATAGGTTATATGAAGCCAACGGCTTTACTCACTATGAACACGGACGTGGCGTCAAAACGCGAGTCGAGTTGGTCGCTACCGACGCAAAGAGAAGTGGGTGGGTCTATAAGACCAAGAGAAAACACAAAATAAAAGAAACCGTAGAAGGTTAAGTGATAATAAAAAAAAGTATAAAACCAAATTGTGATAATTTGTACGCGTCGACAAAAGTAATTGGCGGTAGTAATTCACCTTATTTTTCCGGACTGACGGATATTTTGGTGTATTTTGAAGCAAGAACCCCGGAGATATTCTTTTAAAAAGAAACCGATCTTAACAACGATATCAATTAGAGGAGCTTTCCCGATATTGAGTACATTTAATTTACACACGGTCGATTTAGCTCTTTTCTTTTGTATATAGATATACCAAGGAACACTAATGCACAACGCTAATATACACTATATATAATCATAGATATGTTTATGAAGATAAGATAAGATCAATTGTAATATAAATAAAAGTGATATGGGCGTGGCTCGCTGCCAATATTTCTTCATCCACTAGGTATGATTCGAAATGCCACCGTCCATGGCATCTAACGTCATACGCTGGCGTTGAACGCAATACCCAATGGTAGGTTCGTTTGCCAACAAATATTTAGTGGCGGTCGAGCGTATATGCTCCTTTGGACCCCACAATTATATATAAATTGAAAGGATTACCTGTTATAGTGGTACATGAATAACCATAGATACTTAATAAGCTTTTTATTGAATAATTCTGGAACTGCTGCTTAATGTTGGCAATGGTGTGTTGATATATAGTTGCTCCCTCGGCGTTCTCTGCGTCATGAACTTAAGGATGTAGTGTGGGTATGTTGCTCCTACGACGTTCTCTGCGTTAATAATTATTGGTGTGGTATATATAGTTGCTCCCACGACGTAGTGACTTGTATGGATCGGCATCGGTGTACAAACACCCGCCAGGCATCCAAATATACGATGCAATACTTCGTTTCCAAGGGAAGCCTTCGGTCTGTCCCGATAGGGGCATCAGACGAGTAGATGTATCGAGAGCGTTGTAGACGTGGCCGCTGATGAGCCGAATCGGATCAACGTCAATGCGGGGAACACGCTACGCTTGTAAGAACGAAATAAACTCCTTATAGACGCCTCTATCGCAAAAGCGAAGAGCGGTTTGGAGCGCCTAATGGTGTGGCCTGTGCAAATGGAAGCATGTTTAGGAGCGCAGACGGATTTTGCTGTGATCGCTACGGTTGTCGGCCTGGCGAATGGTTCCTCCTGCTTTTGGAATACAAGAACACTACGCCCGAAAGTGGGCGACGTTCGTCTTGTCGTAAAGTGTGCTTGAGCACAGAATGATAGGTGAGCCTCGAAAAAAAAAGTAAATTGCCTCGCTCCGGTGCACAATAGACACTGGTTAGTATATTTATTTAGGTATCAGGAATAAGGCCTATGTTATTTGCATAGCGCAGGCATTCTGCAGCAGCACGTGCCAACAGAAGAATATATGATGTCTCTACACACATAAAATCCTTGAATGCAGAATCCCGGATCGTCTCGCCTGTTGCTCCTGGTAAGTGGGGGCGACGATAACAAACGGATCCTTATGGATGAATGATCCTAAGATGACATACATTCAATTACCGTGGCGGTCAGGTGGCGTGGTCTGGGAATATTTTTCAAAACAGAAAGGCAGACTCTCTTTCAGTTTTAAGAAATGTTTCCAATAATTTACTTACCTTGATAGTTAGTATATCCAAATTATAAATGAATTCCTCAATTGCTTAAGCAATTGAGAAAAATCTTTTCAATAGAAAAGATATGAAGAAAAAATGGCCGCGGCCCGATGTAAAAAAAATCTTTCTGTTAGCTGGTTCTGCCGAGGAGTTCTTTCCCCGAGCGAATTCTTCTTCAAAATGAAGTCCACATTCTAATTTTGTCGTTGGCTTTCCTGTTTTCCAGGTAGCCAACGCCCTGTTTTCCAGTCTCATTTCCATTCTTTCTAATATACGTTAGTTTGTTGGAGATAAGATAGGTGGCGCACAATTAAAAGTGTTAGGGGCAGTACGCACTGCACTATTTTCTGTTGACGTGGATTACTTGTTATTTGACAGATGTTTTTAAACACGTAAGTCAGTGGGAGTCATCTGTGCTAAAGCACCGGTTACACCATATGATAATGTACGGTATCACTTAGGGCGTTATAAGGATATGACATTCGTTAGATATTCACCAACTGTGGCGGTCCTTACTGTACGTCATCAAAAAGAAAGGAAATGTAAGTAAATACAGGATGATATCCTTGGTGGCATATGTACTGGCCACTTGGACTTTAGGATTTAAGCTGCTATGGGCCTGTTGCATCGCTATATTGCTTGCCTCCCCTCGGTGGGATTGGTGTCACCTCGGTAGGAAAGTGTCAAAAATGATGTAATGGTTTTGACTAAAGTGTCAAACTGAACTGGAGTTGCCTGGTTTCTAGATTTGAGACATTTCAAATGATTCCACCGTGGTAGTCGTTTCAATGACACCTAATGGTCTATGGATAACTACAGGGTTATGTCAAGGGTAAGTACGTGCTCCAGCTAGTGGATAACTTTTGGGAGTCCAATTTCATAACTACTGTACACAATAACTTTAAGGAACTTACGACACCAGTTTAGTGCTGCCAGTCATATAGTTTAGAACCATACTGTTGGGAACATTGACTGTCACGCCAAAAATGATTTCGCCCGAGAGGGTTTGCATAGTCTTTACTTGTCCGTCTGCCTGACATAATTGACCGCAAGCGGACCGTTTTTTTCTATCTGAACATCACTGTCAGTTACTTGTGACATAATTCGGTTAGTCCGACATTATCCACTTCACTGAGTAATATGTTTTGCTTTAACCCACGTGTGAACAACTGTCCTGCAGTTTCCGTGTGGACAACGCACAATTTCTGATACAGTGTGTGCTGGGGTTTAAGCTGCTCAGCATGCCTCCATCAAAATGGTGGTCAGCGCATGTGCTGGAAAACTATATAAAAATTTGGAAAGTGAGTGGACTCCATCCTGGAATTGGATTTTGTTTGTCGGGGTGGATTTTGTTTGTGGAATCATTCTCTGGTGGATCGTATTGTGTGCGTTCAGCACGGTGTGAGTAACCTTGCGGTTCCTCCAATAGATGGCACCAGTTGCGTGCACTACTCAGATGCACTGGCGAGAAAGTTTTTCCCTACACCTGACCGCAACCTTAACACCATAAGTTTTTGCTATTCCCAATGTGAATATTCCTGAACTGGATTCTTCGCTGACTATGTGGGAGCTAGCAACAGCTTTGAAACGAATGAAAAATAACAAAGCATCTGGCTCCGATGGAATCCCAGTCGAATTTTATAAGCAAGCTACCCCTGAATTTCTAAAGTACATCTTAGATCTTTTAAATAGAATTTTCAGTGAACAGGTGATTCCAGAAAATTTTCGGCTGTCTACAATCGCAGCTGTTTTTAAAAAAGCGAACCGAGAACTGCCAGAGAACTATAGGGGCATTGCTGTGTTAAACTCTTTGAGAAAAGTGTTTACACAAATACTCTACGGAAGACTTTCTAGCTGGGTCGAGCAAAATAATCTGATCAGTTGTTACCAGGCCGGTTTTCGAGCCAACCTTTCAACTATTGATCAGATATTTGTACTCAGTACTACGGCAAGACGTTTTGTTTTATTGATAAAGAGAAATGTCTGTATGCTTTGTTGTCGACCTGAAAGCAGCTTTTGACACAGTTAAAAGAAGTTCGCTACTCTATAAACTGTCAGTCATCGGTCTATCAACCAAGTTTATAAAAATCTATGGGGAGACTCTTGAGAACATGTCTGCACATGTTCAGAATGGTCTGAAAAAGTCAAGAGTTTTCAAATGTGATACAGGTGTCCCTCAAGGATGAGTTTTAAGTCCTCTTATATTTTCACTGTTTATCAACGACATAGAAAACTATATACCTGGGGGCATCCTCTTTGGAGATGTCACTATCAAAGTTCTCCTGTACGCAGACAATCTAGTGATTCTGTCAGATAATCCCCTAACCTAACAGCTTCAGATCAATAAGCTAAAACAATACCTACTGTGATTTGTGGGATCTTAAAATAAATACCACAAAATCAAAAACAATGGTATTCAGGTCACGAAATAGATCTATCGGGTATGCACGGAACTGGACTTTAGATGGTGAGACAATCGAAGTTGTTGATGAATTTAAGTATCTGGGATATATATTGACGTATAATTTGAATCTCCACACCCATATCAAAACTAAAACTAGTGCTGCGAAAACAGCGCTAAATAGTATCTAAAGCCAGTTTTTCACCTATAATTCCGTAGATCCTATGTCAAAACTCAAAGTCTTTAACGCCACAGTGAATAGTTGTTTTTGCTATGGGAATGAAGTATATGGGTACTAACAGCTAGAAGAGATGGAAAACATACAAAGGTATTTTTCAAACGAATTTTTAGGCTGCCTAGCAACACTCCCCATTACGCCATTCACCTAAGCTAAACATACCCCATATGCCATTATCCATGAATGGTACTTGCATCGAGGAGGCCGAAAACCTATCGGTACTCGGTATGTGTATCAGTGACAATCTTCGTTGGAATGATCATATACTTAAGATTGCCAAGAACGCTGCAAGATGCTTAGGCTTTCTTAATAGATGCAAGAAGTTTTTCACCCCTTCTGATCTGGCTACAATTTACAAAGCGTTCATATGCCCTAAACTCGAGTATAACTCCCATCTCTGGGCAGGTGCTTCTCAAACTTTTCTCCACCTGCTCGACATAGTTCAGAAAAAAGCGTTAAAATTGATAGGAGAGAGAAACATTATGCAAACATTTCCGTCACTCGAACATCGTCGAAATGTCTCATGTCTTTCCTTATTTTACAGATTCTTTTACAAAAAATGCTCACTTGAGGTAGCCAGGTGCGTTCCACCCCATAAACATTTCCCCCGTAATACTCGTCTTGCTAGGAACGCTCATCAGCTTACACTTGAGCCCAATTTCGGACGTACCGTGAAATATAGAGATTCTTTCTTTAGCCGTACAACACGAATGTGGAATGGATTGCCTGGCACAATTTTCCCTTGCCATTTTGATCTTCAAACATTCAAGATCAAGGTTCATCGACACCTCCTTTCCCTTCCTTCCTAACTTCCTATCGCTCGCGCTGTGACTTATCATTAAAAGGGCTATAACAAACCCCTTGAGCGCGTGTGCATTATAAAAAAAAAAAAAAAAATTCACCTGTAGTCAGGCTTACCTCAAATATATCTAAAAAAACTTAAAAGCTAATGCGGATTACATTGTGAAGGTAATGAAGCGATCTCACCAAAACCTACAGAAACGGATCCTTATGATTTGTTTTAGCTGCGGTTATAGTCCAATTAAAAACTATTACGATCTAGCTGTAACGCATAACTTTGCAATGTCATTGACAGTAGACAACGTAGAAGAGTTGAAAAACTCACTTTACGAATGTATCTCTTGCATAGACGACACAATGTATATACAATGTGTTATGCGAGGGACAGAATCAACTTCTAGGAATATATATAGGCAACTTAATTTCCAATTAGGTGAAAATAACTATTTTAGAGAAGAGTTCACAGTATCTGAAATGAGCCTGATTTTTAAGATTAGGACTGAAATGCCTGATTTGAACTATAAGCCACATAGAACAGATTTGAACCCAGTTTGTTCACTTTGCAACCCTGATCAGAACGAAGATGTCTTTCATTTTTTAGCGCTTTGCCCAATTCTACAGGAAATCCGAAGACTTTACTTCCGTACTAGTTTTCTTTCTTTGGAAGAATGTATCCGAGTTCTAAATGGAGATTATGGCTGGAAATCTCTTATACGCTATGTCTCACATGTAAAACATTTCAGAAATGATTATTTGAATTTGTTTTTAGTTATAAGTTCTCTTTTGTTTTTTGTTAAAGTCAAACTAAAAGCTCGCAAGAAAAAAAAAAGATATATATGCAGTTCTTTCCCCTGTCTTTATGATATACATATATCGATTACTCTTTGTTTTAGCTGAACTAAAAGCCCAATATCTTTTTTTCTTTCCTTTTTGTTTTGACTAAACTAAAAGTCACTTTTGTATAATCTGTTATTTGTTATATAATAATTGTAAAAGCTTACCTACATTTTCTTTTAAATTTGTATAACAAAATATGTTTTAAATTGTAGTTATGGTTATGAAATACAAAAATAATTCTTTTTTGTTTCTTTCTTGTTTTTGACTAAATAAGTCATTGTTTGTAAATAATATACTATATTTTTGTTTTTGTAATAATAACTAGCAAGATTATTTGTATCAACAATATTCTCTCTTTAACCTAGTATTGCTTTAATATTTTGAATCTTTCCGGCAGACGGCTTATTGCCATGCTTTGTAAATCTTTAAAAAAAATTGTACTTTCTAAAAACCGAAAACAATAAAGAATCTTATCTATCTATCTATTATCATTTGTGGAATTTAATATGGCATAGTTTTTATTAAATATATTGATCAAGAGATTGAGAGGGCTATTGGCGCCGTAGTTGGATCTACTGAAAATGTTACACAGAGGCAATTGCCTTCTTAAACTGGAACTACTAAAATTAAAATTAATATGACATAGGACTGATGGGGCTGTAATTGATCCATTAATTAACCACACAATAAAACAGAATTGTAGGTACTTACGATGACTTAAAAGGGATGGAAGTTTTATTAGTTGAAGTCTGTGAGAGTAAGGTGGCAAAACAATTCTATCTAACCAAGGAAGAAAACACAAACAAAATCTCAAAAATCTTTTTTGAATACTCTCTATTCTGTTGATATGAACAGCGTAGTAAGGGGCCCATACGATGCACCCATATTCCAGAATTGGTCTCACAAAAGAGATATAAAGAGTCTTTAGGACATAAAGATCACGGTATCCGCGAGCAAACCTTGCAATGAAACCAAGTGTCATGTTAGCTTTTTTAATTATGTAATTGTAGTGATCAATAAAGGAAAGCTTTGAGTCTAGCACTACTCCAAGGTCCGTAAAGCTCGACAAGTTACACAAGTGCGACGTATTCAACATATAATTATAAGAAAATACATTATGTTTGCGTGTTTATACGCATTGTTTTACACTTGTCGATATTTAAAAACAGACTATTTGTATTGCACCAGTTCCAAAATCTATGTAGATCTTCTTGAAGAAGTTCACAATCAACAGTTGTCAATTTTTCGAAAAAAAATTCACGTCATCGGCATAAATTAAAGACATAGAGTTTACTAAAACGGAAGGAAGATCATTAATAAATAACACAAATAATAACGGACCAAGGTGACTACCCTGTGGCACACCTGGATTGACTCGAAAACATTTAGAATATTCAGTTTTAAAAACAACACTATATAATCTATTTTTTAGATATGAGGATATCCACAAAACAAAACGATCATTTAGTCCAATAGTATGTAGTTTGTGGAGCAGTATATTATGAATCAATTTGTCGAATGCCTTACTAAAGTCAGTAAAAATACAATCTATTTGTTGAAATTTTTCGAATGAATCAATACAGAAAGTCGTGAATTGTAGTAAATTTGTGACCGTAGATTTTTGTTTTATGAAAAGACAATACATCACAGACAATAGATTATTTATTTATTAAATTCTTTAAAATCTAACGTTAACATACTATTGTATACTTAATCTTATAATCTAATATATCTAAATTATTATTCAAAATTGTTGAAAAACATAAGTTTAAATTTTTTACTTTTCAAATTATCGTTTACAGATTCTAAACAAGAATAAAATTCGTTATAAATTGTTATTAATTGATTGAAAGGGCTACATACAACATAGTTTGATCTGCTAAATATTTGATTAATAGGTTGCTGTCGTCTTAAACTTGAGCGACAGAAAGAGAAATTTAATTCACTAAGAACTGACGGTGATGATATCGAACCATTACTAATCCCAACAATAAAACAAAATTGTATATATTTTCTGTGGTTAGTCAAAGATGGAAGGCTGATCAAAGCTAGTCTTTGAGAATAAGGGGGAAGTGGATTTCCTCTAGACCATGGAAGAGACCAAAGACAGAAACGCAGGAACCTTTTTTGGATCGCTTCAATTCTTGAAACGTGTATTGAGTAATAGGGTGACCATACTACACAGCCGTATTCTAGAATTGGTCTTACAAAAGAAATAAATAGAAGCTTAAGAACATAAGGGTCCTGGAAATCACGACCGAATCTTCTAATGAATCCAAGAACCCTATTGGCTTTTTTAATTATGTAATTTAAGAGATCATTAAATGTTAACTTGGGATCTAGAATAATACCCAAGTCAGAAAACATAGAAAATTTACTTAACGGACAAGAATCAAACGTATAGTTGTACAAAAACGGAAATTTTTTTACGTGTACAACTCATAGTTGTGCATTTGTCAATGTTTAAAACAACTCGGTTTTTATTGCACCATTCCCTAAATATTATTAAGTCTTCTTGTAATAATAAACAGTCAGAGGAGGATTTTATACTTTTGCAAAGCTTAATGTCATCAGCATAAATAAGGACAGACGAATTTTTTAAGATTGAAACTAAGTCATTAATAAATAAAACAAATAAAATAGGACCTAAATGGTTGCAATGAGGGACGCCAGAATTGACAACAAATTGATTTGAACTGTCATTACGAAACAAGACACAATAACGACGATCTTTTAAGTATGATGCAATCCAATTTATAAAATTGTTGTTAAATCCTTGATGTTTTAATTTTAAAATTAGTGTATTGTGACACAACTTGTCAAAGGCCTTACTAAAATCTGTAAACACGCAATCGACTTGCATACATACAATTAGTAACAGTGGATCTCTTTTTGACAAAGCCATGCTGGCTATCACATATAATTGAACTACAATGAAAAGAAAGGACACTACTTACAATTGACTCAAACAGTTTTGGTATCACAGATAATTTAGCAATTGGTTATTTCATTCTTTCGGTCTTTTTTATGTATAGGAATAATAAATGAACTTTTCCAGATATTAGGAAAAACGGAACATTTTAAGGATGAATTGAAGAGAACATATAACGGGTACGACAAATAAGAAACACATTTTTTTAATATACATATAAGATGGCACACCATCGGGACTGAAGCACTCATCGACTTTTAATATGTGTTGAGAAATGGTATCTTCACTTATTTCGAAATTAATTGCGTTTAAATAAATAAAACTTTCTGAAGAAGAAGAAAAAGAAGAGGAATTATTAAAGTCTGATTAAGCTTCTTTGAATTGGTTAGCAAACATGTTTGCAATAACCTTTGGTTCATGACTAGTTGACAAATTATTTGTCATCGAATTTGGATAGCCACAGGTTTTCCTTTTGCCGTTAACGAAATTCCAGAAACTATCTGGGTTAGATTTAATACCATCTTCTATTTTACAAATATAATCGTCATATAGAGTGTTAGAATAAGCAATGAAAAGTTGTTTTAGAATTAAGAATGTTCTGTAATCATCGTCAGTTCTAGTTATATTATATTTTACCCATTCTTTGTTCCTCTAATTTTTTAAGTTTTTAATATGGGTATCAAACCATGGTGGTGCATTTGAAGCGAAACGTGTTCTTTTCAATGGAGTAGTTTCGTAAAAGCAGTTAAATAGAGTTCTATAAAAATTATTACACATATCATCAATATTGCAATTACAAAATAATTCATCCAATTCACAGTTAATAACATTTCAAAAAGATTTACAAAATTACATTTAGGAAAGTCAAATTCAAGTTTGTTGATGGAGTTATTGTATGGAGAAGACATGTTTAAGCCTAGTGAAATGTCTAATGCTGGATGATGTCGATCTTCGTCAATCAGTTTTACAGTAGCAGTTAAAACAGCAATTTCGTTGTTTACTGTATCAGCGAAAAATACCAAGTCAAGAATATTTCCAAAACGATTTCTCAATCCATTGAATTGACTCAAACCACACTAAGACACCATCTATAAATGTTAATTCGTTAAGACTGGACGCATTTATTGGAACATGGAAGTTATCGTCATCGATTTTTGTCCAATTAAGGTTTGGTAGATTAAAGTCACCTACGATCAAAATTTCATCTTCGGGTTCCATTAGCACATAGATACTTTCTATGCAGTCATTTAACTTTTCATAAGCGCCATTGTTTGAATTTGGAGGTATATACGCGGAGATAATAAATAAATGACCGGATTTCAACTCGATTTTAATACACAGAGCTTCAACACCTGTTAGTCGAAAGTCGTCAATCATGTAGCACTTAAGTTAGGTCTTTATCGCAAAAAGAATTCCTCCTCCTACAACATTACAGTCTTCATCATCATGACGATCACGTCTGAAGATTTGATAGGATACATCAAAAAGCTCCGAGTCAAGAATAGAAAAATTCAGCCAAGTTTCTGTAAGTATAATGACATCGTGGGGAAGGTTGTTTACATTTTTATATACCATATTAGTCTTTTTCCGAAGTCCATTTACATTTTGGTAGTAGACTAATATTTGTTTCAGCTGCTCAGATGTTGATTCCGCATTGTCCGGTTTTGACGAAAAGGGTTCTGGGATATTCCATGATTATTCTGTTTATGAACAAATTCATGTATTACTACGCCGACTGGCCAGAACGAAGGCGAGCTCAATATAGGTAAGGTAGGTAGGTAAGTTTTATTGAGGTTTTTCTTTTTTTAAAACATTTTTGTCGCTTAATACACATTATATTTATGGAACATAAGATTCTTACAAACTATTTTATTTTAATTGCCGACTTGGAATTGGTCAGGCTATATAATAACACAGAGTTTATTTTGCTTTTCACAACTAGCAAATCTTATTTGAATGAAAATGAAAAGTGACTTAGACTGCGGTGAATAAAAATGATATGATGTGCTCACTCAACAAAAGCACATAAAGAACTTAACCTAAAGATAGAAGAGGGATAGATAGAGAAGAAAGGTTAATCAAAAAAAAAAAATGTGTGACAGGGACAACGCAGTTGTCTCCGTCAAACACACCCTATAATAAGGCGAGTGTCTCAATTTAATTTTTAATTTTTAAGTTAATGTGAGATAGATATATCTTCAGCACAACTAAAAGGCTAATATTGTCTTTATCTTTAATTTTTTACTTTACTTTTACTCTCTTTATAACCCACATACAAGAATTTTATGTCATTTGATTTTGAAAGTTATTATTTACTTCTTTTTTTTTGTATGACTAGCTATATTTTGATACGATTTACATTTTATCGGTATTTATATTAGTGACATAATCTTATTATTTATCAAAAAACTTATACATTATGTTCACAGCTGGTTTTGTTTTTTACTTAAGGCACTTATTCAATTCTATATTTATCAGACTAATTACGAACTTAAGAAGCGTTTAGTTACAAATTATCACAATTGTTTACAAGGTTTGAACAGAAGTTTCATCTTTTTATTTTAATATAAAATATTTTTAAAGTTAATTTTGTTTGTTTTTACTTATAGGTTCATAAGATATTGAACTCCCTAGCCTCTGTAGGTATTTAATGAACATTTCTTGTAAAAAGGCGCAAGGAACACGCCATCACTACAATCGATCTCGAACAGCCGCCCCGAGCCCTCACTGAGAATACTAATCGGAGACATGTAATAACGTTCTGGGATAGTAAAGACAATGTTCTCACTGAAAATGTCCCGGAGGATAGAGTTTTCATGTGATTGCAGCGCTAAAATTCTTTTCTTAGCTAGAGATATGAGGTAATCAAGCAGGGGTTTTATCCCTGAATCGTCATACAGGGATTTATTGTTCTACCATTTGCCCGATGGTCTCCGCCACTTGGATATGCACTTCCTAATTATATATCTCTCAAATCTTTGCAACTCTATAGCTACATTCGGGCTAATTTGGTACCAAGATAGAAACCCATATGAAATAAGAGGGCGGATAAGAGTTTTATACATTAATAATTTTGTTTTCTTTTCTACATTTTTGGAGTTTATTAAAAGCCTGCAGCCTTCGCCAACTTCAATGAATTACGGACATGAGGATTCATTTTCAGTCTTTCGTGAAAACGAACTCCCAGGTATTTCAGGGAATGCCTTAAAGGAATAACGTTACCCTTAATACAGAGTTCCAGTTGACGACTCTCCCGAACTGCAAGGTGATGTCCCTTACCACTCGCGTTTCGGAACCAAATGAGCTCGCATTTGCTAAAATTGAGTTCAATTCCCCACTTCTTGAAGTAGGGTATCACCGAGTTCAGGTGGGATTCAACCTCATTGAGGGCAACGGGTGGTCTTTCGTGGGAGCTAAATAGAATTGTATCGTCTGCGTAAAG
Organism: Platycheirus albimanus; assembly: GCA_916050605.2. Taxonomy (NCBI): domain Eukaryota; kingdom Metazoa; phylum Arthropoda; class Insecta; order Diptera; family Syrphidae; genus Platycheirus; species Platycheirus albimanus. The sequence goes on from OU696696.1 coordinate 189,249,458, forward strand.
TATAGCTTCAGAATTAACGTTAAAGATGGGAAAGTCGAAGAGGTATAAGTTAAAGAGGAATGGGCCCAGGATAGAACCTTGGGGAACCCCCGAGAAAATTGGTATCGAAGAGGAGCATTCATTCTCGAAGACGACATTTAAACTTCTGTTATGGAGAAAGCTCTGAATTATTTTGATGAAGTTGGAAGGAAAGTTGAGTTGATTCAATTTAAAGATAAGGCCCGCATGCCACACTGAATCAAAGGCCTTAGTCAGGTCTAGGGCGCATGCGACGGTACATTGTCTGTTCCTCAGTCCTTTAGAGATTTTGTCGTGCAGGGCTATAAGTGCATGTTCAGTGGAATGATGATGTTTAAAGCCAAACTGTTGTGCTTGAGTCAGCTCATCGACGTCAAAGTAACTTTGAATTTTACCCAAAATGATTTTTTCGAGAATTTTGCCAAGATTGGAGAGAAGGGAAATGGGACGAAAATTGTCTATGTTGTTAGAACTATTTTTTTTAATAGGAATCAATTTGGCTATTTTCCACGCGCACGGAAAGTACGCATTATTGATACAGTTATTGTATAAGGGGGTGAGGTGCTTAGAAATGGTAGATTTGAGTTTTCTGAGAATGAAGTTGGGGATTTTGTCAGGACCAGCTGACTTTTTATTATTAAGGGAAAATATAATGGATTCTACTGCACTGGGTGAAACAAAGTTTTCGTTGCAGGCAGAGTCTGACTTGTTAGACGGAGAAAAATTTTGTATGAAAAAATTAGAGTTCCAAATGGAAAATACTGAGTTAAAAGTGTTGACTTCGAGAGTGTTTTCAGCATCACTAGAGGGAGTTTTTAAAGAATATAGTTCAGAGTAAAATGAGCCAAAGGCTTCAACTTTGTCAGATGGGTTTACAAGCTCTCTGTCCCGGTGGACAAGTACTTGAGCACCACTTTCTGGACTTTTTTTTCGACCTGTGAACTTATCAATAAACTTGAACACGTTTGACGAGGGCTCCAAACTACTGAGTTTGAGTCTAAATTGCTCGTTTACTTCGATCCTGACCTTGTCTCTAATTATCTTGCTCAGGCAACTAATTCGGACTGATAGTTCAGTATACTCTGCATTTGTTCGGTCTCCAAAGTGATGGAAAATTCTTTTTAATTTAGCCTTCGAAATCTTTCTGACCTTGAAAAGTCTAAGAGTTGCTTCCGTGATTCTGAAATGGTTAGAATGGATTCTTTTTTGTTTACTGTGAGTGTTTACGCAGTTGGATAAAGCAACAGTGAAAGATTCGATGTAGAGATCACTTTCCTCATTGGACAGGTTTCTTTCAGTAGGAAGAGCAATGCTGTTGAGTTGAATGTTCAAAGACCGATTTAAGTTATTCCAATTGGTATCTTTGAAGCAGGTAAATGAAGAAGGAGATTTAGGGAAAGGGCTTTCATGACTTAGTCGACTACTGAAAAGTACTGAAAAGTGGTCAGACACTAGGTCTAATGTCAGGCAGGAAAAATTGTTACCCGACCGAAGGTTCGAGGAAATAATGAAGAAGTCGATGTGCGAACCAGAGCTTGGTCTAGTAGGTCCAGGAGGTGCTACGATATCAAAGTCCATGAAGTAGCCAGAAAAAAACCATTGGGCAAGGTGAGACCCATTAAAATTAATTTTTGTATCCCCCCACATGGTGTGCCGAGCATTGAAGTCACCCCCTATGATAACATAGTCAAAGTTAATCAAGCCAGCCATAAGATCATCAAGAGCTGCTTTCAAACTGGGACCGATGTTACACGGGATATAAACCGATACAAGTGCTACTAGTTTTGTTGTGTTCTGTGAATGAATTGGAATAGACGCTATTGTTGCTGAAATTGTGGAATTGGAAAAAAACATTTGAGAAAATTGAATTGAACTTCTGATCAAAATAGTAGTACCCCTGCCTTCTTTGTTACTTGAAATATCATAATATTCGTTAAATTGACACACAAGATCCTTTTTCTTTTGACATGTTTCTTGGATCAAAATAGCGTACGGACATGTTTCTTTTGACAACAAATCCAATTCAATTTTCTTGTCGTTTGCTATAAGAGAGTTAATATTTACAGAGATAAGGTTAAGGTTCATGGCATTGAAGGAGAAAGAGAGGCAATAAAACACAGGTAAGCACCCGGTTTTTGATTTTCGTTTAGTTTAGCATATTTAGGCCAAAACTTTCTAATCTTTATAATTAAATCATTGATTGGTAGACCAAAAAGTCTTTTAGATTCCTCAAGGAAATCCGAAATAACCCCCTTAGGAGATTCTGAAGCGTCAGAGACTACCTGCACCGGTGGAACGCGGAAGCCTCTGGTAGTATCAACGTAATAAAAGGAGTCTTGAGGTACTTTGTTCACCATGTTTAATACCTTGCCCCTCATTTTCGCCTTGTTGTTTTGAATGGAGCAAAACACCTCCTCTTTCTTTTTTTTAAATTCAACCCTTTTGGGGCAACCCTGATAACTGGCAGGGTGACCAGAGCCTCCGCAATTCACGCATGCAGCCGCATTTTTATCCTGGGATTCAACCCCACAATTACCCTCTTCCTGTTCCAAGAGACACTTTACGCACCTGACCTTATAGGTGCAGTAGGCAGAGATATGCCCATAACGTTGACACCTATAACAGCGAGGCTCTCCCCCACGTTTCTTATTATTGTCCCACTTGATTCGATGCTTTAAGAGCGAGTTAAACGTTTTGATTTTCAGGACGCTGTCCCAATCATCTAGGACACAAATAAAAATGTCTAGAGGAAAACCATTCTCTCTAGACCATTTCGTTTCGAAACGTTTAACTGCCAGCCTCAGCGAGGGCTCGAGTCTTAAGAATTCATCTTTAATTTCGTCAGGGGTGAAGTCTCCCGAGATGCCCTTGAGCAAAATACTATATTTTTTCAATGCCTTGGGAGTAAAGGAATATGATTCAACATTTCCTTTCTTAAACCCGGCAATAAAAAAACTATGGAGTTCAATATCTTTAACATAAATTGTAAGCTTTCTATGGCCATTAGTGGCTAGTTTAATATCGCATGCATTATATTTAGAATTACTCATAAACTCTAACATAGATTTTGATGATAGTCCCGTGGTGAAAATGGGAGGACACCAGTATTTAGGCTCCGCTGGTCGCTGAGTGGTCTCGTTGCTGTTGTTGTTGCTGGTAGTATTGCTGGTAGTATTGCTGGTGGTATTGCTGGCAGCTATTGCTTCTGCATCGACGATGTCGTTGTTCTTTCTGCTACTTCCAAGTCCGGAGGAGCTAGCATTCACATTAGCATTAGGAATTGCATCCGTTGCATCGCAGAATTTGGAAAGGATGCCAAATCGATTACCGTGGAAAACAGATTCCACAGCCACGTTAGTTTCGAAGGCCTGTTTTTTAGCACCTCTAACAGGCGTTTGACTGTGCCTTTTTTTTAAAATACTTCTGTAAATCTCAGTCTCCTTTCCGATAATGGACTGCAAAGTATCTTCTGCCGCCATTTCGGCATTTAAGTGATCTCGGCCTGCGGTTCCTACGAAGACGCAGTCGTCTTTTGTAAATTGAGAAGCCATTTTACTTGGGGCTATTTCATTTACTCCAATGGACGAAGCGTCGGCTTCTATCTCCATCCCATTCTCGTTATTATTTTTTCTGACCATCCACCATTCATTTTCAACTTTTTTAGAAATGGCTTCTTTGTCGGCGTCACTTAGCATAGATGACGGGCGAACAAAAGATATTTTTTGAGAAAATTTATCGGTAGGTACAGTAGGTAAATCTGGGGGCAATTTTCCACCCTCCATTGTTAAAAAACAGTAGATTTAATTAAAACCACACACAGTAATAGTCAATAATTGTCTTTGTTTCTTAAATATACTCGTATATATTTAAAAACACGAAAAGAAATGTTTTTTTTTATTTTTCCAATTTTTATTTAGTATCAAACGCAGGAACACTTTTCAAACATAACCATTCACGGCGAGTTCAACTTTCCGAAAAGCGCGAGTTCAATATATGGAAAGCTGAATCCGGAACACGTATTTTAAACGACGAATATTTAGCGTTTTTTCTCTGAAGAGTTTTTTGTACGTGAAAAATGAACGAGGTTCCCATTTTTTCTTTTATATAATTTTGTATGTCAAAGGCGTTATTGGACGGTGAGAGTCTTGAAAGGAACAATACTTTTTGCCCCTCTACTGCCTAAAGCCCAGATATAATTGGCGATATAATTTCGTTGTTTACTTGATTATTGTTACCGGCATATGATGAAAGTGGCTCTGAATGCATTTGAATTGGTATCGAAGAGGACGAAATTATATAAGTCGGCATACTAGATGCTGATACATTTTGTATAGTCACTGGTGGCACAGTACAACTCGAAGAAACAGTAACAAACGAAGATGTCAAAAGTGAAGGCGATAGCGTTGTGGAAATTGATGAAGAAGTTAAGGCATCCTTATTAAAGTTGAGATCAGGAATTGGTCAAGATAATGTGTAGTCATTAAAAACTGAGATTGCAGCCTTTTTTGATGATTGGTTCACATCACTATTGTCATTATGAAGTTTGTCATTTTTACGTTTGGATGGTCCAGCATTTATTTGCATATTAGCATTCGTTATGTTGAGCGTCTCCACTTGATTGGAGGGAGTTATAATATCGACTTTTTTAGATAAAAACTCTAGTTGTTTTTCTAACTTTTCTAAGTGCCTCATGTTTTGTATGATATTAGGGATAATATTTGATACGACAAACGGGTCACATTCGTCACAAAAGAAGTAGAACGATTTCTTTTTAGTTAAAAGTCAGATACTGCTGTACGGGGCGTCGATGCATTTAACATGAAAAACTCTACGACACATTCCATGACACATTATGGAGTAAATCATGTAGTCAGATATATTATTGCAAGATGCACAATTTGCCATTATACTTTAGCAACGATTGTAGTCCAAGTTTTATATTTCTGAAATCGTATTAATATTTTAAACACCCTGTAGCAAAATACAAAAAGCGAGGTTTACAAGTGTTCCTATTTGTCAATAGGTGGCGCTGTAAGCGAATGATGGCGAAATGTCAAATGAGATGATGGTTTGCTGGATGACGGGAGAGATGTCGAGGTCGTGATAGAGGACGGTTGTGCTGTGCCAAGCACTGCCGTCCATTAATCTATTAAAGCAATAAAGTAAACGTTTTATTGGCAACTATTTTCATTTTTATCGTGAATAAAAAAGCAACGGAGTAAATTTAATTTACAAAAGTCATCGGTTTACCGAAAAACAACCAGGACACAAACAGTGCCCAGCAACTCGTGATCCGAAAGTCCCGCAACCTTCAACACCGCTAGAAGTCACTTCACGGTTATTAACTGTCACTTTGAGGGAGAGTGTACAGTTAAAGTAACAGGCTGAGCGGTAAGCTTTCGGATTTAACTTCCACCGCAATCTTGGTGGCGAATACGAACAACGTATTCTGTAGCAGCAACTATAAATCATCTTTAATCGGCTACAAAAATCTAAAAGGAACATATTGTCTGGAGTTAACCAAAGCCCACCAACTGTAAGAAAAAAGAGGCACTACATTTAACATCGGTGTGAGAGCGACGAGCACCACAACCGCAAACAGCAGCAACGTCATTATGCAGCAACCTGGTGTATAAAATATTCTATTCACATAGAAAACGTTTGCAAATTTTCTTTATACTCTAACCGGTAATTGTTAATTTATAAAGTAAAGTAATCGTCTTAAAGGAAATATTTTATGTGAACGTAATTCGTGATTTCATGTTACAAATGTGATTTATTCAATTCCCGTAACTCAATAGAGTGTTCCTGCTCTAAAAATACTTTTTGTTTACTTGATAATTCCTTTATTTCATGTATTTTTCAATGTGATTTCTTTTTACATACAACAAGATATAGAGCGTATTCGCTCTTAAAATTCCAATCAAACGAAACAAATCTATATAGTCTATATAGTTTATATTTTCTGGTTATTTATTTTAGGTTTATAGTAGGCTAGATTAAGTATTTATTTGTATATATGTAAATATCCAAAAGTGACAACACGTCATGCGCAACAGTATACAACGCTTATGAGCAAAAGCAGTTCAGCTATATAAAATTATATGAAAACTGACAACCACGAGGCTATTCATTTTAAGATACAAGAAAAGAAGGCCATACGTTACAGCCACTTTTATTCAATTTTATAAACTAAGTTAGACTAAGACAAATATTGTAATCGAAATTATAGTCTCAATAAAATCAAAGTCAAAGTTGCTGGATGACGTCTTGCTAAGTCAAACAGCTGTTGTTATGACGAATTAGTTTGTGATGTAAAGAGAAAACAAAAAGTTGTTGTTTGTGTAGTCTCTTTCAATATTAAGCGGCAGAACATAGACAAACATAGATTCAAGCAGTTTATGAATGACTATGATTTCTGGTGAGTGGCTAGTTGAATTAATATAGCTCATATTGGCTGGGTACCCGTCACATTTTCTTTTAGAATTAACGTACTTCCCGAAATTATTAGTATTAGATTTAAGTCTGTTTTCTGTTTTATATATGAAATTGGAATAGAGAAAATTAGAGTAGTTAATGAATTCATCTTTTAGTTTGATGTAATTATCAAAAACTTCATCAGTCCTGTATGGATTAAACCTTAACCCAGCCTTATTTCTTTTATTCTTAAGTGTTTTTATCTGAAGATCAAACCATGGTGGGCTGTTGTTAAAGACTCGTATTTTGCGCAAAGGAAACGTTTCTAAAAAGCAATAAAATAGTATTTTATAGAAACGTAAAATCATCTTGTCAAGATCCATATTAAGAAACAACATATTCCAGTTAAGACTATCAAGTAAAATGTACAATTGTGTAGAATTACATTTTTTAAAATTGAATTCATGCTGATCCTTATGAGCAACAAATATTTAAGCTAAGTGAAATAGATAAAGTAGGATGTTGACGATCTTCCTCTACAAGCTCGTATCACATACCAAAAAACATCAGCATCAGAGTTAATGACTTCAGAAAAATATACCAAGTCCAAGGTCTTACCAAATTGGTTTTTGACGAGGTTTAATTGATTAAGTCCAAGGGAGGCCATTCCATCGATTACAAGGAATTCGTTACAACTTGTCGCGTTGACGGGTAGAAATACATCACATTCAGTTGATTTAGTCCATCTCAGGTTGGGTTGATTGAAAACTCCGATTACTATAAACTCACATTCAGTTGATTTAGTCCATCTCAGGTTGGGTAGATTGAAATCTCCGATTACTGTAAACTCATCTGTATCATCAATTTGTTCATGAATAGTTTCCTAGTAGTCAATAATCTTAGTATAAGTATCGTAGTTTGAAGAAGGTGGAATATAACAGACAACAACATATATTTGACCAGACTGAATTTTTATTTTCACGCACAGAATTTCCAAGTTGGAATCCAAAAAATCGTCGACCAGACTACATAAAAGATGGTTACGAACAGCTATCAACAAGCCTCCGCCAACGGTTGTTGAAGTAGAATCTGAATGGCGATCACGGCGGAAAATTTAAAAGCTGGAATCAAATATCTCTGCGTCCAGAAAAGATGAAATTAACCAAGTTTCTGTGAGAATAATAATATCGTGGGCAGTATTGTTAACATTCATATATTGTAGACCTTATTGGTCTTTGTCCGAAGTCCATTTACATTTTGGTAATACATTAGTAATTGTTGTAGCTGCTCTGATTGAGGGATGGCATTGTCAGGTGTTGTGGAAAATGGTGAGAAGTTTTCCTCGACGATCTGTTTTGAAACTCATGTAGAATGATTCCATTTGGCCAAAACGACGGTGAGTTCAGTAAATAGAAAACTGAGTCAGATACTTTTATCTTATACGAAGAGTATTTCGAATGGTTACGATGAAGCATTTTCTCGACTAGTGTTGAACGTAATGTACCTATCAATTTTAGATTTAATAAAATTTTGTATGTCTAGAGCATTCGTTGCTGGTTCAAGTTTCGAGATAAAGATTGTTTTTCGACCTTCGCCAATTTTTAATCCAGATTCCAAAGGCGAAGTAAAATCATTTTGTAAGGTCGTCGATAAGTTAGAATGCGTTTAGACGGGGAGAGAAAGTGGACGATTAGAATGATGGTCAGTTATAAGTGATGTTAAATTTGTTGATGTTGACGATGTAGGCTCCTCCGAGGGGAAAGATGATGCAGTATTAAGTTGAACGGATTCAACTAAAGGTTGATTCATTGCAGCTGATTGTTGAGTTAAAGCGGGTTGGGTCGTTAAAGCAGGAAGAAGAGTTGGTGTCTCAGAAGATGAAGCAAGCAGAGGTGGGGTATCAAGACCGGAATTATTAGTTTTTTTTAAGGGATTGGTAATGTCAGATCGAGTTCACCGCCTTTGCGTTTTTAAGATTGGATATCAACAGGGGCATTTTGAAATTTAAGTACACTTCTCGTGTGCCTACGTTTAAAAATTGGGTTATTAGAGATAACTTCAATTGTGTCATTAAGTAAAAGTAATTGATTTTGAAGTTTATCTATCATTTTTGTATTGTAAAGAACGAATAATATTAGATTGCGCAAAAGGATCACACTCATCACAAAAGAAATAAAACGGTTTGGATTTGTTGAATAGTTTAATTGAACTGAAAGGGGCACCAATGCAATTAACATGAAATGTTTTATGGCAATTACCATGGCACATGATTGAATCAATCATAAAGTCGCAGATTTGTAAGCATTTCCCACATTCAGACATTATGTTAACTTTTGAATAATAAATTGAATTAAGATTGAAAAACTTGATAAGTATGCAATACCTCCTAAAAGTATGCAACAAATATTTAACAGAACCGACACTGGTAGTCTATTGTTACTTACTTACTTACTTAAGGTGGCGCAGACAGTCCATTGTGGACCACGGCCTCAACCAACAATCCTCGCCAGCTAGGCCGGTCCCTAGCCAGTGGCCTCCAGTTGCGCACACCAAGTTGGTTGAGGTCGTTTACCACTTGATCGCGCCACCTTAGATGGGGTCTTCCAGAACTGCGTCGGCCCTCCAGGTTGGAATTGAAGACTCGTCGGGCAGGAGCGTTTTCGTCCATACGCTCCACATGGCCCAGCCATCTAAGCCGCTGAATTTTCAGCTTCTTAACCAAGTCAATGTCGCTGTATAGCCCGTACAGTTCGCCATTGAATCTTCTCCTCCATACACCATTGATACATACATGCCCGAATATCACCCGAAGAATCTTTCTCTCAAAGCACCCCAGCCTGTATTCATCCGATTGTGTCAGTGTCCACGCTTCTGCCCCATACAGCAGGACTGGGATGATAAGGGTCTTGTATAGTGTCTCCTTGGTCCTTTGAGAGAGGGCTTTACTACTAAGATGCTTTCTTAGCCCGAAGAAACAGCGATTGGCAAGAGTGATTCTTCGACTGATCTCTTCACTGATGTTGTTCTGAGAGGTTATAGTGGAACCCAAATAGACAAAGTTCTTGACAACCTCAAAGTTATATCTGTCCATTGTGACGTTTTGTCCGAGCCTACGGTGATGATCTACTTCACCCGAGGACAGCATATACTTTGTTTTATCTTCATTTACAGCCAGACCCATTCGAGCCGCTTCCACTTCAATACTTGCGAATGCTCCACTGACAGCGCGCTTCGTTCTTCCAATAATGTCAATATCATCAGCATAGCCAAGTAATTGAACGGATCTAAAAAAAATCGTACCGCTGGTGTTGACATGCGAGTTGCGTACGATTGCCTCAAGAATGATGTTGAAGAGGTTACATGACAGCGCGTCACCCTGTCGTAAGCCTTTCTCGACATTAAATGAGTCGGTGGTGTTCTTACCAACCTTGACGGAGCAGCGCGAGTTCTCCATAGTCATCCTGCACAATCGAACGAGTTTTGCAGGGATGCCAAGAAGCGACATGGCTCTGTATAGCTCGTTCCTGTTTACGCTGTCATAGTCGACTTTAAAATCGATAAAGAGGTGGTGAGTATCGATCTGGAATTCTTGGGTCTTTTCCAAAATCTGCCGAAGTGTGAAAATTTGGTTGACGGTTGACTTACCGGGTCTGAAACCACACTGATAGGGGCCAATCAGTTCACGTGCGAAAGGGTTCAGACGTTCACACAGAATGGCCGACAAGATTTTATAGGCGACATTTAGGAGACTTATACCTCTGTAGTTGGCGCAGCTTAGAGTCTATTGTTACCTAGACTAAAAAAGACAGGTAAGAGAACGATTTTACTAAGTGTATTTATGTTTTAGTAAAACCTTGACAAAATCACTTATCACTGCATAAAAAGCCGATATTACTGTTTTAAAATACGAACAAACGGTTAGCCAGTCAAAAGAAATAATTAACACAAATTAACAATAACTAGGAACTTGTGATGAAAGAAAAATATACGGAGACCAAATGCACAGTGCTACAGTAAAACAGTGTTTCCACTTCGAAAAAAGCTTCTCCATAAGACGTGTACTGCCTGTTTATGTGGAATAGAGTATAGTTTAATTAGTGCAGAAGTACGATACTAGAAAGTTGTAAAGCATTAACTTATATTTTCATGTCTTCGTGAACATGCTCAAGCTCATTAATACTTATTTTGTGAACACACTCTCTTACTTTTATCTTTTGAAATATACAAAGTTGTTGGTTAGAAAAAAGTAAGGGTGTTTGACTTTTTATTAATCTATTTATATAAAAAGAAATCCTTAAAATTGTATTTGTAAGTCAACGATTCACGCCTTAACCCGTTTACCAACCAACTAAACTTTCACACATCTTTCGTATTAGTCTATATATGGTGTTGGTGAAATCGAAAAACCTGGGTGTGTTGTGCGTGTGTGAAAAGTTCACAAAAAGCTCACTACTGCTGGAACACAATGGAGCCGGAGTCGGATCCGCGAACGCAGCCGTATCGCATGTCAAAATATTTAATACACACGAATTCAATGTTGTGAACACAACGAGACGGATCCGCAAACGCAGCCGCAAACGGCGACGGACGAGTTGGCCAACTTTTAATAAATACGTGCGTATTTTTGACATTCCATACAAAAAAAAGAGCAACGTGCTAATAAAATCCTTTTAGAAATTAGGTCAGGGTACAAATGTATAAAAAAGACTATACATGATGCGATACATGTTTTATCATCTATTATATGCATATATATGTATGTTTTTCAGTGGAAATTGTAAAAAAAAGGTGGAGTACGTACGACTCCATTGTGGGCACTTCTAATTAGGTACGTACGGCATGCGATACGGTTCCGGTTGCGTTTTTCTATTGTGTTCCAGCAGTTAGGCGTCGTTTATAGCGATTTTTTCCGGATAAACGAAACAGTAAGAAACTAGAATTAATTATTGTTTCATTTTGAGTGACAGGACAATCAGCTGATACGTTAAATGAGTTTTCGTCAGTAAAATCTAATTTGTATTTTTCCGAATCAATATTTTTTTTTTTGTAAATAAATTAACACTGAAAAATCATTTACTTGAAATATCAATCAGTCATCGTCGGAATTCTATATACTCGTATTAGATTATTGCTTTTAGTTTTGAAGTCAAAAACAGCGTCACACATAAACATTTGTTGTTGCTTTAGCTTTTTTTGTAGCTGCGCATGGTTTCGCGCGGTGTATACAAATTATATTCAAAGCATTGTGAAGCATGCAAGAAACTTTATTTTCGGAAAAAAATTAGCCGTATAATCACGGCAGTCTTAGGCCCTGTTGGAAATTAAAGAAGTGAATGACAAAAATATAAAATTTAATTTCAATGTAATTTATTTGAATGGGATCGAGACGGGTAGAGAGTGATCTGGTAAACAAAGTTTTTTCGTCGCGAAAATAACAAAAGTTTGCCGATGGCCTCAATTGCCAGTGCTTGTAAATGTGTCTAATTTGATAATTCATCTACGGAGTAGATTAAAGTGTAATGTAATGTGAAGACGGTTTGCCAACATGCGGACGGGAAACGTAAAGCTGACCGTGCGAAAAACAGGGAAATTCGAGATTAACCCCACAGACTTCCAACGATTGGCCTTGTGATTTTTTTAATGTCAATGCAAAAGCCAAAGCCAATCTAAAGGGAAACTGAATTCGCTTGAATTGGAATGGAAGATCAGTTAGAATAATTGGATTTCGTGGGATAAGGACTTCCACTCCTTTGAACTAGCCCCTAATGATTGTCGCATTAATCACAGATTTCAGATTTATTTTAATATAACATTACTCATTAAGATATCTAATAAACTACAGTAACTATCAGTACGCAGTACTATTAGTATATAAATGTATAATATACATATTATGTTGCAAAAGTGACTTTTATAATTATAAATATAAAGCTACATTGTTCGATACAACACTAAAATTATTATCAAAAGTATATTTCCAGTATAAGAAAGAATAGAGAGAGAAAAAATTCCATATAATAATTGAGAAAGAAAAAAAATAAAATAAACAAGTTACCAAACATCATCATTAATGGGTCTCAAAATATTGCCTAAGAGTCTTTCTAAACAGTGTCGTGCAGCTTATCATTTTAATAGAACGGGAGAGAGAACTCCATAGTCAAATGGCATGTACGTAAAACTGGCGTTCCGATACTAAGAAGGAGAAGCGAACTGGAATGAGATCACACGACCTATTAGAACGTGGAATATTAATTTTACTATATAAGTATTCCGGTTGACGGAATTGCAGGAAATTATGTAGAAGGGTTAGTGTTCGAAATTTGAATAAGATATCTAATATAATCCCATACATAGATTTAGAATAATGGGAGATGCGGTCATATCTTTGTATGCCATAGACATAACGAGCTATGCTATTGAACGCAACATTTAGCCTTCGTTTGTGCTCGTTGTCACAGTTACTCAAGACCTCACTGCAGTAAAGTATAATTGGCACAATCAGGGCTTTAGCCAGCATCAATCGAGTTCTTAACGGTGTGATATGATGAGAGGCCCAAAGCAAACGAATACCTCCGTAGACTTTCCCGAACGCAAGTTTTATATGATTGTTCCAAGTCAAGTTTTTATTAAAAGTAAGACCAAGATTTTTGCAGAAGTAACAAACTCGACAATAGAATTGTTAAGACAGATTTCAGGGAAATAGGAAGTGTCGACAGTTGTTCTTGAAATCACTAAACATTTTGATGTTTTAGGATTTAAACAGAGATAATTTTTACGAGCCCAACTTAAAATTTTATTCAGATCCTCGTTAACTTCATGGGCACCATTCTCAACCATACCTATAGCCCAGTCATATTAGGTAAAAAAAGGGGTCAACCTCGGAATGAAAGATAATAAGCTGCAAATTGGTATGAACCTTTGTTTTGTCATTCTAAATGTTGTCTCAAAAGTCACAATCGTTACCGTGTCCGCGTCTCAAGATATTCAAGGTCAAAGGTCACAAAAATCGGTTTTTCGCGAATATCTGGCTTCCTATCGGTTAAATGAGATTTGCATATATTATAAAAGTTGTAGGCTATAAAATTCCCTACAACTTTTGTTTAAACTTTTTTTTCATACGACCAACCGTTTTGAAGGTAGAGCGCGAAGAGTGCACATCGTACAGTCATATACGGCCTAATGCAAGGTCAAGCGTGAGTTATGGTTATCAGTACGTTATAAAGTCAATTATTTACTTGGAAATTATAATTATTAAACAATGCCTATTATTTATGTACTAACTATTAATTATTTATATTTAATTAAAGTAAGTAACTTGATTATTTATATATAATTATTCATATTTAACTATTTAAGTATAAAATATTATTAATTCTGGATTATATATTTTAGTTTTATTTTAAGTTAACACGACATTATATATCTTTTCTTTAAAACGCGTAAATTTCTCAATACTTATATACCTGGAAATACTTGTCCCTACCCTATGCCCTTTTCTATTCATTGCCGGGACAGATGTTCTATAGTATTCAAGGCCACTCTCTCCACTTTGTATGAGTCAAGATTATTCGTTAGTTTGAAATTGTACCGTTGCAACTACGGACGTACGGTTTTAAGAGCTATGGCTGATTTGTGTTTTATATGTGATAAGAAACTTTCAGAAGGTGTTTCTGTGAATGTCGTACGTGGTTTACAAACTTTAAAAACTGCAAGTATTGAAAGAAATGATGGACATATAGACTATTTAAATACTTTAAGTTCTGTAAATGTGCATTCCGAGTGTCGAAAAGTGTACACGAGTAAAAATGTTATTATTGCATCAAAACGACGCACAGATGAGAGTGAACCTTCAACGTCAAGTGCACCTCGTAAAAAACGAAATGAAGTCTTTGATTTTGGAAAGTTATGCTTATTTTGTGGCCAAGAAGCTGATGAAATAGCAGAAAAGAAAAAAAATTAAAGTATAGACGGACAATAAGTAATGTAAGTACTCTTGCATTCAAAGACAACGTAATTAAGAGAGCAGAAGAACGAAACGCACAAAAGCACATTTTTACACGCATTCAGTGGCTGTGACACGACTTCTGCGCTATTTAAAAAAGGAAAAAAAACTGTTACTAGAGCATTGGAAAAAATTCCTGATTTAGATAAACTGGTGGAAGTATTTCAACAAGAAAACTGCCCAAAACAAACATTATTAGAAAATGGAGTGCGCATCTTGTTGGCATTATATAATGCTCCAAAATCTGAGGACAACATTAATCATTTCCGCTACACGCAATTCATCAAATTTACAAAACTAAATAAACCTGTACAACTGTCAACACTTCCACCAACAAGTGTAGCAGCTCATCAACACATAAAACGTGTCTACTACCAGATTCAAACGTGGTTAGGGAAGGACTTAGAACCTCAAGAATGGGGCTGGATGCTTGAAAATGAAATCCTGGAGCCCATACGAACGTTATTACCTCCAGCACCAGCCGAACTACTAAACGTAATATTTTGCAATTGCAAAAATGGTTGTGGTTCCCGCTGTGGATGCAGAAAATCAGGGCTACAATGTTCTTTAGCTTGCGGCCAGTGCAACGGACAAGCTTGCCTCAACGCTTCACTGTATCCAAGTAATCCCGAAGAAGAAAATACATATGATCCCGATATTCTGGAAGGTTTGGAGATGAACATGACAGATAATGAGGATGATGACAATGAATCGAACATTTTTGAGCGACAAGAAGAAGAAGACGACGAAGAAGAAGAAGATAATTAGCTTCCATTTCCAATTTCATTACAATTAAAATCAACAAAGATACTTTTGATATTTGAACTCACATTTTGATAAATGTATATTATGCCGTATTTAATAATAAATAAAAATATGTGTAAAATATATACTCTTACTATCATTTTAACTTAAAATAAAACTAAAATATATAATCCAGAATTAATAATATTTTATACTTAAATAGTTAAATATGAATAATTATATATAAATAATCAAGTTACTTACTTTAATTAAATATAAATAATTAATAGTTAGTACATAAATAATAGGCATTGTTTAATAATTATAATTTCCAAGTAAATAATTGACTTTATAACGTACTGATAACCATAACTCACGCTTGACCTTGCATTAGGCCGTATATGACTGTACGATGTGCACTCTTCGCGCTCTACCTTCAAAACGGTTGGTCGTATGAAAAAAAAGTTTAAACAAAAGTTGTAGGGAATTTTATAGCCTACAACTTTTATAATAAATGCAAATCTCATTTAACCGATAGGAAGCCAGATATTCGCGAAAAACCGATTTTTGTGACCTTTGACCTTGAATATCTTGAGACGCGGACACGATAACGATTGTGACTTTTGAGACAACATTTAGAATGACAAAACAAAGGTTCATACCAATTTGCAGCTTATTATCTTTCATTCCGAGGTGAAAGCCCTAATATGACTGGGCTACTAAGGGAAAGCTGTTATACAAGTGTATGTCGTCTGCATACATGTGTATGGAAGAGTTCAGCAATAAGGAAGGAAGATCATTAATATACATTGTAAATAACAAAGGGCCCGAAATAGAACCCGGTGGAACACCACTGTGTAAAGGAAGAAAGGAAGACATTGAATTATTGGCAAAGACAGCTTGAAATCGTTTTTTCAAATATGATAAAATTAAGTTGGTTGACAGGGATGAGAAGTGAAATTGATCTTTAAGTTTTGCACAAAGTATGTTAGGATTGACTGTATCGAAAACCTTCGAAAAATTTAAGAGGGTAAGGATAGTCACTCTATCAGCATCAACAGCATTCCTTATGTTCTCCACTTCCTCAATTAAGTCTGTAGTATAGCTATGCTTGGATCAAAAACCAGACTTATAGGAACATATCATTTTGTTGTCGTTCAGAAAAATGCATATTTGATTGTTTATAAGCCTTTCCGGGACTTTTGAAAGGAAAGGTAGGGTGGCGATTGTTCGAAAATCATCACAATCACGATTCTTAGGAACAGGTATGATTTTAGCTAGTTTCCAAGCTGAAGGAAAGGAACTGGTCATAAAAATAGTATTAAATATATGGGTAATATATTTTAGTGTATAAAGTAGTATGGCTTTCAAAAAAACTGGATGTATGCCATCAATTCCAATAGAGTTGGGCTTTATAGCTAAGATACTGTTTAAAACAGCAGCCTCGTCTACTGCTGAAAAGTAAAATCTCGGAGATAAGTCATTTAACGGATCTTCATATAATTGTGACTCACTTATACGATTTTCAAGGTCTGTAGAAATCATTGAAGTGAATTTTTCGTTAAGTTCGTCACAATTTAGAGATATAAATTTGTTCATAATTTGCTTGCCCACACCAATGTCCTTAAGGTTCTTCCAAAGTTTATCTTTAGCAAGGGTAAGGGTCTAATTTTCGTGCATAGAATCTTTTTTTCGCATCACAAATTATACAGACCACTCTGTTTCTTAAAACTGTATACACATTGTGCAGTACGTCAAGCCTGAATACTTTCCAGCGTTTATATGCTTTGTTGCGTTCATTAATTAAAACCTTAATATTATTGTTAAACCAAGACTGATCTTTATATCGAAACTGATTTGTAGTCAAGAGAACATATGAATCAAACAGATAGTTAATATTAGCTTGAAGGAAATACTTGGTCATCCACAGTTGGCATACCGTAAATTCGGAACCACTCAATTGAATTCAAATCAATTTCTAAGTGCCCTCTGTCAAAATTTTGAAATCTCTAAAACTGTAAGAAGAAGGTGCAAGCAGTGGTGAACATTCAAACGTTAAGTAAATTAAGTCATGATGAGAGAATCCAGAAGCAGGTTATTGGTCATAAAGAAGAATTTTATTTAGGTGACTAACAAAAAACAGATCAAGCAGCGTACTACTGTCCTTGTGTTAAGTCTTAAATACTTATCAATTATGTTATGTAAATTGCCTTTTATTCTTACTTTTACTTATTATGAATTACACCATTTAAATACTTATATCAAACTGAATCACCCTGTAAATCTTTTATGTTCTGTTTAAAATAAGTTCAGTGGAAAAGTCAATGAAGATCTTTTATATATTTTCCGGTTGTCAAAAATACCATATCTATATATCTCTTCTGAATAAAGTTGTCAACTTGTAAAGACCGTGTCTTTAAATTTAATCTTGAATTTTTAACAAAATCAATCAAGATTATATCATTAATAGAAATTATACAACAGGGTAATAAAAACGCTTGCTTTCTCTCAACACCTTGGTAAAATGAGTGGGTGTCAATGTGTTTACCGGAAATAAGTGATAAATCAATATTACGATGAGGACGATACACGGACCCTAACAATATTTTATTGCTGTTACACTTTATTTCGACAAACAAGTATTCTACCTCACTACCTGGCTCCAATTTGCGTATTAATTTGCTATATAAATCAACCCGTGTGAAAATTGCAACACCCCCACCAACCCGACTAGTTCTATCGCATCGAAACACATTATATCCTTCCACATAACATATTGAATCCCTAGAAAACCAGGTCTCACTAACACAGACCACGTCAACTTTAGAATTTTTAAATAAATATCAAAATTCATCCAATTTCGGACTCAAGCTCTGTGCATTGATATGGCAGACCTTCAAACCAATATGCTGCCCACCTAAAACACGTATCATAGAACGCATAGAATCATTCGACTATGGGCTCATAATTAGGATCAGTCATTTAATTTATAATAAAACAAGATAAGTCGAAATTAAACGACAGTGACCCAAAACAGTCCAGTCAAAACGACAAAAATGAAGCTGCAAGACAAGTTCAGGAAGACACAGGGAGATGAAGATGATGATGATGAATGTATATTTATAGAAAAAAGTAACAAAATTTGAATTCATTATGGGAAGAATTATTGAAAATAAGTATTACAAAGAAAATAATAAAAAAAATAGTAAAAAAAAAAATAATAAAAAAGAAAATAGTAATAAAAGAAGCTAATAAGTTATTTTAAAAATATAACTACTAAAAGAAGAGATACTAAAATAAAATTCCAGCAGAAGGCAGTGTATTGAAAATATATAAAAAGAAAGCAAAAAAAAAAAATAAGAATAAGAATGAAAGATGTAGTTTACTTTCATTGCTTATTTGGGTCGTCTTGTTTGTCAGCTGTTTCTGATGTCATCGAAGAATCCGTGTCAATTACATTCAGATAATCCGTTGTCTCTACTAAGAGAGCTTTACCATTCCGGTACTTTTTTATATAAACCAATCCTCTCATAGTAAAAGCGGACAAAATTTTACCGTCACTTTTTAGTTTTAAAGCATTATGCAGAACCGATCGGTTCTTAGTTGTAAGACATTCATGAATGAATACGGGTTTGTTGGAGGAATGTCCAAGGTCGCGTACGCATAATTGTTTTTTTTTTGTGCGGCGGTTGGAAATCGAGCGAAGAACACTACTTTTGTCGCGCGGTGAAAGAAATTTCACCATTACAGTTTAATTTAATGCAGTTTTAGTTCTAAGCCGAAATTTATCTCGAATAATTAGTGGCTTAATATCAATAGTATGGTACAGGTGGTTGAACATTTGTTTTAGATTTTCTTCCGGTAGCAAGGGAAAACCATGAAAGAGAGCATCACTTTCTGTTTCCTTGTATTGATACCGTTCCTCATTTAAATCAATACGTGTGATAATCTGTTTAAGTTTCTCATCATGTTTTTTAAGTTGTTTTTTCAGTGAAGTGTTTTCTTCTTTTATGACGTCAATTTCGCAAACTTTATTTTCAATTATTTTTATTCTGTTGTTAACGTCATCAATATAACTCTTAAGTTGTGATACGTCAGTGTTCATCTTCACCGTAATTCTCTCTTCGAATTCGTTTAGTTTCGATGAGAGGAGTGAAACAATGTATTCACTATGATAACGAAGAGCTACGTCGAATTGTGACATCTCGGTTATATTGTTTTTAAGAGAGAACAGAGTTGGCGAGTACGGTGTTATAAATGTGTTATCTGCCAAACAAGAATTTTAAGGCTGCTTAGAATCTGGAGACTGCTGCTGTTGTACTGGAGGCGATGATAATTCCTTTCTACCACGCTTTGCAGACATAAATTAATTGGCATGTGACTATATTGCAAGTAAGTGTGTGACGTGGTTTTGCCACTTTTGTTAAAAATTATAACGGGGCAAAAGATGGTGGGGTCGGCGTCAACAATACTCTTTGAAACTAAGAGAAAAAAATGGTTCTGTTCCGTTTCCAAAAGATACTCAATGCATAAACAGGCAAAGAAATTGGCATTGTATATACATTTTTATAGTAATTTCATGGAACATTTTATTTTAGTTCTGAACGTCGTCAATGAGGGCACTAGTTGTATTATCTACTTTACATATATTGTTGTTTTTGCTTCCCATGGAGTTTAGACAAAAACCACTCAAATAACTTTACAATCAAAGCTTGTGAACGTCGTCCATAGATGCCGCACAAAACGTTCCGCTTCTTGGGAATACTATAAAAATATATATACAATGAAATTGGCGAGTGAGGTGATTTGTGTTCGGTAGGTTTTTCGATTTAATAATAAAAAAATTCCGGAAGATTAGGTTTAAACTCAAAAGGACAATAATAAATTTAACTTATCACAATTAAATATTGTATGTTACTTCGCTAGTAAAGAAAGACCTTGGTACGCTTTATAAATAACGCTTGAAAACGCGAATGTTTGTAACCACTTAATTAACACGTCCGCTCAGCAACACATTGGGATTGCTAATCACATTGTTCATCAGTTTCTTGACGTTGCACAATTTTGGATAATTCAGATTCTGCAACATGATTATGATCGATCCCACCTTCACCTGTAAATTATTAAGCAGAGTTCCTGGCACATCAAGCGAATTCAAAAATTCCGTCGCATAGTTGGTCGCTTAAACCTCGTCGGTTACGCTGTCAACGGATTTGTGTGTAACTGCATTCTGCGGCGACTTGACTTTGAATTTTGAAATTCAAACTATCGACGTCTTTTTATTCGCTGCTTGCATAACGCATTCAATAATCCAAAAAAAAAAATTAAAATTTTGTGCAATGCCGGGGAACACTGTGGGGATGCGCTCTTTCTTCGAGGAACAAACATTTGCTGGGAACGATATCAATCCAGTCGAAACATCAGAAATTTGGACATTGCCAAGCGCCAGCAATGTGACTCATATTCGTAGTCAATTTCAACTTCTTGTCTCGAATCACCTCATAAATCCTTCATCCTTTATTCAACTGCCTTTAAAGCTCGTCTATGCATCATTGTGCATTAATCCCAGATGAAGATTTTGCATTCTCGCATCAATTTTGCTGTCTCCGAATTCATTGTCACTGTGCGCGTTGGCTTGTCAACCGTGAGAAGGTTAATAGGCAGCTTCAAAGCGGAATGTGCAGTTCGACACAAGGTGGCAACAAATACATGCTCCCTTATCGTAAAGACGGTATTGCGTATAATCTTATCGTGAAGCCTGGTTGCTATGCTTTGAGTAATGGTTGTAGGAACCTGGAAGTTTTCTTCTGGTTGCCAAATAGAAGTAGCATGGTTGGATTTGTGTCCCAGCGATGATGCCGTTTCGATGTGGTTAAGAGGTGTTTTGGTTACCTGTACATTTAATAATAAAGCAATACTGTTAGAATGGTTGTTTTTCTCTTTTTTTCATGGACTAGAAATTGTGTGCACGTTTATAGTTGGGGATCATTGCAGTTTCTAAAAACAGCAAAATCACGATTTTCGTTTGTATAACGTATGAGTACTTTTTTGTATGATGGTTTTTAAATAAACAAATATGGAATTTTTTTAAGTTTTGAAAGTAAAAAAATTGTTTGAAAATGTGCCAATGATATACATAGGTTTTATAGATGCGATAATTTTGACGAAGAAGGGATTTTAACTCTTGGACGTAATGTTCTCAAGTCTAACCACTATTCTTTTTAGTTAATTAAAGTTAAATTGTCGTTGCAATTACTAAATGATTTCAAATGGTAGATGGTAGATGGTTAATGGTAGATGGTAGACGGTAGATTATAGATGGTAGATGTAAGACGGTAGATGGTAGATGGTAGACGGTAGATGGTAGATGGTAGACGGTAGACGGTAGATGGTAGATGGTAGATGGTAGATGGTAGATGGTAGATGGTAGATGGTAGATGGTAGATGTAAGACGGTAGATGGTAGGTGGTAGATGGTAGATGGTAGATGGTAGATGGTAGATGGTAGATGGTAGATGGTAGATGGTAGATGGTAGATGGTAGATGGTAGATGGTAGATGGTAGATGGTAGATGGTAGATGGTAGATGGTAGATGGTAGATGGTAGATGGTAGATGGTAGATGGTAGATGGTAGATGGTAGATGGTAGATGGTAGATGGTAGATGGTAGATGGTAGATGGTAGATGGTAGATGGTAGATGGTAGATGGTAGATGGTAGATGGTAGATGGTAGATGGTAGATGGTAGATGGTAGATGGTAGATGGTAGATGGTAGATGGTAGATGGTAGATGGTGGATGGTGGATGGTAGATGGAAGATGATAGACGGTAGATGGCGGATGGAAGATGGAAGATGGTAGATGTTAGACGTTAGATGTTAGATGTTAGATGTTGGTGTTAGATGTTAGATGTTAGATGTTAGATGTAAGATGTTAGGTGTAAGATGTAAGATGTAAGATGTAAGATGTAAGATGTTAGATGTAAGGTGTTAGATGGTAGATGGTAGATGGTGGATGGTGGATGGTAGATGGAAGATGATAGACGGTAGACGGTAAATGGAAGATGGTAGATGTTAGATGTTAGACGTTAGATGTTAGATGTTAGATGTAAGATGTAAGATGTTAGATGTTAGATGTTAGATGTTAGATGTTAGATGTTAGATGTTAGATGTTAGATGTCAGATGTTAGGTGTAAGATGTAAGATGTAAGATGTTAGATGTAAGGTGTTAGATGGTGGATGGTGGATGGTAGATGATAGATGTTAGATGGTAGATGGTTGATGGTAGATGGTAGATGGTAGATGGTAGATGGAAGATGGTAGATGGTAGATGGTAGATGGTTGATGGTAGATGGTAGATGGTAGATCGTAGATGGTAGATGGTAGATCGTAGATGGTAGATGGTAGATGGTAGATGGTAGATGGTAGATGGTAGATGGTAGATGGTAGATGGTAGATGGTAGATGGTAGATGGTAGATGGTAGATGGTAGATGGTAGATGGAGATGGTAGATGGTAGATGGTAGATGGTAGATGGTAGATGGTAGATGGTAGATGGTAGATGGTAGATGGTAGATGGTAGATGGTAGATGGTAGATGGTAGATGGTAGATGGTAGATGGTAGATGGTAGATGGTAGATGGTAGATGGTAGATGGTAGATGGTAGATGGTAGATGGTAGATGGTAGATGGTAGATGGTAGATGGTAGATGGTAGATGGTAGATGGTAGATGGTAGATGGTAGATGGTAGATGGTAGATGGTAGATGGTAGATGGTAGATGGTAGATGGTAGATGGTAGATATTAGATGGTAGATATTAGATGGTAGATGGTAGATGGTAGATGGTAGATGGTAGATGGTAGATGGTAGATGGTAGAACGCTTGCAAATCAAGTGACACAGTGATGGATGAAGAACTGATATTGGCTACAGCTCGAATGCAGAATGGAATTGCACCTGCAGTGGCATCATCTTAATTGCATTAACACTACTCAATGATAGACGTACAGCGCATTCAGCACTCAAGCTTCCACTGAGTTTGAACCACCAACTTTCAACAACAGCAAAAATTCCGGAATGGCCAACAGTCCTTAAAACGTTTAAAATCGTCATTCGAGACGATTGGACCATGGCCCATAAAAAATTGCTGACGGTAAAAAAATTTACACAAATTTAAAGGAGAAGACGTGCTGATTCCACGCATACCAATGATTATCAACAATTTGCAATTTTTCTTCAGTTTCCTTTACGTCTCTCCTTAGCGATTACCATCAACAAAGCACAATGGCAGTCGTTAGCTACTGCTATTTAAAGGTTGAGATGTATTTGTTCCACGTATTCCAATGATTCCACCAAATGTACCTTTTAACTTCAAAAGATTACAATTTCCAATACGTCTTGCTTTCACTATGACAATAAACAAGACGCAAGGACAATTTTTGGGATTGTGCGCAATCGATTAAGAATATCCATGCTTTCCCCACAGACAATTACATGTATCATATTCACGTGTAGGAAAACTATCAGGTCTGTTTATTTATACCACAACTCCGGGCAAAACAAAAAATGTAGTTAACGGAAAGGCTCTGCGATAGTTTATGTTAAAACATAATATAAAAAGGAGAAGAATTAAAATAAATAAATAAAAGAGGGTGTAATTAAAACGAGTGTTTCTTTTCATTCTAATATTGATGTGATCTTCTTAGCTAAGCAGGCACAGGGTCCGTTAGTTAAATATTTTTCGCAAGACATAGCTGTATAGGGTGAAAAGCGCTAAAAGAAAAAAAGGGTATCCGGTCTTAAAACATCTTAAATTGTTTGATAGGTTTAACGTACTTCAATGATTGAGGAATCCTTTTTTAACAAGCTTTTATAAACGGGTATTATATTGAATTTTTTTTAGTTTAATACACTCGGGCGGATGCGTACTCTTCTCAGTTTATTAAATTTAAAAATAACATCCATGATCTCATATTTAAGACAAACTATCTACCATCGTTACTATCACCACGCGCGCTATCGGCTGTGAAGGGCAGAACAACGTGTGCCGGGACAGCTAGTTTATATATGGAATATAAATGTATAAAATATAAAAGAAAGGTAAGCGATAAGTTATATGTTTTGCCAAAGGGGTGGTTCCTGGTTTAGGTGGTCGAGGAAATAGAAGCGGTGGCCAAAGGCGGTTAAGAGGTGGAAGATCGGATGGTAGATCAAATGGGAAGTCTCAAGGATTAAATACAAATGCAGATACACAAGATCATACTGGTGAACTAAGGTTTTTCAGGAAATAAGTTTCATAGTCGATTCTGGTGCAACAGAAAACATAATTGAAAACAATTTGAATAGAAAATGACAGAAATAGTAGATTTGAAAGTACCCATCAAAATAGGTATATCAAATGGACAAAAGCTGATAGAATTCAAACGATGGATAATGAAAACAGTTTTGAATGAGCAGATTATGATTATCAATTTAAGTGCACTAATAGTACTTGGACTTAGTCATCATTTATAGTCAGTCAAAAAGATGTTGGAGAAGGATCTTGCAGTGACTTTCATAAACTATTAACGTTTAATATGAAAACATTAGATGAAGAGAATTATTGTAATATGGCAGATGCTGACTTGTGGCACAAGAGATTAGGAAACATAAATAGAAAGAGTTTATCACTAATCAAGCTTCCATATGGAAAGGAAATATGTGGTCCTTGTAAGAAAGGCAAATCACTTCGGCTCAAATTTAAAACAGCAGACCGTCCAAAGTCATATAAAATAGGAGATCCAATCCATTCAGACATAGCTGAACCTGTTAAAATTCCCACTAAAGAACTAAAGAGGGTTATAGATACTTTCAAACAGTCATTGACAATTTCTCGCATTTTACCGTAGTTTATCTTTTGTCCAACAAGTCAGAAGCAGCATCAAAATTGATAGATTATATAATAAAACAAGAAACTGAAAAAGAAACGAAAGTAAAAAATTAAGATGTGACAATAGAGGAGAGTTTTCCTCAAACCTGTTTAAAGAATTTCGTGACAACAGAGGAATTAGATTAGAATATACATATCCATACAGTCCGCAACAAAACGGGACAGTAAAGAGAAAATAAATAGAACTACATATTTACAATAGTCAGAATATTACTCAATTAATCGAATCTGCCAAAACATTTATGGGGTGAAGCAATTCTTTGCGCAAAATATTTAATAAAAATAGATCCCCTTTTCAATCCATCAGTAACAAAATTCCAGCCAGGCTTTTCAACCGAAAACTAGACATGGATGGACTAAGGATATTCGGTTCGATAGCTTGGATGATCAGCATTCCAAAACAAGGAAAATTTGATATGCGAGCAAAAGAAGTGCGTATGGGCGGATACGCTAGAACAGGCTATAGACTATGGGATGCAGAGACAGATACGGTTCTAGAATCAAGAGATGCTAGATTTGATTATGTGAAGGGATAACACTTGCGAACACGTAACTGTTTCATATCAAACCATACTTCAATACTTGACGCCTTCTTCTCCGCATATGCATGATGGTAGATGGTAGATGGTAGATGGTAGATGGTAGATGGTAGATGGTAGATGGTAGATGGTAGATGGTAGATGGTGGATGGTGGATGGTAGATGGAAGATGATAGACGGTAGATGGCGGATGGAAGATGGAAGATGGTAGATGTTAGACGTTAGATGTTAGATGTTAGATGTTAGATGTTGGTGTTAGATGTTAGATGTTAGATGTTAGATGTAAGATGTTAGGTGTAAGATGTAAGATGTAAGATGTAAGATGTAAGATGTTAGATGTAAGGTGTTAGATGGTAGATGGTAGATGGTGGATGGTGGATGGTAGATGGAAGATGATAGACGGTAGACGGTAAATGGAAGATGGTAGATGTTAGATGTTAGACGTTAGATGTTAGATGTTAGATGTAAGATGTAAGATGTTAGATGTTAGATGTTAGATGTTAGATGTTAGATGTTAGATGTTAGATGTTAGATGTTAGATGTTAGATGTTAGATGTCAGATGTTAGGTGTAAGATGTAAGATGTAAGATGTTAGATGTAAGGTGTTAGATGGTGGATGGTGGATGGTAGATGATAGATGTTAGATGGTAGATGGTTGATGGTAGATGGTAGATGGTAGATGGTAGATGGAAGATGGTAGATGGTAGATGGTTGATGGTAGATGGTAGATGGTAGATGGTAGATGGTAGATGGTAGATGGTAGATCGTAGATGGTAGATGGTAGATGGTAGATGGTAGATGGTAGATGGTAGATGGTAGATGGTAGATGGTAGATGGTAGATGGTAGATGGTAGATGGTAGATGGTAGATGGTAGATGGTAGATGGTAGATGGTAGATGGTAGATGGTAGATGGTAGATGGTAGATGGTAGATGGTAGATGGTAGATGGTAGATGGTAGATGGTAGATGGTAGATGGTAGATGGTAGATGGTAGATGGTAGATGGTAGATGGTAGATGGTAGATGGTAGATGGTAGATGGTAGATGGTAGATGGTAGATGGTAGATGGTAGATGGTAGATGGTAGATGGTAGATGGTAGATGGTAGATGGTAGATGGTAGATGGTAGATGGTAGATGGTAGATGGTAGATGGTAGATGGTAGATGGTAGATGGTAGATGGTAGATGGTAGATGGTAGATGGTAGATATTAGATGGTAGATATTAGATGGTAGATGGTAGATGGTAGATGGTAGATGGTAGATGGTAGATGGTAGATGGTAGAACGCTTGCAAATCAAGTGACACAGTGATGGATGAAGAACTGATATTGGCTACAGCTCGAATGCAGAATGGAATTGCACCTGCAGTGGCATCATCTTAATTGCATTAACACTACTCAATGATAGACGTACAGCGCATTCAGCACTCAAGCTTCCACTGAGTTTGAACCACCAACTTTCAACAACAGCAAAAATTCCGGAATGGCCAACAGTCCTTAAAACGTTTAAAATCGTCATTCGAGACGATTGGACCATGGCCCATAAAAAATTGCTGACGGTAAAAAAATTTACACAAATTTAAAGGAGAAGACGTGCTGATTCCACGCATACCAATGATTATCAACAATTTGCAATTTTTCTTCAGTTTCCTTTACGTCTCTCCTTAGCGATTACCATCAACAAAGCACAATGGCAGTCGTTAGCTACTGCTATTTAAAGGTTGAGATGTATTTGTTCCACGTATTCCAATGATTCCACCAAATGTACCTTTTAACTTCAAAAGATTACAATTTCCAATACGTCTTGCTTTCACTATGACAATAAACAAGACGCAAGGACAATTTTTGGGATTGTGCGCAATCGATTAAGAATATCCATGCTTTCTCCACAGACAATTACATGTATCATATTCACGTGTAGGAAAACTATCAGGTCTGTTTATTTATACCACAACTCCGGGCAAAACAAAAAATGTAGTTAACGGAAAGGCTCTGCGATAGTTTATGTTAAAACATAATATAAAAAGGAGAAGAATTAAAATAAATAAATAAAAGAGGGTGTAATTAAAACGAGTGTTTCTTTTCATTCTAATATTGATGTGATCTTCTTAGCTAAGCAGGCACAGGGTCCGTTAGTTAAATATTTTTCGCAAGACATAGCTGTATAGGGTGAAAAGCGCTAAAAGAAAAAAAGGGTATCCGGTCTTAAAACATCTTAAATTGTTTGATAGGTTTAACGTACTTCAATGATTGAGGAATCCTTTTTTAACAAGCTTTTATAAACGGGTATTATATTGAATTTTTTTTAGTTTAATACACTCGGGCGGATGCGTACTCTTCTCAGTTTATTAAATTTAAAAATAACATCCATGATCTCATATTTAAGACAAACTATCTACCATCGTTACTATCACCACGCGCGCTATCGGCTGTGAAGGGCAGAACAACGTGTGCCGGGACAGCTAGTTTATATATGGAATATAAATGTATAAAATATAAAAGAAAGGTAAGCGATAAGTTATATGTTTTGCCAAAGGGGTGGTTCCTGGTTTAGGTGGTCGAGGAAATAGAAGCGGTGGCCAAAGGCGGTTAAGAGGTGGAAGATCGGATGGTAGATCAAATGGGAAGTCTCAAGGATTAAATACAAATGCAGATACACAAGATCATACTGGTGAACTAAGGTTTTTCAGGAAATAAGTTTCATAGTCGATTCTGGTGCAACAGAAAACATAATTGAAAACAATTTGAATAGAAAATGACAGAAATAGTAGATTTGAAAGTACCCATCAAAATAGGTATATCAAATGGACAAAAGCTGATAGAATTCAAACGATGGATAATGAAAACAGTTTTGAATGAGCAGATTATGATTATCAATTTAAGTGCACTAATAGTACTTGGACTTAGTCATCATTTATAGTCAGTCAAAAAGATGTTGGAGAAGGATCTTGCAGTGACTTTCATAAACTATTAACGTTTAATATGAAAACATTAGATGAAGAGAATTATTGTAATATGGCAGATGCTGACTTGTGGCACAAGAGATTAGGAAACATAAATAGAAAGAGTTTATCACTAATCAAGCTTCCATATGGAAAGGAAATATGTGGTCCTTGTAAGAAAGGCAAATCACTTCGGCTCAAATTTAAAACAGCAGACCGTCCAAAGTCATATAAAATAGGAGATCCAATCCATTCAGACATAGCTGAACCTGTTAAAATTCCCACTAAAGAACTAAAGAGGGTTATAGATACTTTCAAACAGTCATTGACAATTTCTCGCATTTTACCGTAGTTTATCTTTTGTCCAACAAGTCAGAAGCAGCATCAAAATTGATAGATTATATAATAAAACAAGAAACTGAAAAAGAAACGAAAGTAAAAAATTAAGATGTGACAATAGAGGAGAGTTTTCCTCAAACCTGTTTAAAGAATTTCGTGACAACAGAGGAATTAGATTAGAATATACATATCCATACAGTCCGCAACAAAACGGGACAGTAAAGAGAAAATAAATAGAACTACATATTTACAATAGTCAGAATATTACTCAATTAATCGAATCTGCCAAAACATTTATGGGGTGAAGCAATTCTTTGCGCAAAATATTTAATAAAAATAGATCCCCTTTTCAATCCATCAGTAACAAAATTCCAGCCAGGCTTTTCAACCGAAAACTAGACATGGATGGACTAAGGATATTCGGTTCGATAGCTTGGATGATCAGCATTCCAAAACAAGGAAAATTTGATATGCGAGCAAAAGAAGTGCGTATGGGCGGATACGCTAGAACAGGCTATAGACTATGGGATGCAGAGACAGATACGGTTCTAGAATCAAGAGATGCTAGATTTGATTATGTGAAGGGATAACACTTGCGAACACGTAACTGTTTCATATCAAACCATACTTCAATACTTGACGCCTTCTTCTCCGCATATGCATTGCCTTAAGCATCTTATATAACAATGAAAATACAATGCAAAGCATTGTTTTGCCGTATACTTCGGGGTAATAAAAATAAACATACATTGAACATAGCATATCCGACTCGTAGTCAAAGAACAAACCATGAGTGTCATATTACCCTGATGGCACGAGCGGCGGAAGTGCATACATAGTAATTATAAATGGGTTTAACAAAATATGTGAACTTAGCATTATGCCGAGCGACACTTAAGATAGATGGTCGTTCACCCTTATGCTTAGTTATGAATAGCGTTTGTAAGTGGGGCCAATAAAAGAAGTATGGAAATAATTTCGATATCATGTCATATAGTATAAATAGCAAGAATATTTTTGAATAAAATTGTCTTCTTAACTGAACACCAATCAATAAAGGGGTTTACTTTCTTTTGTGAGCTAAAAGGATCAAAAAAAAATAATACATGATAGTTCTAAGAACAAAACCTTGAGTGCGTTTAGCCAGAGGTCTGAGCTCAGGCATTTACTAAATGCCAAGCGATTTGCTTCAAAGATCCTTACAAGTATCACAACAGGTGGGACTAGAACCAACCAACTTAACATGGCGTTCTTACCAGTTCAGTAAATTACTGAATTGGCATAAATAAGAACAAGCTTAAGAGGCCTTTCCCTATATTTGAAGAAAATTCTTTAAAATGACTATATGGTTTGCAGTTTTGTGAAGTCATTTGAGCTTGTTTGTCAAAAATTTAAACGACAAATGAAAGTACTATTTATTATCTTTGAAACTACCAATTTTTTTTATATTTGGAATATAGCTCAAAAAAATTAAATAAATGTATTGATGTATTTTCTGATTTCAGCTGAAACTGCTTATCGGTTCTCAACTTTTTACAACAACCACTTGTTGGATTTGATCAAATTGCATTTTATTTCAAAGTTAATAAAAGGATTTTTCAATTGAACAAAAATTATTTCAAAATACTGAAAGGTTTAAGAATTACATTGATTTGAACAACTGTAAAAATACTCACTTTTAATTTGGATTTTCAGACATTTATTATATAAATTTCTCTACTGAAATGACGCATAAAAACGAATTGTTATTTCCAAATTAAAATTCAATCACTAGAATAAATCAATTTACATATATTTTATATAAAACAAAACATTTTAAACAACTCAGCAGAAAACAATATTTCACGATTTTAGTTCAGACACAAATCAGTGGGTTATATTCTTTCTCAAAGTGGCCGCAAGAGTGAGGAAAATAAAAAAAAATCAATAGGACGGATTCAATTAGGCAGCAGACAGTACGGTAGGTATACGAAATCCATGCAATGTGGTGGATATATTATATGTATGTAAATGGCTACTTGCCCATGTTTTTGTGTGGTACGTGTTTGGTTATTTGTATTTACTGGTTCTAGGAATTGTGTGTTTTTATTTTATTTGATTGTGTTATTTTATGATTTCGGTGGTAATGTGGTTTTTCTTATTCGAACTCAGAATAAGATTTTAAGATTTGTGAACAAAAGTGTAAAATGAAATTACTTTTCCTAAATTTGGTTTGTTAGGATAAGTGGTAGTTTGGTATATATGGGTGGCAGCATTTTATACGTAGGCAAAAATTAATAAAGCTGTAAGGCAATGTTTTGAAAAGAAATACAATACATAATTCCAAACAGTAGTGTTTCGAAATAAAACGATTTCAAATTTAGGCAGAGTTTCGGCGTAAGATACTTTATTTTATACAATGAACAATTTTGAACAATTTACACGGGGTTTTTATAATTCTGTTTTGTTACTTCAGCAAAAATAAAGACATTGAACTTGAATATTTATGGGAAAAATAATGAAAGGTGATATGAATAAAATAATCTGAAAAATTATTATTTGAAGGAAGGAAAATGTAATATGAGTTATATGAGTTTTATGAATAAATCCTGAGTTTAACATTGTGTATGCATTTTGCATTTTTATATATACCTACGCTTTATACGACATTGATAATTATAAAATTATAAAATCATCCAAGTTAGCAATAATTATGAACTTATTGAATTATTGATTCAAAATAGGTTTTCATAGCCTTATAATAAAAATAAATATAAATATTTTGGCACAACAGCTCCAAGCGTGGCATGGACCTGTAACTTACACTCTCAACTATTCCTGTGTGTGCGTTGATGTTCTGATGGAATGGAAGGCTTATAATATAAGAAGAGAAATATTAAGTTTTAGTTTTTATTGATTACTTATATTTAATAGCAAATAAAACTTTAATTTATTTAAGTAAGCCTGACCCTTTTCTTATGTAGTTTTCTAAGAGGTGTGGTCAAAATTGACGGTGCTTCATGTCTTAGTTTAATAAGTTAATGATTTTTATTTTTATTTAAAAAAAAATGTTGGAACATATTTCGTTTGAATACAAAATAACTATTGTTATCATAAAGCTCAGGTTCCAATAAAAATCAATGTCTTGGACCTGTTCAGGTAGTTTCTTTAGGAAGAGGTAAAAAAAGGATTTAGGTAGAAGGTACGTAATCTATCATAAAAAATAACAGATTTTATTTTTGAAGAGTTATTCCACTAAAATTAATCCATACACATTACACATTTTGGTTAACAGTAATAATAAGTGGATTAATAATGCAAAATAAAAGGTACCTACGTGTTGGTTTTTTTTATGAAACCTACCTTCCTAGATAAAGTACAAAATCCTTTTTTTTATAGCTCTTCCAAAAGTAACTAGCTTAGCATATATGCAAGACAATAATTTTTTTTGGAATCTGAGGTTTATGATTACAATAGTTATTTTGTATTTAAGCAACTGAATAGTTTTTATTTGTTTCATTTACAAAACAATTGCGTGGCGCTTTAATTGTTTATCTGTGTTATTTTTTGTAAAAATTTAAAAAAAGCAGTACCTACTTACATTTTTTAAATCAATTTAAAAATCATTTACTATTAAAACGAAGATATGGGACGCCGTCAAGTTCGAACCAGACCACTTAGCAAACTACATAAGAAAAGGGTCAGAAGTGCTCATTTAAAAAAGACGTAAGTTTTATTTACTATTCAAAAAAATTAAGAAGAATAACACTTAATATTAAGACTAAAACTAAATATTTCTATTATTTTTAAACATTCCACACAAATAGTAAGGAATCACGATTGGAAGCAAATGCTGAAGGAAATATGTCTTTTGCAGAAGAATTTCCTCATCAAGCCGAATATCAAATGAATGAAGAAATTCCAGATATGGTAGATGTTTTCGAAATTATCTCGCACACGGACTCTTCGGAAACTGGGAGCATGAAGACCCTGATAACAGAAAAGAAATCTCCTGCGATTGCCAACAAAACAACATTGTCCTCAGTTCAGGTGCAGTTTAAAAACTTCTCGATAATTAAAGAGATAAGAACCGGTCTTGACAGTGAAATAGTTTTAAAGTGCAACATGTGCAACATTGAATGTAGAGTACCGTTGAATAAAAAATCTAACGATAAACTTGACGTCAACACAAAAAATTACAGAAAGCGATCCATACAACGGAAGGAAAGTAAGTAAAATTGAATCCTGCAATCATTTAATGAGGAACTTCAGAAACAAGCTATAAGCTGTTTCCAAAGGCAACAAAACTGGTCTGAAAGGCGCTCTTACTAAAAACTTGGAACGCATACGAAAAGACATTTTGAGCACTTTAAAATATAGACGGAACAACAGTGAAACAAAAGAAAGCTCCCTTTAAGCAATGAAAAATGATATTGGAAACGTAATTCATCATGTTTTTGGAGACCACGAAAAATGTCCAACCAATTTGATACCTCTTATGGTGAAAGATTCAATTTACGAGTCAATTATGGCTCCATCTAGAAGACTTATTTGGAATTCTGAGTCTTCTTCTTGGATACACAAACAACCTAGCTGAGCATTTCAACTCAATAGTGGCCAAACTAGTTGGGGGTAAAAGAATAAACTTTTCACTGGGCAGTGGATACTCGGACCGAAAAGTAATTTTAACCAAAACGTGTAATGTGTTTTTAACAGAAAATTTTTGTATTCTATAGGTGTTTTGCTGCTGTAGTTCAATTCAAGAAGAATATCGGAACTATATAGACAAGTTTACAAAACCAGCCCAAGAACCAGAATCAGGAAACTTGAATTACGTCGATTGCGCAACAATGAACGAGGAAGGAAAAGGAAAGTGTACAGCAAGCGCAAAACCTTTCTCAGAATAAATCGTGCTCTTACTGGACGAGATATTGGCTATGGATATGGTTCTAGAGAACCAGACATGGGACCGGACCAATTTGCTGCTGAACAGGAAATTATTCTAAAAAGGCTTGAAGACAGCCAAAAGAACCGCTTCCTCTTACAACAGCAAACAATGGGTCAATCAAACAACTCCAAATGGTCTGAGACGAGGAAATATATGTTGACTGCTTCTGCTTTCGGTACCATCTGCAAAGCTAAGAAGTTCGAGGGCCATGTAAAAAGGATCGCTCATCCACAGGAAATATTTAAAAACTCTGTAAACCATGGGAAAATAAGTGAAGACGACGCAATACTACAGCGTGAGAGACAGCTTGGCCAGAAAATTAAACTAGTGGGTTATTCGTTGACGAAGAATTTTCTTACCTTATACCTTCACCAGATGGAATCATAGACGAAAATACTATTTGCGAAATAAAATGTCCTTTTTCTATTGCTGGACTGGATCCAATTGCCGCTATCAAAAACAAGACTTAAATACATCACAAATTCCGATGATGGTTGCATAACAGGTCTTAGTAAGAGCCATATTTATTATTACCAAATTCAAGGATAGTTACATATTTCCAAGAGGAACGTTTGTGTGTTTGCAATTTGGACTAGCAGCAAATATGATCTTTACATTGAAAGAATAGAAAAAGATGATGAATTTTGGAAAAAACAAATGGTGAGCAAACTTTCATATTTTTATAAAGATTGGCTTTTGCCGGAGCTTGCAGATCCCCGTATCCCTCGTGGTATGAAAGCAGGGTTGCGAGTTTAAGAATTAAAAAATCATTAAGTCATAAGCTAGTAGGTGACTTATGAATTAAAAAGAATTTAAATCATAAGTTAGTAAGTGAATTATGAATTGTAAAGAATTTAATTCATAAGCTAGTAAGTGACTTTATGAATTAAAAAACATGCAAATCATTAGCTTGTTAGTGACTTATGAATTAAAAAGAATTTAATTCATAAGTTAGTAAGTGAATTATGAATTGTAAAGAATTTAATTCATAATCTAGTAAGTGACTTATGA
This sequence comes from Platycheirus albimanus, assembly GCA_916050605.2. Lineage (NCBI taxonomy): Eukaryota > Metazoa > Arthropoda > Insecta > Diptera > Syrphidae > Platycheirus > Platycheirus albimanus. Next base: position 189,284,315 of record OU696696.1, read on the forward strand.
ATTAAAAAACTGGCAAATCATTAGCTTGTTAGTGACTTATGAATTAAAAATAATTTAATTCATAAGTGAAGCAAGTGAATTATGAATTGTAAAGAATTTAATTCATAAGCTAGTAAGTGACTAATGAATTAAAAAACATTTAATTCTTAAGGTAGTTAGTGACTTATGAATCAAAAAACATTTATTTTTAAGTTAGTAGGTGACTTATGAATTGAAAAACAATACATTTATACGGCAAAGTGACTTATGAATTAAAAAAAATGAATCCAGTAGCTGGTTTGTGATTTATGAATACAAAAAAAAATAATTCAGATTCTAGTTAATTGAACAAAATTAAATTCATCAGTATCAGTTATCGTTTATGCATATAATCGGATTAAATGAAAAGCCTTATTTATAAAATATTTTTGTAGAGCTTGAAAGTTTTTATGAAGATTTGTAAAAAAAGTTATTTTTACTTAGGTATGTACATAATAATATGTACATATAAATCATTCACAAACCAATTTTTCAGTGACTAGTGAATGACAAGTGTGCATCGAAAAGTAAAAAAAGGGAATATTTAAAAAATGAAATATAAAATAATCGGTGCTTACATAAAAACATACATTTGTAAGTTTCTTATAATCTATTTTTTTATTGTATATACATTAAATTAAATATAATATTAAATTTTTGGTATAATTAAGATCATGGCAACAAATGACGATTCCGTGGGTAGTGAATTTTTTCGCGCAATAAATGTTTTTTTTTAAATTTTTTGAGTAATTTTGTTTTTAATCTTTTTGAAATAATTTTTGCTTGTTATCACATTTTTACATGTATTGATTTTTATTTTTATTTATTTGTAAGATTTTTGTATCTTCATAATTTACTTGTATTTAAGTAATAAATATTGAAAAATCTTATTTAAAATGTTTCTTTCTTTTTATTTTATTGCAAACTTTTGGTTCCTGCTAAGGAAGTAGTAGCTTTTGAATCTGTTTTTAACTGTCAAACGCTGCTTATAAATTACAAAATTGAAATGCTACCTTTTAATATTCTAATTCATAAGCTCACTATGAATTTAATATTTTCTTGGTGATAATTCAACCATTAGCTTATGAATTAAAATTTTTAATTCATAAATCACCAACTACAGCTTAAGAATTAATTTTTTTCAGTTCATAAGTCACCAAACAGCTTCTCAATTAATTTTTTTTAATTCATAAATCACCAACTAACTTATAATTAAAATTTTTTTTAGTTCATAAGTCACTTACTAATTTATGAATTAAATGTTTTTTAATTCATAATTCACTAACTACCTAATGATTTACATGTTTTTTAATTCATAAGTCACTTACTAATTTATGAATTAAATGTTTTTTAATTCATAATTCACTAACTACCTAATGATTTACATGTTTTTTAATTCATAAGTCACTAACTAGCTTATGAATTAAATATTTTTTAATTCATAAATCACTAAATAGCTTTCCTTTTTTTTTAATTCATAAGTCACCGACTAGCTTGTGAATTAATGTCAAGAGTTAATATAAGAAATGACTTAAGCTTTTGCAACTCTGTATGAAAGTACGAACTCCCCAAACAAGCAATGGAAATAATATAGAAAGTACTTGAACTGATTATTTTACATAAATGTTAGTAGAAAAAAACCTATATTCATGTTCTGTTCGTAGACTAGGCCTATAGGGGAAACCACAAGAAAAAAACGCGCCGATTGTCTTACCCCATGGGTGGTGTGGAAAAAGACCCCATATTATAAAGAGTATATAATCAAAGAAAATTACTTTAGTATGTACATAAAATTACTTATGTATGTACGTAATCAAATAATTATAACACCTACTTATTTTTCAAAATTTTAGGTTCATTTCAAAACAACCATTGAAATATAGGGTTAAATTCAAACTACAATAAAATGGTGATGATTCCTATTCTACCCTTTTTTATTCATAAAACCTGTAAATAGACCTATCAATTTTTTTGTTATTGTATTCGACGGCGAGAAAAGAAATTATATATATTTAGGTAGCATGCATTATTATTAATCCAGTACTTTGTTAATTTGTTGTATAAACTTGTAAGTTCTTGGATATATAAACACAATAAAACGAAGGTTAATCCTCTTATTCTTTAAAACTGACATAAAAACTTAAAGAAAGGTTTTTCTTAAAAAAAGCTCGTACCTATTCGTCATTTTTGATTTTCGCAAAAAGTCCAAAACAGCTGGTTTCCTGTTTTAGACTTTAAAAAAATAAGAGCATTGAATTTTGGAAACAAAAAAGGAGACAAGTACTTAATTACGTAACATTTAAAAAAAAAGTTTGCATTTTTTTTGATTAATTTTTCACTGTTCACTGAAACAACTTTATTTAAAAATAAAATAAAAGAAGAAATTTTTTGCTTTACAAAAAGGTAAAGCATATGGCATTGTAACTGTTACCTTTACTTTTTAATTAATTTTTTTGTAAAACGCTGTCGCATTTCAATAATTTTGGCTTTCACCCAGACCAATTTCGGATGTCTAATGTCTAATACGAAAAGTACAAAATTCTTTTATTCTGAATTTTTCCATCTTCACATTATAAATCTCTTTAGGTACCTGCACGCGGCAGGCTGCACCCAACTACACTAAACCCATATCGAATACCAAACGCAACAACAATAAACGAGATACATTATTTGTATATACACAAATCCAAACAAAGGATACAAACATCAGGCGGAAAGACGACAAAAAATAAGTTCAGTATAATAATATTATGCCTTCGATACACTCATACACTTCAAGAAGAGGGTGATGATTTTTTTTTTGCAAATTTTTTGAGTTTTGTGGATTTTATATGAGGAATCCATAATGGGTTGAGCCTTGGATTATGAATGGGTTCTAAAAATAGTTAACACATTCATGAAAAGGCCTCTTAACCAGAGAGTTTTGATGTCAAGCACCGATCAGCTGGCGTTGGCAGCCACATATATTAAGAAAGCGAACGAGCTCCTGTGGCAAACACCTGTGGTGGTGGAGGACAAAAACGTTGGGCCTAAACCACTCACCATCGAGGAGTACAAACGTCGGACAGTCAGACGATCAGCAATAGCAACTTTACCAACAGAGCCAAGTCAACAAGAAGCCTGCTGCTCTCCAGGTCAAGCAAAGACGAGAAATACTGGAGCTTAAGAGATTGGGCAACATACCAGGTCAATCGACAGAAGTAAGAAACAGGTTCTTACTACAACTCCGTTAAAAAAAAGAGCAAAGAAAAATCGAACATGAAAAAAAGAAAAACAAAATAAAAGTTCAACAAGCTGTTCGAAGAAACACTGCTTACAGCTAAGCAAGCATTTAAAAGCTTAAAATAATGGGTAACACATAATCAAAACAAGAAGAGGTCATTATAAACAACAACGGCAAGCAGAGCAACATAACAGGAGGCGACATACACTATGGCATTGACTTGACTCTGTTGGTGGCTATTGTAACAATCTTAATAATAGGCAAATATATAATAAAATTGAAAAAGAAGAAAATTGAAAAAATATTAAAAAAACAAATAATAAGGAATAATGTAAGAAGAAGAACTTCAGTTTAATAAGTTACTAACTTATGATGGCGCCACTGGAGCGTGGTGCTCCTGGGCCTTGCTGAGAATGCCCCTCCAGACGGCTCGATCTCTAGCTTGCTGTCACCAATTTCGCACTCTGGGTTCTGACTCCCTAGGGTTTGGCGTTGAAGACTACGAGCTGGAGCGTCGATGTCCATTCGCTCTACATGGCCCAGCCATCTTAGTCTTTGGAATCGAATCTTTCTGGCTAGACTTATGTCGCTGTACAGTTCGTTGTTGTATCTTCTTCTCCAAACGTTGTTTTCGCGATTCACGCAGACAGGACCATAAATCGTATACAGAACTTTTCCTTCGAAGACTCCAAGTGACTTTTCAATTTTCATCCGATTGGGACAGGGTCCATGCTTCCGCTCCATATAGCAGGACCGGGATGATGAGTGTTCTATACAGTGTCACCTTGGTTTTTTTCGATAGGGCTTTATTCCTCAATTGCTTACTCAGTCCAAAGAAACAGCGATTAACAAGAGTTAGTCTGCGTTTGATTACAGCGCTGATGTTGTTGCCTGTCAGTAGTCTCTACCAACTTTGACGGAACAGCGAGTATTCTATAACGTCATCCTGATAAGGCGTATCAGTTTAGCAGGGATTCTAAAGTTAGACAAGGCACGATACAGTTCAACTCTATTAACACTGTCGTAGGCGGCTTTAAAATCGACGAACAGGTGGTTGGTGTCGATATTACATTCTTCGGTTTTCTCCAGGATCTGGCGTAATGTGAATATTTGGTCGGTGGTAGATTTTTGACGTCTGAAACCGCATTGGTAAGGACCTATCAGATCATCAGCAAACGGCTTGAGATGTTCACATAAAACGCTGGACAGGATCTTATAGGCGATGTTTAAAAGGCTTATGCCTCTATAGTTGTCGCAGAGAATCGGGCAGATGGTACTGAGATTCCACTCATCGGGCATACTTTCCTTCGAACATATTTTGCAGATGAGTTGGTGTATGCTCCTGACCAGAATCATCTCCAGCGTGTTAAAAAAGCTTCGCTGGAAGGCCATCACATCCAGCTGCTTTATTCATCTTAAATCTGGTGATGGCTACTTTGATTTAATTTTGGTCGGGCGGGTGTAGTTCGTGGTCATCATCTAGATTAACTGGAACAAGTTGATCTTGGGCGGGATCTTGGATGTCATCGCCACTTAGCAACCGGTTAAAGTGGTCTCTCCATATGGCTAACATCACCTGCGTTTCCACTATGGTGTTTCCATCCTGATCTTTGCAGGGCCCAGGGCGGCTTGTGAAACCGGATGTGGACTTCCACGTGCATATGCGTAAATCGGGGCGGGGACATAACTCCCTTAATGGGACATTAGTCCATAAAAAAAAATTCTGGATTTATGTCCCACTTCATATTTTTTATTTAGAAAGAAAGTACTGTACTTTAAAACTGTAACCATACTTGCTAAATTCAATGCAACACGCGGTATCATTGAAAGAACTTTAGTTGGTTTTCTTGTCTTGAATCGAACGTGTCAAAATAAAGGTGAAATGAATAGTGAAACAATTGAAGATATCTCTTTTGAGTTTATGACCGGGAAACAAATAGTTCTCTATTATATCTACCAGATTTTAAACTTATTTTTTTTGTATTCTCGAAAAACTAAGCAAGGAATAGATGAATACTTTAATACGCGCGAATTTTTACTTTTATTTTCTTGGTCTCTCGAAAAACTAATAATTAAAAAAAAATTGGTTTTTCGAAAGACCAAGTTTTTTTAAAGTATTCATCTATTCCTTGCTTAGTTTTTTGAGAATAAAAAAAAAACTAAGTTTAAAATCCAAGTGAATTTGCAATTTGTTTTCTTTTATTTTTAATTTTTTTTTTCATCTCGAATTCTGTACATTAATTTTTGTACTTACATGTTCTGAATAGGCAATGTAAATAATTAACAACTGCCTACATCCACAAGTTGGGACCACACTGAAAGTTGCATCCATTAAATAATGTCGTTCTGACTGTGGCAGAGATTCAAGGAGTTTCAATATTTTTGGTGCTTGGAATATGGTGTAACTGAAAGTGTTTTCCAATACCGTGCTCTTGTAAAACGGTTTTGCACTATCATATTTCGATATTCCATAATTGTCTATTACGTTTATTAGTAATTTTTTTTTTTTTTTTTTTTAGTGTTTTTTACTATGAATTAAGTGTTTTGTTTACAATAAAATGTTATCAATTTGCTTAGCAATTATGTGTTTTCTTTCCTTTTTTATCAATTTTTAGTTTTATTCGAAAAAAAATTATGGACTTATGTCCCACTTTTCAAGGGAAAACTATGGATTTACGTCCCATTAAGGTGGGACATAAGTCCATAGTCGATTTATGGAGTTATATCCCACCCGAGTGGGACATTAGTCCATTATGGACTTATGTCCCAGGGAGTTTTCCCCCCGCCCCGCGTAAATCGTTGTCCGTTTTTCGTTTGCGGGGTTGGGGAGGGTCGTCAACATTTTTGGTTCGTTCATCCGAGGCATTTTTTGCGGTTTTCATCACAATAAAATTTCCCTTTCATGACCGGCTTGTGAGGCCTGTGCAGTGTGCAAGACATATAGATCTTCCTCCTGCTCCTAGTTCCTGAGAAGATAACTCAGGTATCTACAACCTATGGATCCGATGGATCCAACGCTCGTCGTTAGTTAACCTTTCGGCTATCCAGCAGGCACCGCTTGGAGGTGACAATGCGATTTTGCCCACCAGTTTAATAAATAAATTTGTAATAATATATAAAATCAGTATGTTAACATTAGAACATTTTTAAATACGGGTTATAATGAACATTGAGTATTCATCTTTCTTCTCTGTTAAATTTTTTTATATACATGGACTTCAAAGAACTAGAAGAATCCTTAGGAGGTTTAAGAAATTGTTATCAAAGTTTAAAAATTTCCCACCCGTAAACGAAAACCGAAGCACACAGTAATGGTTGAGAGTGTAAGTCACAGGCCCTGGCCCCGCTTGGAGCTGTTGTGCCAACAATTTATTTTTTATTTTTTTTTATATATAAGTTCCACTCCTCACCGACGAAGCTAAAGAAATCGTACAGAAAAGTAATGAAAATTAATGATAATCATATAAGACAATACAACATTATATTATTTCATATTATCTTATCCATTTTCAAAATCCGGGAACATGTCTTCGAGATCATAAACCGAAACCGTAGAATTAAAAAAAAAAACTAAACCCATAAAAAATTACAGTCTATATCTGAAAACTCAAAAGACCGAAACCCAAAACCCAAAAAAAAAAAAACATTACCAAAAATAGGGGGTGGCTCAGACCCAGTCCCACTCGAAATGTCCTCGAAAAGACCACTAGAAGGCCAGTGACAAGCGGAGGCTAGACCCCTCTCCAGTACACAGCTGTTCGTGTACCCCCTTACTGAATTCCAAAACTGAAAAAAAAACACAATAACTTCACTACAACAAAACCTCCACGAAGCTATAAGCAGAAAACCCCCTAACCATCACACTACGCCACCTTATCCTCTTGCACAGAAGTAGACTTGCTACCCCTCTAGTTATACGGCCGTATTAGTGAACGGTGATACCATGGGTGTCTCCTACTTTTAACCCGACCGTTCACATTGAGATTTGTTTTATTCTTCATACCCACCTACCCAACACAACACTAAACCAATAGTGGCTTCCTTAGTCTAGGTTCCATGTATGTTTCGGAAGGTGGAGGGGTGTCGTGGATCCAGCACCGCGTCTGGCCTGCCCTCCACCCTACTATGCTCAGTCCAGGGGTTGATCCTTTCTGTGCGATTACGACGGCGACGGTTGTAACCTCTTTGATATCGCAGACCATCTGGTTCTGGTGGTCTGAACCTGCTTTACTTCTGAAGAGCTAGGGCTGCCCTACCTAACCCGATGTCTACTCCTGCTTGCAGTCTCGCATCCTAAAACTATCCCTGTCAGTCTACATTTATGTCCTACATAGTCCCTATCAGCTACTTATAAATCACTAAACAGATGTTCCGTACCGTTTGTCAAGGAAAATCCCCTGAATAGGATGACTACTTTTATTCATGGGGAACAAGGTCGGGTATACTAAAGTTGGTGTTGTATACCCTCATGGTCTCTAAACTAGCACATTCTCCGTACCTGGTGGCTACCCCAACGAAACCCCTTAACCCAGTAAAGGCCCTTCTGAAACCAGAAGAAACATAGTAACAATCCACTAAACCTACTTAGACCCTAAAATTCCAACACTTGCAAAATCTATGTAAGTATCAGTAAACCTACTCCCAGTTGCTACTCCCTAAAACTCCATTCCATCATCGTCGTACGAGAGAGGTGTCCACCTCCCTTGCCTAAATTCTTACACCTCCATCACGGAATACCGAATTCAAAAATCTGAAATTCAAAAGAAAATTCACGAAGCGAAACTCGGAAAACCCGCAATGCAATCCTAAACCTAAAAACAAAGAATGCGTCGAAATAACAAGACTTGAAAAAAACTTTATAAACTTTTATTATACTAATACCCAAAACTTAATTAAATTATCTTAATAATACTAATAACTTTCATCACTTTGTCATATAAAAAAAAACTAATATACTAAACTTGAAGTTCTAAATTTTAAGTACTATTTACTTGTATAGACAGTCAACTATCTCCAAAGTAATTAACTTCAAACATTAATTAAAATTACTTTATTTTATGGCACTGGAAATACTATTAAAAATCATGTTTTTTTCTGTCTTTTTTTTCTCAATGTAATCAAAATCGTATACTGAACGACGACGTCACAACAACAACATTGATATCCAACCGTGATGTTATCAAGTTACTCAAATGACAAGAAAATTAATCCCACGCGATTCAAAAATAATAAGAAAGTTAACTTCAAGAATTAATTCAGTGACCGAGCTTGTAAAGGATATTGAAATTCTTCTTAAAATTTGAAAGCAATAATTATTGAAATTCTTTATATCCAACCGAATAAGAAACATTACGAGAAAGAAAAATCAAATCCCAAGAATACCCACAAAAAAATTATGGACGGATTAGGATTCCGTGTTTTACTCCCGTTCGGCGTAATCACGCCGATTGTAGGATGGGAAGGAAAGGTTAATAAAATGAGACAAAAATTATTTTAAGATATCTGTATGTAAATTAAAAATATATTTAAATCAATATGCAATATAATTTAGTACCAGTTAACAGTGCACTGCATCTCCGTCCTATGGTCTATGCTGTAAATTTTAAATTATGATTAAGTTATGATGCGGGGATATGTAATGATATAGGGAAGATTTAGATGATGAGTGGAGTGTGTTAGTTCCACGAAATGTATTTTGTGCGTCGACTAAGTTTGCCGGCAGGGATTATGGAAGGGCCGTCACAAATCCAACTAGTGGAAGTTGCTTCGTAGGTACCCAGGCCAAATTCCAATAACATGTCTGGTATCGTTTTTCTTTCTTTTCAACGAATTGCGTAACCTCAACGACAACTTTGTTGGCGTAGGTCGTGGTGGTGTTGGTGGTTCAATGAATAAAATTATGTAATGCACCTCAGATTTTTCAATGGACATATCCAGTAGTATATACTCGTGATATGTGGTTAAATAAGTGCGTAATGATTTCTAACATCTCGATTCAACATAGGATGGTAGGAATCTGGTATGAGCACATTATTCCTTTGCATATGTGGAGTCATGCAACCATTCGCATGATGACGTCACGACGACGACGACGATGACGATATGGCGGGACGTTAACCGTCGACCAATCTCAACGATATGTGTATCTTAAATTTTGGGGTTGCGCGAAACGTAGATTTTGGTGCGCCTATGTACTGGAGCACGCTTAATAGATAATTCGAAGAATATGCCAAAAATGTACCACAAGAATAAATCCAACAATAAAATGAATACGAAGAATACAAAGAAATCGAAAAAAAATTGAGGAGCACACACACACACACTTACCTTGTCGGGCTTCTTGGTTTTTTCGTGCTAACACAGCACTTTGAATACATATATATATGTTTATGTTATAACAAAGAAAATGATAAAAGCATTTTTGAAGATAACTTCATCTTTAAACAAAGAAACGAAGAACACAGTGTAATCCAAGGGACAAACACTTTTGCTTACTTTGCATATCCGATAAACAAATGCAAGACTCCGATAAACAAATGCTGACATAAACAAATCTCTAAAAATTAATTAAAGAAAGACAAACGACATAGAAAAATGGAAGTCGTATATGAAATAAGTCACGTACGCCTTTAAAGAATAAGATCAAACACAAGTTGTCTGCGGCAATCTGGTTAGTCTTTTAGAAACTCTGTAACAATATAGATAACTTTGAGAATCGAGAGCTCCGTCTCTCAATTCCTTTTTTAAAAAGTGTTTAATTAAATAATAAAATTGGCACAGTCGGTAGGATACACAAAAATAATATGTGTATCCTTTGCAAATAAGAACCCATCGTTCACCTATCGTTCAAGTTAAAACTAAAATTCAATTTTTTACAAAAAGAAAGAAAATTATTTTAAAAATTTATACCCATACAAATGTGAAATTAATATCTAAAATTCTGCGAAAAAGAGATCTTAAGAATTAATAACTTAATCGAATTACTCAACGGCATTGAAAAACAAATTTAGTGAAGAATAAAAACTTTAGTGTATATAAAGATTACTTCAGTGAATAATAAAGTTATTAGGACACTTATCCAAATTTCTAAAAACATCATTAATTAATTTAGTAACCAACTACAAAACAAAACTATTCAACAAATGTACCCATTCAAGAAGACACACAAGAAGAATAATCCATATTCAAAGAACTTTAACGAAGAGGATAATTCATCAAGCGAAGGAGATCCACAGTACAGCGGAGATAATAAGAATCTTAGTAATAATTTATACAATCAATTGTCACAAATCCAACTACCAAACATTGAAAATATTATATTAGAACAAGACTCAAACTGTAAAGCTAAAATGTCACTTACACTCTCATTAGAACCACTCAAGTACATAGAAGTATTTAACTTATACTTTTAATGGACGAAGAGAAGACTTATGTATGTACCTTCATCACAAACGTTGATGGAATAACTTCCACACTTAACAAATATAACCTTCAGTCACAAACAATGTGTATAAATATACTAAAGTCAAAACTTATAGACAAAGCTAAACGTTACATTGAAATACATACTCACTAATCCACCTGGAAAGAAATAAAAGAATTACTAGTTGAAAATTTCGGAGGACTTAAATCTTCATTCCAATTGTATGATGATTGAAGACAAACCCCTTATAAAGGAAATGTTATAAGCTTTTATAACGAAATACAAAAAAATCTTTGTGAATTAAACCAAAAAAAAAATACAAGAAGAAAAAAATAATGAAATTACTCATAACGCACAAACAGAACTAAATATTTTTAAAGAACGGTTACCAGTTCACATACGAACAGTATTATTCGCATTAAAACCCCTTAACTTACAAGCAGCCATACATGAGTTAACCCAAGCTGGTTTGGTAAATGAAAAATCTGAAGAAACCCCAAAGAAATTGTAGGAAGCACCAAAAATTCCAAATACACAAAACCCCCAAAATAATTGTAAAAAATATCCAAATCTAAATAATTACTTCACACCTAGAAATCCAACTTATATAAACCCCCATTTAATCGCCAAAACACTAACAACCTTAACCCAAATTACAAAGGTACTAATTATAACCCAAACTGCAAACCTCCTAGTAAACAATATTAACCCATGAAAATTGATCCCTCTAGTCAATTAAAAAAGAACCAAACTAACTATAGTGAAAGTGGTCAAAACGACACGGTTTTTCCGAATGTAGCCTTGGACACCTGTCTACTCAACGAGACAACAAACTCCCCTTTATTAGGTTAGAATTAGAAAAGAATAATGAAATGTTAGGATAATTAATTGACACAGGAGCCACTAATAGTCGAATAAACAAAGAAAAAGCCCCAGTAAACTACATCAACACAAGAAAATACCCATTAGAAATCAAAACAGTAGGTACTTCTATATTCATAGACAAAGAATTAATTATACCAAAAGAAAAATTTACACTCAAATCTCGCGTAGATTGCATTTTTCAAATCCACAACTTTAATGTCAATTTTGATGGATTAATTGGAAAAAATATATTATTTCCAAATAATGCCAGTATATTGATTTTAAAAACGAAATATTAAAACTAAACGAACAAATTATTCCACTGTTCATTTCCGTGTAAGAACAGGAATATCAAATAGAAATAAATCATTTAAGCAATTTAATTCCACCAGACACATTTACTTTCGAAAATCTGGAAAGTCAAAGAGTCTCACATCTAAACGATGAGGAATAAAAAAGTTAATTTAAATTATTGGAACAACACCAAAAGGTGTTTTACCAAAAAGGAGATGATTCAAGTTTTACTAATCATGTAAAACATAAAATCCCCACAATAAATGAAGAACCGATCTTCACACGGATATATAGATATCCCGAAATCCACAAAAAAGAAGTGGACAAACAAATCAAATATCTATTAGACCAACAAATTATCTAACCAAGTACTTCATCTTACAATGCTTCAATCTGGATCGTGCCAAAAAAAAGAAAACAAGTTAGTTAACAAAGATTAGAGGATAGTCATTGACTATCGAAAATTAAATAAGGCAACAAAAGAGGATAAATTCCCTATTCCACTAATTGAAGACATATTAGACAAATTAGGAAAAAGCTAATTACTATTCTAAACTAGATTTAACCAAAGGATTCCATCAAATCGAGGTAAACCCCGAATATAGAGAGAAAACAGCCTTTTCAACACTATGAGGACATTACGAATGGTTAAGAATGTCTTTGGTCTCAAAAATGCCCCGCCACATTCCAACGAATGATGAATGAGGTATTAAAGGAATACGTAGGAAAAATCTGTTATGTCTACCTTGATGACATACAAATATTCTCAACTTCATTGGAAGAACACATAAACTCACTGAATAAAATCTTCACCAAATTACAGTCTGTAAATTTAAAGATATCCCTAAATAAATGCGATTTCATGAAAAAAAGCGAATTGTTAGGTCATATAATTACCCCAGACGGAATAAAACCTTACCCCAACAAAATAAGCACGATAAAAAATGTTCTTTTACCAAAACCTATTAAAATCAGGGAGTCAGTTTAATAAATCATTTGACATTGCTATTTTTAGTTTCTCAAATGATTCTTTATATTCTGTGTTATTCATTTTTATTTGTTTATCTTTTCCTAAACAGAGAGTTAGAGGTTTTATGATCTTGGCGTAATCATGGATGAACTTTCTGTAGTATCCGGTTAGGCCTAGGAAAGATTGGATTTCCTTAATAAAGAATTTATACTAACCACAGACGCATCCAATTTCGCAATTGGAGCTGTTTTAAGCCCACATGGACCACTATGCTTCGCGCCCAGAACTTTAAATAAACATGAATGTAATTTTTCAGTTATAGAAAAAGAACTTTTAGCCATCGTTTGGGCAACTAAACAATTCCACCATTACCTATACGGTAGACATTTCAAAACACAAACAGATCATTGACCATTAGCATGGTTGCACAATCTCAAGGAACCAAATTCTAAACTCCAAAGATGGAAAATAAAATTGGAAGAATACGATTTTCAAATCGAACACATCGCAGGAAAAGAAAATAAGGTAGCCGATGCGCTGTCAAGAATAAGAATAGGTGAAACATATAACACAAATATTGGCACAAATTACGAAAACGTAGTAAGCATTATAGAACTTTTTTCTACACAACACTTAATTCAAACCTAATTTCAATCACCGAACAAAGTTTAAATATATTCATTCGACAAACTATCATAGAAACAGGAGTACAAAATTATGAAATCATAACCTTCTCTTTTAACAAAAGAAGAATAAAAATAATTAGGAAAATCTTCAAGGAATCAGATTTCAAAAAGTCATATCAGAAATTGATATAAATCATAAAAACATTTTATATTGTAATAACGATAAATTATTTTTAGAATTCCAAACTTATTGGAAAACACACCACAACAACCAAATTTTAATCAGAACTTATATATTCCTAGAAGATGTTTATGATATAACTAAATTAGAAGAAATCATACACAAAAAACATAGGGAATTAAATCACGTAGGAATAGAAAAATTATACCTAGGTCTAAAAAGAAAATATTATTACCTAAACCTTAAAACACAAATAACAAAAATCATAAATAATTGCGATATCTGCAACCTCAAAATAGAAAGAAACCCTATTAAACTACCATTCGAAAAAACAGAGACACCCTTAGAATCACACATTCACTACCATATGGACATATGGATCGTACCCAACAATAACAAATATTTAAGTTGTATCGACAAATTCAGCAAGTATGTCTCAGTAGAAAAACTTAAAACAAAAAGACATTTTAAATGCTATGGAAAAATTATTTTCATACATGTCTGAACCTAAGAAATTAACTCTAGATAACAACCCCACACGTTCAAAACTTATTCTATAGAAAATTATCTAAAAGAAAAGAATAAACTAAGACATTTTACCACCCCTTATAGACTCACCGGAAATTCGGATGTGGAACGCTTTCACAGCACCCTAAATAAACATATTAGATTATTAGAGAAAACTGAAAAACCTATCGATTCAGTAACAAAAGTGATAAATACGTATAACAAAAAAATACATCTCACTACCAAAGAGAGACCCTTAGAGATACATCTAGTTAAAATAGATAATAAAAAATATATGATAGAATAGAAACGAATAAGAACAAAACAGTATGTGAACGAAGAAACTTTTTTGATCTTAAAAGTTCTTTTCACAATTACGTGTGACGTGACCCAGTCGTGGATTTTATCTTGTTTTGTATTTCAAAAAAAAATTATTTAAATGACAAGATGGAACGCTTTCCATTTCTTTTTTAATATTTTTGCCTTTGTGTAATATTTAAAAAGTAATATTAATAAAACATTCCAGAAACAAATCGAAATCAGTAATAATTAAAAGTGACACCAGCAACAGTGCGAGAAAACTTTCTTTAATTCCGTATGATATACTTAAAACTTTTAGTTCTCATCAATTCGCATTTCAAGTTCAACATCCGATAAATTAACTTGCCGTAACGAATTGATAAACATATAACGAGAAAAATAAATGTAAAGCCATCGAAACCATTTCATTTGTGATTTATATTCTCGCATAGCATTACGAAGAACAGACGCTTCCTTCCAGCTTAATATGCACCTATATATACAATAAACAAAATTGGGTTTATAACGTCAACGCTTAGAGCACATAGGAGACTTAACTTACCAGTGTGTCGACATTAGCCATGTACATAGTAAATCAAAAATTGATGAATATTTTCTTACAATATTAATAGAATCGAGGGTGTAAAATTTACAATCTGAAAAGAAGAAAATCTGTGAACAATGCATAAACTATAAAAGTTTTTGAATTTAATAATTATTATGTGTAGTTATATAAACTAGAATCGCCCAGTGCCCAAAATTCGGCCATTAAAATGACCGAAACTGTGAGAAAAAAATTTCACAGCGAATTAATACGAAAAAAGTGGTAAAAAACACACCAAGACATTTTCACCTGTATTTTCAAAACAAAACAAAAAATTACAAAAAAAATATTCCCAGCAGACTTACTCAATAATATCTTTTCAACGATATATATATCATCTCAATCGGTTGGGTAACCACCTCGCAATTGGTACCACAAAAAATTGTTTGCCTATTTATGTATAGGTAAACTACTGTCACACAGGATTTGGTTTAACGAATATCAAGATATCCTGAATAATTTCAGCAATAGTAATTCTTCCGTATGGGAGCCAAACGGAATAAGATTCATTTAAGATCTGAAAGGGACAGCGCTAATAAGCCAGTAACAATACGCACCACTACAGCAATCAGTATTATTATGTACAAAATTATATGTAATATAACTTATATGTTTTCATGATAGCCTGCGAGCGGTGTACGATGTTTGAGTTTTAGTATTTTAAGTTAGTTGAAAAAGAGCCAGCTTCGGGACAGCAATAAATTGGGTTTTTTCCTCATAGAGGTTTTCCCAAACAAATTTAACTCAGTTTTATTTCGGTCGGTCAGTTAGTTTTTTTTTTCAGTTTTATTTGGAACGAGAAAGAGGTATCTAGAACATTATGGCCCGTGTCGAAACGGATGTGAGCCAGCGGAGAGTGATACAGTCCACTGAGCTAGCGTAGTGAGATAGTGCGTAAAAGCTATGGGCAAGTGAGAAATAATATATCAAATTATCAAACTATAAGTTTGGAGCCCACAAAAATCTGCCAGTGAAAATAAAGTAAGTCAAAGCAGAGCTAGTGTGATTAGACCCAATAAGTTAGCAGAGAGAGTGTAAAAGGCAAAATACCACACGCCGATAATATTATACTCCCATAGTGGCAATTAAATGAGTAAGATTGCATAAATATATTTATATATATCTTTCTTCCTCCCCAAGAAGCCAGCTGTAAGCATCACGCGGCAACGAAATAACGTTGCGGCAAGCAAAAGAAGAGCAAGCAACAAGAGCGCAAACATTCATCGTTTAAGCGGGACAGAGCACATATACAGCCAGCAGACAGCAAGGTAGAATGTATTCACGTTTTTTCATAGCTTACAGCCAGCAGAGAGCAAGCCAGAAATTATTCACGTTTTTTCATAGCTTACAGCCAGCAGACAGCAAGCCAGCACATATTTACATATGTAATAGCGTACGTTTTTTCATAACGTACAGTTTCCATACAGCAAGTCAGTGTACATAGTTTTTCTCGGATAGCAAGCCAGCACATATTTATACATGTCATATTTTTACGTTTTTCCATAACGTGCAGCACATGCTCATGCTTACATATCTTATAGCGTACGTTTCTTTTTTTTTTCATGACGCACAGTTTCAAAAAGCAAGTTAGTGTATATGAATTATATTCTCATATGGCAAGCCAGCGCACATTTGAATTCTCCACAGCGTACGTTGTTTGTTGTTTTTGTTTATACAGCTTACATTTTTCAGACAGGAGCCAGCATTACATATCTATATATCTTCAGACAGCAAAACCAAATAACGCACATTCCATGAGGACAGCGAGCTAGCTATACAGGGTGATTCACGAGCGTTAGTAGTAGTATAATTTATTTAGTAAAAAATTACTATTAAAAAAAAATACATTAATAAATATTAATTTATAACAATAAATACATTTTTAAATGACGTGGCTTATAAATTTACATCGTTACAGTGTTTCTGACATATTGAATTACTTCTTTTTTAAACCTTTTCAAGTTTGTTTCATTTTTTATGTTACTTGGTAGTTCATTAAACAATTTTAAACCTTTGTGGAAAATCATATTTTGTGTTCTAGAATCTCTATAAAGTTTGAACCTGAAGTTAGTTATTTCTTAAAGAATATGGCTGGACATCTTGGACGTATTGTAAATTCGAAGTAAGATACTTTGGCATCATATTGTTCTTCATTTTAAAAACAAATATCAAAACGTTCAAAGTAATACACTGCTTCACACATAACCACTGCAAACAGGATAACAACCAGTTTATTGGTGTATGGAAGCTGCTTCTCGTTATTGTTCTCATGGCTTTGTTCTGAAGAATCTGCAGTCGATTTATTTCATCATTGGTTCCTAAGAACAAAATAGTTGAGCAAAAATCAAAATGAGGCTTAACGATTGTATTATAAATTCTAATAGCACACATTGTTGTTATATTTTTTCTAATTCTTTTAAGGAACCCGATTTTTTTGAAATTTTGCCTATTTTGTATTGAATGTGACTTTTAAAATTTAGGTTGCTATCCAGTTTGATGCCTAAATACTTTATTTCATTAACTTGTTCAATTTTAATGTTTTCAATTTCTAAGTTAACGCTGTAATCACTATTCATAACCATACATTTAGTTTTAAGAACATTTGTTTTTAACTTATTAGCCCTCAACCAATCGCACAAATTCAATAAGTCACTTTTCATCATTTCTTCAATTAAATTCGTATATTTACCGTATACATATATTAGGGCGTCATCAGCAAAAAAAGAAATTTTACAAAAACTTAACGCATTGCAAATATCATTAATGTATATAAGAAACAGTAAAGGACCTAGTATTGTTCCTTGTGGTACACCAAAAGTTGTTAATTTTGCGCTTGATTGCTCACCCTTGACACTTGTTTTCTGTGATCTATTCGTTAAGTATGATTTAAACCACTGAATTTCAATACCGTGAACACCATATTTTGTAAGTTTCTCTATTAATATATTTCTGCTAATTGTCTCGAAAGCTCTCTGAAAATCTAGGAATAATGCTACTATTTTATGTCCATCGTGAACATGTTGTTTAAAAGTCATAATCAGCCAGTTTAAAGATGCTTCACATGAATGGGATGGACGAAAGCCAGATTGGTTTTCAATTAATAGATTGTTATCTTCAATAAACTTATAAAATTGATCATACGCAGACTTTTCCACAATTTTTTCCAATATTGGCATCATATTTATCGGCCTAAATTTATCGCACAATTTAGTATTCGGCTCTTTTGGTATTGGTATAATTATTGATTCTTTGAGATTACTTGGGAATTCAACCCCGGTTAAACGATTCGTTAATTATTTTTACTAAAAATGGGCCAATGATGTCAAAAGATTCAAGAATCATTTTTATGTTTATATTAAAAGCACTTTTTTTATTCATTTTACTGCATATCAATTTTAAATCAGTGATGTTAATGGTTCTAAATTTAAAAACATTTTGTGTACCCAAAATACGACTTAGATGAATTGTACTGCTAGTTACCGGGATTGAATTACTTATATTATTAATACTTTCGATAAAAAATGAATTTTATCAGCGATAGATTTGTTATTTTTTTCAAAAATATCACCAAACTGCACTACATTTATTTGTTCCCTTCTGTTTTTTAAAACCAAAGTTTTGATTGTCCTCCACATCGATTTTTGATCACCACATGATTGGATTTTATTGCATATAACATTTTTTTTAGTATATTGTAACTTATTTTTATAAAGATTGCGAGTATTTTTATACCTTGACCATTCAGTCTCATTATTTATTAAACTTGCTCGTTGAAAAGCATATATTTTTTGGGTTTTAATTGCAATTTTTTTTTTTTTTTTTATAATGCACTCGCACTCAAAGGGATATTAATACCTTTGTAAACCATTTGTTGAGACAAGAAAAAAATTGTATGGGAGGGGGGTCTATTCCCCTCCGTTTACCCGGGAGGGGCAATTTTCTAAAAACATGACTTAAATTTGAAAAGAAATTTTTAAACAATAACGGTAGCTTTGCCGTGCTATACCTTTTTGTAAAGCCAAAAAATTGTTTTTTTTTATTGTAATTTTAAATTAAGTAATTTTATTGAACCGTTTTCAAAATATTAATTTTCAAACTCAAAATTATGAAACAAAATTAAAAATAAAAATAAAAATTAGTTTTAAAATAATTTTAAAACTAATTTTTTTCAAAATTTTACGTAATTAAGTATTATGTTTGTTCTTCAAATTTATTAAATTAAATCCAACACTGAAACCCGTATGGCTCTATGACTTTTTGTTGCCAAGCTATTCAAAAGTAACCGAACCTACTTCTTCACAAAAACACGAAAAAAATGGCTAAGTACCTTGTGCCATCCCGTAAGGCTAGATTTTTTTGTTTTTGTGAAGAAGTAGGTTCGGTTACTTTTGAATAGCTTGGCAACAAAACGTCATAGAGCCATACGGTTTTCAGTGTTGGATTCTAAATTAAAAGGAGCATTGAATTTGGAGAACAAAAATAATACGTAAGATTTTGAAAAAACTAAGTTTAAAAATTATTTTTTTTTAATTTTTTTCATAATTTTGAGTTTGAAAATTAATATTTTGAAAACAGTTCAATAAAATAACTTCATTTAAAATTACAATAAAAAAAAAGTTTTTCGCTTTACAAAAAGGTATAGCATGGCATTGTAAGAGCTACCTTTATTTTTTAATAATTTTTTTTTTTCAAATTTAAGTCATGTTTTTAGAAAATTGCCCATCCCGGCTAAACGGAGGGGAATAGACAGCCCCTCCCATACGATTTTTTTCTTGTCTCAACCCAGCCTACACGCTCTAGCTTTTTGGCACAACGCTCGTGAATCACCCTGTATATACAGGGTGTCCCAAAAGTCAACGTCGAAACGAAAACGGGTGATAGGGTAGGTGGTGACAGTTATTAGAAAAATAATAAAAAAAGTCGTTGCCATGTATTTTGTGAGTTAGAGGCATTCGAAAAAAAAATCGAAAAAATGCTCACCCTCTGACGGCCTTTCAAGTGCCGTGATTACAAATCTTAATTTTTCTCAATTTTTTTTTCTGTTATGGAACCTCGAATAACCCCGCTAACAATTGCATTAAAAAATTTAAACACACCTACATCAGTTTTGAAGAAAATGTCACTTTTTTGCCCAACTAAAATACTCAAAATTTTTACATGACCCTAATTCAATGGGCTGTAGTGTAAAAATGTACTACGAAATTTTGGTAAGTTACCTTAAAAGTTGGCGCGTTCAATTCTCCTTCCAAAATGATATAAGATTTTTGAGAATATTCCATAAATAACGGAAAAAAAATGTTTTTCTCAAATAAACAGGTTTTAAGATAATTCTTTATAATTCATTAAAAAAAAATTTTGAATGTACTCCAGGCTTTCTCGTCTAAGTTTAAGTTCGAGGAGAGTGACCGTTATTATTTATAAGTAACTACTAGCAGGCCCAGACTACCAAGGGCTATCAGATAGTGAAAAATACATGGCAGCCTGTATACAATAGATATACACTTCTATAGCGGGCATAGATCATATCATATGGATCATATAATGTATGCGAAAGGCAACCAGAGAGTCAGTCAGTGGAAATATACAAACCAGTATTGCGATAAACAAGCGCAATGAGCAGCAATCGATGTCGAAATATGTATAAGTATGAGAAAACCCACCCTAATATGAGTGCCAGTAAATAGGCAAAAGGGATATGCAAGTAAACACGACACCTTACTTCCTTCCTATCCAAACGTAAGAACCGCGTAGTACGTGTACATAAGAACCATAACGGCCTGAGCAAAATTACCACGTAACGATCGTGTAAACGTAAGAACCGCGTAGTACGTTACATAAGAACACTAACGGCCCTAGCAATTATGCATTATGCAGACAAACGGGATACTCGCACGTTAGAGCATGAACTCAATTTATTAACCCAAAGTCGCAGAACTATAGACGAGTTTTATGCTAGAGTTAATAATCAATTATCTCTACTAATTAATAAAATTAAGGGTGGGCTACCTCAGAACAGAATTTAAACGTCATGTAAGCGTATTTCAATGTGGTAGTGCGATATTCATATTTCTCTTTATTGTTTTTGGTAAACTCATTTACTCTTTGTTTTCTCTTCAAAACAAATGTTTTGTATCTTCTATCCCTGTATGATCTTTCGCAGCAGTTCAAAGCGGTATCATTTCATATCCAGACTCCAGCACTCCAGAGCAGCAGCTCTTTAGCAGGTAGATAAATGGAAATTAGATGTAAAAGTAAATGGACCTTTTAGTAGGGGATTGCGTTTTTTTTTGTTTTGGGTTTCGTTGTTGTCCTTTTGCTTTGATTTAGTAATGGGAAAAACACAAGTTTTATTCTTTCTATATTTATGGAAGGGTAAAGGGGTAATTTTCAGTTTATTTTTAAAATAGACATAAATGTGATTAATTTTTGCCCTTTTCCTTTTTTAGGTTAATTTTTTTCTTGGCGCAAAAACAGAAAAAATATTTTAACAAAATTGAGAACTCGTTTGGGGCTCGATATATGTTACCACATATTACACATACAACGGACACGCACAACTATACAGACATGTAATTATATACATTTGATATGATAAATAAATGTAAGGTAGGTCAGCAACTATGTATTTGACCTGTTTTAAAATTGCTTATGGGTTTATTGCAAAGGGGTGAATTTTGACTTTTACAAGAAGGTAAAGATATTTTCACTTGACATGTGCGAAAATTTTGAGATTTTGTTTTGATTTTTGTTGTCAGATTTTAGACAACACTTGAAAAGAACAATAGTATTTTTGTTCTGGAACTGAAAAATTGTCAATTTTTTAACATTTTATTCCCAGAAAAAAATATTTAGGTAATGGTTTAATTTGGTCGCACAGTTTTTATACCCTTTTCCATAGAATGGATATATTGTATTTGGTGTGGAGTTTGTAACATAGAGAAATAATACCGTTAGGTATAGAAAAGTATATACATACATATATTCTGACTCAGAATCAGAAGCCTAGTCGATTTAGCCATGTCCGCCCGTCCGTCCGTCCGTATGTATCCTCTCTAGAGGTCGCAATTTTTGAGCTAGAAAGCTTAAATTTGGTATATATAATCTTTGGTTCAAGAGTAAGGCTAAGTTCTTGAACCGGTAAAATCCGCCCACAATCGCCATTTTTGTTGAACAACCTCAATTTGGTAAAATTAAATTATGTTTTTTATACAGTTACGATAAAAGCATAATGCTAAAATTTCAATATTGTCTTTATAAAATAATTTTTGCAATTAAACGGTATTTATAATGAATCCGCAAACCAAAATTTTGCGTCTGTTAGTTAAAACTTAAAAGTTTGTGTATAGAAAGAAATGTTTGAATTTTGGGCGTGGCTTACACCCCTTTTTTCATGAAAGAACGAAAATCGTAGTTTTAAAAATTTAAGGTTCTACCAATGTTCAATTAAAACCTTTTTTCCGTTCGTTTTATGAAAAATATATCTCTAAATTTTCGGGTGTAAATTTTTCAATACGCCTACTTTTGAGGGCGTGGTTTTTATAAAATACATTTGTTTAGGCAAGATCGTTTATAAACTATTCGATTCAGTTGTAGCTTAACACACACGCATAAAAACTGACTGATGATACAAGCATAGTCAATGCTTCAATACTTCAGGACACGCCCACTTTTAAGAGGCTTTACCGTAAATAGCCGTAATATGCACTATTTTTTTGATGTTTTTTAACTATCGGTCGCAGTTTTGAAGTACGAAGATGAAAACTTAGATTCGTATTCCTTGGTTACGTAGCAGAGTGTGGGAGGAGGGGGCCTATTCCCCTCCGTTTGGCCGGGAGGGGCAATTTTCTAAAAAACATGACTTAAAAATTTGAAAAAAAATTATCAAAAAATAACGGTAACTCCAACAATGCCATGATATACCATTCTGTAAAGTAAAAACTTATTCTTTTATTATAATTTTAAATTAAGTCATTCTAGTAAACCGTTTTCAAAATATTAACTTTCGAACTCAAAATTTTGAAAAAAAAAATTTAAGAAAATTATTTTAAAACTAATTTTTTTCAAAACTTTACCCTTTAGCCCTTTTATAAACAAAAAAATAAAAATTCTAAAATTTTTCAAAATAAGTTTTTTTTGAGTTTATTTTGTTTTTTCCAAAAACGGTTTGATCTATTTTTTTTTTAATTTTATTTTTCTGATAAAAACTACTAATTTTCTAATTGGCATACTAAAAAAAAAATTGGAACATATTTTCGAAAAGTTTTTCAAAAAAAAACAGTTTTTTGAAAAAACTGGTCGAACGATTTTGAAAAAAAAATTCTTAAAATTCTTAACAGTAAACGAAATCAGATGGTTTACTTCTTTTTTCCAAAAAACGATTGAACTAGTGATTTTTAAGTGATCAATAAAATGTATATATCTTTTTTTCCTTGATTTTGTTCTCAAAATCTCAAACCATAAGACCACTGTCACACATTTGAGCAAGTTCATTCGACCCAGTCGTGCACTTTATTTAAAAAAGCAAATATTTTGACGTGAGATTTTTCGATTGAAAATTAGGGTGTTTTTTGGTTATTAAGTAAAAATTTCGGGAAAAAATTAATATTTTTAATCAAAAAAATTGCAGTGTGTTTGAAGAATAAAACCGCAAGTTTTCATCAAATTTCGTGAAATGCAGTGTTTTTTGTATAAGATAAAAATAATAAAACAAAAATTTTGTTATTTGAATTTTTGACATACATTTAGAGGTTATTTTTTCCATAGGAACATACAATTGTAGCTTAGCCGCAAATCGAGATAGACCGATTTTTCCCTTAAAAACCCCCCTCCCTCCCAATTCGATTAAGCATTTCATATTTTATGTTAATTAAGCAATTCCATGTACAACTGAAGTAATTCCATGTAAAACTAAATTAAGCATTTCATATTTTCGCTAACTAATAATATATAAATAAAGGTGCAAATAAAATAAACTTTAACTTTTTAGTCTGCAATAAAACAAAACTGTGTTTGTTTTATTCTTGAGTGTAAGTCACTCGATAACTGGCGCCCGAGCAAAATTATCACGTAACGATCGTGTAAACGTAAGAACCGCGTAGTACGTGTACATAAGAACCCTAACGGCCTGAGCAAAATTACCACGTAACGATCGTGTAAACGTAAGAACCGCGTAGTACGTTACATAAGAACACTAACGGCCCTAGCAATTATGCATTATGCAGGCAAACGGGATACTCGCACGTTAGAGCATGAACTCAATTTATTAACCCAAAGTCGCAGATCTATAGACGAGTTTTATGCTTGAGTTAATAATCAATTATCTCTACTAATTAATAAAATAAAGGGTGGGCTACCTCAGAACAGAATTTAAACGTCATGTAAGCGTATTTCAATGTGGTAGTGCGATATTCACATTTCTCTTTATTGTTTTTGGTAAACTCATTTTCTCTTTGTTTTCTCTTCAAAACAATGTTTTGTATCTTCTATCCCTGTATGATCTTTCGCAGCAGGAAATTAGATGTAAAAGTAAATGGACCTTTTAGTAGGGGATTGCGTTTTTTTTTGTTTTGGGTTTCGTTGTTGTCCTTTTGCTTTGATTTAGTAATGGGAAAAACACAAGTTTTATTCTTTCTATATTTATGGAAGGGTAAAGGGGTAATTTTCAGTTTATTTTTAAAATAGACATAAATGTGATTAATTTTTGCCCTTTTCCTTTTTTAATTTAATTTTTTTTCTTCATATTCCACATGCTGTTGGCGCAAAAACAGAAAAAACATTTTAACAAAATTGAGAACTCGTTTGGGACTCGATATATGTTACCACATATTACACATACAACGGACAGGCACAAATATACAGACATGTGATTATATACATTTGATATGATAAATAAATGTAAGGTAGGTCAGCAACTATGTATTTGACCTGTTTTAAAATTTATTTATTTATTTATTTATTTATTTCAAATCTACGATAGTACATCAACAGATTTTGCTTAAAGCTAGATATTATAAGCATAAATGGATGAAATATATATATATAATATAATGAAATTTAATATAATAATTAAATTTAAAAAGAATTTTGAATCAAATTTAAAACGCATGATTTGAATTGATATCTGGACAAAAACAAATCTAAATCATCATAATACATCTCTGTCCATAACATGTGGAATGGGGCATCTCAAAAATAAGTTGCCTCATTCTTAAACTTCTACTTGGTGCGTAAATATTTATTAAGGAAATTAAATCTCCACAATCAATGTGACTGCAAAGAATGTCACGAATGAACAAAACACTAAACATTTTACGTCTCGACTCCAGAGTTTGCATGCCAAGCAAAAGACATCTACTTTTATAATTTAAGCTTCTATTTCCAGTCAAAGGGAATCCTTCTAATGCATACCTCAAAAAGTTCTTTTGAATTTTCTCTATCCTATCAATTAATTTCTTTGAATCTGGGTTCCAAATAATGCAACAATACTCTAGTGACGGACGAACAATAGAGCAATACAGAGATTTCAGTGTATACGGATCCTTGAAATCAGAGGAATTTCGTTTAAGAAATCCAAGCAAAGAATTTGCTTTGGATGCAATAAAGCTGACGTGGGACTCAAAAGATAATTTATAATCAAAAATAACCCCAAGGTCCTTTGACTCATTGACTCTACACAGTTTATTCCCGTTAATGTTGTAGTCAAATAATATTGGATTCAATTTACGACAGAATGATAATACAGAACATTTTGACAAGTTTACAAGCAGATCATTTAATTTACACCAATTGTCGAATTTGTTTATCTCTTGTTGGAACTCAAGACAATCATTGAGGTTAATAATGACAATAAACATTTTGATATCATCTGCGAAAATCAAGCATTCAGACACCGATAACACAGAAGGAAAATCATTTATTAAAAGATCAAATAGAGGTGGGCCCAAATGACTTCCCTCAGGAACACCCGAATGTACTGCTATAGGAGTAGACTCAAAGCCACCTATTTTTACAATTTGCTTTCTACCAATGAGATATGACCAAAACCATTTTAGTAAGGTTCCATCAAAACCGTAAGCTTTTAATTTTTTAATTAAAATTTGGTGATTTACTCTACTGAAAGCCTTTACAAAGTCCGTATAAACCACATCCATTTGGCATCGTTTTTCTAATGCTTGAAAACATTTATTGGAAAAACAAGCTAAGTTTGTGGAAGTTGATCGGCCACTGAAAAACCCGTATTGGAAATTGGAAATATGATTTTTGACAATACAATACAATTTTGTCTTTACCATTTTATCCAGAATCTTTGGAATAACTGCCAGTTTACTTATAGGACGATAGTTCATTATATTCCTTTTGTCACCAGACTTGAAAATCGGATTAATATAGGACACTTTCCACTCGTCTAAGACACCACAATTAAGGGATTGATTGTATATAAAATGAGAGGAGTGTTTAAGAACAATAGGAAAAATTCCATGACAGTCCGGATAAGTCGACACTTCCAGCTCACTCAGTGCACAACCAACTTCATCTTTTTCAAGATAAAGGATACAGCAGTCAGTCATTGGTGAAAAAGAACTAGCGTCATAAGCATTACCAGCAGCAAAATCAGAAGAATTGTAGATATTTTGAAAGCTATCCGCAAACCAATCAACAATAGTTTTTGGATCACTAGAAGCAACATTATTGTAAACCATTGAAGTTGGGAAACCAATTGATTTTCGTTTTAAATTAATGAAATTCCAAAACTGTTTTGGATTTAGTTTAAGACTTTTTTCAGTAGTTTGAACATAACTACTAAAACAAAAACTTAGATAAGAATACATACTCTTTTCGAAGACGACTATACAATGTGAAATCTTTCTGAGTTTTAGATATTTGATACTTTTTAAAAACATTATTTTTAGCATTCTTTAGTCTTTGCAACCTAACATTTGACCACGGAGGATGTGAATTTATTTTATTTAAGGAACGCGGAACAGAGGCAGCCAATTCTCTTCCAAAAATGTCTAAGAATATACTAACATTTCTTTTTAAACTATAATTAGAACACATTTGCCAATTTAAATTTTGAAACTTTTTGTTTAAATTGTTTAAATTACATGTATTAAATATGTATTTAAAATTATCAAGATTTTGGAAAGCATTATAGTTTTTAAAGCAAATAGATTTGATAAATACAGATAGGGCAACGTGATGAATAGAATTTGAAAATAAGGGGATGCACTCAGTTACCTCAGCTTCATTTTCATCATTTATAAATACCAAATCCAAGATTCTATGCAAAGAGTTGTGAACATAGCACATTTGATTTAAATTTAGTGCAAATAATGAATCAATAAATTCAAATTCAATTTCAGATGAAAGAACTGTTGACAACAACTTACTTTCATCTTGCATCCACTTAATGCCACCCAAATTAAAATCTCCAATTACGCAAATAGAAATATCTTTACCAGAAAAACTAGATACAACATTTTCAATACTTTTTAAATGAGATGAATATATGCATAAAGCACAATCAGGTGGAATATAACATAAAAATATTAATAATTTACTTCCATCATTTTTTTCAATACAAACACATATTTGTTCGATGTTATTTTCTTCTAACGATAAATTATTTTGATGAATAAGATATGACAGAAGCGGCTGTCGAACAGCAATTAAAACACCTCCACCCCTTCTACTTCCAACGTCATGACGATCCCGGCGAAATAAAGAAAAATCCGATGAACTAAGTATCTCCTGGTCACTTATTCCATTAAACAGCCAAGTTTCCACAAACGCAAAAATATCATATTCTGACGAATCAACAAGAACGGAAAAGTCTTTGAGTTTACCTCTTATTCCGCCCATGTTTTGATAGTAAATTAAAGTTTCATTGCTGTTTACATTTGTGCCATCTAACCTTGACCTTATATTAATTATCTGCTTACCGATATCACCGCAGTAACCTCGTTTTTTGCATCAGCTCTTGGAAAAAACTCCCTCACTACAGCATTTTTTGGCCAGTTTGATGCATTTAATGATACATCAAGTTTGTTAGATGGAATTCCAACTTTGAAATTGACAAATCTTAAATTCGTAGCATCTTTTTTCACAAGCTTAAAGCATCTAATGCTGGATTCATCAACACCAATTTTACCCGCAACATATTTTGATAAACATAACTCAGAAGTAGAAGCTTCAAATTTAGATACATGAAGCCATTTATGAGTCACAAAATCAAGGCCTTCAACAACATCTTGGCCACAAACATGAATATTGTGTTTTTGTTGTTTTTTTTTCTTTCGCTCACCAGCAATAATCCATTCATTGCTCTTTAATGGCTCTTCTATATTATCATTATTATCAGTTTGTTTTGGTAAACTATTTGACACCCCTGCTGCCGCTACCTCTGCAACCTGCTGTCTCTTTTCCATTTGATCGTTTTGCAAGTGGAACACACTGGAACTGGAACCAGACGAAATATGATCGTGGGAAGTACTACTCCCCTTAGAATCTTCCCCCTTCTCAATAGAGTGTTTAGCATTAACGGCCTTATTTTTGCTTTCTTTTGGCGCAACAACAACCTTAAGCAATAGTTTCTTCACATCTGCATGAAGTTCATCAACACTACTGATTTTGTGCGCAAGCGCATCAACAACTGAGACTAGTTCGTTGACCTTAGAATGCAAATGACTTAAAGACAATTTAAATTTTATGCACTCAGCGCAGCGGAAAGAAATATTTGAATTTTCTTTCAGAATTTCTTTTTGCATATCTTCCGAAATTTTTGCACAAATCTTATGAAATAAATTGCCACAGAAAAAGCCACAACTAACGCCTTCGTCCTGAATAGGATTTTTGCAAGCAAAACACGTCTTATAATTAGACATTATTCAAAAGCAAGATGAAAAATGAAGCACGACTGTACGCTACGATATCAACGAATATGGGTTTATTGCAAAGGGGTGAATTTTGACTTTTACAAGAAGGTAAAGATATTTTCACTTGACATGTGCGAAAATTTGAGATTTTGTTTTGATTTTTGTTGTCAGATTTTAGACAACACTTGAAAAGAACAATAGTATTTTTGTTTTGGAACTGAAAAATTGTCAATTTTTTAACATTTTGTTCCCAGAAAAAAATATTTAGGTAATGGTTTAATTTGGTCGCACAGTTTTTATACCCTTTTCCATAGAATGGATATATTGTATTTGGTGTGGAGTTTGTAACATAGAGAATTAATACCGTTAGGTATAGAAAAGTGTATACATACATATATTCTGACTCAGAATCAGAAGCCTAGTCGATTTAGCCATGTCCGCCCGTCCGTCCGTCCGTATGTATCCTCTCTAGAGGTCGTAATTTTTGAGCTAGAAAGCTTAAATTTGGTATATATAATCTTTGGTTCAAGAGTAAGGCTAAGTTCTTGAACCGGTAAAATCCGCCCACAATCGCCATTTTTGTTGAACAACCTCAATTTGGTAAAATTAAATTATGTTTTTTATACAGTTACGATAAAAGCATAATGCTAAAATTTTGAGTTTTTAGATAAACCTTCTTCCAATTAAATACAAATATTACAGTTTGGGCGTGGCTGGCGCCCATTTGCCATACAAAACCATCAATATTGTCTTTATAAAATAATTTTTGCAATTAAACGGTATTTATAATGAATCCGCAAACCAAACATTTTGCGTCTGTTAGTTAAAACTTAAAAGTTTGTGTATAGAAAGAAATGTTTGAATTTTGGGCGTGGCTTACGCCCCTCTTTTCATGAAAGAACGAAATTCGTAGTTTTAAAAATTTAAGGTTCTACCAATGTTCAATTAAAACCTTTTTTCCGTTCGTTTTATGAAAAATATATCTACATTTTCGTGTGTAAATTTTTCAATACGCCCACTTTTAAGGGCGTGGTTTTTATAAAATACATTTGTTTAGGTAAGATTGCTTACAAACTATTCGATTCAGTTGTAGTTTAACACATATGCCTAAAAACTGACTGATGATAAAAGCATAGTCAGTGCTTCAATTCTTTAGGACACGCCCACTTTTAAGAGGCTTTACCGTAAATAGCCGTAATATAATATGCATTATTTTTTTGATGTTTTTTAACTATCGGTCGCAGTTTTGAAGTATGAAGATGAAAACTTAGATTCGTATTCCTTGGTTACTTAGCAGAGTGTGGGAGTGGGGGTCTATTCCCCTCCGTTTAGCCGATAGGGGCAATTTTCTAAAAAACATGACTTAACAATTTGAAAAAAAAATTATCAAAAAATAACGGTAACTCCAACAATGCCATGATATACCATTCTGTAAAGTAAAAACTTATTCCTTTATTATAATTTTAAATGAAGTTATTCTAGTAAACCGTTTTCAAAATACATATTAACTTTCGAACTCAAAATTTTGAAAAAAAAAATTTCAAAAAATTATTTTAAAACTATTTTTTTTCAAAACTTTACCTTTTAGCCTTTTATAAACAAAAAAATAAAAATTCTTAAATTTTCCAAAATAAGTTTTTTTTTAGTTTATTTTGTTTTTTTTTTTTTTAAACGGTTTGATCTATTTTTTTAAATTTTATTTTTCTGATAAAAACTACAAAGTGCTAGTAATTGGCATACTAAAAAAATTTTGAAACATATTTTCGAAAAGTTTAAAAAAAAAACACAGTTTTTTGAAAAAACTGGTCGAACGATTTTGAAAAAAAATTCTTAAAATTCTTAACAGTAAACGAAATCAGATGGTTTACTTAATTTTTTCCAAAAAAACGATTAAACTAGTGATTTTTAAGTGATCAATAAAATGTATATATCATTTTTTCCTTGATTTTGTTCTCAAAATCTCAAACCATAAGACCACTGTCACACATTTGAGCAAGTTCATTCGACCCAGTCGTGCACTTTATTTAAAAAAGCAAATATTTTGACGTGAGATTTTTCGATTGAAAATTGGGGTGTTTTTTGGTTATTAAGTAAAAATTTCGGGAAAAAATTAATATTTTTAATCAAAAAAATTGCAGTGTGTTTGAAGAATAAAACCGCAAGTTTTCATCAAATTTCGTGAAATGTAAGTGTTTTTTGTATAAGATAAAAATAATAAAACAAAAATTTTGTTATTTGAATTTTTGACATACATTTTGAGGTTATGTGTTATGTTCCTATGGAAAAAAGTTTTTTCCAAAGGAACATACAATTGTAGCTTAGCCGCAAATCGAGATAGACCGATTTTCCCCTTAAAAACCCCCTCCCGCCTCGCCTCCACTCCCCTACCGCCACTCCCTCCCGCAGATCGACCGTAATTTATTTTTCCTTTCATAATTGATATACATATTCTCTTGCTTTTCCAGTTGGTTTCATCCTACTACAATTTTTTTCACTTTTTACCATTTTCAAAGGCTTCGGCACTGGTCTATCTATATATAGTCTAAGAACTGGTGAACGTTTTGGAAACGTCATTAGTGCACAGAAAATTTTTAATCTATATTGTTAAGCTTGAGTTGAAAATCAATAAAATCAGTATCTGGCAGCTACCAGCTGGGGCGTTTGGGCGTGGATAAGCGTCAAAGGCGCTAAAAAAAATGATGCATTAACGTCATTAGTACAAAGCTGAACTTTTGTATACTAGCAGCAGAGGTAATTAGTAATATGATTTACCTATTGCCAGACATTTTGATTGGGGCCAAAAGGGTGCCAGACGCAAGCGAAGATTAAATGTTCACTCCAAATTAATAAGTTTTAATATACATATGTATTTAATTATTTTCAACAAGTAAACAATAATATTTTTGCTGAGAAATATTTTTTAAGTATACACTAGTCGGCATAAGTATTCCGACGAAATAAAAATCGTGCATTTTTTAGTTTAACTTTTCAATGACTTTATAAATAGTTTTTGAGCTGGACTTTGAGGTGGTTTTTTGAGTTCTATTCAAAGGAACGTTCATCTGTCCATGGATCATCTGATCTTTTAATGACTTTTAATCAATTTTGTATTTGTTTATCTACTCTTAATACCAATTAAAGTTAAACCCTAAAGGAGAATGCCCAAAAATATATGGGTGAAATACCCGGATTCGATAGAAATAAAACATATATGGTTTAAAAGGGAATTCATTGTAGATTTCAAATATGTAATTACTTTCTTTTCAAGTCATCCCCAGCCCCAGGATTGGCCATGACAATTTTTTCAACTTGAATATCAATGCATTTCTTCAAGTTAATATCAATTGGTTTGAGTATCTACTAAGATGAGACACATTTGCAATGTAAATAATCGACGCTGGTTTTTTTTGGCATTCTCCTTTGTTTCGTTTTCAAGTGCTCAAAACTTATAACGCATTTAGAGTAGACGAAGATTCCGGCAAAATACTTAGATATGCCAATGCCACGCAAAAACTCGTTGTCTGCATGCATTTTTACAGCAGAAAGCGAATGCGAACAGTGGTAAACAATATAAAATATGTATATTAAAATTTATTAATTTGGAGTGAACATTAATCTTCGCTTGCGTCTGGCACCCTTTTGGCCACGACCAAAATATCTGACAATAAGTAAATCATATTACTAATTACCTCTACTGCTAGTATACAAAAATTCAGCTTTGCACTAATGACGTTAATGCATCATTTTTTTGGCGCCTTTGAGGCTTAGCCCCGCCCAAACGCCTCAGCTGGTAGCTGCCAGA
Organism: Platycheirus albimanus; assembly: GCA_916050605.2. Lineage (NCBI taxonomy): Eukaryota > Metazoa > Arthropoda > Insecta > Diptera > Syrphidae > Platycheirus > Platycheirus albimanus. The sequence goes on from OU696696.1 coordinate 189,317,001, forward strand.
TGTTGATTTTATTGATTTTCAACTCAAGCTTAACAATATAGATTAAAAATTTTCTTTGCACTAATGACGTTTCCAAACCGTTCACCAGCTCTCCGACTAATATGCCCTTTGATTCCAAACATCAAAAAATACTCCATGAGGCACAGATATATGGAACCTACTTAATGTTGCATGACTTTCTGTTTGATCATTTCCTGTTTTTATTTGAATCCAAACGACCAAAGAAAACCATTATATATTTTTTTCTGGGAACAAAATGTTAAAAAATTGACAATGTTTCAATTCCAAAACAAAAATACTATTGTTCTTTTCAAGTGTTTTCCAAAATCTGACAACAAAAATCAAAACAAAATCTCAAATTTTCGCACATGTCTTTTATTGGTTTTTTTGAAAGTGAAAGGTGTTTCCTTCATTTATGTATATAGGACAACGACATATTCAAATTATAATTCATGAGTCATAACCTTGCTACAAATTTGCTTAAGATTGACTTTAAATAATTAAACGTTTCTACACACTATGACTCATCTCCTACTCCTAAGGGGCCGTCCATAAAAAACGTTCGCACTTAGGGGGAGGGAGGGGTCATGCTGAGCGTGACAAGAGGTGACAAGGGGGAGGGGGTCTACGTCAACGTGACGTTCGCCAAAGTTAGACTAATAAACTTAAGTTTGTTGCTATTTTAAAAAAATTATCCAATAGAGTGCCACTTTATTGTATCTTTTTATAAAAAATTGATAATTTCGAAGAGGTTGAAGAAGATGCTGAAATACCTATTTTAGAAATATCGGATCATTTACAGAATCAATGGACTAACGATAAATAGAAATTTGATTTATTTCTCATCAAAGATAATTTATTAATTTATCTACATATTTAAATTTTATCCTAAAAATAAAGTGAATATTTTTTATGTTTGAAAATGTATGTTCTATCAATCGAAATTTTGTTGTTCTGGGGGGGGGGGTCTTTGTTTTTGTGACGTAATATTTTAGGGGGGTTACAGCAAGTGTGACAAAGCGTGACACCAGCGGGAAGGGGGTCAAAACAGCTAAATTAAGCGTGACGTATTTTAAGGATGGCCCCTATGTACATATATGCTTCCTCCATTACCACGGAATAATTATGTAAACGATTGGCCTGCATTCACTGTTAGCATTTATCTAATAACTTCTTTACCTAACCTACCCAAAATCAAATTAAAAAAAATTCCTAGCAACACTACCAACGACCTTGCCTTGCAGTAAAAAAAACATATCAAAAATGTGTTGTTGAATAATTCTATACGCAGGATCATATAGTTCTTCTCACAAAATAAGAACCAGCTTCAGGAGAGGAACCCAAAAAAAAAATTCCAATAAGTCTAACCGTAAAGAAAAAACAGCGCACACATAAATGATACTTTTCTGTCTCCTTTGTTTCCCTACACATAAATCAAGACATATTACTTTGCTACCAAAGAAAAAAATAACTCCAGTCAAGTCAATAGGAAGAAAAATGTAGGTAGGTGCAAGACTACTTTTGTAAAAACAAAGAGAATAAAGAGAAAGAGAATGCACAGCAGTGACAGATTTGGCGGTGGCATTCTTTCGAGCTACAAATGTCTATGTGTGCGTGGTGCAGGAATTTTACTGGTCAAAAACGTGAAATGGACAACTTTTCAAAAACTAAAATTAAAAACAAAGTAGGTAAGAAAAATTATATTTATTTTGATTGCAACTAATACACAAAATATAAAACAAAAATACAAAAAATATGTTAGCATTGTATTTGTTCCACATTATTCACAACGGAACTATTTACAAATGTTGTTACATTCAAATGCTTTTTTAAATATGTAAACATTTTTTTTTAAACCGAGAGCTTTCAAAGGATATATGGTGCTTTGATTTAAAAACTATTTACAAGCAATACAATAAATTACTTGCCAGCCCCAGCAGTGCAGCTTGAAAAGTGTTGTACAAAAAGAATGTTTTTTGAGTCTTTGAATACAAAATTATTGTCAACATAAAAAACATAAATTAAAATAACTGCAAATATATTTTGGCTTTGAAAAAAGTTTACTTGACTTCGCTGTCTTATATTTTAGAAGTTCTATCAAATATTTCATTCATAATACAATACAAATTTGCCCTTTTTTCATAGTTTTGTATATTTTTTTTTGGGAAGAAATAAATAATTAAAAAAAAAAACAAAACCGATACGACCACTTGACATCTATATGCTCTGGGAAAAAAATTTAAAAAAATAAAAAAGTTTTAATTGTACAAGCCCCATAGATTTAAACAAGTACCTACTTAAATTTAGTGATTTTTTAAGTTTTCTAGCGATTTTTAGGAGCAAATATTTTTTTTTTAATTTATAAAACCAAACAAATATTTTACCTAATATATTTCAAATCAAAATCCGTTTATTTCATTAAAATTATTTTTTTGTAGGGAAACCTACCCTTAAGACTTAGGACTATTCCCAGCAAACGGTATATGCCTTCAGGGAAAATTACGGAAACAGAGCATTGGACATCTTTATCAGAGGTCTAAGATGCTAATGATCCAGAAACCACAAACCTTACCTGAGACTTATACCTCTTGCTTGGAGTTTCAAAACCTAAAATTTAAGGAATTTTCATATACATCAGAGGAACTCCAACAAAACTATCACTTCTCCAATTAATCAAATGTATTCCCCAAGATTAACACCCATGGAGAAGTCTCAACTGTACAACAACCAGCGCTACCCAAACCAAAAACCAACGTGGGTAAGCTCACCACCTCCTAGGCCATCTAACCAAAAGCCTCCGCAGCCCATTGAAGTGGATCAGTCGGTTCAAACCCAAATATTAAAATATTAACTACGTGAACCGACCAGCAAAAAACGAAGGTAATACCAAGATACTGAACGGATCAGACAACCTACCCAGAAAGCAGCAACGTCTCTTCGCAACAGATGTTATCACAAACCAAGACAACATAAAGGAAGAAAAAGAGGAAGAAGAACAATAAAATGAGAAATATTTTAGTGCTTACCAAGAAACATGGGATGAAGATGGCAACAATGACTACCTTGCAGAACTAAACTTTACGACGGAAGCCTCTCTAGCGTACCATACTTATGATATGTTACTGGAGACGGCGAAATTTTAAAATTCTTGATTGATACTGGAACTAACAAAAACTTCGTGTCTGAAAGAATTGCTTACAATTGTAAACCAGTCACTTCCACATTTAAAATAAAATCTGCTACTGGACAACTAGAAATTACACGTAAAATCAGGGCTCAATTTTTCAAACCCATCGGCAATAGTACCTTTTTTGACTTTTTTGTCCTCCCAGGTCTCAAATCATTTGACGGAATCATAAGAGATGATACCCTTAAAAGATTAGAAGCCGTAATAGACAGAAAAAACAACAACAACATCCTTATCTTAGCCCCAGGCATCAAAATCAATCTCAAGGAAAAACAATGAAAGGAAGTAAATAACATCCAAATAAACCTCATAGACCCTGAAAATCATATTCAAAACCTTTTATGCAAATATGAGAATCTTTTCGGACCAATCCCAGATAGTGGTACAATAGATACCAGCGGCAGAAATAAGAACTACTTCTTCCGAACCTATATACACAAAATCATACCCTTACCCCGCTAACCTAAGGGCAGAGGTCGAATCCCAAATTAGAAAAATGCTTTCTGATGGCGTTATAAGACCGTCTAAAAGTCCTTTCAACTCTCCACTTTGGATCGTTCCAAAGAAACCCAACTCCGCATATGAAAGGCAATATAGACTTATTATTGACTGCAAACGACTGAAGGCAATAACTATTCCGGATGCTTATCCTATTCCGGATATAACAAATACTCTTGCGAGTTTAGGAGAATGTAAATTCTTCAGGACCCTCGATCTTACGTCTGGTTTTCACAAGATTAAGATGAAAGAAAGCGACATAGCAAAAACTGCGTTTTTAACGGCAAATGGCAAATATGAGTTTACTCGTCTGCGGTTCTGGTTATAAACGCACCCGCCATATTCCAACGCATGATCAACGACGTGCTTAATCCTCTTATAGGCAAAATATGCTATATCTATATAGACGACATCATCGTCTTTGGGAAAAACAATTCGACCACTTAAGAAATCTTGATGAAGTTTTGTCATACCTGGAAGGAGCTCACTTAAGAGTAAATTTAGAAAAATCTAAATTCTTAGGAACCCAAGTTGACTTCTTGGGATATATTATCATCCAAGAAGGAATTCGTGCAGATCCTGAGAAAATAGCAGCAATTCAAAAAATACCACCTCCAAAAAATTTAAAAGAACTCAAAAGTTTTCTAGGAAGTTCGGAAGTTTATAAAAGATTTAGCAAAAATAGCAAAGCCTTTGACAAACCTAACAAGGGGCCCAAATACCCAAATAAAAGCAAATCAATCAAAAAAAGTTAAAATTCATTTTGGCGATCAAAAAACCTTAAAGATATGCTTATAACTTCAGATATTCTTATATTTCCCAATTTTGAAAAGCCTTTTATCCTTACGACCGACGCATCCAATTATGCTATAGGGGCCGTTCTGTTTCAAGGCGATATAGGCAGAGACAGACCTATTACGTTCATATCTAGATCGCTGAACGAAACGGAAGAAGGATTTTCAACAACTGAGAAAGAAATTCTCGCAACTGTGTGGTCCCTCGACAAACAAAGAACAAAGCTTTACGGTGCAAAAAATATCAAAATCTTTACAGACCACCAACCCTTAACGTTTGCACTGAGCAATCGCAACACTAACGCAAAGTTAAAGTGGTGGCAGGCAAGAATAGAAGAATTCAATTATGCTCTTGTATATAAACCAGGAAGATCGAATATTGTCGCAGATGCCCTTTCACGACTTCTCGTACTTAACGTACTATCTTCATCCTCTGAAACTCAACATAGTGCTGAAGAAGACAGTAGTGACCTCATCCCACACTGTGAAGCACCCATTAATGATTTCAAAAATCAGATGGTCTTTTCTGAAGGCAATGACATGACCTGCTATGAAGAGCCACACCCAAGATATCAAAGACATTACATTAAAATGCAAACTTATGGTAGCAATGCTTTAACTCAAAACCTTAAAAGAAAAATTTAACCCAAATAAATAAATAAATATGGTATACAAATTCCTTACTTACTTAAGGTGGCGCAGACAGTCCATTGTGGACCACGGCCTCAACCAACAATCCTCGCCAGCTAGGCCGGTCCCTAGCCAGTGGCCTATAGTTGCGCACACCAAGTTGGTTGAGGTCGTTTACCACTTGATCGCCCCACCTTAGATGGGGTCTTCCGGACTGCGTCGGCCCTCCGGGTTGGAATTGAAGACTCGTCGGGCAGGAGCGTTTTCGTCCATACGCTCCACATGGCCCAGCCATCTAAGCCGCTGAATTTTCAGCTTCTTAACCAAGTCAATGTCGCTGTATAGCCCGTACAGTTCGTCATTGAATCTTCTCCTCCAAACTCCATTGATACATACAGGCCCGAATATCACCCGAAGAATCTTTCTCTCAAAGCACCCCAGCCTGTATTCATCCGATTGTGTCAGTGTCCACGCTTCTGCCCCATACAGCAGGACTGGGATGATAAGGGTCTTGTATACTGTCTCCTTGGTCCTTTGAGAGAGGGCTTTACTACTAAGATGAATTCTTAGCCCGAAGAAACAGCGATTGGCAAGAGTGATTCTTCGACTGATCTCTTCACTGATGTTGTTCGAGAGGTTATAGTGGAACCCAAATAGACAAAGTCCTTGACAACCTCAAAGTTATATCTGTCCATTGTGACGTTTTGTCACGTTTGATCTACTTCACCCGAGGACAGCATATACTTTGTTTTATCTTCATTTACAGCCAGACCCATTCGAGCCGCTTCCACTTCAATACTTGCGAATGCTCCACTGACAGCGCGCTTCGTTCTTCCAATAATGTCAATATCATCAGCATAGCCAAATAATTGAATGGATCTAAAAAAAAATCGTACCACTGGTGTTGACATGCGAGTTGCGTACGATTGCCTCAAGAATGATGTTGAAGAGGTTACATGACAGCGCGTCACCCTGTCGTAAGCCTTACTCGACATTAAATGAGTCTGTGGTGTTCTCACCAACCTTGACGGAGCAGCGCGAGTTCTCCATAGTCATCATGCACAATCGAACGAGTTTGGCAGGGATGCCAAGAAGTGACATGGCTCTGTATAGCTCGTTCCTGTTTACGCTGTCATAGGCGACTTTAAAATCGATAAAGAGGTGGTGAGTATCGATCTGGAATTCTTGGGTCTTTTCCAAAATCTGCCGAAGTGTGAAAATTTGGTCAACGGTTGACTTACCGGGCCTGAAACCACACTGATAGGGGCCAATCAGTTCACGTGCGAAAGGGTTCAGACGTTCACACAGAATGGCCGACAAGATTTTATAGGCGACATTTAGGAGACTTATACCTCTGTAGTTGGCGCAGCTTAGAGTATCTCCTTTCTTGTGGATAGGGCACACAATGCTGAGGTTCCATTCGTCGGGCATACTTTCATCCGGCCAGATTGTACAGATGAGTTGGTGTATGCTCCTCACCAAGTCATCTCCCGCTGCTTTGAAGAGTTCAGCCGTAAGGCCATCAGCTCCAGCAGCCTTGTTGGACTTTAGTTTAGATATTGCTATCCGAACTTCTTCTTGGTCGGGAGGACGGAAATTTTGTTCTTCATCATCCAAATCGAATGGATCATTCTGCCTGACAGCGATTAGTTGGTTGGCAGCGGTTTTGATGGCCACTTTGCAATGTTGCCACTGGGCCTCTGGGTTTGGCGCAGGCGTCGGGCTTGTCAAGAGATAAGAGGGGACATGATTGGCAAAGGTTGTGGCGGTCTCTTGCGATTGTAACTTAGCAACATCAAACTTTCTCACAGTGGATGCTCGATTCTGCGGTCTGGTGGAGATCCACATTCGCACTTTAGCTACAACAAGGTAGTGGTACGAGTCTATGTTGGCCCCTCGGAAAGTGCGGACATCCATGACACTGGACGCATGTCTGCTATCAATCGCAATGTGATCAATTTGGTTGACGGTATTTTGATCAGGAGACCGCCAGGTCCCCTTGTGTATATTGAGGTGTGGGAAGTATGTGCTAGCTAAGATGACACTTCGCCCCGCAGCAAAGTCAATTAGCCTGTGTCCGTTACCGGAAGTGTTGTCGTGCAGGCTATGCTTTCCGACTGTCGAGCCAAAGTTACCCTCCTTTCCGATTTTGGCGTTGAAGTCACCAAGAATAAACTTAGTGTCGTACTTCGGGCATTCATCATACGTCTTCTCGAGAAGATCGTAGAATTCTTCTTTGGTCGTGTCATCTTTTTCCTCCGTTGGGGCGTGGACGCAGATCAGCGAGATGTTGCTGAATTTGGATTTAATGCGGATATTGACAATGCGTTCGCTTATGCCACGAAACCCCAAGACTTCTTGCCTAAGCCTTCCTCTTATCACAAATCCGCATCGAAATAGCCGCTATTTTCTTGTCCTGTAGCACTTGCCGTAGTAGATGTCACAGTTGTTCATCCTCCTTGTGCCTTCACCATCCCATCGCACTTCTTGGATGGCTGTGATGTCGGCTTTGACACCATCTAGGGCCTCCACTAATTGTTCGGCAGCACGTGGCCTGTTAAGGGTCCGGACATTCCACGTGCAGAACCGAAATTCGTTGTCCTTGTTTCGTTTGCTAGGGTCGTCATCAGAAGGGTCATCCATATCCGAGGCAGTTGGTTGTTTCGGAACAAGAGGTTTTTTACGTGGTAGGGAAGTTACCCCGACGCACAACCCCCAAGCTGGGGGACCAGGCCCTATGCTGCTCTCCTTGGACAAAAGGAGCTGGAGAAATCCAGTCAGTAACCCACTACGGGGATGTGAGAGCTACCGTTGGTCCTATATGGGCTCATCCGCCACCTTCTCTAGTTCACTACCCTGACTAATAGTATTTATTTATTTATTTATTTACTTTCATCAATTGATTCGAAGATCTGCTGATTACAAAAGAAAAAAATAATAAAGATAATAAGATACATTATATACATATTTACAAATAGTTTATTTATATATTTAATCAAATAAGTAAACAAATTACATACATATTTGAAGAATTTTTTTCTTAAAACAATTTCTATTCATACAAAGGTCAATTTCATTGTAAACCATATTAAAAAGATTAAGAGAACGCGTTATTGGTTCATTTAGACCATAATTAGTCCTATGAAGAGGAGGATAAAATAATTCATTTCTGTTACGAAAAATTCGCGATGGAACATAGAATGGAATTAATGAAAGCAATTCAAAAGAGGTTATTCTGCTATCAATAATATCTTTAATGAACAATATACATTGGACTTGCCTACGACATTTAAGCGTTTTTAAGTCAATAAGAGAGCACCTAGATTTATAATCTGGCAAAGAACTAACCCAGTTAAGTTTGCGTAGTGCGTAAAGGGTGAATCTTTTTTGAACTCTTTCGATTCTTAAAATATTATTTTCATAAAATGGAGACCAAACGACACAACAATATTCTAAAACCGGTAGAACTATAGACATAAATAAGGTTTTCAAAGTATATGCATCCTTAAAATCTTTAGAGTTCCACTTCAAGAAACCTAAAAGTGAATTACCTTTAGATACAATGTAGTCAACATGAGATCTGAAGTCAAGATTTGAATCAAAAATCACCCCAAGATCATTAACTTCAATTACCCTCAGAAGACTCACATCATGGAATTTATATTCAAAATCAATGAGAGATGAAGATTTAGATATGCTTAAAATTTTACACTTCGAGTAATTTAGCTCAAGATGATTGTAGTCGCACCATTTAAGAAAATTGTTGATATCCAACTGCATTAGCAAACAGTCTTCAAGTGAAGATGTTGCTGTAAATACTTTCACATCATCAGCATACATCAAGCAGTTACAATATTTAAAAATAGAAGGTAAATCGTTGATAAAAATTATAAAAAAGAAGTGGGCCCAAATGACTGTCTTGTGGAAGACCCGACACAACATCTATGAGATTTGAGACACATTCATCTATCTTAACGGCTTGTTTTCTGTCAGACAGATATGAATCTAACCACTTTAAAAATGAAACATTCAACCCCAGTATCTTAAGCTTTTGCAGGAGAAGACCATGATGCACGCGGTCAAAAGCTTTAACAAAATCGGTGTACAGTACATCAACTTGTCTACGATTTTCCACTTGATTATTGCAATAATTTGCAAAAAGACTTCAATTAGTACAAGTTGACCTACCCTTTACAAAACCATGTTGTTTTTGAGATAACGAATTCTTGACAGCAAAATAAAGTCTTTGGGTGACCATTTTTTCAAAAAGTTTGGGTATAGCTGAAAGTTTTGAGATTGGTCTATAGTTCTTCACTAAGTGCTTAAGACCACTCTTATAAACGGGATCTTTATAAGATACTTTCCATTCTTTAAGAAAAATACCAGTTTGTAAAGATTTATTAAAAAGAAGGGTCAAAACATTACAAAGTTAAAACGAACATTTTGACAAAAGAATAGGAGGAATCATATCAAAGCCACATTTTTTTGAAACATCAATTTCCTTTAAGCTTTCCAAAACATCCTGTTCTGAAAAACTTTGTAGATTAAAATCTATCAAGGGAGTGATATCAGGATACAAGCTGTCGATATTTGTTAAAATATCACAATTATAAGAAGTTTGAAAGAACCGAGCAAAAAGGTCACATAAGGACTGAATATCATTGGATTTAAGACCCTCGTACTCCATACATTGAGGAAAAGATGAATACTTTCTTTTAGGATTCAAAAACACCCAGAAAGATTTCGAATTATGCTTGATATTTGATTCAGTATTAATAATATATTGCCTGTACAAAAACTTATTAAGAAAATCAAATTCTTTTCGCAACTGAAAAAATAGTGCACGGTCTTCCGATAGATTCGTTACTTTAAAACGCTTAAACGCCTTATTTTAAGCATTCTCCAAATTTTTTATTCTTTTGTTAAACCATGGAAGCTTAAACGACTTCTTCCTAGTAATGGTAGGAACAATCGTTGAATGCCTTCATTAACAATACTTTTAAAAATTAAAAACATATTCTCTAGAGACTTGCCTTCCAATAAATCATTCCAGTTAACAGTATTATACAAATTATTTAGTGCCATAAAATCTGCCTTTTCAAAATTAAATTTCTTTTGTTTAATGGGACAGGCAGAAGCATAATTATAGTTTTCAAAAGAGAAAGCAATAGCCCTATGATGAATAGAGTTATTCAAAAGAGGAAAAACAGAATTTTTTAAGGAATATTTCAAATCATTGTTAATAAACACTAAACTGTTCTTAACATAATTTATTTGAAAAAGGTCCATAGCAGAAAATGAATCAACTACTAACATTTCTACATCTTTATTTACATTAAAAGGGATCAAAATATGATCTTCTTCCATGTAGCACCAGTCAATATCACCAATGTTGAAATGGCCAAGTATACAAGGAAATTGATTGTGTGTTAATTCAATTACTATTGCTTGAGCATTAGAAACATGTTCGGTATATAGATCAACTCCACTCGTTGGGCGGATATAACTTACAATAAAAAATAAATCTTTAATTTCAGCAGAAACTTCAGAACTTACACAAACACAAAGCTGCTCAATATCATCTGCATCATTCTTTAAACTGTATTGAGTACTATTAAAAGTTGTTCGGACGGCAATCAAAACACCACCTCCTCGATCCCATCCTGTCTTAGTTGAACGATCTTTACGATTAACATTGTAGGAGGAATCAAAAAGTTCACACGATGTAAAATTTGAATTCAGCCATGTTTCAACGATGATAATGACATCGAACTCTTGAAGAGAAGATGATAGAAAAAGCTCGTTAGTTTTCGTACGTAAACCACCAGCATTTTGAAAATAAACGCGAATTTCCGATAAATTTGCATTAAACTTTGAATCAGCTATTTCATCTTGGTGTTGCCATCCTCTTTCGGAAAATTTACAAATTTCTTTAATTGGACATGTTTAGGCCAGATTGAAGCATCCAAAGCAACACTGAAATGGCTTGCGGGAATCCCTAGCTTGAAATTCACAAAACGGAGTAAAGTTGAATCCACTCCTTTTTTGATAAGTTTAGAACAGCGCATGGTATTCTTATTGATATTTAACTTCGTTGCTGCATATTCAATTACATTGTCCTCCGTCACATTATTATCCAAGCGCGAAAGATGTAGAAATTGTAGACGAGGTACAGACTGTAGTGTAAATTCACCTTCGACAGCAGCAGCCGTCCCAAACATTATCTTATTCGAATGAGATTTAGAATTTTTAACTTGATTAAAAACATTGCCAACAGCAATCTTATTAGGCTTAGTTCCATCCGCTAAATTGGTAACACTTTCATTCAGAGAAGCATTATCCATAGCAGCAACACGATCCTTATCAACAAGAGCAGCAACACCATCAGCAACAATTTCATCTTGAACGTCAGATAATAGAACATTATAAGAGGCTTTGTCACCCACAGCCACAGTAGCAGCAAGGCCAACAGCATCACCAACACCATCTTCAACCTTTTTCTCAGCAGCAACAACAACCTCTTTCATAGAAGCAGCCGTTGCAGTATCATCACCCTCAACAACAACAACATCATTCCCCAAACCGGTTTTGCCAGGTATTAAGCTTACATCAATATCAGTTTCAGTACTGTCCAAACCAGCGGACAGAGAAGATGAAAGCGTAAGCGGTTCACCAACAGCAGCAGCATTAGATATCGTAGCTTCCACACTATACACATTAGCTGTAGCAAAATCATCAGTCTGTGATGTAGAAGAGTGTGACTTACTTGCTATTTTTGTGTTAAGCTTAGATGTGGATATCGGTTTATTACTTTTCGGGGGGTGTTAATTGTCTCCACTTTTAAACGCGGGAGATGAAGCGGGGCTGTTTTTATGCAAGGGAGAGTATAGAGATCGAGTATATGGAGAATTGTTTTTTCCTGTGATCAGCTTTAAATGTTTATTGTTGTTGGTTTGTCCTGTAGCCGGTAATTTGCCGTGAGAGCGAGTTATACGCGAGGGCTTCACAAGTTTATCGAACTCAGTTTTATTATCAATAAAGAATCGATATAAATCTTTAATTTTTGGTATGCAACTTAGGAAGGAAATGTTTTTGCATGTACCACACTTCCAAAATAAATTATCATTCAATTCAAGCGTAGTCCGTATGGTTTCACTGAGTTTTGTACATTTAAAATGAAAACCCGATTGACAAACTTCGCAAAAAATCAAATCACTTTTAGAAGTAAGGAAATTGCATTCAGAACATTGGACTTCCATAACGAAAATTAGAGAAATTAATTGAAAGCGAAAAGTATAGCTCTGTCTATGAAGAGAGCAAAAACTGAACTGAAAGGACCCAAAGACCATAGCTCCGAATATGTCGAAGTAGCTCAATGGGGTGCCTACCATATTGTCTGTAAGCGTCGATGTTGGTTCACTTAATTGAAAGCTCATCCGCCGCTCGCTTGCTTTCTGAGGGGTTCGTACAGAATAAACTGCTACCCAACAAGAGAAACAGAGGAGCTTTATGGCAGGGCAATTATAGTGTTGCTATTTTTCTGTGATCAACACTCGCGCTTATAAGTTCAGCAAGTCAAGTCCGGTTGGACAAGACCAGTACCCGATGGCTACCACTTGGAGGTAAAATAAGCACAATTGATGCGTATGAGACAGTTGCAACGCTACGCATCGCCATGTTGATACCAATCAGGGTCTACCCTATTCATACAGCACCCAGCCATCAAATTCCAGAAAAATATATTCCACTGTTGCAAGAAATTAACAAATCCACCTTTAGTAAATATAAAATACGAATTACGCAGAGAATAGTTACGGATATAAATAATGAAGAAAACAAATTTAAAATAATATAAGATGAGTGCAGACGCGCTCATAGAAACTACATTGAAAATAAGAACCAATTTTTGGAAAAATATAACTTTCCCCAAATGACTAAATTAATTAAAAAGTTTGTTAATTCATGTGACGTTTGTTGCTAAAATAAATACGACCGTCATCCCGTTAAACCGCATCTACAACCTACTCCAATCCCATCTTACCCAGCAGAAATTTTACATATGGACATAATAGAAATCAAAAAAGAAAAATTTATAGCTTGCGTGGATAAATTCTCTACATTTAGAAAATTTTTTCATATCAAAAACAAATCTGCCTTACACATGCGAGATAAAACTCGAACTACAATACTTACTGCACCTGGATAACGGAGAGAAGCCATCTGGCATCTCTTCTAATACCACATTTTTCTTAGGTTCAAACCCAACCATTTTATTCATTACCATAGTTACAAAACTGCTGTTCTTCCTTTTTATAAAGAACCGATCGAAAAACAAGCAAAAGCATCAAGTTTATTTATCGCAACCAGCCAAGATTGATATTTCTTCATTCTAGTTTCTCTGCTGCATCTGCTACTTCACATTGTAGCCGTGCAATACGATTTACAAACATTTAACTTTGACATTGCTGCGTGCTACTGCTACTGCTACACCATTGTGCGCAGCCAGTTAGTCTGCAAAAAAACAAAACTGTGTTTTTTTTTATTCTTGAGTACAAGTCACTCGATAACTTGCATATAGTTTTTTTTTCTCTCTCTGGGTTGTTTTCGTTTTTATACTGCATGTTATTATTATTCAGTTTTTTCTATCCAGTGAGACATACGACTTACCGAGTATTGCAAGTGCGATTAAAACAATAACAGAAATAATAACAATAATAAGAGGTGTGTAATATTATTTTTTATAAACAAAAGAAATTTTGGTTTGCAATTTGTCAGTGAAAAGGACAGTTTTTAAAGCGAGGAATAGTGAATAAAGTGTTAATGGGACAGTTTTGTTTTTTGCTTTTGTGATAGTTTCGACAGCAAGATTTCATTCTTTTTGGATTAATAAGAATATACGACAGTGTAGAATAATGTGAGCGATGCAAGCAATTATAGGTGGAAAGTGGAAAAAAATAATCTGCACCAAAATATGGTGTACGAAGACAAGATTTCGTTGTTTTTCTATGGGGGTGCGTTGGGTTCTTGTGCTCGTTGTCTGCAGCAGCGAGTGCAGGTTGTATGTGCATATTCGTTCAACATTAATGAAATGCATCTCCATGATTCTTGGGCGGCAGGAACATGTCCAGGAGCAAGTAATATTTGGTTTGGTGGTTCGACCTAATTCAATGATCATGAAACGCTAGGATAATTTTGAGTTGTGGAAGGGCGTGCGTTTCTTTTCATTATATATTATACATGCGGCCTAGCCAGCAGTTAACATATGGATAGCGAAAATGCAATAGTGAAAGTAAAAGTGAGCGATATTAAGCAAATTAATTTAGAGCGAGTGATGATATGCCCAAAAGACTATACGATAGTGATATATAAGAAGCTAGTGTGAAGCGAAAGCGAGTGAGTGTTGGCCAACACAGGTTAATGGGAACTAGGTAGGGCAATATTATAGAGCGAGTGGACAGTGTTCTATGGCGTTAAGCATTGAGAGATAGTGAAAATGAAGGACAGCAAGTGGACACTAAAAAGTATCAGCAATGGGATAGTGGTAGGAAAGCATCAAATTTGCAAGCGAGTGAGGTAACGTTACCAAAGAGCCAGCGAAATAATGAAAGCAATATGTACATATCTGAAGCAAGCGAGAGCCAGTGAATTTGCCTAATAAGCAAAGGATAGTGAGCCAGTGATAAATTAAGGACACATGTAGGTAGGAAACAGCATTAGTTTTTGATTTAGGGTTATGATAGGTTTTGCGTTAATGGGGGCATGAAATATTGTCCAATCGCTAATGCGATTTTGTTTCTTATTTACAGAATGAAATGTCAAAACAACATGCCCACACCGCGGCTATAGCTGCTATAGAGCGTATTGCGTCATAAATCGACAGCGATGAATTTAATGTAGCGTACAGCGTGCAGTTGCTAATGCGTCAAGAGCGATTGGAAGAGTGTTGGGCGCATCTCATAGTGGTCCACGATAAGCTGCTAGTGGCAAAGGGAACGGACATTAAGGCCATTGAAGCCGCCCTTGCCACAGCCGAAATTCGATACTATGCAGCTAAAGAAGCATAGAAGGCAGCCAGCGTACAGCGAACAGCCAGCATAATTCAGCCAGCGTCGCCAGCATCAGTAAGGGAAAGCTAACAACAGCCAGCGGTTTCTGTGCAAGTCCAAATGCCTGCACAGCAGCATAACATTAGTAATTTATAAGGCACATTTGACGGTGACCTAAACAACTGGTAAGGTTTCCATGATAAATTTGTGAGAGCTATCCACAGCAATAAAGCGATATCCCCAGCAGACAAGTTTACCTACTTGACGACTTCTCTGGGTGAAGCAGCGAAGACTATGGGTAAATGGCAACTTACCGATGGCAGCTTCCACGAGGCCTGGGAAAGGTTCAATCACCTGTATAACCGGAAAAAATATAACCTGTTGCATGCTGCTTAAAGCCTTCACCGATTTGCCAATGGTGCCAGCGAGACCATACAGCAGTGCCATACAATACATTTCCAATGTGACTTATGAAATGTTTCTCCAGCTAAGGGCCAAAGGATTGCCCGTAGACACATGGAATATGGTTGTGGTCCCGATGATTCACGAAAGATTGGATCCTGAGACAGCGCGACAGTGGGAATTTTGCCGACAAAGCGAGACTCCTACCAGTAAACAAATGATTGAGTGTCTGAATAGACAAGCAGCAGCCAGCAGCCACATCAAAACACACTAAGATAGATTCAAAAGCGAGCGAGACAGCAGGCCTATGTGGGCAACAGCAGTAACAGCATTTCAAAAGATAGCTAATCCAGCGATAAAAGAGCAAGCGGTAAAACTTCAGCCAGCGGCTAGGGCAGCGAGAGCCAGCACAGCTAGGGACAGCAGTCGTCTGCATGTGTGTGAACTCTGCAGCGAACAACATCAAGTGTACAGTTGTGCAAAATTCCAAGAACGAAACTTAGCAGCTCGAAAAGATTTTGTGCGCAAAGAAGGATTGTGCGAAAATTGCCTTAAACGAGGGCATAGCGTGGATAGATGCTTCCACGAGCCATGTCTTCGATGCCCCTACAAGCCAATGCACAACAGCATGTTGTGTCCAACAAAGACAGCGGGAAGGCCGGTGCCAATCATGGCAGCATCCGCTTTCCGGTTGAAGGGAAAGTCCTCCCAATGACTAGCGAAAAACCGACCAGCAAAAAGAAAGCTACCTAACAGGGGAGAGAGTGACGGGAATAAGAGAAAGCGGACAGCAGAAGGAGAGGATATTGATATTAAGCCAGCGAAACGAGTAAAGAAAAGGCAAACTATTAAACAAGAAAAAAATAAAGAAAGTTTAAGTTATGTAAAATGTTTTAATTCTATGGAATGGGGGCAAGCGGAGGCTGAGGTGAAACTTCTACCGACAGTGTTAGTGCGTATTCTGGTGGGGGGTAAAATGAATGGGCCAGTACGAGCCCTGTTGGATTCGGGGCACATCCCAATTTAATTACCCACAGCTTGGTTTACGAGCATAGCAAAGAAGGTCATCGGCACCAATGGTGATCCCATTTGCATACGCAGGCAAGCGAATATTCTTATAGGGCTTTGGTTTGGTGCACAGACATGGTTCGATGAAGTATTTTGGATACTACCCAAAGAATCAAAATGTATAGCATATACCCCATTGAGGGATATTGAGATAGTGTCTTTTGAGTCTATAACTTGCATATAGTTTTTTTTCTCTCTCTTGGTTGTTTCCGTTTTTATACTGCATGTTATTATCATTCAGTTTTTTCTATCCAGTGAGACATACGACATACCGAATATTGCAAGTGCGATTAAATTAGAAGAAAGAAAACAATAACAGCAATAATAACAACAATAAGAGGTGTGTAATATTATTTTTTATAAACAAAAGAAATTTTGATTTGCAATTTGTCAGTGAAAACGACAGTTTTTAAAGCGAGGAATAGTGAATAAAGTGTTAGCGATTATGGGACAGTTTTGTTTTTTGCTAATGAGATAGTTTCCACAGCAAGATTTCATTCTTTTTGGATTAATACGAATAAACGACAGTGTAGAATAATGTGAGCGATGCAAGTAATTGTAGGTTGAAAGTGGAAAAAATAATTTGCACCAAAATATGGTCTACAAAGACAAGATTTCGTTGTTTTTCTATGGGGATGCGTTGGGTTCCTGTGCTCGTTGTCTGCAGCAGCGAGTGCAGGTTGTATGTGCGGATTCGTTCAATATTAATGAAATGCATCTATATGATTCTTGGGCGGCAAAAACATATCGAGGTGCAAGTAATATTTGGTT
Organism: Platycheirus albimanus; assembly: GCA_916050605.2. Classification (NCBI taxonomy): domain Eukaryota; kingdom Metazoa; phylum Arthropoda; class Insecta; order Diptera; family Syrphidae; genus Platycheirus; species Platycheirus albimanus. The sequence goes on from OU696696.1 coordinate 189,334,397, forward strand.
TGGTGGTTCGACCAAGTTCAATGATCCTGAAACGCTAGGATTATTTTCAGTTGTGGAACGGGGTGAGTGTTTCTTTTCATTATATATTATACATGTGTCCTAGCCAGCAGTTAACATATGGATAGCGAAAATGCGATAGTGAAATTAAAAGTTAGCGATATTAAGCAATTTAATTTAGAGCGAGTGATGATATGAGTAAAAGACTATACGATTGTGATGAAAAAAAAGCTAGCGTGAAGTGAAAGCGAGTGAGTGTTGGCCAACACAGGTTAATGGGAACTAGGTAGGGCAATATTATAGAGCGAGTGGATAGTGTTCAATGGCGTACAACATTGAGAGAGTGAAAATGAAGGACAGCTATATATATGTTAACTAGATAGTGATGAGGAAAGTGTTGGGCAATTAAGAGCAAGTGGATACTAAAAAGTATCAACAATGGGATTGTGGCAGGAAAGCATCAAATTTGCAAGCGAGTGAGGTAACGTTACCAAAGAGCCAGCGTAATAATGAAAGCAATATGTACATATCTGAAGCAAGCGAGAGCCAGTGAATTTGCATAATAAGCAAAGGATAGTGAGCAAGTGATAAATTAAGTACACATTGTAACGTTTGTTTGTCCCTTGCCTACAATGGCGATGGCCAGCCAGCCCACAAAAGACCAAAGGGAACAGGAACCTTCTTTGGATTCAATGGGTTGTAGGGAAGGTTGTCCTGGTTAGTTAAGTGCGGCAGGCATGCTTGCTCACGCGCGTCACTAGCTCGTCGGTATCGTGGGATCTTGCACTACCACCGGACATTCGTTACTTTTAACATGCCTATAGTTTCATTATCATTATTAAAAATCAAAAAGAGACACATATAATATTCTACACAAACTCTACAATCCGACTCTTAATAAAATGTCCTCCTAAATATCCAAATCTCTTGCTGAGAAACCATTAGGTGTTGTTTGGTTCTCTCTCTGCAACCCTCCCTCAGTCGACTATTTGACATAAGCAAATTAGTGACCATCCATGGCCAACGCCTCGCATAAATCCCCTTCTTTAAAGTCGAGTAATTATTTAGAATACACTCATTTTACGTCGATTGCGACTTATTATTGTACTCGCCCTTAAGCACTTAATATTGTCTCAGTAACTCATTTCACTAAATATCTACACTCATAAAGAAACATTTCGGATAAAAGAAAGTCATTTTTCAAGTAACGATGTATTCAATTCATTTACCTATTTTATTTAAAATTCAATCCTTATCTTAAAACGAAAATATGAATTACCCTGTAATTTTCATTCTGTGGTAATCTGATAGATAGTTTTTGGTTTCTTTTTTAAAGTTTATTATCACTCGATATTAATTACATTGCTCCTTTCTTTATATCTAACTCACGCACAAACACATGTACACTCTGGCGTATACGTAATTATTATAATTTAATTTTTTTTTTCAAATTCAGTTTTTATTTAATTCATTCCTTAATCTAAATTAACAGCTAGACCAAAAGCCTTAAAAACTAGCTTAAATATCTACTTAACATAACTTACTGGCCCTATGCGGGCGCTATAAATTATCCCATAACCATTTATTTTATTGCCTTTCGGCTTAAAACTAACTTATTTTAAGAATCCATGCATATATTTATTTATTTGTTTTGAGAAAATATTATATTAAAAACTCAAATGAATTATCTTTTTTATTTTTTATATATAAAACTTAACACTACCCTAGTACCTAAACTAAACCTACATAAAACTACCTATAACTAGAACAGCCACAGCAGCGGTTTTGCGTTTTTTTTTAATTTTTTTGTTATTTGTATTGTTTTTTGTATTTTTTTTTGTATTTTTGTGTTTTTTGTATTTTTTTTTCTTTGTTTTTTATTTTGTCTTATTTTTTTTGTGTGCCACCATGTCTGTTCCCCTTAAAGCTACCTTAAACCTATGTAAGCTGACCAAGGCGATAACATTGACCAACTTTAAGAATCTCGAATTTCGTCGCTCATCTACCAAAAGTGACGAGCTTGTTTTATTATATCCCGACGGTCCCGATTGGACACAGCCTTACTGAACCGAAGGCGCTCTGCTCCGTCTCCTGGCGAAGTCTCGGTCGTACAGGAGTCGCCGATCCACAGTCTTACGGCCGACGTGGTAGATCAACGGAATTGCCGACCTATCCTGTATCAGCCCTCGACTATCTAAAAATAGGAAAGCCTCGGGTGGAATGAAGCCGCTTAAACGTGCATTTTCAAAGTATTCATCATTTAAGTAGTAAGCCCCAAAGATGAGTCCATTAGAAGAGGTCATAGCTCTTGCAACATGACCGCGAATAAGCTTCAACAAGATGTTATCTATCCTGTTTATGTTGGGCCCCATTGTATAGGACCTCGTTGGAATAGTAACGTTTGTACTCCGACTCTGGTGTTCTGTGTAATCCAAGGCAGGTCCTAAGACACTGCCTCTCAAACACCCGAATCTTTTCCATTTGAGATGGGGCAACGTTGAACCACACAGGGCACCCATAGGCAATCATCGGCCGGATGAGGGTCATGTAGCAAATCATCTTCACCCTGCAATCAAGACGGCTGCTATAAAACAGCCGTTTTGTCAGGGCAAAAGCTCCCCTAGCTCTGGCCAGAGCAGCATCTATATGTCGATTGAAATACAGATACTGATAAAACCAGATGCCAAGGTACTTTACTACACTTTTACTCGCCAATGGATGTCCACTTGGTCCAACGATCACTAGATTTCTCCAGTTCTTTCCCGTATCCCTAGGAGCCCTAGACAAGGGGTTTCTAAACAGGATAGTTTCGCATTTCTGGAAATTGATTTTCCATTTCCAGTCTTCGCAATATTGTTAAATCTTGTCGAAGTCACGCTGCAAGAGAATTTTTATGACCTCGACTTTTGGAGCCGTTCTGTACGCTACATCGTCATCATTGAACCTGCCATTTTTGAGGATGCCGGGCGGTACCAGGGGCGCGTCAAGCTCGTCGCCTTCGATGGTCGGAGGTCGTGCGATTTATATAAGCTCGCTATCAGTAGGTTACCCACTGGCTATATACAGCGGTCATAAGACCGATACTAACTTATGGGATAACAGTATGGTGGGCTGCTTTGGATAAAGTGTCCTACCGGGACTACCTAAGCAAAGTCCAAAGATCAGCGTGTCTATGTACCACTGGAGCACTGCGTACGACACCTTCAGCTGCCTTACACATTCTTCTTAATCTTACACCCCTCGACATTTTTAGTAAACAAATGGCCGCGAGTACAGAAATAAGTCTCAAAGCCACATCTCAATGGACCAATAACTCTATTGGCCACACTATTATTCTGAATTCATTCAGAACGATTCCAAGTCACTCTGACTACACCATACCCCAACTGGTTTCTGAAAACAACTTCCAAATCTCCATTCCATCACGGTCTGACTGGGACGAAGGACATTTCTCGAGAGATGATTCGATTCATTTCTACACTGATGGTTCAAAAACCGAAGATGGGGTTGGGGGCGGAGTGTACTCAGAAGGACTAAATCTTAGTCTCTCTTTCCGACTCCCTAACTATTGTAGTATTGTATTGTATTGTAGTTCCAAGCGGAACTTCTGGCGATAAAAGAGGTTTTGTCCTGGCTCAAGGAAAACGTGATATCCACGTCGAATATCCGCATCTTTTCAGACAGCCAAGCAGCCCTTAAATCATTCGAGGCGGTTTCCACGAACTCAGCAACAGCCCGCAACTGTAGCTCATCTCTCGCGGAGATGGCAGAACAGTTTAACATTCACCTTTTTTGGGTGCCGGGACATAGAGATATTCCAGGAAACTGCAAGGCCGATGAACTCACCAGAAATGGAACTACTGAACCACTTTAACCCGACAGGAGGAATATTGGTATACCTATCGCTACATGTAAACTCATGCTTAAACACGATGCCATGAACGAAACAAATCTAAGGTGGTCAAACTTGACCACCTGTCAGGCGACAAAACAGATCTGGCCAAAACTAGATCCAAAACGCTCCAAATGTTTGTTATCTCTTGGTAGATCACACCTTAGCTCCTTAATCGGTGTCATAACTGGACACTGTTTTATAGGCAGACATGATATTAGACTCGGTGTCTTCTCGAACGACTTCTGCACAAGTTGCATGGACGAGGAAGAAGAAGAGACTATAACACATCTTCTTTATTCATGCCCTGCTCTTTCACAAAGACGAAAATTACATTTGGGAAATTTCCTCCTCAACGATATCAATGACCTAACTCAGACAGACATACACTGTCTCCATCGCTTTGTTAAAAGTTCCAATGGGTTTTAAAATTAGTGAGGTAGTGCCTTACTTTCATATGTGGTATCACAATGGACCTAGTTTCTGGTCTAAGTGTGTCAGTCGTTGACTGACAGCCACCTTAACCTAACCTAACCTAACCTAAGGTCATCGGCATACGCAATCGCATGAGCAGGACAACCTATCAGATCGCTGGTGTAAATACTAAAGAGAATCGGCGAGTTCACCGCTCCTTGCTGTAGACCATTTTGTATATCAAACGTTGTGGTAGAAGTTACATTGCCACTTTTGACAACAAACTTTCTACCATTAAAATGTCATAAAGAATGTGTAACAATGGTTTACTTATGCCAAGTCTGGTCAGCTTCAGATAAAGACCCTCTAACCAAACGGTGTCGAAGGCCTTTTCCAAATCAACCAGAACGGCACCCGTGCATTGATTCTTAGCTTTGTTCCATTGAATATCAGAGACAAGCTTAGACGCAGCATGAATGATGTCATGCCCCGCCTTAAAGCCAAACTGATTATCCGGAATAATATTTTTGTCATCTACCCACTTGGTCAGAGCTCTATTAAGAACTTTTTCGAATACCTTACTGATACTCGGAAGAAGACTTGTCGACCGGAGATTTGCCGGATTGGAGCTATCCTTTCCCTTTTTCGGGAGAGGATGAACCACAGCTGTTTTCCAACGCACCGGATAATATGCATTATTCAGTGCGTTGTTAAACAGTGTGGTGTAAATGTCTACTGCTTCCTTAGGAAGATGTCGCAGTAGAATGTTGGGTATACCATCGACTCCTGCTGACTTCTTTTTCTTTAATGATTCCAAGATGAGCTGGAGCTCTACCCTCGATATAAGCAGGGAACTGGGCCCATTTAGCTCGGCGACAGTGGCATTTGCCAAATTGTCTTCTTAAAACCTGGTGAAACTAGTGTTCTCAGATCGCCATTGCGTAATGCTGTTTCGAAGGTAGAAATGGTGCACCAGAGCTCTGTTTTCCAGATCGTGATTTGGGCGAATGCTAGCATTCACCTTATACACTTGCTGGAAAGCAGCCCCTACTGCTTCCACCTTTTCTTGAGGATCTTCAATCATAAAGAAGTCGTCATCAAGGACGGCATTTCCTGGATCTATACCTGCAATGGTAAGTACGTCTTCGTTGTCCGTATTTCTCGGAAGCTTAAGGCAAGGAAGATCGTTTTGATCATTCCTCGTAAAGATTTTATTAATTTGGGGAAACATACTTGGGTCGCTAGAATTAACGGCCCGTATCTTGTTATCCCAAAACAAATTAATAGACAATCTATAGTTCTGCTTAACAAGCAGATTAAGGTTTTTGATCGACGACTTCAGCGTCCTAATCTCCGAGTCGTTTCTGTCAGTAAACCGTCTGTATAAGAGTTTGAGTCTTGTAAGCAGTCTACTTTTGTGTTTGTGTAGTGCGTCTATTGTAGCGTTTCTGTATTTTCCAGTTGCGTCTTGTTTTTTTTTTTTTTTTTTTTATAATGCACACGCGCTCAAGGGGTTTGTTATAGCCCTTTTAATGATAAGTCACAGCGCGAGCGATAGGAAGTTAGGAAGGAAGGGAAAGGAGGTGTCGATGAACATTGATCTTGAATGTTTGAAGATCAAAATGGCAAGGAAAAATTGTGCCAGGCAATCCATTCCACATTCGTGTTGTACGGCTAAAGAAAGAATCTCTATATTTCACGGTACGTCCGAAATTGGGCTCAAGTGTAAACTGATGAGCGTTCCTAGCAAGACGAGTATTACGGGGGAAATGTTTAAGGGGTGGAACGCAGCTGGCTACCTCGAGTGAGCATTTTTTGTAAAAGAACCTGTAAAATAAGGAAATACATGAGACATTTCGACGATGTTCGAGTGACGGAAATGTTTCCATAATGTTCCTCTCTCCTATCAATTTTAACGCTTTTTTCTGAACTCTGTCGAGCAGGTGGAGAAAAGTTTGAGAAGCACCTGCCCAGAGATGGGAGTTATACTCGAGTTTAGGACGTATAAACGCTTTGTAAATTGTAGCCAGATCAGAAGGGGTGAAAAACTTCTTGCATCTATTAAGAAAGCCTAAGCATCTTGCAGCATTCTTGGCAATCTCAAGTATATGATCATTCCAACGAAGATTGTCGCTGATACACATACCGAGTACTGATAGCTTTTCGGCCTCCTCGATGCAAGTACCATTCATGGATAATGGCATAGGGGGTATGTTTAGCTTCATCGACAAAAGACAGCATTGAGTTTTCGACGCATTAAACTCCACACGATTTCTAGTACCCCAATTTACAATGCTGTTTAAATCGGAGTTTAACGAGCTTATCATACGATTTCGTTGTAATAACACGTCCGAAGGCGAAGGCCGTGAATTATCAAACGTATACGAAAAGCTGAGGGTTGAGTCGTCAGCAAAACAATTTAATGGATTAGAAGTCACAGACAAGAGATCATTTATAAAAATGAGAAAGAGAGTCGGAGACAGAACGGAGCCCTGGGGCACACCAGCATTTATTTTGTGGAGAAAAAATTCAACTTTGACGTACCTAAATTCGACCGTGCAGTGTAGGCCCATATCAAATCAGGGGATCGTCCTGTCCATCGTTCGTTGTATTTTCTCCTTCATTTGACTAAGGTATCTGTCGATCTCCACGTTCGTCAGATTCCTGTCATTTGGTGGCGAAATGTCGTTCGAAACAAGTTGACTCGATAAAGCGTTGGAGAAGCGTTGCCAACGCGTCCTACTGAAATTGTAAGAGTGCGCAGGCACATACTCCTCCAAATCCACAAGCTCGTTCGGAATCCGTATTACGGCGGCGAGGCCGCAGTGGTCACTGTCGTACTCCACCGTCCGTAAACAGTTTCTTGTTTGACCAACAGCGGCAGCAATTGTCAGTCTTGAGTCTAACAGAAGGAGATCCAGAAAACCACCGCTTCTTGGAAACGATGGTCTATCCGTAGCAAATAGGTCGATTTTATACTCAACGTTGTATCGACCCATCCAATTGAAAAGATGGTATCCTCTAGGATTTTGAATTTGATTTCCCCAATCTTCATGTCTGGCATTCAGATCTCCGGCCATGAGATAGTAGTTTTCTTCCGAGTTGAGGCGAAGAAATTCGAAAAGTTTTTTGAGCTCTGATATAAAATTAGCAAGCTGAGGTGCTTCTGGTGCGTCCGCCGAGATCACGTACATTCGCTTCCCCTGTTGGAGAGTAATGCAAATGATGCAGGCTTCTAGCAACCCGAATCTGCGCACTTCATTATTATAAATTACCTTATAACTAATGCCTTTTCGTATGAAAATTGCGACCCCACCCCCACGAGTGGAGTTGGTTCGATCTCTTCTTACGATATTGTAATTATTATGAGTCAGTTTGTGTTTCTGGTTTAGCTTGGTTTCGCTAGCCAAGAACATCACAGGACTTTGGTCTTTAAGCAAATTAAAGAGATTTGCTCTGCGTTCGGTCCTAATCAGCAAATTTACATTCACAGCAAGGATCTTAAGGGGTCTCTCAAACAGCGCGCCTTTAACCTTTAAGCGTTTGGACGGGCAAAATAGAGTAGAGGAAGTCTACCCTTTCTGCCTGTTCCCGGATCTGTTTCTGGACGTCAGCAGGCATACCCGCAATGGTATACAACGCCTTCATGACATCGTTCTGCACCGTAGGAGCCGTAGGCACTGGGGCCTGTGGGGCTACCTTTGGTGCAGGTTGTGCCGTACTTCTTCTCCCCGTCGTCATTTGGGCGAAGGAGATCTGAGGTGTTACGGTCTGAGGAGGACGCACTATTGGGCGACTAACTTCAACTTTTCTATTTCCAGCTTTTTGTTTGAACTCTCCCTTTTTGTGGCCTTCTGCGCATTTCACGCAAACAGGATCCATGTTACAGTTTCCTGCTGCGTGGTGAGGGCCTTGACAATTCGTGCATCGGAGACGTCGTCTTCATTATTTAATTTTTCCCAGCGAACAATCTGGTAGTTCAGCACGGTGATTTTGCTTAGACGACTCAGCTTGCTTTGGGGCGAGAGCTGAACTAAGAACATAGGAAGACTCCGTTTCTCCCGTCTTGACCTTACTGTGGTGAACGGCTTGACCCTGATAAGCTCGAGGTCGTCGCTCGCCACTCTTTAACGAAGTTACACCTTTCCTGCCGCCCCCTCCGCATCCGACCGCAATAACCAACTAACCGCCGCCACCAACCACCACAATAGTTCCAACACCGCCACCGATCGTCACGATGATTCCATATAATTATTCATCTACGATGAATAATAGAACCATCATTACGTGACGTAACAACAACACAGCCTCCCAAGCAACCACTGCCACCGACCGACACTCTAATTCCACCACCGCCACCGAACGCCAAGAAGATTCCATACATTTATTCATATAATGAATAATCGAATCACCATCACGTGACGTAACATCAACACTGCATACTATTAAATAAATTCCGCCTGCCCCTCCACCCCGCACCGCTGATTTGGACCGCCAACCACTTCCTAGGACCTAAACCAGAAGAGCAGCCAAATTAATGCATCACTCAAAATGAATTACTCATTTGCAAGTTTTTTTAACATTTAACTTTATAATTCACAGTCTCTCCTTTCAGTGAAATTCCATAAGTAGATGTGAAATTTGCATGGAAAATCAGACTCGATCTCCCAGCCATTAGAAGAAGTTCTATTGTAAATAGAAAACCGGGATAAGAGTTCTCACTCGAAGGTACGCTGCGGGGAATACCAGCAGAAACGTCACAAAGTTTTGAAGCAAAAGTTTTTTGTCAGCTTTCCACTCCGCTGTTGGTCGTGGTGGATCGTTGACCAGCGTTTAGGTCACTCGTTTATTGTCGTGGAGCTCTTCCTTTCTAGAGGAATCTCTACTGACCTCCGTTTATTGTCGTGGGGTTGCTGCTCTCGTAAGCTTCTCCATAGACCTAGTTTGGACAACCAGTTTTGTGTCGTGGCTACTCCTTTTCTTAGGGGTACCATAGACCGAGCCTTGCTCAACCGATTTTTGCCAGCTTTCCACTCCGCTGTTGGTCGTGGTGGATCGTTGACCGGCGTTAGGCCACTCGTTTATTGTCGTGGAGCCCTTCCTTTCGAGAGGAATCTCCACAGACCTAGTATCTAAGGTATCATAGTAAATGAATTGTAATCTTTTATTTTAAGAATATCAATAAGAATATGAAATAAACTGTTAAGAAAATTTAGATTAATAAAGATATTGTTGTTTCGGAGTTCGACACTCTTCAACCCTGAGTTTTTTGCTTTCTTTTGGGAAAAGCCCTGGACATCCATGAGCTAACCTCAGCCTGAGTATAAAAAAGCATCACAACTCTACAGAGCTCATATAAGGGCCCCTCTGGTTCCGTAGAGGAATCAATACCCTTAAGGACCATAGTTTGGAACTTTTCGTCCTTAGGGGTGAAAGTATAGTACTCGGTTGATGCTTTTTTAAGCAAATCTTTTATTTCTTTGTGATCTTTTAAATTGAAGCACTGAATTGCGTGCTTCAGATCACTATATCTTTTAACATTAAACCTATCGCCTATGGCCAACTTACATAAGTTTATTGTGTCCTTGATATCCATTTTGTATGTATAAATTGGTGGCACCTTTTCTTTTTTCGGCTTGAGCTGTGGCTGCTGCTGTTGACTCTGCGGCTGTTGTCTCTGCGACTGTTGTCTCTGCTGCTGTTGTATCTGCTTCTGTTGTTGCTGCTGTTGTTGTTGTTGTTGTTGTTGTTGTTGTTGTTGTTGTTGTTGTTGTTGTGGTGGTTGTTGTATTTGTTCTTGTTCTCGTTGCTGCTGTGGCTGATTTGTTGGTAGCTGTGGTTGTTGTTGCTGCAGCTGTTGCTGCTGTGGTTGTTGTTGCTGCAGTGGCTGTGGTGGTTGCTGCTGTAGTGCTTTTGTTGCAGCTTTTTGTGCCCGCTGCTTTTTTGGCTTTGCAGCTGTAGACGCTGCTTCATTTTGCGCTACAGTGTGCTGTTCTTGTAGCGTCTTCTGCAACTCTAGAGCTTTTTGTCGCTCTTGCTCTCTACGTGCTTCTTGCTTGGCTTTGAGCTCAAGCACCATATTCGTGAGGAGGTCGATTTTCGCAGTTAGAGCTGCAATTGCCGCGTCCTCATTATCGGGCACTTGCTCCATCTCTGCTGGAGGAGTTAGGTCTAGCAAATCACTGTTACCGCTGTTGCTGACGTAATGCCCCTGTCCTCCGTCTGATACGTAGACAATATCTTCAGGGGCATTTTCATGATCGGGATCTTCGTCATCGCTTTCTTCTTCGCCGTCGTCGTAATCGTCGTCGTGCTGTATTTTTGCAGCTGCCGATTTTTTGGCTGGCCGTTCCATTTCCTCCTCCTCTCCAGCTAACAGCTTCGCTGGATTGGAGGCACGGTTTCGTTCAACCAAATTTGGTGTCGGCTTTATTTTCCGCCGTCTAACTCCCTTCCTTCTAGTCACCAGTTGAAAGGGGACACCTTTATCGAATGTTGAATTCTCTGGTGTAGGTCCAACATTTTTAATTTTTGCTGCTGCTAAGGCACTTCTTGTTTTTTTCAATTACTGGTGCTAGGCCAGATGACCCAGGCAGATTGGGGTTATTTGTTATTGGGACCGTTGTCCCCGCTACTTTTGCTGGTGCATTGACGTCAGCACCAACATCCGATGCCTCAGTCAATTGCTCCATAATCCAGCTATGCTGGTATTGTTGTTGTCGTTTTTGGTGCTTATCCCAGTATTCAAAGAGAAAAACACCTTGTTGTTGTTGGTCCTGCCCGGGATCGAACCCTGTACCCTCTTTCTCGGAGTCGGCCACTCTACCACTTAGGCTAACTCGCTACTTAAAAATTCCTGTATTAAAATCAAACTTAATCACTCCTGATACTACTTTAAATCTGCCAAGGAAAAGTCGCCAACGATTTGCACTCTTCCGCAGTTGAAGCACGACTGGTTTTCTTTTTCAAAGTTTACTATCACTCGATATTAATAACACTGCTCCTTTCCTTATATCTAACTCACGCACAAACACGCGTACACTCTGGCGTATACGTAATTGTTATAATTTTATTTGCTCTCTTAAATGATTTAACCCTTTTTTTTCTTTTACGTCCTTTGTTCTCTTTTTAATTATTTAGCTCACTCTTCTAAACTATTATCTGTCACTCTCCAAATGATATAGTAACAGTAGTTAGATGCTTCAAAATATCATCTCTCAAAATATCTTCGGATAATTCAGTCTCAAAAAAAATTACAAAAATATTATGTGGCATGTACACTTCAAAATACTAACGATCGTTCAAATTCAAAAGACTATATATGACTTACCACGTTTGTTTTTTTTTCTTTTTGTATGTTTTACTACCGTAGGAAGTTACATTTATGTCATTGAACACCACCGTGTGAGCACTTTGGCGGATCATGAGCCAAAACAACCAAGCGAGACGTCATGGTGGATGGTATCCACAGTTTCCACGTTTGGTCATCCTCAAGAGGATTCCTTGTACTATATTTGACCTTCTTGTAGACAAAGCCTTCTGTTACTTGAAGATCAGGTAGTTGTCTTTTATTTTTCTCCACAGTTTCAATTAATCCCACATATTCATCCGATTTAAAACAAGGATCTGTAAGGTCAACTTGTAAAACCACGAAAGAACCCACAATGCTCGCAGGATCAGCTACGATTTCATCAACACAATGGACTCGTGAGTGCATCTGGTACCACATTCTGTGAACCCTTTCGGTGTTCTATTTCAAATGTGAAACGTTGGAGCTTAAGACTCCATCTAGCAAGACGACCATATAAATCCTTCAGACCCATGAGCCACTTTAGACTAGCATGGTCAGTTACTATTTTAAATTCATGCATTTCCACATATGATCTAAACTTTTCTACTCCTAACACTGCCGCAAAGCATTCTAACTCTGACGCTGTAATTGCGTTGAGCAGCATTCAGTTTATGGGAGTAGTAGTAGATCGGCCTCTCAACACCGTCTTCATCTAACTGACATAGATTAGGTTAGGTTAGGTTAAGGTGGCTGTCAGTCAACGACTGACACACTTAGACCAGATACTAGGTCCATTGTGATACCACATATGAAAGTAAGGCACTACCTCACTAATTTTAAAACCAATTGGAACTTTTAACAAAGCGATGGAGACAGTGTATGTCTGTCTGAGTTAGGTCATTGATATCGTTGAGGAAGAAATCTCCCAAATGTAATTTTCGTCTTTGTGAGAGAGCAGGGCATGAACAAAGAAGATGTGTTATAGTCTCTTCTTCTTCCTCGTCCATGCAACTTCTGCAGAAGTCGTTCGAGAAGACACCGAGTCTAGTAGCATGTCTGCCTATGAGACAGTGTCCAGTTATGACACCAATTAAGGAGCTAAGGTGTGATCTACCAAGAGATAACAAACATATGGAGCGTTTTGGATCTAGTTTTGGCCAGATCTGTTTTGTCGCCTGACAGGTAGTCAAATTTGACCACCTTAGATTTGTTTCGTTCATGGCATCGTGTTTTAGCATGAGTTTACATGTAGCGATAGGTATACCAATATTCCTCCTGTCGGGTGAAAGTGGTTCAGTAGTTCCATTTCTAACGAGTTCATCGGCCTTGCAGTTTCCTGGGATATCTCTATGTCCCGGCACCCAAAAAAGGTGAATGTTAAACTGTTCTGCCATCTCCGCGAGAGATGTGCGACAGTTGCGGGCTGTTGCTGAGTTCGTGGAAACCGCCTCGAATGATTTAAGGGCTGCTTGGCTGTCTGAAAAGATACGGATATTCGACGTGGATATCACGTTTTCCTTGAGCCAGGATAGAACCTCTTTTATCGCCAGAAGTTCCGCTTGGAACACGCTACAATAGTTAGGGAGTCGGAAAGATAGACTAAGATTTAGTCCTTCTGAGTACACTCCGCCCCCAACCCCATCTTCGGTTTTTGAACCATCAGTGTAGAAATGAATCGAATCATCTCTCGAGAAATGTCCTTCGTCCCAGTCAGACCGTGATGGAATGGAGACTCGAAAGTTGTTTTCAAAAACCAGTTGGGGTATGGTGTAGTCAGAGTGACTTGGAATCGTTCTGAATGAATTCAGAATAATAGTGTGGCCAATTGAGTTATTGGTCCATTGAGACGTGGCTCTGAGACGGATTGCTGTACTCGCGGCCATTTGTTTACTAAAAATGTCGAGGGGTGTAAGATTAAGAAGAATGTCTAAGGTAGCTGAAGGTGTCGTACGCAGTGCTCCAGTGATACATAGACATGCTGATCTTTGGACTTTGCTTAGGTGGTCCCGGTAGGACACTTTATCCAAAGCAGTCCACCATACTGTTATCCCATAAGTTAGTATCGGTCTTATGACCGCTGTATATAGCCAGTGGGTAATTTGTGGGGATAAACCCCACTTATTCCCTATTGCTTTTTTGCAAGAAAAAAGAGCCACCGTGGCCTTTTTTACTCTTTCCTGAATGTTGGGTTTCCATGTGAGCTTCTTATCTAGAACGAGGCCTAGATATTTAGATTCATTTGAGAAAGTTAGTGGAGTTCCATTAATGGACGGAGCATTTAGGTGTGGAATTTTATATTTCCTTGTGAAGAGGACCAGTTCAGTTTTGTGGGGGTTTACTCCTAGCCCACATTTACCAGTCCACTTAAGAAGCTTGTTAAGAGCTGTTTGCATTAGCTCAATAAGAATTTGAGCATGTTTTCCTGATATCGCAATGGCGACGTCATCAGCGTATGCAATCACTTTGAATCCCTCTGCTTCCAGGTCAACTAGAAGTTCATTGACAACTAAGTTCCATAGAAGAGGGGATAGGACTCCACCTTGTGGAGTACCTCTGCTGACTGATCTTCTTAGGGAGACGTCTCCTAGGGTTGAGTTGATTAGCCTACTTTTTAGCATAAGATTTATAAGCTCACTCAGGGATCTGTCTACTTTAAGATTGTCTAGTGCCGTTGTGATTGCTTGGTTGCTGACGTTGTTAAAAGCACCCTCGATATCAAGGAATGCTACCAGAGTATACTCTTTGTGATGTAGGGAATATTCGATAGCGCTTACTAAGGTATGCAAGGCAGTGTCTACCGATTTTCCTTAGCAGTAAGCGTGTTGTGCTGTAGACACTAGAGTTGTGTCTATGGCATTTCGCAAATGGATATCAATCAGACGTTCTAAAGTTTTAAGAAGGAATGATGATAGACTTATAGGTCTGAGGTCTTTTGGATACACTGGGGAACATTTTCCCGCTTTGGGAATGAACACAACTTTTACTTCCCTCCATAACGATGGAATGTATTTCAACTCTAAACATCCGTTTAGTACTACTTCCAGGATAGAAATAATAATATCCATAGACTGTTGAAGTTCTGCTGGTATTATACCGTCAGGTCCAGCAGATTTATATGGATTGAAGCTGTTGATGGCCCATTTTAGTTTTTCCCTAGTGACTAGACCAAGTTTACTAGTATTATTATTGATTGATCCAATTGGGCTACAATCAAGGTTTACTATGTTAAGGGAGCTACCTGGGAAATGGGTGTCAAGTAGCAAGTTAAGCGATTCTTCGCAGGTATTGGTCCATGAGCCGTCTGCTTTTTTAAAGAAGCTAGGCATTGTAGGATTGGTAGAGAGGATTTTCCTTAATCTAGAAGCCTCTGAAGTGTCTTCTATTTTACCACAGAAGTTCCTCCAGGAGGCTCTTTTACTTTTCCTCAGCTCTTTTTTATATAATTTCAGGGATTCTTTGTAGGAATCCCAGTCTGAGATTTCTTTGGAGTATTTAGCTCGGTTGAAGGACTTTCTACAAGTCTTCCTGAGCGGTTCAAGCCCCGAGTTCCACCAAGGTGGCTTCCGTTTTCCTTTTATACGAGTAAGAGGGCAGGAGGCTGACAATGATTTGTTAAGGGCTGCTGTTAGATCGTTGACTTTTTTGTCAAGTTCGTTTATATTAGAAGGGATTTTCAAAAGATCAGGTTTAATTAAACTTTTTAGAGTATCCCTGTATTTTTGCCAATCAGTCTTTCGATAATTACCGAAGGCTGGTTGTTTATTAGTGTCATCAATAAGTTCGAATTGGATGTATCTGTGATCAGAGAATGAGTGCTCTGCAGACACCTTCCAATTCGTGATCCTATGATGAATCGAATCGGAGACAAGTGTTATGTCTAAGACTTCTTGTCTGTTTCTGGTTATGAATGTGGGTTCATTCCCAGTATTAGTTACAATTAGGTTAGTACTGAGAATATAATCAAAAAGAGACTCACCTCTATCATTTATATTTGTACTCCCCCAGACTGTATGGTGTGCGTTGGCGTCACATCCAATTAGGAGGCACGTCTTTAGCCGCTCTGATTCCTCTATAATTCTCCTCAGCATGTCGCTGGGGAGGGGGCCGAGATGGTCGTGGCCAAGGTAAGCTGAGGCAAGCCAGTATATGCCTTTTTTTGGTCTGCAATCTGACCGTAGTAACGTCTCGATCGCTGTAATCAGGGAGTATAAATACATTAATATTACTTCTCACTAATATGCAGGATCGTGGATCACCTTTGTCCAATGCATACAGCAAGTAGTACCCAGGAGTCCTGAGTCCATGAACAATAGATTTGACAATCCATGGTTCCTGGATCAGGACAATATCTTCCCCTTTTGTTTGCAGTCGGAGAAGAAGGGAGGCCGAAGCCAGTTTGGAATGTTGGAGGTTAATCTGTAGTAGCTGAACCATCTCGGTTGCAGTTTTCCAGACCACCTCTTACAGTGCTATTGAGGTCCTCCTCTGAGTCTGACTCCGAGGATGACCGTAAAAGAAAATCTCCATTAATGTAGTCTTCAGTCTCCATGTCGGAAGGACTGTCGACAGTGTGAGCATCCAAGTCGGATGCGGTATCTGGTTTGGAGGAGTGCTGGGTGCATCTATTTCCATTTCTGGAAGGTTGATGACACCAGCAGGTTCCTCCACTGCGGGTATATCCTCCGATGTTGTGAGTGCTAGTCTAGCACTTTCTTCGTCTTTCCTATACACTTTCAGCGTAATGGTAGACCATCCAAACCTAATCACTCCTTTGGTCGACGCTAGTGGAGCCAGTGAATCCCTATTGATGACTATAATAGCCGATCTATAAGGACCCTCCGGATCCTCCAGCTTGGCGACTTTCCAGTCATGAGTAGGCAGGGATGGGTTACCATATTGTAGCATTTTAAGGATGATTTCTTTGTCGGAGAATTCAGCTGGTAATCTGGTACGAGCCCTTGGTCTGCAAGGAATGTCTTCTCTTGCCACAACCTCGAGCTTAGCACCAGGCCAGAGTCCCTCCAACCTACTGATAGCGAGCTTATATAGATCGCACGACCTCCGACCATCGAAGGCGACGAGCTTGACGCGCCCCTGGTACCACCCGGCATCCTCAAAAATGGCAGGTTCACCTGGATTTTCCATCATGAGGGTCCAGTAGGAAGCCTGAAGCTTGTTCAAGACCGTCGTCCACCGATCGAAGGAGATCATACCATCTACATTACTCCTATCAATCACCGCTAAAATGGTTTTATCCTTTAGTACGTCACTAAAGGATAGATCTTTCCTGATGTTGGAAAGAGTATTGGAATTGGCCTTTGGTCTTTTGGGTTCCGGACCGGTTCCCTCAAAGGATCGCTGGCGCTTAGACGTAGAGTCTTCGCTTTTAATTATTATTATTTATTATTATTATTTTGCCCACACGAGTTTGGCAGATTGTTTCGAGTCCAGATCCGACACCGGTAAGTCACCTAGCATCTTCACTAATCTCTCCGCGTTCCGTCTATCTTTTCGCGAGTAGGTTACACTCCTCCCTCCAGCGGTGGTGCTGTAAGTCACAGCCTCACCGTCGCAGGGGGGAATCCCCATGGAGCTCGAGGAAGGTTTACCCCTGACGCCGGTGGAACCGTAAGTCACGGCTCCATCAGCCCCCTGGACACCCCTTCCTGAGCCCGAAGGTTTTTGTTGGGCGGTGGTATTCCTCTCCTTGTCCGAGGTCGAGCTGAAAGTCACAGCCACACCCCCGTCAAGGAGGGGAATTTCTTGAGAGTCTGAGCTCAATAGTGCGGTGGGAGTGTCACAGTGTGTCACTGTGGCACTGCCACTGTTTTTGTTATTTACATCCGCAACTGTCGGGGGCAGTCACGGAGGGCAGCAGAGGTACTGTAAGTCACAGTATCCCCACTACCGACCGTGATTTGTCCCGACAGCTGCGGAGGAGCGTCCAGACTGGCAGCACTTCCCCTACTCTCGGACGGCTTTACAGCCTTCCCGGGAGTTGAGGTCGTCCTACCGGTCATATCGCCTGACGAGTGAATTTGTTTTTGTTTTTCTTTTTTTATATATTTTCTTTTTGTCTTTCATTAATGAACTTTTGGTCACTGGCGACTCCTCCTCTTTCGAGGCAAAGCCCGTGCCGGCAGTCGTGACTCCTGCCGACATTTGAGTGGACATCCCCATTCGAATTTTATTTTTATTGGTAGCTTTTGAGTTCATGATTAACTGACATAACACACTCCCAACTCCAGAGGTTGATGCGTCACACAAAATGATAAAAGGCTTATTAAAGTTAGGGTTCATCAAAACCGGGGCTTCAGTTAAAGCTTTCTTCAGATCCTCAAAAGCTTTAATTATTTCAGGACCAAAAACAAATGATTTTCCCTTTTTAAGTGTTTCAGCAGAAAAGTCTTTTATAAATCTCCTGTACCACCCGGACATTCCTAAAAATCGACGAACTTGTCGCGCTGTCTTTTGCACAGGAAAATCCTGGATAGCCACAATTTTGTCAGGGTCAGTTTGAAGTTTTCCCCCTCCAACAATAAATCCTAGATATTTAAGATATTTGAAGCAGAATTATGATTTATCTAAGTTTATGGTGAGTCCTGCGGTGTGCAAACACTCCGCCAGTTCTTTTAAAATGCCGATATGCTCTCCGAAGGATCTCGAAATTACCAAATTAGGCCATCCAAATATACATAAACGTTTTGTCTCAATCTGTGGGGTACCACTTTTTCCATAAGTCGGCACAACCTTTGAGCAGCATCGTGTAAACCAAAGGGCATCACCACAAACTGGTACAAGGGTCTGCCGGGTACTGAAAACGCAGTCTTTTCCCGAGAGGATTTCTCCAAGGGTATCTGCCAGAAGGCGTGCTTAAGATCCACACTAGAGATATAATCTGTTTCTGAAGCTCGACTCAGCAGTCCTTCCATATTATGAAGTGGATAAGCGTCTGTTTTTGAACATTTATTGACCTTCCGCGAGTCTAGGCACAAACGATTTTTGACTGGTTTTTGTACCAAGACAATCGGCGAGCTCCAAGAGCTAATCTCCTCAATAATGCCCATTTTCAGCATGTTATCTAGCTCATCGTACATAAGTTTCTGTACCGCTGGAGCCACGGGATAGTGTCTTTGTTTTATTGGCTCAGCGTTGCCTGTATCGATGTTGTGTTCTTCGAGGTGTGTTCGCCCTAGACCACTTTTGGCAAAGGACGAAAACATACTGATCACATTCTCTAGTATTTTGAAATCTTCCATTGCTAACTCGTGCGCATTTGGGTCCCAAGGGGCTGGCAATGATTGGACAAGATTTCCGAAAGCAGATGCGGTGCTAACTCAAAAGTTTCCAGAAGTTAACCCCCAAGTAAAGCTTTTGTTCCAAGGAAGGAACAATATAAAACGTTACTACTTTGGTTTTACCTTTATAGATTACTGCTGTAGATATTTCACCAATTATTGCTTGTGGACGACGACTAGCGGTTTTGACGTTCGAATGGAATTTTTGTATGAAAGACCAATACTTTTAAGTATGTAGTTCTACACAGTCTGCGCCAAGGCAACTAATGCTGGCTCCACTGTCCAGTAATCCCAGCATCTTTCTACCGAAAATATTGATAACCGCGTACGGCCGAGGATCATCACCATTACTTAGGCATGTTGCCGAAATTGCCTGTCTTGTTCCTAAACCGTTCTCTGAGTTTTAAAATGCGCTTAGAGGGATTGTTGAAAATTCGAGATCGGACTTCATAATAATTGGTTAACCTCTCATGTAATGGTATAGGTGTTGACTTTGCCTGTAGGGCATTCGATTTATCATCGGGTCTTTTCAAAATAATTTTGTCTCCCTTTTCACACGTTTTCATGTTCCCCACTAAATCAAGTGAATTTTGGCTAACAGGTAATCTAGGTAATTTAGGTAACTCAGGTAATTTGGGTTAGTTGGATAATTAAGGTAAGTCAGGTAGACTATTATCTATTTGATAATTTTTCTTTACTTGGTTTCCGGGTTCTTTGTCTGAGAGCAACTCTCCCCGGTGTTCGGTTTGCCCCGCCCTCGGTTTTCCGAGCACCTAGGACAGTTTGGAGATGTTGTATTTTCAAACCCACATTTATAGCAAAATAACTTGGGTTGTGGGTTTGCACATTCCCTATACGAGTGCCCTTTTTGTCTACACTTCCAACATACATAGGATGTTGTGTCTGGTTTTGTATGAGATAATGATATTCCGTCTATCTCTGGAATTTCCGAATACGAATCCAGTTCAAGTTCATTAACTTGTTTCCGCAAATTTGAAAAAGGCACTTGTTTGTTTCTTAGAGCTTCATGTTGATTGGCATATTTTTCGATCGTCCTACAGACATGAATCATCTCAGGCAAACTTTTCGTGGTAAAAGTGATTAAAAGTTCACCAGTGCGTCGCTTTACATTCTGTTTTAATAATTCTATAAGTTCTCTCGAGGATTTAGGTTGGGAAAGACGTGTATTTAGTTTCTGAATGTCATTATAGAAATCACCAAAAGACACGTTAGCTCCTTGACGTCTATCGAACATTCTCCGTGATATTTCAGTCAGTTTCTAAGCTTCGGAGTTGCTCAATCAAAGCTGATTTGAAAATTTGCCAATCGGCCGGCGTTAGGATGAGTTTTAACGTACCTCCAGTACCAACTATCTACTTCCCCCGTTACAAAGAAATGAAAATTAAGACAAATATTTTCCCAAGTAGCTTTATAACAGTCTCTAAGTCTGTCCAGCCTAAAAACAAAATCATCAACTGTCATTTTTTGATTGTCGAATTTTAACCCCCACTTATGGTATTGCAATGTCTTATGCTGAGATGAAGATAGAGAATTACCAGAAAATGTGGCTAAATTAGGAGATTCCGAGTCTAAATGCAGACCATCTAATCGGTTGATAAAATTTCGCACGTTCTCGCTGAGCGATTCAGGTGGAACAATTGTTTCATTTCCAGTCGCCAGTGGCACTGAGTTTAAAGGCTGACCTCTCGTTGTTGTGCTCTGTTGTTTTTGTCATCGCGTATTGTGACGGAAACAAGTTGACGGATTTCCCCTCGTTCTCTCACAAACTCTTCTTGACGTCTACGTAAATCTTTGGTTCTATTAAGACCGATTGCCGCATTAACGATCGATTTTATCCTTTCAGTGAGACTTTCGTTATGATCGTTAATCACGCTATTCACAATTGGAGCTACACCCCCATTATTTTCTAATTGTTGGGTATCTGTGCTAGAACCGTGTGGTTTATCGGTACCTGAATCGTTATCCCGATTATCATTATTTCTGTTCTTTTTTACTTTAGGAGGCATGACCATACGTATATATAAGTGAGAACAAGGAGTCAAAAACAAATGGAAGGCTAACTATTTTTTTTTTTTCAACTTTGGAAAAAAAAACTTTCAGGAAGATAATACTCGTTAGTAATATAAGTTAACTGATTTCGGTGTGTATTAAATTCATAAAAAAAACGTGCTAGGGCTTGTACAATAGATAAGTAATCGAGGATTAACTAAGGATTCGGATCTGAGGAAATAATATTTTAAACTATAATTATGTTTACTGAACAATGTAGGTTTATTACAATAATTGATAACTCTCAGCGGCAATAAAAAAATGCAACGCTATCTTAAACTGGTTTAAAACTTAACCCGTATCTATCTTATCTTATCTTTTCGACTGCGGGTTATTCTCTTATGAATTCGTTTCAGTCTTTTATACATAAGTAGTAAATAAAAATATCTGAATGTGCTCTTAATAACTTGTGGGAAAGCGTGGTAGTAATTAATTTTTTTGTTTTTGTCTTTACTAGATACCGTCACTGGAACAGAAAAGAGGCGCTACGCAGGGTGGTGGTAACCTGTACCTATTATACCGGGTCGCCTCACTTACTTCTCCAGTAAAAATTTTTATCGTATCCGTGAACAAAACGATGTCGAATGTAACGCAGCTGACGGAAAGTGGTTTCTAGAACCGATATTCCCGGTCGCTACTATTCTACTTAGGATTGTGTATATCCCAAAGTACAAGAAAAATACTAGCTACAGATACAGAGTAGAGCTCTTTAATCTGGTCTACTCTCGTTTGTACTAAAAAAGAAGGTCCTGTACGTATGTATTAATCAATTAGGGTGTATCACCGTAATGATTTGATATACTTCCAGTGCATGAACTGGAATATATCGTTTTTCTGACGTGTTTTGTCTAGCTTGAATTCGTAATTCAATTCTGGTTGTAATGATTGCTATTTTCAAAAGACCCCTTACCGCTGGTGGGGGGAAGTCAATGAAAGGAAACAGTTGCCTTGATGGTTTACTGATAAGTGAATTTATTCAATATTTATTCTCCTTACTAACAATATTCTTAATAAAATTACAAACTATTACAAATAATTCTCAACACCAAATTGTCAAGTAAGCGGAAGCATAAAAAAGGTGTGACGAAAGAACAAAATGAAGAAGTGCAAATAAATATTATTTTGAGTGCTGATTAATAAAAAGTGCATTTAAGCAATTACGTTATTTTGAATGTTGATATACTTAATGTAGGTTAATAAACTTAAATGACTTAAATGTAGTGTATGTGGAAAGAAGTAATAAAGAGTGTAAACATACTCCCCGCCTTGAACTATTGTTCAAACATGAAGGGTGAAGGCATCTTGATGCCGAAGTGTTGATGTTGGACGGTTCTTCGGATCACTGCTGCGTCTATTTTGATGTCGTGGAGCTGGTATCGGGAAGTGTTTTAGATTAAAGTTTCGGCCACGTATTGTTCTCCAAATGATGTGTATCATGACGGCTATAATATATGAAAATGGCGAGGTAGCTGACAATAAATTGATGGGTGTCAGTGTTCTTTATTTGTATCAGTGTTTCGTCCAGTTGTTGTTGCGTGATCCCCGTTTGTAGGGTCTCTAATTCATTGGACAGTTTCCGAAATGAATGGCATTATGTATCATTGTTGTGGGGTTTTTGTAGGTATTGATGAAATCTGATAGGTTGCTTGCTGGAATGAAAGACGCTCGCATTGTGCTTGTGAGAGCGCTGTGTCCCTGTATGGTGAACTGGTCCTGTTTAAGAATGCAACCTGCTGGAATTGCAAGTACTCCTGAGTTGCTTAGCCGGATTTGATTCAGGTTTCCTTTACAAACGCTATTAATAGAGGTTTGATGTCAAAGCGAATATACCTAGTGATTTGACTGATGCAATTGTATCCAGAATTGCTCATCTGGAAAGTCTTCCAGTTGACAAGACGAGTGCTCTAAAGCCTCGTTCAAGAGACTGAATTCACAGAGACTGATATTAGAGCCCTTCTGGTAAAGAGGGTGCATTTGGTGGCAGACGGTATCTTTTTCTAAAATCCTTGTGCAGGAGTTGAATTCTGCCTTGTTTAATGGATAATACTGCGTTCTATGCAAGTTTATTATTATATAATCGGAAGATGGTCTTATTGCAATAAATGATGCGTTAACCAAGACTGGCACTGGGATTATGCTGTATATTTCATACTGCTCGGTTGTGACAAGCGGTATTGCAAGTTTGAATATTACGTGCGAATCAACGATGCGTCCTTCCGCAGTTATCAATTTATAAAGTAATGATATGTCGCTGGTTGTCTCTAAGAGACGCAAAGTTGATGGTAGATTGGCTTTAATATTTGTTATTTCTTGCCTTAATTGATTTGTGTGTATTAGGTTGGCACTTATTTTTCCATGATGAACGTCTGTTATTAGGTCCAGAAGAAGAGCTTGAGTCTTTTGAAGGTTAGTGGCGCCTATGAACATTTGGAAACACTGTGAAAGCATCAGTTGGGATAGTGTTAACTGATATTCCTGATCATTCGTCTTGTTAAGCTGATTTGTTATTGCGTTGAGCTCTGTCTCCAGCGATTGAAATTGCTTCTCTAGTCTTCCTTCATTATTGCGCATTATATTTGCAGTTGAATTGATTAATGATGTCTGATTTCTCATCAGATGCATCAAATGATCCTCGTTTACATGAATGGTTGATATGAGATTGGACATGTGTTGGGCATAACTGGAATCGAGTACTCCGAATAGTGAATTAGCCAGATTTCCAACTATGTTGACAGCACCACGTTTTGGACGAGACACCTTTTTTTGTAACAGCTCATCTTTGTCATTTATGTCTTGAAGAAGGAATTGAAAAACTTGTACGAACGCTAAACAAGAGTCAGCCCTTGTCATCTTTTTGCAAGACTCCCTTAATTTGTCGTTGCCTCTGTTCAGCCACTTTAATTCCTTCCAATAGGATTTTAATTCGTAGTACACCACTATGTCCCATTGGTCAGATATGATGCTAGCTTTTCCTAGGTTTTCAAAATGTATTCCTGGAGTTGTTGTAAAAGGTGATATTGTGACCTGGTCGCACATGGCTATAGGTAACATTCTCAATATGGCTACTAATGATGACCAGAGCCCTAGATTACACACCTTAAACGGATTGTTCTTTGCCCTTTTTCTTGGTGGGCTGGCAGGTTCATCTTGTTCAATTTCACCGTCTTCGAGTTCCTGGGAAGGTTCTGAGTGTTGATATTTGATTTGTAGTTCCCTCTGGTTCCTCTAGTTGAATCGGCAAAGGAGCTAATCTGTGAATTGGTCTCCGTAATATAGAGTTGGCTGTTTGAATTTCGGCAACTCTGACGATTCCATCTGCTCCAGGATATGTCTGGAGTACTCTTCCTAATGGCCACTTCATGACAGGACATTTATCTTCCTTGATGATGACCATTGTTCCGGGTTGCAGAATTTTTGGATTTTTGCTGCCATTTGTGTTTGTGTTGCAGTTCGTTTAGGTACTCATTTTGCCATAGTTTCCAGAATTCTTCTTTTATCCTTGCAATTGTTGTCAGATTTTGCGAAAGATTTCCCCTGCGTGGCTCAATAGGATTAGTAAGTGGTTCTCCTATGATGAAGTGTCCTGATGTGAGTGCCATTAAGTCGTTGGGGTCAGCTGACATTGGGGTGACGGGTCTGGAATTCATAATCGCCTCAACTTCGATTACCGCTGTTTCGAGTTCCTCATATATTAATGAGCTCGCCCCTAAAGATTGTAACAATAAGTATTTTGCCGATTTTACTGCGGCTTCCCAAAGGCCTCCGAAATGAGGAGCTTTTGGTGGTATAAAAAGAAATTCTATACCTCTTGAACTGAAGACATTATGAATTTGCTCTTTTGACTTCTCGGTATGGATTATTTCGGTTAGTTTTTGAAGTTGATTGTTGGCATTAACGAAATTGGTGGCATCGCAGTATAAATGTTGACAGCTGCCTCGTCTTCCTATAAAGCGTTTGATTGCGGCGATGAAGCCGTTAGTGGACAGGTCTGTCACTAGCTCGAGGTGTACTGCCTTCGTGGAAAAGCAGCAGAATACCGCGATATAGGTTTTCTGAGGACGCTTTCCTCTAATCTTGTAGTGAGTTTTGATCGGCCCACAAAAGTCAACTCCTGTTGACTGCTGCTGCTATTGTTTCTGCGGCTGTTGTCTCTGCGACTGTTGTCTCTGCTGCTGTTGTTGTTGTTGTTGTTGTTGTTGTTGTTGTGGTGGTTGTTGTATTTGTTCTTGTTCTCGTTGCTGCTGTGGCTGATTAGTTGGTAGCTGTGGTTGTTGTTGCTGCAGCTGTTGCTGCTGTGGTTGTTGTTGCTGCAGTGGCTGTGGTGGTTGCTGCTGTAGTGCTTTTGTTGCAGCTTTTTGTGCCCGCTGCTTCTTTGGCTTTGCAGCTGTAGACGCTGCTTCATTTTGCGCTACAGTGTGCTGTTCTTGTAGCGTCTTCTGCAACTCTAGAGCTTTTTGTCGCTCTTGCTCTCTACGTGCTTCTTGCTTGGCTTTGAGCTCAAGCACCATATTCGTGAGGAGGTCGATTTTCGCAGTTAGAGCTGCAATTGCCGCGTCCTCATTATCGGGCACTTGCTCCATCTCTGCTGGAGGAGTTAGGTCCAGCAAATCACTGTTACCGCTGTTGCTGACGTAATGCCCCTGTCCTGCGTCTGATACGTAGACAATATCTTCAGGGGCATTTTCAAGATCGGGATCTTCGTCATCGCTTTCTTCTTCGCCGTCGTCGTAATCGTCGTCGTGGTCGTCATCTTCATCTTCTTGCGAGCTACAGATTTGCTGCTGTATTTTTGCAGCTGCCGATTTTTTGGCTGGCCGTTCCATTTCCTCCTCCTCTCCAGCTAACAGCTTCGCTGGATTGGAGGCACGGTTTCGTTCAACCAAATTTGGTGTCGGCTTTATTTTCTGCCGTCTAACTCCCTTTCTTCTAGTCACCAGTTGAAAGGGGACATCTTTATCGAATGTTGAATTCTCTGGTGTCGGTCCAACATTTTTAATTTTTGCTGCTGCTAAGGCACTTCTTGTTTTTTTCAATTACTGGTGCTAGGCCAGGTGACCCAGGCAGATTGGGGTTATTTGTTATTGGGACCGTTGTCCCCGCTACTTTTGCTGGTGCATTTACGTCAGCAAAAACATCCGATGCCTCAGTCAATTGCTCCATAATCCAGCTATGCTGGTATTGTTGTTGTCGTTTTTGGTGCTTATCTCAGTATTCAAAGAGAAAAACACCTTGTTGTTGTTGGTCCTGCCCGGGATCGAACCCGGTACCCTCTTTCTCGGAGTCGGCCACTCTACCACTTAGGCTAACTCGCTACTTAAAAATTCCTGTATTAAAATCAAACTTAATCACTCCTGATACTACTTTAAATCTGCCAAGGAAAAGTCGCCAACGATTTGCACTCTTCCGCAGTTGAAGCACGACTGGTTTTCTTTTTCAAAGTTTACTATCACTCGATATTAATAACATTGCTCCTTTCCTTATATCTAACTCACGCACAAACACGCGTACACTCTAGCGTATACGTAATTATTATAATTTTATTTGCTCTCTTAAATGATTTAACCCTTTTTTTTCTTTTACGTCCTTTGTTCTCTTTTTAATTATTTAGCTCACTCTTCTAAACTATTATCTGTCACTCTCCAAATGATATAGTAACAGTAGTTAGATGCTTCAAAATATCATCTCTCAAAATATCTTCGGATAATTCAGTCTCAAAAAAAATTACAAAAATATTATGTGGCATGTACACTTCAAAATACTAACGATCGTTCAAATTCAAAAGACTATATATGACTCACCACGTTTGTTTTTTTTTCTTTTTGTTTGTTTTACTACCGTAGGTAGTTACATTTATGTCATTGAACACCACCGTGTGAAGACTTTGGCGGATCATGAGCCAAAACAACCAAGCGAGACGTCATGGTGGATGGTATCCACAGTTTCCACGTTTGGTCATCCTCAAGAGGATTCCTTGTACTATATTTGACCTTCTTGTAGACAAAGCCTTCTGTTACTTGAAGATCAGGTAGTTGTCTTTTATTTTTCTCCACAGTTTCAATTAATCCCACATATTCATCCGATTTAAAACAAGGATCTGTAAGGTCAACTTGTAAAACCACGAAAGAACCCACAATGCTCGCAGGATCAGCTACGATTTCATCAACACAATGGACTCGTGAGTGCATCTGGTACCACATTCTGTGAACCCTTTCGGTGTTCTATTTCAAATGTGAAACGTTGGAGCTTAAGACTCCATCTAGCAAGACGACCATATAAATCCTTCAGACCCATGAGCCACTTTAGACTAGCATGGTCAGTTACTATTTTAAATTCATGCATTTCCACATATGATCTAAACTTTTCTACTCCTAACACTGCCGCAAAGCATTCTAACTCTGACGCTGTAATTGCGTTGAGCAGCATTCAATTTATGGGAGTAGTAGTAGATCGGCCTCTCAACACCGTCTTCATCTAACTGACATAGATTAGGTTAGGTTAGGTTAAGGTGGCTGTCAGTCAACGACTGACACACTTAGACCAGATACTAGGTCCATTGTGATACCACATATGAAAGTAAGGCACTACCTCACTAATTTTAAAACCAATTGGAACTTTTAACAAAGCGATGGAGACAGTGTATGTCTGTCTGAGTTAGGTCATTGATATCGTTGAGGAAGAAATCTCCCAAATGTAATTTTCGTCTTTGTGAGAGAGCAGGGCATGAACAAAGAAGATGTGTTATAGTCTCTTCTTCTTCCTCGTCCATGCAACTTCTGCAGAAGTCGTTCGAGAAGACACCGAGTCTAGTAGCATGTCTGCCTATGAGACAGTGTCCAGTTATGACACCAATTAAGGAGCTAAGGTGTGATCTACCAAGAGATAACAAACATATGGAGCGTTTTGGATCTAGTTTTGGCCAGATCTGTTTTGTCGCCTGACAGGTAGTCAAATTTGACCACCTTAGATTTGTTTCGTTCATGGCATCGTGTTTTAGCATGAGTTTACATGTAGCGATAGGTATACCAATATTCCTCCTGTCGGGTGAAAGTGGTTCAGTAGTTCCATTTCTAGCGAGTTCATCGGCCTTGCAGTTTCCTGGGATATCTCTATGTCCCGGCACCCAAAAAAGGTGAATGTTAAACTGTTCTGCCATCTCCGCGAGAGATGTGCGACAGTTGCGGGCTGTTGCTGAGTTCGTGGAAACCGCCTCGAATGATTTAAGGGCTGCTTGGCTGTCTGAAAAGATACGGATATTCGACGTGGATATCACGTTTTCCTTGAGCCAGGATAGAACCTCTTTTATCGCCAGAAGTTCCGCTTGGAACACGCTACAATAGTTAGGGAGTCGGAAAGATAGACTAAGATTTAGTCCTTCTGAGTACACTCCGCCCCCAACCCCATCTTCGGTTTTTGAACCATCAGTGTAGAAATGAATCGAATCATCTCTCGAGAAATGTCCTTCGTCCCAGTCAGACCGTGATGGAATGGAGACTCGAAAGTTGTTTTCAAAAACCAGTTGGGGTATGGTGTAGTCAGAGTGACTTGGAATCGTTCTGAATGAATTCAGAATAATAGTGTGGCCAATTGAGTTATTGGTCCATTGAGACGTGGCTCTGAGACGGATTGCTGTACTCGCGGCCATTTGTTTACTAAAAATGTCGAGGGGTGTAAGATTAAGAAGAATGTCTAAGGTAGCTGAAGGTGTCGTACGCAGTGCTCCAGTGATACATAGACATGCTGATCTTTGGACTTTGCTTAGGTGGTCCCGGTAGGACACTTTATCCAAAGCAGTCCACCATACTGTTATCCCATAAGTTAGTATCGGTCTTATGACCGCTGTATATAGCCAGTGGGTAATTTGTGGGGATAAACCCCACTTATTCCCTATTGCTTTTCTGCAAGAAAAAAGAGCCACCGTGGCCTTTTTTACTCTTTCCTGAATGTTGGGTTTCCATGTGAGCTTCTTATCTAGAACGAGGCCTAGATATTTAGATTCATTTGAGAAAGTTAGTGGAGTTCCATTAATGGACGGAGCATTTAGGTGTGGAATTTTATATTTCCTTGTGAAGAGGACCAGTTCAGTTTTGTGGGGGTTTACTCCTAGCCCACATTTACCAGTCCACTTAAGAAGCTTGTTAAGAGCTGTTTGCATTAGCTCAATAAGAATTTGAGCATGTTTTCCTGATATCGCAATGGCGACGTCATCAGCGTATGCAATCACTTTGAATCCCTCTGCTTCCAGGTCAACTAGAAGTTCATTGACAACTAAGTTCCATAGAAGAGGGGATAGGACTCCACCTTGTGGAGTACCTCTGCTGACTGATCTTCTTAGGGAGACGTCTCCTAGGGTTGAGTTGATTAGCCTACTTTTTAGCATAAGATTTATAAGCTCACTCAGGGATCTGTCTACTTTAAGATTGTCTAGTGCCGTTGTGATTGCTTGGTTGCTGACGTTGTTAAAAGCACCCTCGATATCAAGGAATGCTACCAGAGTATACTCTTTGTGATGTAGGGAATATTCGATAGCGCTTACTAAGGTATGCAAGGCAGTGTCTACCGATTTTCCTTAGCAGTAAGCGTGTTGTGCTGTAGACACTAGAGTTGTGTCTATGGCATTTCGCAAATGGATATCAATCAGACGTTCTAAAGTTTTAAGAAGGAATGATGATAGACTTATAGGTCTGAGGTCTTTTGGATACACTGGGGAACATTTTCCCGCTTTGGGAATGAACACAACTTTTACTTCCCTCCATAACGATGGAATGTATTTCAACTCTAAACATCCGTTTAGTACTACTTCCAGGATAGAAATAATAATATCCATAGACTGTTGAAGTTCTGCTGGTATTATACCGTCAGGTCCAGCAGATTTATATGGATTGAAGCTGTTGATGGCCCATTTTAGTTTTTCCCTAGTGACTAGACCAAGTTTACTAGTATTATTATTGATTGATCCAATTGGGCTACAATCAAGGTTTACTATGTTAAGGGAGCTACCTGGGAAATGGGTGTCAAGTAGCAAGTTAAGCGATTCTTCGCAGGTATTGGTCCATGAGCCGTCTGCTTTTTTAAAGAAGCTAGGCATTGTAGGATTGGTAGAGAGGATTTTCCTTAATCTAGAAGCCTCTGAAGTGTCTTCTATTTTACCACAGAAGTTCCTCCAGGAGGCTCTTTTACTTTTCCTCAGCTCTTTTTTATATAATCTCAGGGATTCTTTGTAGGAATCCCAGTCTGAGATTTCTTTGGAGTATTTAGCTCGGTTGAAGGACTTTCTACAAGTCTTCCTGAGCGGTTCAAGCCCCGAGTTCCACCAAGGTGGCTTCCGTTTTCCTTTTATACGAGTAAGAGGGCAGGAGGCTGACAATGATTTGTTAAGGGCTGCTGTTAGATCGTTGACTTTTTTGTCAAGTTCGTTTATATTAGAAGGGATTTTCAAAAGATCAGGTTTAATTAAACTTTTTAGAGTATCCCTGTATTTTTGCCAATCAGTCTTTCGATAATTACGGAAGGCTGGTTGTTTATTAGTGTCATCAATAAGTTCGAATTGGATGTATCTGTGATCAGAGAATGAGTGCTCTGCAGACACCTTCCAATTCGTGATCCTATGATGAATCGAATCGGAGACAAGTGTTATGTCTAAGACTTTTTGTCTGTTTCTGGTTATGAATGTGGGTTCATTCCCAGTATTAGTTACAATTAGGTTAGTACTGAGAATATAATCAAAAAGAGACTCACCTCTATCATTTATATTTGTACTCCCCCAGACTGTATGGTGTGCGTTGGCGTCACATCCAATTAGGAGGCACGTATTTAGCCGCTCTGATTCCTCTATAATTCTCCTCAGCATGTCGCTGGGGAGGGGGCCGAGATGGTCGTGGCCAAGGTAAGCTGAGGCAAGCCAGTATATGCCTTTTTTGGTCTGCCATCTGACCGTAGTAACGTCTCGATCGCTGTAATCAGGGAGTATAAATACATTAATATTACTTCTCACTAATATGCAGGATCGTGGATCACCTTTGTCCAATGCATACAGCAAGTAGTACCCAGGAGTCCTGAGTCCATGAACAATAGATTTGACAATCCATGGTTCCTGGATCAGGACAATATCTTCCCCTTTTGTTTGCAGTCGGAGAAGAAGGGAGGCCGAAGCCAGTTTGGAATGTTGGAGGTTAATCTGTAGTAGCTGAACCATCTCGGTTGCAGTTTTCCAGACCACCTCTTACAGTGCTATTGAGGTCCTCCTCTGAGTCTGACTCCGAGGATGACCGTAAAAGAAAATCTCCATTAATGTAGTCTTCAGTCTCCATGTCGGAAGGACTGTCGACAGTGTGAGCATCCAAGTCGGATGCGGTATCTGGTTTGGAGGAGTGCTGGGTGCATCTATTTCCATTTCTGGAAGGTTGATGACACCAGCAGGTTCCTCCACTGCGGGTATATCCTCCGATGTTGTGAGTGCTAGTCTAGCACTTTCTTCGTCTTTCCTATACACTTTCAGCGTAATGGTAGACCATCCAAACCTAATCACTCCTTTGGTCGACGCTAGTGGAGCCAGTGAATCCCTATTGATGACTATAATAGCCGATCTATAAGGACCCTCCGGATCCTCCAGCTTGGCGACTTTCCAGTCATGAGTAGGCAGGGATGGGTTACCATATTGTAGCATTTTAAGGATGATTTCTTTGTCGGAGAATTCAGCTGGTAATCTGGTACGAGCCCTTGGTCTGCAAGTAATGTCTTCTCTTGCCACAACCTCGAGCTTAGCACCAGGCCAGAGTCCCTCCAACCTACTGATAGCGAGCTTATATAGATCGCACGACCTCCGACCATCGAAGGCGACGAGCTTGACGCGCCCCTGGTACCACCCGGCATCCTCAAAAATGGCAGGTTCACCTGGATTTTCCATCATGAGGGTCCAGTAGGAAGCCTGAAGCTTGTTCAAGACCGTCGTCCACCGATCGAAGGAGATCATACCATCTACATTACTCCTATCAATCACCGCTAAAATGGTTTTATCCTTTAGTACGTCACTAAAGGATAGATCTTTCCTGATGTTGGAAAGAGTATTGGAATTGGCCTTTGGTCTTTTGGGTTCCGGACCGGTTCCCTCAAAGGATCGCTGGCGCTTAGACGTAGTCTTCGCTTTTAATTATTATTATTTATTATTATTATTTTGCCCACACGAGTTTGGCAGATTGTTTCGAGTCCAGATCCGACACCGGTAAGTCACCTAGCATCTTCACTAATCTCTCCGCGTTCCGTCTATCTTTTCGCGAGTAGGTTACACTCCTCCCTCCAGCGGTGGTGCTGTAAGTCACAGCCTCACCGTCGCAGGGGGGAATCCCCATGGAGCTCGAGGAAGGTTTACCCCTGACGCCGGTGGAACCGTAAGTCACGGCTCCATCAGCCCCCTGGACACCCCTTCCTGAGCCCGAAGGTTTTTGTTGGGCGGTGGTATTCCTCTCCTTGTCCGAGGTCGAGCTGAAAGTCACAGCCACACCCCCGTCAAGGAGGGGAATTTCTTGAGAGTCTAAGCTCAATAGTGCGGTGGGAGTGTCACAGTGTGTCACTGTGGCACTGCCACTGTTTTTGTTATTTACATCCGCAACTGTCGGGGGCAGTCACGGAGGGCAGCAGAGGTACTGTAAGTCACAGTATCCCCACTACCGACCGTGATTTGTCCCGACAGCTGCGGAGGAGCGTCCAGACTGGCAGCACTTCCCCTACTCTCGGACGGCTTTACAGCCTTCCCGGGAGTTGAGGTCGTCCTACCGGTCATATCGCCTGACGAGTGAATTTGTTTTTGTTTTTCTTTTTTTATATATTTTCTTTTTGTCTTTCATTAATGAACTTTTGGTCACTGGCGACTCCTCCTCTTTCGAGGCAAAGCCCGTGCCGGCAGTCGTGACTCCTGCCGACATTTGAGTGGACATCCCCATTCGAATTTTATTTTTATTGGTAGCTTTTGAGTTCATGATTAACTGACATAACACACTCCCAACTCCAGAGGTTGATGCGTCACACAAAATGATAAAAGGCTTATTAAAGTTAGGGTTCATCAAAACCGGGGCTTCAGTTAAAGCTTTCTTCAGATCCTCAAAAGCTTTAATTATTTCAGGACCAAAAACAAATGATTTTCCCTTTTTAAGTGTTTCAGCAGAAAAGTCTTTTATAAATCTCCTGTACCACCCGGACATTCCTAAAAATCGACGAACTTGTCGCGCTGTCTTTTGCACAGGAAAATCCTGGATAGCCACAATTTTGTCAGGGTCAGTTTGAAGTTTTCCCCCTCCAACAATAAATCCTAGATATTTAAGATATTTGAAGCAGAATTATGATTTATCTAAGTTTATGGTGAGTCCTGCGGTGTGCAAACACTCCGCCAGTTCTTTTAAAATGCCGATATGCTCTCCGAAGGAGCTCGAAATTACCAAATTAGGCCATCCAAATATACATAAACGTTTTGTCTCAATCTGTGGGGTACCACTTTTTCCATAAGTCGGCACAACCTTTGAGCAGCATCGTGTAAACCAAAGGGCATCACCACAAACTGGTACAAGGGTCTGCCGGGTACTGAAAACGCAGTCTTTTCCCGAGAGGATTTCTCCAAGGGTATCTGCCAGAAGGCGTGCTTAAGATCCACACTAGAGATATAATCTGTTTCTGAAGCTCGACTCAGCAGTCCTTCCATATTATGAAGTGGATAAGCGTCTGTTTTTGAACATTTATTGACCTTCCGCGAGTCTAGGCACAAACGATTTTTGACTGGTTTTTGTACCAAGACAATCGGCGAGCTCCAAGAGCTAATCTCCTCAATAATGCCCATTTTCAGCATGTTATCTAGCTCATCGTACATAAGTTTCTGTACCGCTGGAGCCACGGGATAGTGTCTTTGTTTTATTGGCTCAGCGTTGCCTGTATCGATGTTGTGTTCTTCGAGGTGTGTTCGCCCTAGACCACTTTTGGCAAAGGACGAAAACATACTGATCACATTCTCTAGTATTTTGAAATCTTCCATTGCTAACTCGTGCGCATTTGGGTCCCAAGGGGCTGGCAATGATTGGACAAGATTTCCGAAAGCAGATGCGGTGCTAACTCAAAAGTTTCCAGAAGTTAACCCCCAAGTAAAGCTTTTGTTCCAAGGAAGGAACAATATAAAACGTTACTACTTTGGTTTTACCTTTATAGATTACTGCTGTAGATATTTCACCAATTATTGCTTGTGGACGACGACTAGCGGTTTTGACGTTCGAATGGAATTTTTGTATGAAAGACCAATACTTTTAAGTATGTAGTTCTACACAGTCTGCGCCAAGGCAACTAATGCTGGCTCCACTGTCCAGTAATCCCAGCATCTTTCTACCGAAAATATTGATAACCGCGTACGGCCGAGGATCATCACCATTACTTAGGCATGTTGCCGAAATTGCCTGTCTTGTTCCTAAACCGTTCTCTGAGTTTTAAAATGCGCTTAGAGGGATTGTTGAAAATTCGAGATCGGACTTCATAATAATTGGTTAACCTCTCATGTAATGGTATAGGTGTTGACTTTGCCTGTAGGGCATTCGATTTATCATCGGGTCTTTCCAAAATAATTTTGTCTCCCTTTTCACACGTTTTCATGTTCCCCACTAAATCAAGTGAATTTTGGCTAACAGGTAATCTAGGTAATTTAGGTAACTCAGGTAATTTGGGTTAGTTGGATAATTAAGGTAAGTCAGGTAAACTATTATCTATTTGATAATTTTTCTTTACTTGGTTTCCGGGTTCTTTGTCTGAGAGCAACTCTCCCCGGTGTTCGGTTTGCCCCGCCCTCGGTTTTCCGAGCACCTAGGACAGTTTGGAGATGTTGTATTTTCAAACCCACATTTATAGCAAAATAACTTGGGTTGTGGGTTTGCACATTCCCTATACGAGTGCCCTTTTTGTCTACACTTCCAACATACATAGGATGTTGTGTCTGGTTTTGTATGAGATAATGATATTCCGTCTATCTCTGGAATTTCCGAATACGAATCCAGTTCAAGTTCATTAACTTGTTTCCGCAAATTTGAAAAAGGCACTTGTTTGTTTCTTAGAGCTTCATGTTGATTGGCATATTTTTCGATCGTCCTACAGACATGAATCATCTCAGGCAAACTTTTCGTGGTAAAAGTGATTAAAAGTTCACCAGTGCGTCGCTTTACATTCTGTTTTAATAATTCTATAAGTTCTCTCGAGGATTTAGGTTGGGAAAGACGTGTATTTAGTTTCTGAATGTCATTATAGAAATCACCAAAAGACACGTTAGCTCCTTGACGTCTATCGAACATTCTCCGTGATATTTCAGTCAGTTTCTAAGCTTCGGAGTTGCTCAATCAAAGCTGATTTGAAAATTTGCCAATCGGCCGGCGTTAGGATGAGTTTTAACGTACCTCCAGTACCAACTAT
Organism: Platycheirus albimanus; assembly: GCA_916050605.2. Taxonomy (NCBI): domain Eukaryota; kingdom Metazoa; phylum Arthropoda; class Insecta; order Diptera; family Syrphidae; genus Platycheirus; species Platycheirus albimanus. Next base: position 189,369,786 of record OU696696.1, read on the forward strand.
CTACTTCCCCCGTTACAAAGAAATGAAAATTAAGACAAATATTTTCCCAAGTAGCTTTATAACAGTCTCTAAGTCTGTCCAGCCTAAAAACAAAATCATCAACTGTCATTTTTTGATTGTCGAATTTTAACCCCCACTTATGGTATTGCAATGTCTTATGCTGAGATGAAGATAGAGAATTACCAGAAAATGTGGCTAAATTAGGAGATTCCGAGTCTAAATGCAGACCATCTAATCGGTTGATAAAATTTCGCACGTTCTCGCTGAGCGATTCAGGTGGAACAATTGTTTCATTTCCAGTCGCCAGTGGCACTGAGTTTAAAGGCTGACCTCTCGTTGTTGTGCTCTGTTGTTTTTGTCATCGCGTATTGTGACGGAAACAAGTTGACGGATTTCCCCTCGTTCTCTCACAAACTCTTCTTGACGTCTACGTAAATCTTTGGTTCTATTAAGACCGATTGCCGCATTAACGATCGATTTTATCCTTTCAGTGAGACTTTCGTTATGATCGTTAATCACGCTATTCACAATTGGAGCTACACCCCCATTATTTTCTAATTGTTGGGTATCTGTGCTAGAACCGTGTGGTTTATCGGTACCTGAATCGTTATCCCGATTATCATTATTTCTGTTCTTTTTTACTTTAGGAGGCATGACCATACGTATATATAAGTGAGAACAAGGACTCAAAAACAAATGGAAGGCTAACTATTTTTTTTTTTCAACTTCGGAAAAAAAAACTTTCAGGAAGATAATACTCGTTAGTAATATAAGTTAACTGATTTCGGTGTGTATTAAATTCATAAAAAAAACGTGCTAGGGCTTGTACAATAGATAAGTAATCGAGGATTAACTAAGGATTCGGATCTGAGGAAATAATATTTTAAACTATAATTATGTTTACTGAACAATGTAGGTTTATTACAATAATTGATAACTCTCAGCGGCAATAAAAAAATGCAACGCTATCTTAAACTGGTTTAAAACTTAACCCGTATCTATCTTATCTTATCTTTTCGACTGCGGGTTATTCTCTTATGAATTCGTTTCAGTCTTTTATACATAAGTAGTAAATAAAAATATCTGAATGTGCTCTTAATAACTTGTGGGAAAGCGTGGTAGTAATTAATTTTTTTGTTTTTGTCTTTACTAGATACCGTCACTGGAACAGAAAAGAGGCGCTACGCAGGGTGGTGGTAACCTGTACCTATTATACCGGGTCGCCTCACTTACTTCTCCAGTAAAAATTTTTATCGTATCCGTGAACAAAACGATGTCGAATGTAACGCAGCTGACGGAAAGTGGTTTCTAGAACCGATATTCCCGGTCGCTACTATTCTACTTAGGATTGTGTATATCCCAAAGTACAAGAAAAATACTAGCTACAGATACAGAGTAGAGCTCTTTAATCTGGTCTACTCTCGTTTGTACTAAAAAAGAAGGTCCTGTACGTATGTATTAATCAATTAGGGTGTATCACCGTAATGATTTGATATACTTCCAGTGCATGAACTGGAATATATCGTTTTTCTGACGTGTTTTGTCTAGCTTGAATTCGTAATTCAATTCTGGTTGTAATGATTGCTATTTTCAAAGACCCCTTACCGCTGGTGGGGGGAAGTCAATGAAAGGAAACAGTTGCCTTGATGGTTTACTGATAAGTGAATTTATTCAATATTTATTCTCCTTACTAACAATATTCTTAATAAAATTACAAACTATTACAAATAATTCTCAACACCAAATTGTCAAGTAAGCGGAAGCATAAAAAAGGTGTGACGAAAGAACAAAATGAAGAAGTGCAAATAAATATTATTTTGAGTGCTGATTAATAAAAAGTGCATTTAAGCAATTACGTTATTTTGAATGTTGATATACTTAATGTAGGTTAATAAACTTAAATGACTTAAATGTAGTGTATGTGGAAAGAAGTAATAAAGAGTGTAAACATACTCCCCGCCTTGAACTATTGTTCAAACATGAAGGGTGAAGGCATCTTGATGCCGAAGTGTTGATGTTGGACGGTTCTTCGGATCACTGCTGCGTCTATTTTGATGTCGTGGAGCTGGTATCGGGAAGTGTTTTAGATTAAAGTTTCGGCCACGTATTGTTCTCCAAATGATGTGTATCATGACGGCTATAATACAGAAAATGGCGAGGTAGCTGACAATAAATTGATGGGTGTCGGTGTTCTTTATTTGTATCAGTGTTTCGTCCAGTTGTTGTTGCGTGATCCCCGTTTGTAGGGTCTCTAATTCATGGGACAGTTTCCGAAATGAATGGCATTATGTATCATTGTTGTGGGGTTTTTGTAGGTATTGATGAAATCTGATAGGTTGCTTGCTGGAATGAAAGACGCTCGCATTGTGCTTGTGAGAGCGCTGTGTCCCTGTATGGTGAACTGGTCCTGTTTAAGAATGCAACCTGCTGGAATTGCAAGTACTCCTGAGTTGCTTAGCCGGATTTGATTCAGGTTTCCTTTACAAACGCTATTAATAGAGGTTTGATGTCAAAGCGAATATACCTAGTGATTTGACTGATGCAATTGTATCCAGAATTGCTCATCTGGAAAGTCTTCCAGTTGACAAGACGAGTGCTCTAAAGCCTCGTTCAAGAGACTGAATTCACAGAGACTGATATTAGAGCCCTTCTGGTAAAGAGGGTGCATTTGGTGGCAGACGATATCTTTTTCTAAAATCCTTGTGCAGGAGTTGAATTCTGCCTTGTTTAATGGATAATACTGCGTTCTATGCAAGTTTATTATTATATAATCGGAAGATGGTCTTATTGCAATAAATGATGCGTTAACCAAGACTGGCACTGGGATTATGCTGTATATTTCATACTGCTCGGTTGTGACAAGCGGTATTGCAAGTTTGAATATTACGTGCGAATCAACGATGCGTCCTTCCGCAGTTATCAATTTATAAAGTAATGATATGTCGCTGGTTGTCTCTAAGAGACGCAAAGTTGATGGTAGATTGGCTTTAATATTTGTTATTTCTTGCCTTAATTGATTTGTGTGTATTAGGTTGGCACTTATTTTTCCATGATGAACGTCTGTTATTAGGTCCAGAAGAAGAGCTTGAGTCTTTTGAAGGTTAGTGGCGCCTATGAACATTTGGAAACACTGTGAAAGCATCAGTTGGGATAGTGTTAACTGATATTCCTGATCATTCGTCTTGTTAAGCTGATTTGTTATTGCGTTGAGCTCTGTCTCCAGCGATTGAAATTGCTTCTCTAGTCTTCCTTCATTATTGCGCATTATATTTGCAGTTGAATTGATTAATGATGTCTGATTTCTCATCAGATGCATCAAATGATCCTCGTTTACATGAATGGTTGATATGACATTGGACATGTGTTGGGCATAACTGGAATCGAGTACTCCGAATAGTGAATTAGCCAGATTTCCAACTATGTTGACAGCACCACGTTTTGGACGAGACACCTTTTTTTGTAACAGCTCATCTTTGTCATTTATGTCTTGAAGAAGGAATTGAAAAACTTGTACGAACGCTAAACAAGCGTCAGCCCTTGTCATCTTTTTGCAAGACTCCCTTAATTTGTCGTTGCCTCTGTTCAGCCACTTTAATTCCTTCCAATAGGATTTTAATTCGTAGTACACCACTATGTCCCATTGGTCAGATATGATGCTAGCTTTTCCTAGGTTTTCAAAATGTATTCCTGGAGTTGTTGTAAAAGGTGATATTGTGACCTGGTCGCACATGGCTATAGGTAACATTCTCAATATGGCTACTAATGATGACCAGAGCCCTAGATTACACACCTTAAACGGATTGTTCTTTGCCCTTTTTCTTGGTGGGCTGGCAGGTTCATCTTGTTCAATTTCACCGTCTTCGAGTTCCTGGGAAGGTTCTGAGTGTTGATATTTGATTTGTAGTTCCCTCTGGTTCCTCTAGTTGAATCGGCAAAGGAGCTAATCTGTGAATTGGTCTCCGTAATATAGAGTTGGCTGTTTGAATTTCGGCAACTCTGACGATTCCATCTGCTCCAGAATATGTCTGGAGTACTCTTCCTAATGGCCACTTCATGACAGGACATTTATCTTCCTTGATGATGACCATTGTTCCGGGTTGCAGAATTTTTGGATTTTTGCTGCCATTTGTGTTTGTGTTGCAGTTCGTTTAGGTACTCATTTTGCCATAGTTTCCAGAATTCTTCTTTTATCCTTGCAATTGTTGTCAGATTTTGCGAAAGATTTCCCCTGCGTGGCTCAATAGGATTAGTAAGTGGTTCTCCTATGATGAAGTGTCCTGATGTGAGTGCCATTAAGTCGTTGGGGTCAGCTGACATTGGGGTGACGGGTCTGGAATTCATAATCGCCTCAACTTCGATTACCGCTGTTTCGAGTTCCTCATATATTAATGAGCTCGCCCCTAAAGATTGTAACAATAAGTATTTTGCCGATTTTACTGCGGCTTCCCAAAGGCCTCCGAAATGAGGAGCTTTTGGTGGTATAAAAAGAAATTCTATACCTCTTGAACTGAAGACATTATGAATTTGCTCTTTTGACTTCTCGGTATGGATTATTTCGGTTAGTTTTTGAAGTTGATTGTTGGCATTAACGAAATTGGTGGCATCGCAGTATAAATGTTGACAGCTGCCTCGTCTTCCTATAAAGCGTTTGATTGCGGCGATGAAGCCGTTAGTGGACAGGTCTGTCACTAGCTCGAGGTGTACTGCCTTCGTGGAAAAGCAGCAGAATACCGCGATATAGGTTTTCTGAGGACGCTTTCCTCTAATCTTGTAGTGAGTTTTGATCGGCCCACAAAAGTCAACTCCTGTTGACTGCTGCTGCTATTGTTTCTGCGGCTGTTGTCTCTGCGACTGTTGTCTCTGCTGCTGTTGTTGTTGTTGTTGTTGTTGTTGTTGTTGTTGTTGTGGTGGTTGTTGTATTTGTTCTTGTTCTCGTTGCTGCTGTGGCTGATTAGTTGGTAGCTGTGGTTGTTGTTGCTGCAGCTGTTGCTGCTGTGGTTGTTGTTGCTGCAGTGGCTGTGGTGGTTGCTGCTGTAGTGCTTTTGTTGCAGCTTTTTGTGCCCGCTGCTTCTTTGGCTTTGCAGCTGTAGACGCTGCTTCATTTTGCGCTACAGTGTGCTGTTCTTGTAGCGTCTTCTGCAACTCTAGAGCTTTTTGTCGCTCTTGCTCTCTACGTGCTTCTTGCTTGGCTTTGAGCTCAAGCACCATATTCGTGAGGAGGTCGATTTTCGCAGTTAGAGCTGCAATTGCCGCGTCCTCATTATCGGGCACTTGCTCCATCTCTGCTGGAGGAGTTAGGTCTAGCAAATCACTGTTACCGCTGTTGCTGACGTAATGCCCCTGTCCTGCGTCTGATACGTAGACAATATCTTCAGGGGCATTTTCAAGATCGGGATCTTCGTCATCGCTTTCTTCTTCGCCGTCGTCGTAATCGTCGTCGTGGTCGTCATCTTCATCTTCTTGCGAGCTACAGATTTGCTGCTGTATTTTTGCAGCTGCCGATTTTTTGGCTGGCCGTTCCATTTCCTCCTCCTCTCCAGCTAACAGCTTCGCTGGATTGGAGGCACGGTTTCGTTCAACCAAAGGAGATGGCCCATTTTCCTAGGGAACCTGGGCCCAGTGCGTCCACTAATGAATCTAGTATCAAATGAAAGGTGATATTAAGGACATTATGTGGGTGAAATATTTTTAAAATCGTTCGTGGGGTTTTTGAGATATTTGAGCTTGAAGTTGACTAATTCAGAAGCAGAATTTCACTTATTTTTCCGACAAAACTGCTTATATTTTCCGATGTAAGATACATAGAGAAATAAATCTGGTATCAAATGAAAGGTATTTTGTTAACCTTTTCATCGTATTAAAAATTATTTTTGTACATATCCTATATTCTCCAATATTTTGTTTTAAGTTCTTAGAAATCAAGTTTTTTGTTCTTACTTTTTAAACGTCAATATCTTAAAAAGATCGGCAGTGATTCCTAATTTTTTAACATCATTATAAAGATTATTTATTTACCTTTAATTTGATATATAATTTAGTGCCCTTTATTAAATACAAACTTAGTTTTGAACTAACTTACACTAAAAAGCATATTTACATGCACTATAAGCTATGCACTTTTTTGTTTATCGTTATTTTTTATAATTTCTTAACCAAAAATAGCAAAACATGTATTATTTATTACTTACTTTAAGCCCGATAAACAACATTTATATTGATGACAATCTAGGTGATGTTATTTAAGAAAACATGCATCATGCTACTTCGAAAATATAGTCCATGTAAAAAACTTACCGTTTTCTTTTTATTTTTGTAAATGTAAATATGATTCGATTAAGCCTCTCTTCTTTTGTTTAAGATAATAAACATGATCTGATTATGCCTCTCGTACAATATAACGTGACACTTTGGTATTGAGAGTTCCCACGCGCCTTTTAATTGCAGGTGTAAGCTCCGCTAAATTAAATAGTTTATTGTGTTCCCATATTGAAGAAAAAATTAAACAGCTTAAACTAAAAAGCATTATTTATTACGTATTAAGTTACGATGCATTGTATGTAAATATATAAAGTGCGTAAAAAAAAGTGAAAATGAATAGTGGTCAATGTGTTAATTGTAGAATACATTTACAACAAAATATTTTGCAAGTTCGTAGGATTGAAATGCTTTCAAATCCGCGTCGATCAATTTTAGTTAATTGGATATCTCCAGAACAAGTAAGTCGTTGTTTTTTTTTTTATAAAAAGTGAAAAGATCAGTTTTTTAGCATACTAAGAATAAATTATAGATAGTATATCAATGTTTTTAATTTACAAAAACCGTATTTTTTCTATACTTATAGTAGCTGCTAATTTTTTTTTTTTTAAGCAAAATAAAAACAAATCCAAACACATACTCAGTATTTCTTTTTTTTATGTTTTGCTAATAAAATGAGAAAATTAATAAATAATAAAATTAATAAAAAAATTAATAAAATTAATAAAAATAAAAATTGAGTACGAAAAAAATAGGATAACGTGTAGTAGATCTGCAAATTCCTTATATCCTTTCCTGTTTTTGTATTAATTATTATTTAAGATATCTGATTCCGACTTCATATGTTTTAATTGCTTTCGGATTTTGGAAAGAATCACTTTAACAAGTAATCCAATACGAGAATATGGTCACATTAGAATTTGCTTGTGCTGTGGACTTTCGTTAAGATCTCGTAGATCACGAAACGTACCACAAGAATGCATGGAAATAACTTTTTTATTGCAATGGATTCCAAACAATCAGGTAAATGTATAACATTTGTTAAAACTAAAATCCTTATGCTTATTATAAATTATATATTAGCACCTTAATTTAACAAAAGTCTGTTCTCCCTGTTGGCTGCGTGCTAATAGGGCTGCAAACAGAAGTCGGGTGCATGATGCTAATCGACAAGATGATTTGCTTCCTGTTGCAAGGGAAAATATCGTTCAAGAACCTGAACAGAATGCATTGCCAGCACAGCCAAAAGTAAATTCAGCTGTTTACAAAAGAGTTGCATCAACAGAAAGACGATGCGTGTTTGCCGATTGCCAAAGGAGTGAACGGTTTCGATTTCCACAGGAAATAAGAGAAAGGTTATTAATTGACCACAAATTATATCTGCCGGAAAGTACCAGAATATGTAACTTCCATCTTACATCGGGTGATTGGATAAATCTCGTAGAAGGTAATGCTTTAAGTGACTTTACTGGAGAGCAAATGGATGAAATGATGTCAACACTTACTGACATTGCCTTAAAGCCAGTTGATTTTAATAACATAGGTAGTATGAATCCTTTTTTATGCCATTATTGGATAGGTAGGAGCTCAGAGCAGTTTACAGAACTGCACAGCTTTGTTCCCGCATTGAAAAGTATTGAACTATTTACTTTTTTATCAAAATTAAGATCCGGTGATAGCGATCGTAGGCTTTCATCCCTTTTAAACGTCCCTCGCGCAACACTAGAACGATACTTGTCTACAGCTAGGAGCAGTTTGTTAAATTATTTTGTGCCCTTTAACTTAGGTCTGGAACATATGTCTATTCAGAACGTAGCTAGTCGAAACAATATGATTCCAAATGGACTTTTTGGCAACACACAGTTAAATGAAAATGACCAACCAGCCATTATCATATGTGACGGAACTTATGTTTACCTCCAAAAAAGTTCAAATTATAGTTTCCAAAAAGCAACATATAGTCTGCATAAGTTTCAGAATTTAGTCAAACCCTTTATGATGACATGCTGTGACGGCTATATAATAGACGTATACGGACCTTATGCAGCAATTGATTCTGATGCAACAATTATTAAAAATCTTTTTAGAGATGAATATGGGAACATGAGGCGTTTTGTTAGAGAAAATGATGTTTTTATCCTAGACAGAGGTTGTAGGGATGCTATTTCAAGCCTAGAATCTTATGGGTACAAAGCTCACATGCCTGAAACTGTTCCGGAAGGGAATAATCAGCTGACAACAGCTCAAGCTAACAAGACAAGATGTGTTACAATGGTAAGATGGGTTGTGGAAGTTGTCAATGGACGCTTTAAAAGAGATTTTAAAGTATTCCGCCAAAACTTTTTTAATTTAGCTACTCCTCACTTAATGGATGATTTTAAAATTGCAGCTGCAATCCTTAATAAGTTCCATCCTCTGTTAGAAGACAATACAGATGCCAGCGTTTTACTGGAGTTGGCTTTGAGTAGATTAAATACTCCCAACCATTTAGGCGATTTTGCTAAGGAAAATAACTTAAATAGAACTAGGGCAGTGTTTCGTAGAATTAACGGACACATTCCAAGCTTAAATAACTTTCCTTTGCTTGATTTGACAGAGCTTCGTAAAATATCATTGGGAAATTATCAAATCAAACAAGCTCGCTCTTATTGTGGGGAACATCTTAAAAGCAATGGAAGTTATATAATAGAAGTTTGTGAAAATGTATTAAGAATTAATTCTACACATCAAAGCCTGGTTGGAAACAATTATTTACTTAGAGGTCGCATTAAATCTCGACACATCAGTGGGAAAATATATTTTACATACATCCTTGTCAGTAATGAATCTGATGTAGCCAATAGTTGCAACGCAATAGAAGCGTACTATTCCAATTGTCTTGTAGGAATGAGAACTGTTGGTTGCTGCGCTCATGTTATGAGTATTTTGTGGTACTTAGGATTTGCTCGTCACCAACAAAATATGAACATAGCTCCAGCTTTATTTTTAAATTCTATTTTAATAGACAATGAAGTTGAAGGAGAATAAATCTGAAATAATACTTAATATTATAATTAATGTAGGACGTAGGTTATTATGTATGTAATCAAACCAAAATGAATTATAAAAATCTATTATTTCAATGCAATAACTCCATTTCGCATTTAATATAAGTTAAAAGTTATGTCTCATTTTAATAAAAATCATTTAGTTTTAAACCTTTTTGTACAGATAAATATTGAAAAAATAAAGACTATAAGTTATTACATCTACATAATTATGTGTCTTTTATAAACTTCTTCTGAAAATAAAAAGAAAACGGTAAGTTATTTACATGGACTATATTTTCGAAGTAGCATGATGCATGTTTTCTTAAAAAACATCACCTAGATTGTCATCAATATAAATGTTGTTTATCGGGCTTAAAGTAAGTAATAAATAATACATGTTTTGCTATTTTTGGTTAAGAAATTATAAAAAATAACGATAAACAAAAAAGTGCATAGCTTATAGTGCATGTAAATATGCTTTTTAGTGTAAGTTAGTTCAAAACTAAGTTTGTATTTAATAAAGGGCACTAAATTATATATCAAATTAAAGGTAAATAAATAATCTTTATAATGATGTTAAAAAATTAGGAATCACTGCCGATCTTTTTAAGATATTGACGTTTAAAAAGTAAGAACAAAAAACTTGATTTCTAAGAACTTAAAACAAAATATTGGAGAATATAGGATATGTACAAAAATAATTTTTAATACGATGAAAAGGTTAACAAAATACATTTCATTTGATACCAGATTTATTTCTCTATGTATCTTACATCGGAAAATATAAGCAGTTTTGTCGGAAAAATAAGTGAAATTCTGCTTCTGAATTAGTCAACTTCAAGCTCAAATATCTCAAAAACCCCACGAACGATTTTAAAAATATTTCACCCACATAATGTCCTTAATATCACCTTTCATTTGATACTAGATTCATTAGTGGACGCACTGGGCCCAAAAATGGGCCATCTCCTTTGGTGTCGGCTTTATTTTCTGCCGTCTAACTCCCTTTCTTCTAGTCACCAGTTGAAAGGGGACATCTTTATCGAATGTTGAATTCTCTGGTGTCGGTCCAACATTTTTAATTTTTGCTGCTGCTAAGGCACTTCTTGTTTTTTTCAATTACTGGTGCTAGGCCAGGTGACCCAGGCAGATTGGGGTTATTTGTTATTGGGACCGTTGTCCCCGCTACTTTTGCTGGTGCATTTACGTCAGCACCAACATCCGATGCCTCAGTCAATTGCTCCATAATCCAGCTATGCTGGTATTGTTGTTGTCGTTTTTGGTGCTTATCCCAGTATTCAAAGAGAAAAACACCTTGTTGTTGTTGGTCCTGCCCGGGATCGAACCCGGTACCCTCTTTCTCGGAGTCGGCCACTCTACCACTTAGGCTAACTCGCTACTTAAAAATTCCTGTATTAAAATCAAACTTAATCACTCCTGATACTACTTTAAATCTGCCAAGGAAAAGTCGCCAACGATTTGCACTCTTCCGCAGTTGAAGCACGACTGGTTTTCTTTTTCAAAGTTTACTATCACTCGATATCAATAACATTGCTCCTTTCCTTATATCTAACTCACGCACAAACACGCGTACACTCTAGCGTATACGTAATTATTATAATTTTATTTGCTCTCTTAAATGATTTAACCCTTTTTTTTCTTTTACGTCCTTTGTTCTCTTTTTAATTATTTAGCTCACTCTTCTAAACTATTATCTGTCACTCTCCAAATGATATAGTAACAGTAGTTAGATGCTTCAAAATATCATCTCTCAAAATATCTTCGGATAATTCAGTCTCAAAAAAAATTACAAAAATATTATGTGGCATGTACACTTCAAAATACTAACGATCGTTCAAATTCAAAAGACTATATATGACTCACCACGTTTGTTTTTTTTTCTTTTTGTTTGTTTTACTACCGTAGGTAGTTACATTTATGTCATTGAACACCACCGTGTGAAGACTTTGGCGGATCATGAGCCAAAACAACCAAGCGAGACGTCATGGTGGATGGTATCCACAGTTTCCACGTTTGGTCATCCTCAAGAGGATTCCTTGTACTATATTTGACCTTCTTGTAGAAAAGCCTTCTGTTACTTGAAGATCAGGTAGTTGTCTTTTATTTTTCTCCACAGTTTCAATTAATCCCACATATTCATCCGATTTAAAACAAGGATCTGTAAGGTCAACTTGTAAAACCACGAAAGAACCCACAATGCTCGCAGGATCAGCTACGATTTCAACATAATGGACTAGTGAGAGTGCATCTGGTACCACATTCTGTGAACCCTTTCGGTGTTCTATTTCAAGTGTGAAACGTTGGAGCTTAAGACTCCATCTAGCAAGACGACCACTTCAGACCCATGAGCCACTTTCTAGTCTAAAGTGGTCAGTTACTATTTTAAATTCATGCATTTCCACATATGATCTAAACTTTTCTACTCCTAACACTGCCGCAAAGCATTCTAACTCTGACGCTGTAATTGCGTTGAGCAGCATTCAGTTTATGGGAGTAGTAGTAGATCGGCCTCTCAACACCGTCTTCATCTAACTGACATAACACACTCCCAACTCCAGAGGTTGATGCGTCACACAAAATGATAAAAGGCTTATTAAAGTTAGGGTTCATCAAAACCGGGGCTTCAGTTAAAGCTTTCTTCAGATCCTCAAAAGCTTTAATTATTTCAGGACCAAAAACAAATGATTTTCCCTTTTTAAGTGTTTCAGTTATAGGTGTAGCGCGAGCAGAAAAGTCTTTTATAAGCCCGGACATTCCTAAAAATCGACGAACTTGTCGCGCTGTCTTTTGCACAGGAAAATCCTGGATAGCCACAACTTTGTCAGGGTCAGTTTGAAGTTTTCCCCCTCCAACAATAAATCCTAGATATTTAAGAAATTTGAAGCAGAATTTTGATTTATATAAGTTAATGGTGAGTCCTGCGGTGTGCAAACACTCCGCCAGTTCTTTTAAAATGCCGATATGCTCTCCGAAGGATCCGAAGGAGCTCGAAATTACCAAATTAGGCCATCCAAATATACATAAACGTTTTGTCAAAATCTGTGGGGTACCACTTTGTCCATAAGTCGGCACAACCTTTGAGCAGCATCGTGTAAACCAAAGGGCATGACCACAAACTGGTACAAGGGTCTGCCGGGTACTGAAAACGCAGTCTTTTCCCGAGAGGATTTCTCCAAGGGTATCTGCCAGAAGGCGTGCTTAAGATCCACACTAGAGATATAATGTGTTTCTGAAGCTCGACTCAGCAGTCCTTCCATATTATGAAGTGGATAAGCGTCTGTTTTTGAACATTTATTGACCTTCCGCGAGTCTAGGCACAAACGATTTTTGACTGGTTTGTGTACCAAGACAATCGGCGAGCTCCAAGAGCTATTACTCTCCTCAATAATGCCCATTTTCAGCATGTTCAAATATACATAAACGTTTTGTCTCAATCTGTGGGGTACCACTTTGTGCATAAGTCGGCACAACCTTTGAGCAGCACCGTGTAAACCAAAGAGCATCACCACAAACTGGTACAAGGGTCTGCCGGGTACTGAAAACGCAGTCTTTTCCCGCGAGGATTTCTCCAAGGGTATCTGCCAGAAGGCGTGCTTAAGATCCACACTAGAGATATAATCTTTTTCTGAAGCTCGACTCAGCAGTCCTTCCATATTATGAAGTGGATAAGCGTCTGTTTTTGAACATTTATTGACCTTCCGCGAGTCTAGGCACAAACGATTTTTGACTGGTTTTTGTACCAAGACAATCGGCGAGCTCCAAGAGCTATTAATCTCCTCAATAATGCCCATTTTCAGCATGTTATCAAGCTCATCGTACATTAGTTTCTGTACCGCTGGAGACACGGGATAGTGTCTTTGTTTTATTGGCTCAGCGTTGCCTGTATCGATGTTGTGTTCTTCGAGGTGTGTTCGCCCTAGACCACTTTTGGCAAAGGACGAAAACATACTGATCACATTCTCTAGTATTTTGGAATCTTCCATTGCTAACTCGTGCGCATTTGGGTCCCAAGGGGCTGGCAATGATTGGACAAGATTTCCGAAAGCAGATGCGGTGCTAACTCGAAAAGTTTCCAGAAGTTAACCCCCAAGTAAAGCTTTTGTTCCAAGGAAGGAACAATATAAAACGTTACTACTTTGGTTTTACCTTTATAGATTACTGCTGTAGATATTTCACCAATTATTGCTTGTGGACGACCACTAGCGGTTTTGACGTTCGAATGGAATTTTTTGTATGAAAGACCAATACTTTTAAGTATGTAGTTCTACACAGTCTGCGCCAAGGCAACTAATGCTGGCTCCACTGTCCAGTAATCCCAGCATCTTTCTACCGAAAATATTGATAACCGCGTACGGCCGAGGATCATCACCATTACTTAGGCATGTTGCCGAAATTGCCTGTCTTTTTCCTAAACCGTTCTCTGAGTTTTAAAATGCGCTTAGAGGGATTGTTGAAAATTCGAGATCGGACTTCATAATAATTGGTTAACCTCTGATGTAATGGTATAGGTGTTGACTTTGTCTGTAGGGCATTCGATTTATCATCGGGTCTTTTCAAAATAATTTTGTCTCCCTTTTCACACGTTTTCATGTTCCCCACTAAATCAAGTGAATTTTGGCTAACAGCTAATCTAGGTAATTTAGGTAATTTAGGTAACTCAGGTAATTTGGGTTAGTTGGATAATTAAGGTAAGTCAGGTAAACTATTATCTATTTGATAATTTTTCTTTACTTGGTTTCCGGGTTCTTTGTCTGAGAGCAACTCTCCCCGGTGTTCGGTTTGCCCCGCCCTCGGTTTTCCGAGCACCTAGGACAGTTTGGAGATGTTGTATTTTCAAACCCACATTTATAGCAAAATAACTTGGGTTGTGGGTTTGCACATTCCCTATACGAGTGCCCTTTTTGTCTACACTTCCAACATACATAGGATGTTGTGTCTGGTTTTGTATGAGATAATGATATTCCGTCTATCTCTGGAATTTCCGAATACGAATCCAGTTCAAGTTCATTAACTTGTTTCCGCAAATTTGAAAAAGGCACTTGTTTGTTTCTTAGAGCTTCATGTTGATTGGCATATTTTTCGATCGTCCTACAGACATGAATCATCTCAGGCAAACTTTTCGTGGTAAAAGTGATTAAAAGTTCACCAGTGCGTCGCTTTACATTCTGTTTTAATAATTCTATAAGTTCTCTCGAGGATTTAGGTTGGGAAAGTTGTGTATTTAGTTTCTGAATGTCATTATAGAAATCACCAAAAGACACGTTAGCTCCTTGACGTCTATCGAACATTCTCCGTGATATTTCAGAGTCAGTTTCTAAGCTTCGGAGTTGCTCAATCAAAGCTGATTTGAAAATTTGCCAATCGGCCGGCGTTAGGATGAGTTTTAACGTACCTCCAGTACCAACTATCTACTTCCCCCGTTACAAAGAAATGAAAATTAAGACAAATATTTTCCCAAGTAGCTTTATAACAGTCTCTAAGTCTGTCCAGCCTAAAAACAAAATCATCGACTGTCATTTTTTGATTGTCGAATTTTAACCCCCACTTATGGTATTGCAATGTCTTATGCTGAGATGAAGATAGAGAATTACCAGAAAATGTGGCTTAATTAGGAGATTCCGAGTCTAAATGCAGACTATCTAATCGGTTGATAAAATTTCGCACGTTCTCGCTGAGCGATTCAGGTGGAACAATTGTTTCATTTCCAGTCGCCAGTGGCACTGAGTTTAAAGCTGACCTCTCGTTGTTGTGCTCTGTTGTTTTTGTCATCGCGTATTGTGACGGAAACAAGTTGACGGATTTCCCCTCGTTCTCTCACAAACTCTTCTTGACGTCTACGTAAATCTTTGGTTCTATTAAGACCGATTGCCGCATTAACGATCGATTTTATCCTTTCAGTGAGACTTTCGTTATGATCGTTAATCACGCTATTCACAATTGGAGCTACACCCCCATTATTTTCTAATTGTTGGGTATCTGTGCTAGAACCGTGTGGTTTATCGGTACCTGAATCGTTATCCCGATTACCATTATGTCTGTTCTTTTTTACTTTAGGAGGCATGACCATACGTATATATAAGTGAGAACAAGGAGTCAAAAACAAATGGAAGGCTAACTATATTTTTTTTTTTTTTCAACTTTGGAAAAAAACTTTCAGGAAGATAATAATCGTTAGTAATATAAGTTAACTGATTTCGGTGTGTATTAAATTCATAAAAAAAACGTGCTAGGGCTTGTACAATAGATAAGTAATCGAGGATTAACTAAGGATTCGGATCTGAGGAAATAATATTTTAAACTATAATTATGTTTACTGAACAATGTAGGTTTATTACAATAATTGATAACTCTCAGCGGCAATAAAAAAATGCAACGCTATCTTAAACTGGTTTAAAACTTAACCCGTATCTAAGGTCGTCTTTTCTTTTTCGACTGCGGGTTATTCTCTTATGAATTCGTTTCAGTCTTTTATACATAAGTAGTAAATAAAAATATCTGAATGTGCTCTTAATAACTTGTGGGAAAGCGTGGTAGTAATTAATTTTTTTGTTTTTGTCTTTACTAGATAGCGTCACTGGAACAGAAAAGAGGCGCTACGCAGGGTGGTGGTAACCTGTACCTATTATACCGGGTCGCCTCACTAACTTCTAAAGTAAAAATTTGTATCGTATCCGTGAACAAAACGATGTCGAATGTAACGCAGCTGACGGAAAGTGGTTTCTAGAACCGATATTCCCGGTCGCTACTATTCTACTTAGGATTGTGTATATCCCAAAGTACAAGAAAAATAGTAGCTACAGATACAGAGAGAACTCTTTAATCTGGTCTACTCTCGTTTGTACTAAAAAAGAAGGTCCTGTACGTACATATGTATCAATCAATTGTATCACCGTAATGATTTGATATACTTCCAGTGCATGAACTGGAATATATCGTTTTTCTGAAGTGTTTTGTCTAGCTTGAATTCGTAATTCAATTCTGGTTGTAATGATTGCTATTTTCAAAAGACCCCTTACCGCTGGTGGGGGGAAGTCAATGAAAGGAAACAGTTGCCTTGATGGTTTACTGAATTTATTCAATATTTATTCTCCTTATATACTAACAATATTCTTAATAAAATTACAAACTATTACAAATAATTCTCAACACCAAATTGTCAAGTAAGCGGAAGCATAAAAAAGGTGTGACGAAAGAACAAAATGAAGAAGTGCAAATAAATATTATTTTGAGTGCTGATTAATAAAAAGTGCATTTAAGCAATTACGTTATTTTGAATGTTGATATACTTAATGTAGGTTAATAAACTTAAATGACTTAAATGTAGTGTATGTGGAAAGAAGTAATAAAGAGTGTAAACATACTCCCCGCCTTGAACTATTGTTCAAACATGAAGGGTGAAGGCATCTTGATGCCGAAGTGTTGATGTTGGACGGTTCTTCGGATCACTGCTGCATCTATTTTGATGTCGTGGAGCTGGTATCGGGAAGTGTTTTAGATTAAAGTTTCCTCCCGTATTGTTCTCCAAATGATGTGTATCATGACAGCTATACTACCGAAAATGGCGAGGTAGCTGACAATAAATTGATGGGTGTCGGTGTTCTTTATTTGCATCAGTGTTTCGTCCAGTTGTTGTTGCGTGATCCCCGTTTGTAGGGTCTCTTATTCATTGGACAGTTTCCGAAAATGAATGGCATTATGTATCATTGTTGTGGGGTTTTTGTGGGTATTGATGAAATTTGATAGGTTGCTTGCTGGAATGAAAGACGCTCGCATTGTGCTTGTGAGAGCGCTGTGTCCCTGTATGGTGAACTGGTCCTGTTTAAGAATGCAACCTGCTGGAATTGCAAGTACTCCTGAGTTGCTTAGCCGGATTTGATTCAGGTTTCCTTTACAAACGCTATTAATAGAGGTTTGATGTCGAAGCGAATATACCTAGTGATTTGACTGATGCAATTGTATCCAGAATCGCTCATCTGGAAAGTCTTCCAGTCGACAAGAAGAGTCCTCTTAAGCCTGGTTCAAGAGACTGAATTCACAGAGACTGATATTAGAGCCCTTCTGGTAAAGAGGGTGCATTTGGTGGCAGACGATATCTTTTTCTAAAATCCTTGTGCAGGAGTTGAATTCTGCCTTGTTTAATGCATAGTACTGCGTTCTATGCAAGTTTATTACTATATAATCGGAAGATGGTTTTATTGCAATAAACGATGCGTTAACCAAGACTGGCACTGGGATTATGCTGTATATTTCATACTGCTCGGTTGTGACAAGCGGTATTGCTAGTTTGAATATTACGTGCGAATCAACGATGCGTCCTTCCGCAGTTAACAATTTATAAAGTAATGATATGTCGCTGGTTGTCTCTAAGAGACGCAAAGTTGATGGTAGATTGGCTTTAATATTTGTCATTTCTTGCCTTAATTGATTTGGGTGTATTAGGTTGGCACTTATTTTTCCATGATGAATGTCTGTTATTAGGTCCAGAAGAAGAGCTTGAGTCTTTTGAAGGTTAGTGGCGCCTATGAACATTTGGAAACACTGTGAAAGCATCAAATGGGATAGTGTTTACTGATATTCCTGATCATTCGTCTTGTTAAGCTGATTTGTTATTGCGTTGAGCTCTGTCTCCAGCGATTGAAATTTCTTCTCTAGTCTTCCTTCATTATTGCGCATTATATTTGTAGTTGAATTGATTAATGATGTCTGATTTCTCATCAGATGCATCAAATGATCCTCGTTTACATGAATGGTTGATATGACATTGGACATGTGTTGGGCATAATTGGAATCGAGTACTCCGAATAGTGAATTAGCCAGATTTCCAACTATGTTGACACCACCACGTTTTGGACGAGACACCTTTTCTTGTAACAGCTCACCTTTGTCATTTATGTCTTGAAGAAGGAATTGAAAAACTTGTACGAACGCTAAACAAGAACTCCCTTAATTTGTCGTTGCCTCTGTTAAGCCACTTTAATTCCTTCCAATAGGATTTTAATTCGTAGTACACCACTATGTCCCATTGGTCAGATATGATGCTAGCTTTTCCTAAGTTTTCAAAATGTATTCCTGGAGTTGTTGTAAAAGGTGATATTGTGACCTGGTCGCACATGGCTATAGGTAACATTCTCAATATGGCTACTAATGATGACCAGAGCCCTAGATTACACACCTTAAACGGATTTTTCTTTGCCCTTTTTCTTGGTGGGCTGGCAGGTTCATCTTGTTCAATTTCACCGTCTTCAAGTTCCTGGGAAGGTTCTGAGAGTGTTGATATTTGATTTGTAGTTCCCTCTGGTTCCTCTAGTTGAATCGGCAAAGGAGCTAATCTGTGAATTGTCCTCCGTAATATAGAGTTGGCTGTTTGAATTTCGGCAACTCTGACGATTCCATCTGCTCCAGGATATGTCTGGAGTACTCTTCTTAATGGCCACTTCATGACAGGACATTTATCTTCCTTGATGATGACCATTGTTCCGGGTTGCAGAATTTTTGGATTTTTGCCATTTGTGTTTGTGTTGCAGTTTGTACTCATTTTGCCATAGTTTCCAGAATTCTTCTTTTATCCTTGCAATTGTTGTCAGATTTTGCGAAAGATTTCCCCTGCGTGGCTCAATAGGATTAGTAAGTGGTTCTCCTATGATGAAGTGTCCTGGTGTGAGTGCCATTAAGTCGTTGGGGTCAGCTGACATTGGGGTGACGGGTCTGGAATTCATAATCGCCTCAACTTCGATTACCGCTGTTTCGAGTTCCTCATATGTTAATGTGCTCGCCCCTAAAGATCGTAACAATAAGTATTTTGTCGATTTTACTGCGGCTTCCCAAAGGCCTCCGAAATGAGGAGGTTTTGGTGGTATAAAAAGAAATTCTATACCTCTTGAACTGAAGACATTATGAATTTGCTCTTTTGACTTCTCGGTATGGATTATTTCGGTTAGTTCTCGAAGTCGATTGTTGGCATTAACGAAATTGGTGGCATCGCAGTATAAATGTTGACAGCTGCCTCGTCTTCCTATAAACCGTTTGATTGCGGCGATGAAGCCGTTAGTGGACAGGTCTGTCACTAGCTCGAGGTGTACTGCCTTCGTGGAAAAGCAGCAGAATACTGCGATATAGGTTTTCTGAGGATGCTTTCCTCTAATCTTGTAGTGAGTTTTGATCGGCCCACAAAAGTCAACTCCGGCGTTTATAAAGGGACGAGCTGGCTGTACTCTGTGAGCTGGTAGGTTTCCCATGACTTGTGTGAGAAATTTTGGTTTTGCCTTGGTACATCGGACGCATTGATGAACTACTGACCTTGCTATGGTTTTTCCATTGATGGGCCAAAATTTCTGCCTTGTGTTTGCTAGCAGTGCTTGTGGTCCACAATGTCGATTTTCTTCGTGGATGGAAATCATAAGTAGTTTTGTGTATGGGTGGGAATATGGAAGTAGCAGAGGATGTTTTGTTTCGTATGGTAGTGATGATGCTTCGAGTCGACCTCCGACTCTTAATGTACCTTCCTCATCTATGAATGGAGTTAAGCTTCCAATTGGGCCGCCCTTCGGGGTTTCAGTGAATTGCTGAAGGTGTTTTATATCTCTGCATGTTTTTGACAATGACAATCAATGCCTTGTATAGTTCTGTGGGCCTCAAGGCACCTTTTTTCAATACGAGTTCCTTTTTGATTAGTACTTTCATGTTGTGATAAGCCCGGAGCACATAGGCGGTGATTCGTTGCAGCCTCCTGAAGTCATTGTGGTGGTCAATTATGTTAATGAAGACGGGTATTTGTTCGGCAATGGATAGCACATGTTTTGTAGCCTATCTTTCTACCTCGCATTCAATCTTATTGGTATCCGGTGGAGGCCATGATGATTCTGCTCCATTAAGAAAGAATGGTCCGTAAAACCACAGATTACATGTTGCTAATTTTTCAGCTGGTATTCCACGTGATAGTAAATCGGCTGGATTGTCTCTGGAACCGACGTGCCGCCATTGTTGAATTTCTGTCAGCTTCTGAATTGATGCTACGCGGTTGGCGACGAATGTGTGGAAGGATGATGATGTAGAATTTATCCACCCAAGTACTATCTCTGAATCAGTCCACATGTGTGTCTGATATGATTCTAAATGTAAGTCCTTTCGAATGCGATTGACTAGTTCAGCTGCTAGTGTTGCAGCACATAATTCCAATCGTGGTATCGTAAGTGTTTTAAGTGGTGCCACTCTCGATTTGGCACAGAGGAGTCGAACAGTTATTGTTTTATCCTTATTGGGTGATCGTAAATATATAGCTGCCCCGTATGCCTTTTCAGAGGCATCTGCAAAGGCATGTATTTCTTTGGAATCAAGAGTCCTATGTGCAAATATATGCCGGTCAATCTTGACATCTCGTAAATAGCTTAGATTACCACGGTAGTTTATCCACTCTGTTTGAAGTTCTTTGGGGAGAGGAGTGTCCCAGTCAAAGCCATGTGTCCAAAGTCTTTGAAGAAAGATCTTTGCTGTTATTATGACTGGTCCCAAAAATCCGAGGGGATCAAGCAATTGAGCGATGTGAGATAAGGCTGTCATTTTGTTTATCTTTTGATTTTTGTTGAGTTTGATGTTTACCACAAATGTGTCTGAGTTTGGCAGCCATCCTTGTCCAAGTGTTTTAACGTGAGTTTCGTTGTCTATGTCGAGATCCAATTGAAGTGCAATATCTGCCGCAGGAATGTCCTGTAACAAACTTTTATGATTGGCACACCATTTTCGTAGCGTAAATCCAGCGTTGTGTAGCAATCTGTTCAGTTGATTCCCTATTTCAATGGTCGTAGCTAAACTATCAGATCCAGTCATCAAATCATCTACGTAGAAGTTTGTTTTTAGAGCCTCTGCACCAAGGGGATATTGGGTTGAACCTTCTAATGCTAATTTTTGGAGGCATTTAACTGCTAAATGTTGAAAATAATGAGCTGCAATTTATTGAATATTTGAATTTGGCAATGCTCTCACTGGAAATATTGTTCCTTTAGTTTTAAGCTTTTGCTTAATATTCCATTCTTTATAATAAAGTCAGTTGCATTGTGTTCTTCTTCCAAGTCGGTCGTTTTTATTTCAAAGCTGGTTTTCGTAATTCAACAGGTTATGGGCCCAGAGTACGCGGTGTAATATATAAAGAAAAAAGAATTTATTAAAGGTTAAATCAAGGTCATAAAGTAAAATTTTTTTTGTACGCAATTTAAGATCTGGGAACCTTTGTGAAATATAGTAGAGTAAATAGAAACGACAGTCAGGAATTATTATGGAAATCAACACATTGAAAATTGAGCAATTGCAAACTGCGGATAAATATGCCATATGGAAATTTCAAGCCTCCATTTTGCTCAATGCATCTGGGCTGTTTGAATTTGTAGATGGTGAATCAGATTTTCCGATCAAAGGTCAGGATGAGCAGCAAGTGGTTTTTGATAAGCGACTCTTGACTTGGAAGAAATCTGACAGCAAAGCTCAGCAGATAATTGCAACCAGCGTCGGTTCTATTCCTCTTCGTCACATCATTAATTGCGAAACTGCAAGGCAAATGTGGAATAAACTAAAGTCGGTTTACGAACAGACTTGAAATACTAATGTCCACATGTTGCTGCAGAAATTTTACGGTTTTGAGAAAGATCCAGATGATGATGTTTCTTCGCATATATCCAGGTTAGAAAACATTGTTAGACAATTAAGAGATATTGGGGAGACAATTTCTGAAAGCATGATTATTACAAAGGTTTTAATGACACTTCCAAGTAACTTTAAACATTTCTTTTGTGCATGGGAGTCAACAGCAAAAGAACAGCAAACCTTAGAAAATCTTGCGTCACGACTAGTTATGGAGGAGACACGCATGTCATCGCAGGCAACGAGTTCATCCGTTGCCTTAGTCGCAAAGTATAAGGCAAAGAAAGGGAAGACAAAAACTTCCAAACCTGGAAAGTGTTTCCATTGTAATGAACATGGCCACTGGAAAAGAGATTGTCCAAAGAAGAATGCTGGAGTTGATGGTAAATGGTGGACTGGAACTAAGGGTGAGGTTCGAAGGGGTGATGCACTCATATGCAAAGTTGAGAACGAAGTGAAGACTGGAAAATCAGGTGAGGAGCAAAGAAGGAACAGTTTGCTGGCTGCAGGATTGGAAAACTCTAATCAAGGATGGACTGGAAGTGCAGGTGAAGTGCAGAGACGAAGCAACTCGTTGGGTGAGCCAGACATTAGTCAATGGACTGGAACTAAAAGTGAGGTTCAAGGGGAACAACCATTTGGTTGTAATGCGCTAATGGCAAGAGATGGCACATCAGTAAGTCAGGACTGGTACTTGGATTCTGGAGCGAGTGATCATATGACTTGCAGGAAAGAGTGGTTCGCATCGTATAGGCAATTTATAAATCCTGTTGGCATCCAAATAGGAAGTGGAGAAAAGATCATTGCAGAGGGAATTGGTGACATTAATATTGTAGCTTCAACTGGGAAAAATTGGTTCGAAAGGCATTTCTCTATGTGCCAAACATTTCTATGAATTTATTTTCGCAGACTCGTGCTTTGGATAAACAATTGAGCATTATTTCTGATAGTCTTCATTGTAAGTTTTTGAAGAAGGACGGTTCAGTGGTGGCGGTAGGAAACAGACAAGGGCAACTCTTTAAAATGTGTTTTAAAGTACTTCCACCTTCTGTGGGAGCAGCGAATGTTGCAAGTATAGTATTACCAATAAAAGTGTGGCACGAGCGAATGGCACACCAGAGCATTATACAAGTTCGCAATCAGTTACGAAAAGAAGGCATTCAATTTAAGGACACTGATAATTTTTTTTGTGATAGCTGCGTCTATGGGAAGCAACATAGATTGCCTTTTCCGCTGAGTAATTTTCAGGCTTCCCAACCAGGTGAGCTTATTCATGCGGACGTGTGTGGACCCATGGAAGAGAGTTCAATTGGCGGTTGCAGATACTTTCTTTTATTTAAAGACCATTTTTCAAGGTACAAAGTGGTGTACTTTTTAAAAAGTAAGTCCGAAGTTTGTACATATATAGAAGAGTACCTAAGCAAAGCCAAGAACGAATGTAATAATGTAGTAAGAACGCTTCGAACAGATAATGGAACCGAGTTCGTTAATGAAAGTGTTAAATCACTCTTGATGAAGCACTCTGTTCGGCACCAAACTACAGTGCCTTATACTCCAGAGCAGAATGGTAGTGTCGAACGCGAGAATCGCACCATTGTAGAAGCTGCCAGAACTATGCTATGTGGAAGCGGCCTATCAAAGAAGTTCTGGGCAGAAGCAGTTAACACTGCAGTCTTGGTACTAAATCGAACTGGTGTAAGTCCGATGAAAGGCAAAAACCCGTATGAACTTTGGTGGGGCAGTCAATGTAAGGCAGTTGATTTGAAAACATTTGGAACTGAGGTTTTCATCCATGTAAAAAAGCAGAAACGAAAAAAAATTGTTAGAAAGGCAGTTAAGGGTTTATTCATGGGATATGCGGAAAATTCGAAGGGATATAGCATATGGAATCTGTCAGCAAGATCGATTCAAATTGTTAGAGACGTAACATTTAAGGAGTTTCCGACGTCTGTGGAAACTAACCTCAAATCCAAAGGATTGAATGAAGACTCAGATAATGATTTGGATGATAATATGCATGATACGAGACAAGATGAAACGCATGACGATAACATTCATGATGATAACGTTAATTGTTTGCACGATGAGGCTGGTGATAGCGGTGGTCAAGAGAGTACTAGCAGTTCATATAGACCCGATTCCCAAGAAGATTCGGATAGTTCATTTGAACCGGATTCTCAAGAAGTCAGCTTAGAAGATGAGGTTTTTGAATCAGTGGTTTTAGATGCTGCTCTGGATGACGTTTCATATACAAATAAACTTCGTAGCACAAAGGATTGGAAGAGTTCAGGTATGCTTAATTTTGCAGAAAAACATGCTTTTCTTGTGCAAGGTGAACCAGAAAGTTACAAAGAAGCAGTGTCTTGTGAGGATGCGCGTCACTGGAAAGCGGCAATGGCAGACGAAATGAAAAGTCTTCTAAAAAACCGCACTTGGGACTTAGTTGCACAACCAACGAATAGGAAGGTCATCCATAACAAGTGGGTATTTAAGATCAAGAATCTGGACGCGCATGGGCGAAAGAAGTACAAGGCACGGCTGGTGATTCCCGGTTTTACACAGGAATATGGTGTCGACTATATTGAAACTTTCAGTCCTGTGGCAAAATTTGTTTCAATTCGAACAGTTTTAGCGATTGCAGCTTGCGAAGAGTTATCTCTTATTCAATTCGACGTTAAGACAGCATTTTTAAATGGCAATTTGAATGAAGACATCTACATGCATCAACCTCTTGGATTCGATGATAGTTCTGGTAGAGTGTGTAAGCTTCGGAATGAAAAGATCACTCAAGTGCTGAAAGAATTCAACTGAAATGGATCCCTGTGTCTTCGTTGGAAACGATGCTGCTAGTCGTCTTTTATTGACAATCTATATTGATGATGGGCTTATTGCTGCAAAGAAGAAAGAAGATGGCTTAAAATTAATCGAATTCCTAAAAACACAATTCGATATTACACTTCTGGATGCTGAGTGGTTCTTAGGTATGCAATTATCACGGGGGTCAAGTGGAGAGATTCATGTCAGCCAAACAAGTTATGCAGAACCAGTGTTAAAAAGGTTTAATATGTATGACAGCAAACCAGTTTCAACACCAGCTGAAAGTCTTGGATGTGAAAGCGATCCATCTCAAAAGGAAATAACGTTTCCATATAGAGAAGCAGTGGGTTGTCTCATGTATTTAGCGGTGGCCAACCGGCCGGATATTGCGTTTGCAGTGGGAGTTGTATCCCGGTATTTAGATGCACCCACTCAAATGCATGTGAATGCAGTCAAAAGGATCCTGAAGTACATCAGCGGCACGAAGCAAATGGGTATAGTTTTTAAAAAACCTGACAATTTGACTTTAATATGTTTCAGTGATGCCGATTATGCTGGTGATGCTATCACAAGAAGATCTACCTCTAGTTTCATTTTTATATTTGGAGGTGGACCTGTTTCCTGGGCATCGCAGAGACAAAAGAGTGTGGCGTTGTCAACCACCGAATCTGAATACGTGGCTGCATCTCAAGCTGTAAAAGATATGGTGTGGCTTCAACGACTTGTGGCGGAAATAGTATCACCTAAGAGCTCTTGCGCAGCTGAATTGAATATGGACAACCAAGGTGCAATCCGCGCTGATGTTGTTCCATAAGTTACGGTGTTGAGCTGGTATACATGTAGGTCGTCGGTAGGATTGTCTCTCCAGAAGACCAGCTGATATTGTCGGTCACTTTCATCAACTAGGATTTGTCGATACATTTTCTCAATATCTGCTGTGAAAACATATCTGGGTACACGAAAGCGAAGAAGTGTTGTCAAAAAATCATTTTGAATGGTAGGTCGTGTTGCTAATAGATCATTGAGAGATGTGTTCTTTGTTGTTTTTGCTGATGCGTCAAAAACAACTCTTAACTTTGTTGTTGTGCTATCTGGTTTTAACACACAATGATGAGGGAGGAAATAATGGGAACTATGAATCTTGCCCATGTCGATCCGTTGCATGTGTCCAAGTCTTTCGTATTCCGTTATGAATTGGGTGTACTGATCTTTGGGGTTCTTTTGTTTTGAGAGCCTCTTCTCTAGAGATACAAATCTCTGAAGAGCAATGGACTTGGAACTGCCCAATTCACTCTTGTCCGCCTTGAACGGGAGTCGAACAATAAATCGTCCTTCTTTATTTCGAGTGGTGTTCTCGGCGAAATGATTTTCGCATTTTCGTTCTTCAGTTGTGTAGCTCTTCCTGGAATCTTGGGCTTCTTCTATCTTCCAGAATTTTTCTATGTCGTTTTTCAGTTCGTCTTCGTTGCACATGCCACAAATAGCCGATGATTGAGTCGCGCCTCTCACCTTTCCCGCAATTATCCAGCCTAGTTGTGTTTTTTTGTAGTAATGGTAGGTCTTCGCCAATGTTTATCTGTCCTACTGACAGGAGTTGATGGTAAAGTTCAGCTCCAATTAGTAAATCAATCTGTCCAGGTTGGTTGAAGTGGGGGTCTGCTAGTTGGAGCTCGGCTGGAATGTTCCAAGCTTCAATATTAATTCGTCGGGATGGTTGATTTGGAGTGATTTGGCGTAGAACGAAAGCTTCTAAATTGACAGCAAAGCTTGATGTTCTTGATCTTAGGAGAAGATTAACTCTCTTGTTTGCTTGTCGTGATCCTTCTCCTATTCCAAGAATTCGCATTGTTTCGTTGAATTCTGGAACGTTCAATTTTTTAGATAGCTTTTCCGTGATGGTGCTCAGTGACGGTGCTCAAAAATACATATCCCTTCTCCTTTGGTGCTACTGCTGTAGCATTTGTCAAGTTCTGAGGTCTTCTCCTGTCTTTTGGCAAGGTATCGATGGGGTTGATTACTCTCTGCTGCTTTTTTTGCTAATCGGTCTGTGTGCAGGAGGCTGTTGTGCCTTTCGGAACACTTCATGCAGTTACGGCTGCGACAAGAGGCCGCCATGTGTCCTGGATTGCGGCAATTGGTGCAATAATGTAATTTATTGATTAAAGTAAGCCGGCTTTCTGGTGTTAATTGTAAACATTTGTGGCAAAAGAATAGCTTATGGTTATTCGTATTGCAACATGGGCAATTTGACTTTGAAGCTGTCATCGATGTGAAAGAGCGATGCGAAGGAACTGCTGGCTTTCGTGTTGGGACTTCCGTAGTGCGGCTCTTGTTGCCCAGGGCTTCTAATGATTGGAATCAGATTTCCAAGAAATTGAGAAAATCTTTGAGTGATGGTAATGCCCTCGGTTGCTTTAGATATTGCTCGTACAAGACGTGTGTTGAGCGATCTAGTTTCTGGATAAGAAGATGGACAACAAGTGGGTCCCAATGGCTGGTGTCTAACCCTAAATTCTTGAGTGCCTGGAGGCACTCCATAGTTGTGTCGTGGAGTGCCTTGATGCTATTGGCTGATTCGTATGTGCTTGTTGCTTGCTGAAGTAATCGGTTTAGGAACGCTGTTGTTAATAACCTGGTGTTATTATATCTTTCTTGCAGCATCTGCCATGCAGATGTATAATTTTCTTCACTGAGAGGTAGATGGCATATAAGTTTTTCTGCGTTCCCTGTTACGTTTGTTTTAAGGTACCACATCATTTGGCATCTAGGCATGTCTTGCTTGTCAACCATTTCTGTGAAGAGATCAAAAAATTGTCTCCAAGTTAGATAGTCGCCATCAAATTTTGGGAGCGATATACTGGGCAATCTGAAATGTGATTGACCATCTGAGTTTCTGGTGGGTAGATGTGTACCGCTGAGTCTTTCAATCTCCGAAGCACACTTTATTAGAATCTCTTGAACAGTGGCCTCCATTTGCATGTATATGGTGGTGTTTGCATTGTTTGTAGTGGAATCACTCAGTTCACTAAGGTTATTTGTGTATCCTCAATTTGTGCCCAATATTGGCTGATTGTGGCTCTGTTGATTTCCCAAACATGTTTGGAATCATTATTTGATGTAGTGTCAACATGATCCAAGTAGCGTTGCAGCGTATCCATGAGGTACCGCTGACGTCTTTTTAATGGTGTGATATTGATTTCGGTGTAATATTGATCGCCATCAATATGACTTGTTTGGAGAGGTGCTGATGGGTTCAAAGTGCTATCAGTCTCCCGCTGTTGTCCCAGGTCCTTACCGTCGGGCTGCTTGGTATTTACGTGGAGAGGTGCTGACGAAAGAAGTTTGCTATCAGTCTCCTGTTGTTGCTGCTGACTCGTACGGTATGGAGCTTAATTGTTGAAGTGGTGGTACGGGAAGATCACCAGTCGTCTTCTGATTGAGATTCGCCTCTGCCTGTAGGCGCTTAATTTGTTCAATGAAATGAATTTTGTGTTCTTTATAAGCTCTTCGGACGACATCAAAATACCCCTTTGTAAAATGAGGGTGATCAAGTTGCAAAGGAACTGTGTTGCGAATGTCACTGTCTGTGACGACAAACTGAGCCCATTGAGTCTCTAGTCTTTGGAGTCGTTCCTTAAAGTAATCCAGCGTTTTTCGGCTAGCTGGATCTTTTTTAAAGTTGGAGATAATTCGTCCTATCTCATCACCAATCTTCTGCTGGCGTTCTGCTTGTTGATCCATGATTACTTATCTTCTTCTTAACAAGAACCAGAATAGAATTTTTGAATAGAACCAAACAAAATCACGTCGGGGTCACCAAAATGTACGTATGTGTCAATCAATTAGGGTGTATCACCGTACTGATTTGATATACTTCCAGTGCATGAACTGGAATATATCGTTTTTCTGACGTGTTTTGTCTAGCTTGAATTCGTAATTCAATTCTGGTTGTAATGATTGCTATTTTCAAAAGACCCCTTACCTCTAGTGGGGGGAAGTCAATGAAAGGAAACAGTTGCCTTGATGGTTTACTGATAAGTGAATTTATTCAATATTTATTCTCCTTATATTCTAACAATATTCTTAATAAAATTACAAACTATTACAAATAATTCTCAACACCAAATTGTCAAGTAAGCGGAAGCATAAAAAAGGTGTGACGAAAGAACAAAATGAAGAAGTGCAAATAAATATTATTTTGAGTGCTGATTAATAAAAAGTGCATTTAAGCAATTACGTTATTTTGAATGTTGATATACTTAATGCAGGTTAATAAACGTAAATGACTTAAATGTAGTGTATGTGGAAAGAAGTAATAAAGAGTGTTAACAGGTCCAAAGGCAATAACTTGATGTAAAAGCTATAACAAAAATCACTCTAGATTAACAAAAACTGTTTATATAGTTCATTCGCTTCGCTGATCCACGTTGGGCGCCACCTGTGTAACGTTTGTTTGTCCCTAGCCTACAAGTGCGATGGTCCGCCAGCCCACAAAAGACCAAAGGGAACGGGAACCTTCTTTGGATTCGATGGGTTGTAGTGAAGGTTGTCCTTGTTAGTTAAGTGCAGCAGGCATGCTTGCTCACGCGCGTCACTAGCTCGGCGTCGTGGGATCTTGCACTACCACCGGACATTCGTTACTTTTAATAATAATAATGATAATAATTTTAGCTATATGCCTGTAAGACCCAAGGTCTTTTGAATGCAAACTGCACGGCAATAGTTAGAAGGAATAGAAAGATAGGAAAGATATTTTGTTGGTACAATGGATTGAGAAATAGGTGATATTTATCTCATGAAAATCCCACGGGTGGCGTCCAGTTGAAGCTGGGGGAATATTGAAAAGTTGCTGCCCAGGCTGGGGCTCGAACCCACAACTCTTAGGTTAGCAACCAAGCACTTCATCCACTGTACCATTGGGACCCGCCTATATGAATGCCTATAGTTTCATTATCATTATTAAAAATCAAAAAGAGACACACATAATATTCTACAAAAACTCTACAATCCGACTCATAATAAAATTTCCTCCTAAATATCCAAATCTCTTGCTGAGAAACCATTAGGTGTTGTTTGGTTCTCTCTATGCAACCCTCCCCCTCAGTCGACTATTTGACATAAACAAATTAGTGAACATCCATGGCCAACGCCTCGCATAAATCTACGGCGAGAGCCCCTTCTTTAAAGTCGAGTAATTATTCATTTTACGTCGATTGTGACTTATTATTGTACTCGCTTTTTAGCACTTAATATTGTCTCAATAACTCATTTCACTAAATATCTCCACTCATAAAGAAACATTTCTGATAAAAGAAAGTCATTTTTCAAGTAACGATGTATTCAATTCATTAACCTATTTTATTTAAAATGCAATCCTTATCTTAAAACGAAAATATGAATTACCCTGTAATTTTCATTCTGTGATAATCTGTCTTATTTACTATGTGTACGTTTTCGGTTGTGTATATGTGTTTATGTTTGAGTTACTTTCGTCTTCTTCTTCAATTTATGTTCGATTTTATTTTACAGATAGTTTTTGGTTTCTTTTTCAAAGTTTATTATCACTCGATATTAATTACATCGCTCCTTTCTTTATATCTAACTCACGCACAAACACGTGTACACTCTGGCGTATACGTAATTATTATAATTTTATTTGCTCTCTTATATGATTTGACCCTTTTTTTTCTTTTACGTCCTTTGTTCTCTTTTTAATTATTTAGCTCACTCTTCTAAACTATTATCTGTCACTCTCCAAATGATATAGTAACAGTAGTTAGATGCTTCAAAATATCACTAACGATCGTTCAAATTCAAAAGACTATAATATGACTCACCACGTTTGTTTTTTTTTTCTTTTTGTTTGTTTTACTACCGTAGTTAGTTACATTTATGTCATTGGAGACGGTTCGCTCCTCCGATGGATGGTGTGCACAGCATTCATGAGAGCGTGTCCGATTTTTTTCGTTTAGCTGAACAATAAGATGAAATTAAAAAAAAAAAAGAGAAACTCTTTTGCAATTGATCGATCTTACTAAAATAATTAAATAAGAAATACTTATCTTTTCTGAGCATTATAGGCAAAATATTTAGTAAAAAAAATCATGCATATATTTAATATATATAATCCTTAATTAGATAAAATTATGTTGGTGCTAGATGAGTTGGGTTATGTGTTTAAGGTGGGTCAATTCCTAATTGCATGTGAACAATGACGATGTTGTTTATGATCTCGCGCGGCGGAGGAAGATGGGATCAGCTGAGCTGATAACCTTTTTCGGATAAACTTTTTAAGGTTTTTTTTTATCAATGCGCGCCGATGTGAGTTGGTTTGGGCGATTATGTGCAGCATCGGCTGGTGCTTGGGAAAAGCACCGATGGTTCTGATTCTGGTTTCTTTTTTTTTCTTTTTTTTTTTTTTATTTATTTTCGGTGGTACACGATCGGTGAAGGCGGAGGCACGTAATCGTGTATTACTTGAATGGTGACGAAAGGAAAGTACACCTTATTTGGATCTACACCCTGGACGATCGGTAGGTTGATCACGTGGATTATTGTTGAATTGGAGATCCCGTGGAAAATGTACAGTAATTTTGCACGGTGGTGACGATTTCTTTTTTTCTTTTAATGACACTTTTTGGTGGAAATAATTATTTGGTGCTTCGGTTATTCGCTGTTCATAGAAGAAAAGAAAAAAAACTGAGAATTTTAACCTGACCGAATCTATAGTATTTAATTGGCACAATCACTCTCAGATTTTTCTTTCTTTTCAAGCGTGAGGCGTATAATTCTCCAGATCCGATTGAAAATCCACAAGCAACTTTTCTACGGCGGCGTAGATTACAACTCTAGTGTGGCTGTTCCACTTTTTGGATTTTTTTTTCGTTTTAGGACTTATGGCTCTAAAACCCTGAGTATAAATTTCGATATACTCGAAATTAAGTTTTTTTTTCTTATCTTGGTTGAATTTTATAGGCAGGACAATTTATTCCCGAATGGAGGAGCAGCTACTTCTACTTTGGATGGAATCTTGGACCAGAAAGAATTCTTGGATTGTGCGCAGATAGAGAGTAGTCATTTAGACGATCGCCATTTACTTCCGCCAATCGTTTGACAAGTGTCAATCAGGTGGGGGGTGATGGAATTCCTTATTCAGATTTAACAGGGTGATATGGAGTGTGTGTTTATCAACTTTATTCTCGCGGATATCTTAACTATTATACGAGGTCTTCCACAAAACTTTTCAATTTTGTGAACGTGAGTGAAAAAAAATGAAATGAAAAGGACCCATTCTGTTAGTCTTTGACCTCGACCCACGCCTGTGATTAAGGGCAAAAGTTAGTGTTATATTTATATGACATGATAATTTGTTAACTATCGAATCATTTTCGAATGTCCTTGGCGTGAAATACGCCAAGTATATTTCCGTTTTTATCTACTAACTCATAAAGGTTGTTGCTTGGGATGCTTTTGACGATTGCAGGTGTGAACTTTGTACAAAGTTTGGCATTTCGCTTTTTAGTAGCATCACTCAAAATAAAATTGTGCTTGTAGACAGTTTGTCCAACAACAAATTCAATTCAATTCAATTTATTTACTATAATGGTTGTACAAATAAGACATAGTCTTTTACAGCACATGATAATTTGGATATCGTTTAGAAATTATATAAAATAAAAAAAAAAAATAAGAAAAAAATAAGAAAGCTAATATGATCATTACAAGTTATACAAAGAAAAAATATTTACAAAAGTATCTGAACTAGTATCAAAAAAGTATCTGATTGTAAGAAAAGAGAAAGAGGGTGAACAAATAAATATATATATATATATATAGAGCAATTAGAAGAAAAAAGAGAGAAAGAGGAATTGAGGGGGAAAAAGGAGAAAAAAAAACAAATAACATAATAAGACCAGGAAGGGGGTTAGGGAGACGAGAAGTGCCTGAGAAGAGCATTTTTAAACTTAGTAGCTCCAATAATTTGCTTTATCGATGTGGGTAGGGAATTCCAAAGTCTTGTGACATGAACAAATAAGAGACGCGAAGTGATGAGATAAGAAAAACTGGGGGTAATAAGATTCAAAGTTGTGGTGGATTGAGCAAATAGCAATTTTTCAAAGAGGTACACTGGTGTTTTCTGCGTTATTACTTTATGCATGAAAATACAGCATCTTACATCAAGAAACTGCTGAAAAGTGCAACCGAGGACTAATTTGTGATATTGTGATATATGCTCAAACCGGGGAATACAATAAACATACCTAACCGAATCATTGAAAGCAACTAATAGCTTATGCATAGAGTTAGAGTCAAGTTTGCAGTAGACAACTGTGGCAAAATCTATAATGGGCATAAACAAGGTCTTAACAAGTCTTAGTCTAGTTTGAGTTGGTGTTAGGCCAGAAGATAGCCGAAGTTTGCGCAGTCCAGCATAGATTCTCCCTATAACATAATTTATGTGTGCATCAGCAGACAATGAACGATTAAGCTTAAAAAAGAGATTGGTTACAACATTCACAAATTTCAGTTGCATGTGAAATGACCCGAAAATTACCGTGCTTTCCTCGCGTTTGAGGAGAAGAGTAATTCGGGGAGAGAAATGGTTGATTAATAAAACAGTAAGTTTTATAAATTCTTTAAATCTTTTATTAAACTCTAAGGCCTGCTGTCTCAATGCTAGGCTACGACCTTTCGAGTTTCGAAGTAATTATTTCTCTGACTTAAAACTAAATATTTAACTCTATTTATACAATTTTTGGTCTGCATTGACCACGTTCTTTCGTTTTTATCTATCCATATGCATTTCCCCAATGACATAGTTTTATACTTTGAACTATTAAAAATTGTCAAAAATGCACTCTTTTCCATATTGATAATTCCACTTGAATTTCCTCATTCTTTTATCATGACAATAGTCATCACAAATTCCAATTCTTTTGCAATACAAATTCTAGTCCAAGCGAATGAGTGTCAAAAATGTCATTTGTCACCTCGCTGATATGCGATCGAACATTTAACTATACTAGCGCTATCAGCATTTTATTTAGTTTGGGATTTCCCTCAGTGCCCGCAATAGCAGTGCATTGCTTTGGACTTTGGAAATTGGATTTCCCTTACTCATAATATGAATGCTTAGGCTGGCGCTTGGTTTTGGACTCGACATAAAATGACGACAAATTTGTAGGTATGTAATTTGATGCCTTACTTTGGAAAATTTGGATGGTGAGAAATATTGAGGCTTGCTTGTGGGAATATCATATGGAGAAATATACATATTACGCTATTTGTGTTGCTGTTCAAGTGTATGGGAAAATGCAATGAATGAGTAATGCAGATGAGGATGGGAAAATGTAGAGGGCTGGAGTGCACACTACATCCTCCTCCCCTTCGAAAAAGAAAATTGATCTGTAAAAGGTCAATTTTCTGTAAATGAATATAAGAGTAATAAATTAAATTACACAAATTACATATAGGTTGAACAATTTTGTTTACATTTTGCTGCTTAGGTTATATTATTACAAAATAAACTATGAAATGAAATAACTATGATTGAATTGTATATGCATAAAAGTAATAGTATCTTTAAACTAATTGAGAATATATAAATTAGAATAATGTTAACATTGTAAGTGTAATTGAAGTATTAACAAACATTTTTTTTTCTTCTTTTTTTTTTTTTTTTTTTTTTTTACGTGAAATTCGAGTTGCAATAATAATTCTGACATACATTTTTGTATGACATCTCGTATATATTTTGTTTTTTATGTTTTTTGTTTTAACCGTCTTTCGAACAAGAAAATTGAATTTACATATTTATATACCAAGCACTAGTTCTGGTGTTCGGTTACCGTTTTTTGTTGGGTGTTCAGTTTGTATTGTCTGTATTTTTTCATTAATTGTGTTTGATCGTTTTGCTTTATTTTTTAATTTGTAGGTTCGGACTTTTCTGAAACAGCCCAGTATCAAAATTATAATTATTATCGTATATGTGAGTATGTAGTGGTGAACGTGGTGTTCGTTTAAATTTGTTAAAGGTTTGTCTTCGTCTGCTTTTAACTCGCTTATCTTTTGGGAAATAAATTTAAGATCATCATGATTGGAGAATTTTAAAATCGCTAGAGTTCCAGGGATATTGGAAATGTTTTGGGACGTGTGTACTAAAAGTTTTGAGATGTTCAAAGGGGGAATGTAAAAATTTGTAAACGTCGTGGAATTTTCACCTGATGCAAAGATTGTCATATCTTTGTGTTTGAGGTAGCAATTACCTAAAATTTCTATGGTTGCTGTACCTTGTAGGGTATGGGAAGTGACGTTGTCGTTGCATATATGTAAATGATAAAGATTTTTGTGAACGTTATTCCGTGAAGGATTTTAAGTCGTTGTTGTGTATAATTTTTGTCTTTTTGTTTATTTTTATTTCGGTATTTTCGTCGGAAATGATGTTTGTTACATTGTACGGGCCTTCCCATAATGGTGTAAGTTTGTTTTGTCGAGCTTGAATTTTCATCAGTACTTTGTCACCAATTTTGAATTTTTTTATTTTAACATTTCTATCGTAATACGTTTTATTTTGTTTCTTCTTTTCATATAATATTTCTCGAGCAATTTTGTATCCGTGCTGCAAACGACTTTTTAGTTCATTAGCATAGTTATCATAGTTATACTGTATTTGAGGAGTTTGAGTTACAGAATTTGGAATACGCGCTGGGTAACCATACAATAGTTCGAACGGAGTGTACGTTGTACTACTATGGGGTGTAGTGTTGTACACGAATATAGCGTATGGCAACCATGTATCCCAGTTCAATGTATCTCGGTCAGTATAATGTCTTAGATATTCCGCTAACGTTCTATGACTTCGTTCTAACGCACCATTTGTTTGCGGATGGTATGGAGTTGTTTGTAACTTTCTTGTTTTTAGAATTTTGCAAATTTCTTTAAATAAGTTACTTAAGAAGTTCGTTCCTTGGTCTGTAAGAATTGACTCTGGAATTCCGAATCTGCATACCAAACGTTCAACTAGCATGCGAGCTATAGTTGTTGCTTCTGCATTAGGTACAGGGATTGCTTCTGAAAATTTCGTTAAGTCATCTTGAAACGTCAAAATGTATTTGTTGTTTTCGTAGCTTGTAGGTAATGGACCTACTATATCAAGAGCTATACGCTCGAAAGGTGTTTTACTGGTAGTGGTTACTTTCATGGGAATCTTGTTGAATCGCGACAATTTGTTTTTCTGACATGACGCACATTTTTGTATGTGTTTTCTTACATCCGTTGTAATAGTTGGCCAATAATAATATTGTTTTATTCGTTTTGCCGTTCTGCTGATTCCTTGGTGACCGCCAAAAGGTGATTCGTGGTTTTCATGTAGTATTCTGTTTATGTCATCAATTTTATCTATATACTTTCGTGGATCGGTATGAACATATGTTGTAAAATTAAATTGTGATAGAGTTTCAGTTATTAAAATTTTTAATTCGTCTTGAGTTTGGCTATTTATTGGTAAGGATAATGAAATGGATTTTATGTTTTCTTGGATAACTTTGTTAATGATGTTTTTCAGATTATCTTTTATGATATTTTGGTCTGACAAACTTCGTATTGGTAATGGTAGAACAGTGACAATAACTGTAGTATTTGTTTCTTTGAAATAAAATGTGGACGTTTGACCTAGGTTGGGTTTTGAGAAATTGGATATACGATTTTTTAGTATTTTTTCTTCTGGGGTTTCTACTAGGGGTAGAAGAAATGCTTTAAATTTTACTTTATTGTTAAGAAATATAGACTCTTTTTTGAATATTAAATTGTTTATAACTTGAGGTTCTTCTATTTGTATTTCATCTTCTTCAACTGTTATATCATTATTTTCATTGGGTTTTTGTTCAAGAATTCTTTTTTGATTTCTGGTCGTTACCCAGACTTTATTTTCGGCATTGCTTGTTATACGACTTAGAGCATCTGCATTGGTATTATATTTTCCTTTCTTGTGAACTATAGTATACTCATACTCTTCTAGAAGAATTCTCCATCTTATTAGTCTGGATGTGGGGTCTTTTCGTCCAATTAACCATTGTAACGAACTGTGGTCAGTTATAATGGTGAATTTTCTGCCATAAATATATGGTCGAAATTGGTTCAGAGCATAAATGATTGCGAGTAATTCTTTTTCAGAGTTAGTATAACGAGTTTCTGCATCGTTAAGAGTTCGACTAGCAAAGAAAATGGGCTTATCGTGGCCGATAGGACCTTGCGATAAGACGGCTCCTAATGCAATATCACTTGCATCAGTCGTTACCAGAAATTCTTGACTGAAATCTGGATATGTCAAAACTGGAGGATTAATGATTTTTTCTTTCAAAGCCCGAAATGCTTCATCGCAAAAGGCATCCTATTGAAAAGGAACGCTTTTCTTTAATAGTCTTGTTAAAGGCTTTGCAAGTTCAGCAAAATTTGGTATAAACTTTCTGTAGTATCCGACGAAACCTAGGAAAGATTTAATGTCTTTGGGTTTTTTAGGTACTGGGAAAGTTTTCACAGCCTTAGTTTTTTTAGGGTTTGGTTTAATCCCATCCTTTAAGATAACATGTCCCAGATAGGTTAGTTATTTCCTAACAAAATGACATTTCTCCGGTTGGAGTTTAAGATTGTTTTCTCGAAGGCGATTTAAAACTTTAATGAGTCTATTGTTGTGATCTTTAAGATCATAGCCGTAAATGACTATGTCATCTACGTACACAAAACATTCAATACCTTGGAGTCCCAT
This sequence comes from Platycheirus albimanus, assembly GCA_916050605.2. NCBI lineage: Eukaryota > Metazoa > Arthropoda > Insecta > Diptera > Syrphidae > Platycheirus > Platycheirus albimanus. The sequence continues at coordinate 189,407,301 of OU696696.1, forward strand.
GAGCACGTTATTCATAAGCCTTTGAAAAGTAGCAGGAGCGTTTTTCAGACCGAACGGCATACGATTGTATTCATAATGTCCGAACGGGGTACTAAAAGCTGTTTTGGATTTGTCCTTTTTATCCATGAGGATTTGATGGAAACCTTTTGCAAGGTCTAACGTACTGAAATACTTTGCTCTTCCCAACTGATCTAAAATATCAGTTATGTTGGGTAAAGGGTAAGCATCACCGACAGTAAGTTCATTTAACTTTCTGAAATCGACTACGACTCTCCATCTTTTGGTCCCATCTTGTCCAGATTTCTTTGGAACAAGTAGTAAGTGTGAATTCCATGAACTATTGCTTGGTTGTACTACTCCATCGTCTAGCATTTCCTTTACCTGCTTATGGATTTCTTTCTTTGTGCTATCTGCAAGTCTATAAGGTCTTGTGTAGAGGGGTGGTTTTCCCTCTTCAGTTATGATTTTGTGACGCATAGCATTCGTATGCGTAAGGTGATCGCCTTTTAAAATTGACTTTCTTTCATCAGGATTACAATGCTGAAATTCTAAGAGTGATTCTAATTTTTTAAGCCTGTTTTCTAATGGGTTATTAAAATATTTTGTATCGACAATATTGAAATCGTCGAGTTTATCATATTTAAATTTTATTTTATCTAATTCAACTTCCTGATCAGAGTCTAAGATATTTATTATTAACACTTTTATTCTAGATTTTTTTTGTTTTGTAACTGTTTCGCCTACATATAAACCAGGTAAAATTTCTTGTTTTTCAATGACTATATCGTTATTGTTATTAGAGTGAAAAGGAATACTTATTACTTGTTGCGCCCGAGATTTTAATATTATTTTATTACTTTTTATATTTTCTTTAAATTTTTCCTCAGTCTTATTTTCTGCTGGGTTATATAAATTTTTCTCAGTCTCACTGTCCGCTGAAATTCTTTTGATCTCAGTCTTACTGTCTGCTGGGTTATTTTTATTTTTGTTCTTTTTCTTATTATTTTTATTATTGAGATTGAAGTTTTGTTGAGAGTTGGAATCGAAGTTATTTAAGGTGTCTAGCCTATAGTCATTAGATATTAAGTTATCTGATCCGGCCCGCAGACAATCGGATTCAGATCCCGTTACAAATGTTAAATTTGTTGGTACGAACTTACTATTATTTGACCTTTGATTGGCATCCTTGTTTTCTTTTATGCTGGTATTACCCGTAGGTACCACCTCGTAAGGTGTAGCAGTTTTATTCCGCTTCTCGGTTATTTCTTCAACATCAGTTTTGGGCAAAATCGTATCTCCTTTTTTTAATTTTAGCTCTAATTGTTTTTCTTCGTAATTAATTTTCGAGTTATATTTTGATAAAAAGTCATTTCCTATTATTCCATCGAATGGAAGGTTAATCTCATTGTTAAGAACTTGAAAAGTGTTCTTAATTGAAATGGTGTGTTCATCAGTTTCGAACACTAGTACAGCAGGAGATTTTCCTAACGTACTGAAAGCATCACCGGCAATTGTTGATATTATACAGTCAACATTATTTTTTTCTATATCTAAAGAAATTATTTTTGATTTTATCAGGCTTATATCTGCGCCTGTGTCAATCAAAAATGTAGCATCTTTAGCATTGACTTTGATTCGTATCACCGGCTCTGAGTATCCAGTGCAGAATGATACGGCCATGCTAAAATTTATATCGGGGTACGGTGTACGTCGGCAGTGGTTAATACTCGGGAGGAACTGCCGTTGCTCAATTCCCGAGTGCTGCAGTTTTCCGACTGATAATAATTTTTATCGAGGTTTCCCTCGTTATTGTGTCTCGTAACATGATGTCTGGTGTCATGTCTCGAGAAAGGTTGCCTGTCAAAACGTTCTTCCCGGAAGGGATTGTTGTTTTGTGTAGGTTGGTTTTTCGTTCTTAAATGAGACAACCGCGTTCTACAATTATGTTGGGAGTGATTAATCCCATTGCAATATGTACACCTAGCGAAGTGTACTTCCCTTTTAATATTTTGTTGGGGAGCAAAATTGGGGAGATTGTTGTTCCTGTAACAACTTGTCGAGACGTGACCTGTTTTACCACAGGTTTGGCAAATAGGTGGTCGGTTCTGACCATTTCGAAGGAAAGAAGAAGCGGAAGTGTGGCCAAGTTTTCCACATGTTGAACAAGTGGGCCTGGGATTGAAGTTTCTAGAATATGGTACTTGGGGTTCATTCTCCAAACGTGGTGATTGAATTATCGCATGAGATTGCCGTTTTTAGATCTGTGGCATTGTGTGCTTTTACAAGCAATTTTAAATTTAAATTTCTCAGTCCGTCCTCGAAACAACGAATAGCCATAGTTCTGTTTTCAGTAATTAAGTAGTCTCTAACAGATTTGTCTTCTATGGAGCTACATGTCGCTGCGTCGAGAGCGAGAAGTAAATTAACCACCCGGTCTCCAAAATCTTTAACAGATTCTTTTGGCGTTTGTTTTGCACTAACCAATTCATTTTGTGCAGATGGTCTTGATTTGGTCTCTTTGAATTGTAACTCTAGTTCCGCTATAAGATCCTTCCATTTGGGAATGGTCTTATATTGGATATAATCAAATGCAGCACCTTGTAGTCTTGTTTGGACCACTGACAAGAATAGTGAGTCCTGTGTTTCATCCGTGATGAAAGAAAAAAGTGTGTTTCCGCAAGAGATAAAGCGGTTTAAAGCATCCGGGTTACCATCGAACACCGGCACGATATTATTAATGTCGCTTAGACTTATTTTTGTTGCCATTTTAGGCGAAGGTCTTTTTCTTATGGGAAAAACGTTTGGTTCGAAAAAGGGTAGGGCTTGGAGTAGTCCTAAAGTTTGTTGGTGTCGTGTAAGAATGTTTGTTGTTAAAAAAAAAATTGTCGAAAAACGGTTTTACACTTTAATATATATATATATATATATATATATATGAATTGTTTATTATAAGTACCTAAAAAATTTGTTTGTTGTTTCCCTTTTTTTGTGTGTCCCACGATGTACCGCTTATTGTTTTGTTGCTGCTTGTTGTTGTTGTTGCGTCTTCTGTGGACGTCGCCAGGCAAGCTTCACGCCCTATAGTTGGTTATTACGGCCTGGTCTTTTTTACACTGCCTACTGTCTGCCAAATACTTAAGCTCTAAAGCTAGCAAGGTCTTACGCTCGTAGGTCTTCTAAACACTTTTTATAACTTTTTATAACTTTTTCTGGTGTATAGCCCCAGTACGCATCAAGAGAGAGGCCTCTTGTAATGGTTTAGCAAAATTATGAAAATTGGTAGAGGATTTTAGATTAATCCCACCGCTGCCACCATGAAATGACCCGAAAATTACCGTGCTTTCCTCGCGTTTGAGGAGAAGAGTAATTCGGGGAGAGAAATGGTTGATTAATAAAACAGTAAGTTTTATAAATTCTTTAAATCTTTTATTAAACTCTAAGGCCTGCTGTCTCAATGCTAGGCTACGACCTTTCGAGTTTCGAAGTAATTATTTCTCTGACTTAAAACTAAATATTTAACTCTATTTATACAATTTTTGGTCTGCATTGACCATGTTCTTTCGTTTTTATCTATCCATATGCATTTCCCCAATGACATAGTTTTATACTTTGAACTATTAAAAATTGTCAAAAATGCACTCTTTTCCATATTGATAATTCCACTTGAATTTCCTCATTCTTTTATCATGACAATAGTCATCACAAATTCCAATTCTTTTGCAATACAAATTCTAGTCCAAACGAATGAGTGTCAAAAATGTCATTTGTCACCTCGCTGATATGCGATCGAACATTTAACTATACTAGCGCTATCAGCATTTTATTTAGTTTGGGATTTCCCTCAGTGCCCGCAATAGCAGTGCATTGCTTTGGACTTTGGAAATTGGATTTCCCTTACTCATAATATGAATGCTTAGGCTGGCGCTTGGTTTTGGACTCGACATAAAGTGACGACAAATTTGTAGGTATGTAATTTGATGCCTTACTTTGGAAAATTTGGATGGTGAGAAATATTGAGGCTTGCTTGTGGGAATATCATATGGAGAAATATACATATTACGCTATTTGTGTTGCTGGTCAAGTGTATGGGAAAATGCAATGAATGAGTAATGCAGATGAGGATGGGAAAATGTAGAGGGCTGGAGTGCACACTACACATGTTATTGAGGAGAACAGGGGGAAATTCTTTAGTGTCGAATAGCTTCTTCGAAATAAGTATTAGCTGGGATTTGGATGGATTAAGACTGAGTCCATTGCAGATCGACCATTTATAAATATTCAACAAATCTTCATTAACTCTGGCTATTAAATCATCAATGAGCCCAATAGGCCGAGATAAATATATCTGACACCAGCATAAAGATGAACAGAAACATTCGTGCAAACTTTAGGAAAGTCATTAATAAAAAGACAGAATAAAATTGGTCCCAATATAGATCCTTGGGGTACTCCTGCAACAAGGGAACCAAGTTGGGAAGAAGTTCCACCGTAAACTACCCTTTGGTAACGGTTATACAAGTAATTATAAATAAGTTTTACCGAAGCTACACTAAAGCCGAAGTAGGATCGTAATTTCAAGCAAAGCACATTGTGATCCACTCTATCAAAGGCTTTCGAGAAATCAAGCAGACAAAGAACTGTGACGTAGTCTAAATCAAACTTAACTCTAATGTCGTCAAGAATTTTTACCATACCTGTGGAACAGCTATGGTGTTTCCGGAAACCAGACTGTATTGGGGATAATAAACAATGTTGACTTAGATAATTTGAGATTTGGTCTGCAAGAACTTTCTCCAAAACCTTTGACAGACATGGTAAAATGCTAATAGGACGAAAATCTGCGGGAGATGATGGCTGAGATTTTTTTGGAACGGGAATGATTTTCGCTAACTTCCAAGTTTCAGGAAAAGTTGGTGACGTTATACAGAAGTTAATAACATGTGTAACACAGCTTAGGATATGCGGCAAGACCATTTTAACAAAGCGAGTTGGAATACCATCTTCACCGATAGCATTTGATTTAATGGATCTCAGAATATTAATGACATCAATTTCAGAAACGACTTCAAAATCAAAGTTGAAATCATGAAACAACTCATTGTCTGAAATAAAACGTGGACTGCCGATATCACTAGAAAGAAAGGCATTATTTAGGACATTAGCATCTGGAATGGTACAAACAACATTCTTTTTTCCACCAATTGAACGTAAATTAGTCCAGAGTTTTTTCTCTGTTTGGCTGGTGCTCAATTTGGAATAGAAATAGCGTTTCTTAGCTCTTCGAGTTATGAAAGTTGAATGATTACGAGCTCGACAGAAAGACACCCAATCATGATCAAGTGCAGTACGCTTCCATTTTGAATAAGCCTTGTTTCTGACTTTAATTGTATTACGCACTTCAGATGTGAACCAGGGACATTTACTATTATGGATTGACACAGTTTTTAAAGGAACATGTCTATTAAATAGATCTAATAATAATGATTGTATGTCCTTGACTTTTTCATCTACATTTGCGGTAAGGTAGCGATCACGCCAAGGTAGAACGCTAGCAGCATCATGCAGGGCATTATTATCAACGGAAGCAAAGTCTCTGAATTGAAAAGATGATGGCAAAGGTGAACGCGAAAAGTCAATATTGTACGTACAGAACAACAAGTCATGATCAGATAAGCCACCTAAGGAGAGCTGGTCTTGAAGTAACACATTTGGCAAATCAGAAATAATGATAACATCTAGAAGGCTGGGAGCAGCGTTTGGAGCAAAGCGGGTGGCATAAGAGTTAACTATTGACATCCCTGAAGAAGCAGTGATATCCAGCAGTTGACTAGCTTTGTTGTCAGATTTCAAAAGATCAGTGTTGAGATCACCACAAACAAAAATATGTTCATAGAATGCAGTAAAATCACGAATTGTAGAAAATAACGGTTCGGATAAGAGGGATCGGCTAGGGTTGTAGGCAACACGGCACGAGTACGATAACTGAGGCACCAAGATTTAATAACGGATTTATGTATGTCAAATGCAAGTATTTTTTACTATGGGAGGGGGGGGTCTACCTCGCCCCGTTTAGGAGGTAGGGGCGATTTTCGAAAAAAATGTCTTGAATGGAAAAATAAATATTAAAAAACAACGGCAATACTTAAAATACATTACTATAACGGTTTTAAAAGCCAGAAGTCTGTTCTTTAATCCTACATTTAAATTAAATTACTCGTTACAATAGTTTTCAAAATATTTGCATTCAAAATCGAAATTTTGATAAAAAAACGTAAAAAAATATCTTTAAACCAATTTTGTTCAAAATTGAGAAATGGAAAATAAATTTTTTTTCTGTGATCCGATGCTTTAATAAATATTTAATCGAACGCAAAAAACCAAAAGCTTTTATTTCTTCTAGTTCTTGTGAAAATTGAAAATTACTTGAACTACTTTTTTATGAGATTTTTATTTTTGGTATTTACGGTGATCTAACTTTAAGGATTAATCAACAGTACCTGAGTGGCACGCTTCGCGGGACCTAGGGATTTTAACTCCCTTTTCCTGCACGCCTCAATATCCGCGGACAAAATATCCGGGTCAAAATATCCGCGACAAAATGTCCGCGGACAAAATATCCGCGTCAAAATATCCGCGACGCATAATATTACGGTGTATAAACAATGACCTAGGTAAGGGGGGCATGCTGCCCCCCTGCAACCCCCCTGCCTGGGCACACTATAGGACTTGGGGTAGGTGCGAGGTCGGGTGTATGCGGTTATTTTGTCCGCGGATATTTTGTCCGCGGATATTTTGTCCGCGGATATTGAGGTGTGTCACCCCTTTTTTTCTTGGTCACATCCACTCACGCAACTTCGTTGCCTGGCAGCCACCTGTGTCAATTGTATTTTTAATCAACAGTACCTGGGTGGACCGCTTCGCGGGATCTAAGGATTTTAACTCCCTTTTCGGGCTGCACGCCTCAATATCCGCGGACAAAATATCCGGGTCAAAATATCCGCGACAAAATGTCCGCGGACAAAATATCCGCGTCAAAATATCCGCGACGCATAATATTACGGTGTATAAACATTGACCTATGTAAGGGGGGGCATGCTGCCCCCCTGCAACCCACCTGCCTGGGCACACTATAGGACTTGGGGTAGGTGCGAGGTCGGGTGTATGCGGTTATTTTGTCCGCGGATATTTTGTCCGCGGATATTGGGGCGTGTCACCCCTTTTCTGGGGGGGCACATCCACTCACGCAACTTCGTTGCCTGGCAGGCGCCTGTGTCAATTGTATTTTTAATCAACAGCACCTGGGTGGCCCGCTTCGCGGGATGTAGAGATTTTAACTCCCTTTTCGGGGGCACACCCGCTCACGCAACTTCGTTGCTCCGCTTAGGGTAGGTCTGGCTGTCTGGCAGGCGCCTATGTCAATAGTATTTTTTAATCAACAGTACCTGGGTGGCCCGCTCCGCGGGATCTAGGCATTTCAACTCCATTTTCGGGGGCACACCCGCTCACGCAACTTCGTTGCTCCGCTAAGGGTAGTTCCAGCTGCCTGGCAGGCGCCTGTATCAATAGTAGTTTTAATCAACAGTACCTGGGTGGCCCGCGTCGCGGACATTGGACATACAAAAATGTATAGTCAGGTCTTGTCTATGGGAGAGAAAGTGTTGGTCTGCAACTTAAAGACTTCGACCATCCAAAGTGAAAACCTAGACGATGACTTCATTGACGAGACTGACATACCCTTTAAATACATCATGTGAGTTGTAAATTGCCTTGATTTTTTCAACTGACTCCTTACTCACAAACTGACTGACTAGAACTTGAAAGTGGAATGCAACGCAATTCTAACTCCTCGTCATGCATTCTGGGTAACGCTAACTGAATTGCTGTACTTTACTTTCAACGATAAACCTTTCATCAACATTAATCCTCTAATGAAATCACAATAAATGCCAAGAATCTAAAATTTCATACAAAAGTAGTTTCAGTAATTTTCAATTTTCACAAGAACTAGAAAACATAAAAGCTTTTGGTTTTTTGCGTTCAATTAAATATTTATTGAAGCATCGGATCACAGAAAAAAAAATTTATTTTCCATTTCACAATTTTGAACAAAATTGGTTTAAAGATATTTTTTTACGTTTTTTTATCAAAATTTCGAGTTTGAATGCGAATATTTTGAAAACTATTGTAACGAGTAATTTAATTTAAATGTAGGATTAAAGAACAGACTTCTGGCTTTTAAAACCGTTATAGTAATGTATTTTAAGTATTGCCGTTGTTTTTTAATATTTATTTTTCCATTCAAGACATTTTTTTCGAAAATCGCCCCTACCTCCTAAACGGGGCGAGGTAGACCCCCCCCCTCCCATAGTAAAAAATACTTGCATTTGACGCCCCTACACAAAACCGTTATTAAATCTTGGCGCCTCAGTTATCGTACTCTCCCCGGCAACACCAACAAGGATTTTTGTATTTGCATTATTCAATTCTAATAAGAGATATTCTACTTCACTGCAATCAGATTGACTCAGTATTGTGTGATTTAGTGATTGACTACAGTACACAGCAACTCCACCCCCAGTTGTAGTGGTAACCCTATCATTACGAATAAGTTTATAGCCAGGAATATCGAACAACTGAACAACATCAGCCGAATCATTATATTCACAACTTGAACTCCACCAAGCCTCAGTAACACAAATAATGTCGATTCCCAAACAACCAAAAATATACTTAAAATAATGCAACTTTTCCAAGTTTAAACTACGAGCAATTAAATAACATATTTTCAGTCCATTCCGAGCGTTAGATAAGATTTTTATCATTGAGCGCACAGCAAGCTCACTGCTTGTGGAGGAACCAGTATACGCCATTATTCAAAGACACATCAACAAAAGAATAGAGCGAGAAATAGAAGAATAGAAAAAAGATAGAAATTTTAAAAGAAAAGGTAATTTAAAAAACAATCAGAAACTAATATTGAAAAATACATCAGTGACTAAGCTATAAAAATGATAAAAATAATAAATAAATTTTTTTAAATAATTAAAGCAAACAAAAAAAATTTTTTTTTTTTTAAATCTAGGTTAATTTTTTTCAGTGTATATGAAAAGAGAAATTTGTATGTATATATATATTTTTTTTAATATTTTAAAAATAAAAAGAGCATGCCTTAAGATGATCCGCTACCGATGACATTCAAAGAAGCTGCAGGTGGTGGTTTGGTTAAAGTTGAAAGCATATTTGCCTGAATTTTGACTTCATTGTCGTCACTTGTTTTTTTTACATAGACTAAACCATTTCTAGTTTTGGCTGAGAACAGAATTACTTCCCTTTTTAGTTGGATTGCATGTCTCAGTAAAGACCTGTTTTTTGGTGTGAGGCTCTCATTGATATATAAGTAAATAAAAGATGTATTATCTTTCTTTGTGAGTTTACAACTGACTCATTGCGTTTATTGATTTTAACTTAATGCTATATTTGCTTACAAATCAATTTTATTATTATTATTATTATTATGCTGACTAAGATAATGAAAGGAAGTGTGTAGGAAATGAAGCGTTGGGTGCTAAGGGTAATGCACTTAGGTATATAGGAATGCGCTTAGTTAGGAATATGGAATATGGGAATCTTTTAGGAAAGGTATATGAGATGAATATGGGTATGAATTGTTGTTAACTTATGGGAATCTTTTAGGAAAGGTATATGAAATGAATATGGGTATGAATTGTTGTTAACTTCTCCCCTTCTTAATTTTGAACGTCCTCGTTCATGATCCTGAGTACTCGCATTTTCATTAGGTCTTTATCTAATGACGATAAGCCGGGGTCTGCATTTGTCGTGATTGTAACTTTTTTTGGCTTAAGTTTGGCGTATAGTAGCACAAGTATTATTGTTACAAGTATTCCTGTGACGCCGTACCACGTCCATTTGGTTGTCTCAAGTGTAACTTTAAATTCCTTAATTTGTTGGTTGTTGACGAAGTGCAACTTGTGTAAGTACGGTAGGGAGATTTTTTCATTGAAGGCGGATTCGTTCAAAACTGTTATTTTTGGTGCTGGATGGTGATTTGCGATTAATGGCTTATCTGTAATATATTCTCTACCATTAATTTTAATTTTTTTATCATACGTTATTAGGAAGGAACCATTAAGGACTATTCGCTGGTCCCTTTCCTCAACAGTTATGTTCTTGTCCCTGGCGATGATGATTCCATCCGCGACAACTTCTATTTTTTTTATATGACCGGCGTGAGTAGATGGGCATTGTGCCGTGTTATTATTCAGGAGGTGAGAGAGGCAGGAATTTTTCGGATCTATTTTGCAGTAGGAGTAGATGGGAGCTTTTTTACATGTACTTAAAGGATAGTTTATTTTTTACAATTTGCTGACCTGTTGGAACTTAAATCTAGAATTTTGTTGTCATAAATGACTGGCGAGATTTCAAAATATTGACAAATTTCTTGAACTCTAGGTATTTTGATTAAGTATACCAGAGTATCGTTTTGGTAATACAATTTAACATCAGCAACATTTAACAAATCACTTATTTCAGTTACAATATTTTCTTTCATTTCAATTAGTTCTATTTCGTCTAAACTTAAAATTAAAGGATTTACAATATTATTTTTAGCCAATATTAAGGAGTAGATATTATTGCTTAAATTATTTATTATTATTCTATTTCTTCTAGACATTATCGAAGTTAGTTTTTCATAGTTATCAGCCGTTCCTTGTTTACTTAGAGCGTTAATATTTAGATTATTAATCGTGTCGGTGATTTCATCTAATTTATTTTGAATTTGGGTGTTAATATCGATTTGCCTGTTAGTACTCCTAGTCAATTCATCTTCCTGTATTTTTAACATTTCCATATCTTGGTGATCGGGTGTCCCTGCGATAAATTTTATTGCGGAACCTATGAAATCTATGGATCGTCTTTTTCTAATTGGAGATTTAAGCAATCTTAACAAACGTTCCAATTCATCTTTGTCTTGTAGGAGTACTTCTTTGCATCTTTCATCCTTGATACGGTTTAACATATTTGTATTTTCAGACAAAATCGTTTCAATGTCAGAAAAATTCGTAGTATGTTTTAGGTAAAAATAATCTTGATAGATAGCAACTTCACCTGCTGGTATGGGGATATAGAGGGCTGCAGAATAGTCTATAATATTTGCAGTTCCTAGCCATATTTGGGTTAATCTGGAAGTAGAGTATCATCTCAAATTATTTTTGTGAGCTTGTCTGCCTTGGATTATAATTGCAGTGCCTAAATCAGACTGAACTGTTTTCTGATTATATAATTTAGATAGTTTATTTCCAATTCTTTTATTGGTTTTTAAGTATACCTTATCACCTGGGTTAAATTCCTTGGGTGTGGTATTATTATTGTGAAATTCTAGATCTTTGATTTGTTTGATTTTAAGTTTGGAAATTATTTCGTTTCTCATTTGGTTAGAAATATCATGAAATATTTCCGAAGGTTTATAACCTGTAACTGAGTGAATTGAGTTATTATATTTAAAGGTTGATAGTAGCATTAACTCGACAACATCTGTGGTAGTCTCTTTTGTACATCTAGCTATTTCTGCAAGAGTGGAGTGAAATCTTTCCACTCTTCCATTGCTTTGACTATGAAGTGCTGGTACGGAATGTGTTGAAATATTAAACTCGTTTTTTAATAATGCTTGAGTTGAAAATGATGTAAAAGCACCTTCATTGTCTATAACTACTATTTTTGGATTTCGGAATTGGGAAATGATTTCAATCAATGGAATTTTGATATCTAGAGAATTTCTTGAAGGAATATGTTTTATGATGGCAAATTTTGAAAATTTGTCCATACAAGTTATAAAATATTTTTTACTAGTATTGTAAATATCCAAGTGCAGAATTTCTCCTACATACGTGGGAATTGGTGTTGCACCGATTGGATGTTGTGTTGGTCTGCGCTGGTATTTATTTTCTTTACAAATTTTACACTTAGAAGCGTATGTATTACATAGTTTCCTAAGATTTGGGAAATAATATTCAGCGATAATTTGTTTGAAATTTTCCTGTGGCCCCCTATGTGCTCTGTTATGCTCATTTACGATCAGTTCTTCTTGGTCATTTATGTTAAACACATCTTGAACAAGTTTTTTTGCATAATTCATTTTTACATTGGGAAATGCAATCATTAGATCGTTTTGGACTTTTCCTAAAGTTTCAAGGGTGCAATAGATTCCATTGACTACTTCAGTATGAAGAATATCACGCATCAATTCAATAAGTTCTGCAATAGTTGTAAATGTTATAACATGTCTAACCTGCTTTTTGAAAAGAATTTTTACTTTTTTGCTTTTCTCAGAAGCTTGACTAATAAATATTTGATTCTTGAAGCAATTGATAGGATTTTCTACTGAGGGTATAACTTTAGTTAATGATTCCTCGCTGTGAACAGTTTGTCCTGAGGTAGAGATCGTGTTTATATGCTGTCGAGATAGTGCGTCTGCTACCTTGTTTTCCTTACCAGGTTTATAGTGAAAGGTTGGAGAATATTCTTCTATGAATGCTCTCCATCTTTTCAGTTTGGTATTAGGATTTTTTTCGGATATCGCAAAAGTGAGTGGTTGATGGTCTGTATAGATATGAACATCGGGCGCACCGTAAAGGTAGTTCCTCAAGTTTTGCAATGCCCAAACTATCGCAAGCATTTCACGTTCATTCGTTGCAAACGCCTCTTCGGATTTGCTCAAAGTTCGAGATATCATTGTAATGGGTCTTCCGCCTTGAGAGAGAACTGCACCAATTGCCTGCGATGACGCGTCTGTAGTCAAATCCAAAGGCTTTCGGAAATCAGGGTAAAATAGTAATACATCTTCTGATGCTAAAATGTTCTTTATTCTGTTAAAAGCACATATAGCTTCTGAATTCAAGTGTATTTTTATGTTTTTAGACTTATTTTCCCCTATGTGTCCGTTTTCTCCTCTAAGGTATTCAGTCAAAGGTTTAGTTATCTGGGCATAGTCTTTCACAAATCGGCGGTAATAGCCGGAAAGTCCTAGGAAAGATCTTAAAGCACGAAGTGTTTTAGGCACTTCGAAACCAACAATGTCCTTTACCTTATTAGGGAAGGTCTTAATACCTTCTCCAGAAACAAGAAATCCTAGAAATTCAACTTCATGTTTGAAAAATTTACATTTTTCGGGAGATATTCTCATGTTAGCGTTAAAGAGTTTAGAAAATACTATTCTTATGTCCTCTAAATGCTCATTTTCGGTTTGCGAAAATATTATTACGTCGTCTATATAGACGTGACAACGCTTTCCAATGTCGCTTCTGAGAATGTTATCGATTGCTCGTTGAAAGATGCTTGGAGCGTTCTTCAAGCCAAAAGGCAATCTGCAAAATTCATACTTTCCGTTATTTACGGAAAAAGCTGTTTTTTCACGGTCCTTTTCTTCTAAAAGAATTTGATGGAAACCGGATTTTAGATCTATTGTTGAATAAAATTTAGCTTGTCCCAAATTCGATAAGATGACAGAACTCTCGGGAATGGGATACCGATCCGGGATAGTGCGTTCGTTCAGCTTTCTGTAGTCAAACACTAGCCTAGATTTGGGAGTACCGTCTTCGTTCTTACCTTTTTTCCCTACTACCAATATGGGAGTGTTGTATGGGGAGTGTGATGGTCGTATTATTCCATCATGAAGCATTCTTTGTAATTCTTTGTTAACGAAGGGGACAGCCGCCATGTTGTATGGTCTTGGTTTTGAATAAATAGGTTCTAAATCTAGCGTTCTAATGCTAGCTTTTATGTTTGTGTTGAAAGGCAAACTTTCATTGGGCTGAGCGAAAACTTCCTTAAAGTCTTCAATTAATTTTTTAAACTCATCCCTGACTGTTGTCGAATCGATTTCTAAATTATTTACCTGCTGGCATTCAAAATATTTAATTTGCATTTCGCCATTTTCGTAAATTAGTAAAGACCGTTCGGTATCAATGTGTGCTTTAATTTGCACGAGAAAATCATACCCTATTATTGCATCAAAAGTTTTTAATTGGGGAAGCAGGAAAAAATCTGTAGTTTCACCACAAAAATGTATTCTACATTTCTCGGTTATTGTGTTGTCACCGTTAAGGGATTTAACCTTAAATGGTTTGTTATTAGGGATAGCTTTTAAAAAGGGTATATTTTTAATATAGTTTTTGGCTGTACCAGTGTCTATTAGAATCCTCATAACGATTTTATCGTCGAGTTTCTTTTCAACATATGGTAGAGCCGACTTTATTCTAAAAAATGTAGCTGATCGTCGTATTCCCCATTGAAGGTTTGATATTCGTCTTCAAATTCATATTCTGTATCGCAGTCAGGACCAGGACTACTCCTTGGTTCTTTGTTGTCATTTTTTGACTTTATGAAATTTATTCGTTGCGTTTTTGCCAACGGTACCTTATCGGAATCACGTGGGCGCTTAAAAGTCCTACTGAATTCATAGTTTTGCGGCTGTTGCCTGATGGTGTGATTACTACTGCCCGCAGGTGCCGCTTGTTGAATCTGTGATTTTTGACTGTGTCGGACTCTAGACGAGTTGTCGACACTCATATGATCACTGGGTGCTGCTGGTTGGTAATTTTGATTTTTCTGATAGATATTCGGGGGGTGCGGTTGAGTAACTCGCCTATAGTTGGGGTTGTTCCGTAGAGGAACGTTTACTGATCTGGGATCAGCATAAAGGCTGTTATCAAAGGCTCTAGCGAAGTTATACCTATATTGGTTTGCTTCAAGCTCTTGGGCCTTGGCTAATGCAGAGGGCAAGTCTTCGCAACCAGCAGAGAACAAAATATTGCAAATGGGCTTATTAAGGCCTGAAATAAACACACGCAGTGCATCACCTCGGTATTTCGTTGCTAAAGAATTAATTAATTGGTTATTACCTGAATAATCCATGGAAATTTTGTTAGTGATTGAAGTTAGATGCTTCTCTACTCTATCGAAGTACTCCGATATGGACAACGTTCCTTGGCATAAAATGCTCAATTGGTTCTCTAAAACGTGAAGTGGGCGTTTGTCAGAGTACGAATTGTCAAGACGAGCAATTATTGCGTCAATATTAAGGACCGTGTTAAAAGAAGATAAAATTAAATCAGCGGAACCGACAATTTTGTTACGAATTATTGCGACAGCCTGATAGTGTCTCTCGGATCCTTCATAAGGCTGAAATAATTTCATGGCAGTCTTGACAGCTTGGCGCCAAGAAATGTTTTGCACTTTCACCAGAAAAATCTGGTATGGATTTAACTACATCCAGTGAAATTTCACATTTTACCGTTGGAAGAACGACAGAAATGGGCTCATAGGCCACGACTGAAGGGGATTGTAAATGTACTGAGTTTACTTTGTCTGTTAATTCTTCAATTTTATCTAAGACACCTTCGTTAACTTGCTTATTTTCTTCAGTCAACTCGTTTATTCGCGAAACTATAGACGCACATGCTGTTTCTACGGCTGCTTGAACGGCTGATGAAATGATTTGGGCAATTTCAGCCATTGTGATTAAATAACCAAAATTATTCGTTCAAATTATAAATTATTTTTAAATAATACAAAAAATAGCACTAAAATAATACTTATTAGTTTCTTACAAAATAAAAACCAGCATCGCTTCCGTATGTAAGTATTTCTCGATCACAGCTTAATACACCGCTTTTATTGAGACAAATCACAGCTTAATACACCGCTTTTATTGAGACAAAAATGTTCCGCAGAAAAAAATAAAGAGTGGGTTTTTTTTTATTTATTTATACGCGTTTTTGTGTAAAATAATTGCTCTATTCTCTTTTTATGAAGATTTTCGGAGCACACAATACTATGCGAAAAAAAAATAGTTGGGCGCCAGTAAATAAAAGATGTATTATCTTTCTTTGTGAGTTTACAACTGACTCATTGCGTTTATTGATTTTAACTTAATGCTATATTTGCTTACAAATCAATTTTATTATTATTATTATTATTATGCTGACTAAGATAAGGAAAGGAAGTGTGTAGGAAATGAAGCGTTGGGTGCTAAGGGTAATGCACTTAGGTATATAGGAATGCGCTTGGTTAGGAATATGGAATATGGGAATCTTTTAGGAAAGGTATATGAAATGAATATGGGTATGAATTGTTGTTAACTTATGGGAATCTTTTAGGAAAGGTATATGAAATGAATATGGGTATGAATTGTTGTTAACTTATATGCGTTCGAATTTCTTTTTGTTGTCAACTTGAGATGAAGAGGGAACGTCACTACCAAACAGCTGTTCGATCGTGAGACCATTGTTCGTAGTGAAGGCAGCGAGCAGAGCTTTCTTCTCCGCTGGAGATGACAACCTTATAAGTAATGGGCTTTCGCTGTGGTATTGTAAGAGCGCAATCGGAAGGCGTCGAAGTGGGGAGAAAATTGATGCTGCAATTTATTCCCAATTTTTTTTGCCAGATCGATTGGGTTATCTTTAATAGTGCAAGGCACTCCGCGAACAATGACATCACTAAGACGTTGTTGGCGTTGGAAATCTTCGAGCTGATCTTTAATCAACTGATTTTCATTGCGTAGATCGATAAGTTCATTTTCACACTGTATTAGTCGGTCACACAAGCCAGATACAGATTTTTTAATTTCATCTTTCATTTCCTTCTCAAGGTCAGAGAGCAGTTTTTGAAATTTAAGAATCAAATTATACTCGAACCCTCGCATATTTTCCGGCATAGATTTAAAATTTGTTTTATTTGACTTTATTTCGTCGGTGGATTGGCCAGTGTTTGAGTTTTTTTGGATGGCTTTTAATTTGGTGCGTGTGTTTGCCGATGGTTTGGCGGATGAGTTTGATGAGGAAGAAGTTGATTTGTTATTGTGTTTGGTTATGGTGTTTGTTATTTTAGAATTTGCTGTGTTGGGTGTTGTTAAGGTGACGGGAACATTTACAGGTGTATTTGAGATGGTTGGTGTTGTTGTGGTGGTGGTGGTGAGGTAACTTACAGGTGTTTTTGGAGTATCGACACTGCTCAAGGTATTGGTGATGGACAAGCTTGTGTTGGACATTGTGAAAAGTGAGAGACAATTCAGTTAGGCGCGGAGAAAGAAAAAAAAAACAAATTCGGAGTTGTTCAATTTCAACTTGATTTAATTAATATAAGCTTAAGTTGGACTATTTTATTGAACGATCAATTAGAACAATACCGCAGAAACACTTTTTTCAAATTGTTTTTTTTTTTTTTAATTAACTAAAATTCCGGTTAAAAGGCTTCAAATGTGAGGAGCGCAATCAAAACACGTCTACATTACTTGAAAGACATCGCGACAGCAAATCGAATCGACATCGAATTCTTACTTCGTGTATTATATGATCGCTCGTACTTCTCATGGGCCTGTTCAACAGATGTTTTTAAATGGTCGTGGATCAAATTCATTTTACAACTTTTTGGGAGAACGTCTATTTCGGCGTTATTGAGTGCTTTCAATTTTTTCAAAATTGGGTAGTCGTGACCATGCTCAATTTTTGATTGGCCGAATAAAGCTTCGTGAGGCGACATTCCGATAGCTGCATGTGTAGTTGATCGAAGTGCACTAGCAACAGATTGGACATGTTTGTCCCAATTTGACTGATTCGGTTCTCTGGTAAGATACGATAGCTGTCAAAACTGAACGATTTACTCGTTCGCTGGCGTTCGCTTGGGGCGAGTAAGAAGCCGTTCTTACGTGTCAAATGCCGTAGGTTGAAAGTAGTTTCCCAAAGTCTTTACTGATAAATTGTTTTACATTATCAGAAAGCAAAGAATCTGGCACGCCAAAAATTGAGACAACGTGTTCTTCAAGAAAACTTATGGCTGAATCACTGGTAGCTTTTCTGATCGGTTGGATTAAAACAAATTTAGTCAACTGGTCTAAGCAAATTATCTTGTACGCATTTCCTTTCTTAGAGCGGGGATATGGGCCAAGAAAGTCGATAGATATGTGCTGAAAAGGTATATCTACTACAAAAGATTGGCCCATTGGCGGTCTTAGAGTCGAATTAGGCGATTTGGCAGTTTTGCAAACACTGCAGTCCGCAATGAATGCTTTAACTTGTGCCGCCATATTAGTTCAGTAAAAACGTTCACGTAGGCGATACAGCGTTTTGGCAACACCACCATGTGAAGACTTTGGCGGATCATGAGCCAAAACAACCAAGCGAGACGTCATGGTGGCTGGTATCCACAGTTTCCACGTTTGGTCATCCTCAAGAGGATTCCTTGTACTATATTTGACCTTCTTGTAGACAAAGCCTTTTGTTACTTGAAGATCAGGTAGTTGTCTTTTATTTTTCTCCACAGTTTCAATTAATCCCACATATTCATCCGATTTAAAAGAAGGATCTGTAAGGTCAACTTGTAAAACCACGAAAGAACCCACATTGCTCGCAGGATCAGCTACGATTTCATCAACACAATGGACTCGTGAGAGTGCATCTGGTACCACATTCTGTGAACCCTTTCGGTGTTCTATTTCAAATGTGAAACGTTGGAGCTTAAGACTCCATCTAGCAAGACGACCACTTAAATCCTTCAGACCCATGAGCCACTTTAGACTAGCATGGTCAGTTACTATTTTAAATTTATGCATTTCCACATATGATCTAAACTTTTCTACTTCTAACACTGCCGCAAGGCACTCTTACTCGACGAACTTGTCGCGCTGTCTTTTGCACAGGAAAATCCTGGATAGCCACAACTTTGTCATTGTCAGTTTGAAGTTTTCCCCCTCCAACAATAAATCCTAGATATTTTAGATATTTGAAGCAGAATTTTGATTTATCTAAGTTTATGGTGAGTCCTGCGGTGTGCAAACACTCCGCCAGGTCTTTTAAAATGCCGATATGCTCTCCAAAGGAGCTCGAAATTACCAATAGGTCATCCAAATATACATAAACGTTTTGTCTCAATCTGTGGGGTACCACTTTGTCCATAAGTCGGCACAACCTTTGAGCAGCACCGTGTAAACCAAAGGGCATCACCACAAACTGGTACAAGGGTATGCCGGGTACTGAAAACGCAGTCTTTTCCCGCGAGGATTTCTCCAAGGGTATCTGCCAGAAGGCGTGCTTAAGATCCACACTAGAGATATAATGTGTTTCTGAAGCTCGACTCAGCAGTCCTTCCATATTATGAAGTGGATAAGCGTCTGTTTTTGAACATTTATTGACCTTCCGCGAGTCTAGGCACAAACGATTTTTGACTGGTTTGTGTACCAAGACAATCGGCGAGCACCAAGAGCTATTACTCTCCTCAATAATGCCCATTTTCAGCATGTTCAAATATACATAAACGTTTTGTCTCAATCTGTGGGGTACCACTTTGTCCATAAGTCGGCACAACCTTTGAGCAGCACCGTGTAAACCAAAGGGCATCACCACAAACTGGTACAAGGGTCTGCCGGGTACTGAAAACGCAGTCTTTTCCCGCGAGGATTTCTCCAAGGGTATCTGCCAAAAGGCGTGCTTAAGATCCACACTAGAGATATAATCTGTTTCTGAAGCTCGACTCAGCAGTCCTTCCATATTATGAAGTGGATAAGCGTCTGTTTTTGAACATTTATTGACCTTCCGCGAGTCTAGGCACAAACGATTTTTGACTGGTTTTTGTACCAAGACAATCGGCGAGCTCCAAGAGCTATTACTCTCCTCAATAATGCCCATTTTCAGCATGTTATCTAGCTCATCGTACATAAGTTTCTGTACCGCTGGAGACACGGGATAGTGTCTTTGTTTTATTGGCTCAGCGTTGCCTGTATCGATGTTGTGTTCTTCGAGGTGTGTTCGCCCTAGACCACTTTTGGCAAAGGACGAAAACATACTGATCATATTCTCTAGTATTTTGGAATCTTCCATTGCTAACTCGTGCGCATTTGGGTCCCAAGGGGCTGGCAATGATTGGACAAGATTTCCGAAAGCAGATGCGGTGCTAACTCGAAAAGTTTCCAGAAGTTAACCCCCAAGTAAAGCTTTTGTTCCAAGGAAGGAACAATATAAAACGTTACTACTTTGGCTTTACCTTTATAGATTACTGCTGTAGATATTTCACCAATTATTGCTTGTGGACGACCACTAGCGGTTTTGACGTTCGAATGGAATTTTTTGTATGAAAGACCAATACTTTTAAGTATGTAGTTCTGCGCCAAAGCAACTAATGCTGGCTCCACTGTCCAGTAATCCCAGCATCTTTCTACCGAAAATATTGATAACCGCGTACGGCCGAGGATCATCACCATTACTTAGGCATGTTGCCGAAATTGCCTTGTAGCGGTCTGTCTTTTTCCTAAACCGTTCTCTGAGTTTTAAAATGCGCTTAGAGGGATTGTTGAAAATTCGAGATCGGACTTCATAATAATTGGTTAGCCTCTCATGTAATGGTATAGGTGTTGACTTTGCTTGTAGGGCATTCGATTTATCATCGGGTCTTTTCAAAATAATTTTACTTGCTCAATAGGGCAAGTATTTGTTTCGTGCAGAAAAAAAAATCGAGGTTTTAATCAAACATGACATTACAATGATAGAAAAGCCCAAAAAAGTGGTTTTCGCCATACCGTCCGTCGGTCTGCCTGTGCGGATGTGCGCTTTTTCACGTCATGCTACAGCCTAAACGGCTTGACGGATTTTCTTCAAACTTGGTATATAGCAGTTTGAAGAAAAACCATTGTCGAGGTTTTTTTTATTTTGTTTTAGCCCGGCTCAAACTGGTACCTTTCAAGTAACGGTTTTTTTCAATTTGAATTTTCTCGAAAACGGCTCTACCGATTTTGATTAAATTTAAAATTTAGCTAACTTTAAGCATTTCTAACAAAACTGCGTTTTTTGTTTTTGCCTCAAATGGTCGTAACGAATATCAGGTTTTTTTCAAATAGCCATAAGTTCACAAAGGCTTGATTGAATCAACTCAAACTTTGTTTGACATAGTTTTTCATAGTGTTCTATAGGATGGTTTAGTAAATTTTTCACTGAAGCCTTTCTAAACGGTGGCTTCCATACAACGAGCCGTTGAGTTTTAGCGCACATTTTTTTTTGGTTGTTTCTAATTCTCTCGAAAATGGCTCTAACGATTTTGATTAAACTTTGTGTGTTATATTTTTTTAGTGTTTTTAAGAGAACTGCGTTTTTAGTTTTTGGCTAAAAATGCAAGTAACGTAGATCTGCTCTTAACGGCTTTTTTTCAAATGGCCATAAGTTGTCAACGGTTGCATCGAATTCACTCAAACTTTGTTTGGTATAGTTTCTTTTAGCTTCCTTTCACATGGCATTGTTTTTTTTTTCATTTTCTTTTTTTTAAATGGTGGCTCCTATACAAACAGCCATTAGATTTTGGCCAATTTTTTCGTTTTTTCTAATTTACTCAAAAAAGGCTCCCCCGATTTTTATGAAACTTTGTATGTTACATATGTAGAATACTTCAAAGAAAACTGCATTTTAAGTTTTTTGCTACACATGACAATAGCGGAAATTGGTAATATCAGTTTTATTAATTTGGCCATAAGCGGAAATTTATATCATTTATATCACCCAAAAGACGACATCTAAATTTGATATACTAAAGGTTAGTTAACGTTAGCTTCCGTATATCGAGTCTTCCCGTTTTAGCCAAATTTTTTTTAGTTTTTACAAAAATTTTCAAAAATGAGTTGTTGTTATTGATCGAAAAGTTTGTTTTCGTCGTACTATTGCACCCACAGAGCAAGTACGTGCGACCCAGTCGTGCATTTTATTTTCACCCTTTTCACACGTTTTCATGTTCCCCAGTAAATCAAGTGAATTTTGGCTAACAGGTTATCTAGGTAATTTAGGTAACTCAGGTAATTTGGGTTAGTTGAATAATTAAGGTAAGTCAGGTAAACTATTATCTATTTGATAATTTTTCTTTACTTGGTTTCCGGGTTCTTTGTCTGAGAGCAACTCTCCCCGGTGTTCGGTTTGCCCCGCCCTCGGTTTTCCGAGCACCTAGGACAGTTTGGAGATGTTGTATTTTCAAACCCATATTTATAGCAAAATAACTTGGGTTGTGGGTTTGCACATTCCCTATACGAGTGCCCTTTTTGTCTACACTTCCAACATACATAGGATGTTGTGTCTGGTTTTGTATGAGATAATGATATTGCGTCTATCTCTGGAATTTCCGAATACGAATCCAGTTCAAGTTCATTAACTTGTTTCCGCAAATTTGAAAAAGGCACTTGTTTGTTTCTTAGAGCTTCATGTTGATTGGCATATTTTTCGATCGTCCTACAGACATGAATCATCTCAGGCAAACTTTTCGTGGTAAAAGTGATTAAAAGTTCACCAGTGCGTCGCTTTACATTCTGTTTTAATAATTCTATAAGTTCTCTCGAGGATTTAGGTTGGGAAAGACGTGTATTTAGTTTCTGAATGTCATTATAGAAATCACCAAAAGACACGTTAGCTCCTTGACGTCTATCGAACATTCTCCGTGATATTTCAGAGTCAGTTTCTAAGCTTCGGAATTGCTCAATCAAAGCTGATTTGAAAATTTGCCAATCGGCCGGAGTTAGGATGAGTTTTAACGTACCTCCAGTACCAACTCTCTACTTCCCCCGTTACAAAGAAATGAAAATTAAAACAAATATTTTCCCAAGTAGCTTTATAACAGTCTCTAAGTCTGTCCAGCCTAAAAACAAAATCATCGACAGTCATTTTTTGATTGTCGAATTTTAACCCCCACTTATGGTATTGCAATGTCTTATGCTGAGATGAAGATAGAGAATTACCAGAAAATGTGGCTAAATTAGGAGATTCCGAGTCTAAATGCAGACTATCTAATCGGTTGATAAAATTTCGCACGTTCTCGCTGAGCGATTCAGGTGGAACAATTGTTTCATTTCCAGTCGCCAGTGGCACTGAGTTTAAAGGCTGACCTCTCGTTGTTGTGCTCTGTTGTTTTTGTCATCGCGTATTGTGACGGAAACAAGTTGACGGATTTCCCCTCGTTCTTTCACAAACTCTTCTTGACGTCTACGTAAATCTTTGGTTCTATTAAGACCGATTGCCGCATTAACGATCGATTTTATCCTTTCAGTGAGACTTTCGTTATGATCGTTAATCACGCTATTCACAACTGGAGCTACACCCCCATTATTTTCTAATTGTTGAGTATCTGTGCTAGAACCGTGTGGTTTATCGGTACCTGAATCGTTATCCCGATTACCATTATTTCTGTTCTTTTTTACTTTAGGAGGCATGACCATACGTATATATAAGTGAGAACAAGGAGTCAAAAACATATGGAAGGCTAACTATTTTTTTTTTTCAACTTTGGAAAAAAAACTTTCAGGAAGATAATAATCGTTAGTAATATAAGTTAACTGATTTCGGTGTGTATTAAATTCATAAAAAAAACGTGCTAGGGCTTGTACAATAGATAAGTAATCGAGGATTAACTAAGGATTCCGATCTGAGGAAATAATATTTTAAACTATAATTATGTTTACTGAACAATGTAGGTTTATTACAATAATTGATAACTCTCAGCGACAATAAAAAGATTCAACGCTATCTTAAACTGGTTTAAAACTTAACCCGTATCTAAGGACGTCTTTTCTTTTTCGACTGCGGGTTATTCTCTTATGAATTCGTTTCAGTCTTTTATACATAAGTAGTAAATAAAAATATCTGAATGTGCTCTTAATAACTTGTGAGAAAGCGTGGTAGTAATTAATTTTTTTGTTTTTGTCTTTACTAGATAGCGTCACTGGAACAGAAAAGAGGCGCTACGCAGGGTGGTGGTGACCTGTTCCTATTATACCGGGTCGCCTCACTAACTTCTCCAGTAAAAATTTGTATCGTATCCGTGAACAAAACGATGTCGAATGTAACGCAGCTGACGGAAAGTGGTTTCTAGAACCGATGTTCCCGGTCGCTACTATTCTACTTAGGATTGTGTATATCCCAAAGTACAAGAAAAATAGTAGCTACAGATACAGAGTAGAACTCTTTAATCTGGTCTACTCTCGTTTGTACTAAAAAAGAAGGTCCTGTACGTATGTATCAATCAATTAGGGTGTATCACCGTAATGATTTGATATATTTCCAGTGCATGAACTGGAATATATCGTTTTTCTGACGTGTTTTGTCTAGCTTGAATTCGTAATTCAATTCTGGTTGTAATGATTGCTATTTTCAAAAGACCCCTTACCGCTGGTGGGGGGAAGTCAATGAAAGGAAACAGTTGCCTTGATGGTTTACTGATAAGTGAATTTATTCAATATTTATTCTCCTTATACAGGGTGATTCACGAGCGTTGTGCCAAAAAGCTAGAGCGTGTAGGTTAAGTTTAGACAAGAAAAAAATCTTATAGGGGGGGTCTATTCCCCCTCGTTTAGCCGGGAGGGGCAATTTTCTGAAAAATTGACTTATTTTGTAAAAAAAAATATTAAAAATCAACGGCTTCGTTTACAACACCGTGTTATACCTTTTTGGAAAGCCAAAAACTTCTTCTTTCATTTTGTTTTTAAATTAAAGTGTTTTAACGAATAGTTTAAAAAATATAAATTTTCAAACTCAAAATTTTTAAAAAAAATTTGAAAAAATAATTTTAAAACTAAATTTTTTCAAAATTTTACGTAATTAAGTTAGTTAGTTAGCTCATACCTTCGAGGTAGATCGCAGGCAGTTGTAGTTGGAAATTGTGTCTCTGGCTCACTGCCTCTTAGTAGAGGTGTTCCGCAGGGCTCAATTTTGGGACCTCTCCTTTTCATAATGTACATAAATGAACTCCCCTCATGTCTATTACACTGCTCTATTGATATGTACGCTGATGACGTCCAACTGCGGAAAAGTTGCCCTTTAGGCCTTGTAGAGAATGGGGTAAGCGAAATGAATGATGATCTTAATCGAATTCTCGACTGGTCAAAGTTCAATGGGCTTTGTTTAAACCCAAAAAAATCAAAATGTCTAGTTATATCTCGAAGACCCATTGATACTTCATACCTCCCTCAAATTGCTCTGAATGATAATCCCATTGAACTAGTCGACTCAGCAACAAACCTTGGGATTACTTTTAACAGGCAGCTTACCTGGAATAACCACATAAAATCAATTCTTGGTAGAACATACGGAGGTCTTCGAATGATTTATGCTACACAAAAGATAACACCTGTTAAAACTAGGATGATTCTCGCAAAAACGCTGCTAATTCCAACACTGCTTTTTGGCTGTGAACTTTTCTCTAACTGCGATTACGAACACAAAAGAAAACTCAATGTTGCTTACAACTGCATAGTACGATATATCTTTGGTCTGAAAAGAAGAGAGCATGTATCTTATTTCGCCAAATCAATACACGGCCTAACTTTGGAAAATCTTTTTAAGCTAAGGACTCTAACATTGCTTCAGAATATTATTCAAACTCATCAGCCCTCTTACCTATATAACAGAATCCATTTTCCGCGTTCTACCAGATCCTTGGATCTAATACCCGAACGATATCGTTTTCTCGTATCAGAACGTCATTTCTTCATAAATGCCATCCGACATTGGAATTCCCTGCCCCGACCTTTAAGATTGATAAGCTGCTCAGCCCTATTTAAAGTTAAACTAAGAGAATACTTAGGGACACTTAATTGAGATTGTTGTATTGTCTTACAGATTTTAAATATATACTATCACATTATTGTATTTTAACCTTTTATCCTAAATATAAACTTTTTTTTTTTCTCTCTTCTTTTTAATTTAACTGATCACGTTTCGGTCTTTAAAATATTAAAATGTTGTTAATTCATGTGTATTTACGAATATTACCTATGTATTTAATTTTGCTTAAATCACTCCGTAAAGTAGCACTAAAAATGTATTCATATAAAGCTTGCGCTACAAAAAAGATATTGTATCTTACTGTGTAAGTCTATTCCTTAATAATAAAGAACAAAAAAAAATAAGTATAATTTTTGTTCCCATAATTCAATGCTCCCATCAATTTTTAATCCAACACTGAAAACCGTATGGCTCTACGACTTTTTGCTGCCAAGGTATTCAAAAATAACCGAACCTACTTCTTCAATGATCACTTGTGCCATCCCGTAAGGCTAGATTTTCTTGTTTTTGTGAAGAAGTAGGTTCTAGGTCTTTTCCCCCTCCCGGCTAAACGGGGGGGGGAATAGACCCCCCTCCCTTACGATTTTTTTCTTGTCCCAACTCAACCTACACGCTCTAGCTTTTTGGCACAACGCTCGTGAATCACCCTGTATACTAACAATATTCTTAATAAAATTACAAACTATTACAAATAATTCTCAACACCAAATTGTCAAGTAAGCGGAAGCATAAAAAAGGTGTGACGAAAGAACAAAATGAAGAAGTGCAAATAAATATTATTTTGAGTGCTGATTAATAAAAAGTGCATTTAAGCAATTACGTTATTTTGAATGTTGATATACTTAATGTAGGTTAATAAACTTAAATGACTTAAATGTAGTGTATGTGGAAAGAAGTAATAAAGAGTGTAAACATACTCCCCGCCTTGAACTATTGTTCAAACATGAAGGGTGAAGGCATCTTGATGCCGAAGTGTTGATGTTGGACGGTTCTTCGGATCACTGCTGCGTCTATTTTGATGTCGTGGAGCTGGTATCGGGAAGTGTTTTAGATTAAAGTTTCGGCCACGTATTGTTCTCCAAATGATGTGTATCATGACGGCTATAATACAGAAAATGGCAAGGTAGCTGACAATAAATTGATGGGTGTCGGTGTTCTTTATTTGTATCAGTGTTTCGTCCAGTTGTTGTTGCGTGATCCCCGTTTGTAGGGTCTCTAATTCATTGGACAGTTTCGAAAATGAATGGCATTATGTATCATTGTTGTGGGGTTTTTGTGGGTATTGATGAAATCTGATAGGTTGCTTGCTGGAATGAAAGACGCTCGCATTATGCTTGTGAGAGCGCTGTGTCCCTGTATGGTGAACTGGTCCTGTTTAAGAATGCAACCTGCTGGAATTGTAAGTACTCCTGAGTTGCCTAGCCGGATTTGATTCAGGTTTCCTTTACAAACGCTATTAATAGAGGTTTGATGTCGAAGCGAATATACCTAGTGATTTGACTGATGCAATTGTATCCAGAATTGCTCATCTGGAAAGTCTTCCAGTCGACAAGAAGAGTGCTCTTAAGCCTGGTTCAAGAGACTGAATTCACAGAGACTGATATTAGAGCCCTTCTGGTAAAGAGGGTGCATTTGGTGGCAGACGATATCTTTTTCTAAAATCCTTGTGCAGGAGTTGAATTCTGCCTTGTTTAATTGATATGCAAGTTTATTACTATATAATCGGAAGATGGTCTTATTGCAATAAACGATGCGTTAACCAAGACTGGCACTGGGATTATGCTGTATATTTCATACTGCTCGGTTGTGGCAAGCGGTATTGCTAGTTTGAATATTACGTGCGAATCAACGATGCGTCCTTCCGCAGTTAACAATTTATAAAGTAATGATATGTCGCTGGTTGTCTCTAAGAGACGCAAAGTTGATGGTAGATTGGCTTTAATATTTGTCATTTCTTGCCTTAATTGATTTGGGTGTATTAGGTTGGCACTTATTTTTCCATGATGAACGTCTGTTATTAGGTCCAGAAGAAGAGCTTGAGTCTTTTGAAGGTTAGTGGCGCCTATGAACATTTGGAAACACTGTGAAAGCATCAGCTGGGATAGTGTTTACTGATATTCCTGACCATTCGTCTTGTTAAGCTGATTTGTTATTGCATTGAGCTCTGTCTCCAGCGATTGAAATTGCTTCTCTAGTCTTCCTTCATTATTGCGCATTATATTTGTAGTTGAATTGATTAATGATGTCTGATTTCTCTTCAGATGCATCAAATGATCCTCGTTTACATGAATGGTTGATATGACATTGGACATGTGTTGGGCATAATTGGAATCGAGTACTCCGAATAGTGAATTAGCCAGATTTCCAACTATGTTGACAGCACCACGTTTTGGACGAGACACCTTTTCTTGTAACAGCTCATCTTTGTCATTTATGTCTTGAAGAAGGAATTGAAAAACTTGTACGAACGCTAAACAAGAGTCAGCCCTTGTCATCTTTTTGCAAGACTCCCTTAATTTGTCGTTGCCTCTGTTAAGCCACTTTAATTCCTTCTAATAGGATTTTAATTCGTAGTACACCACTATGTCCCATTGTTCATATATGATGCTAGCTTTTCCTAGGTTTTCAAAATGTATTCCTGGAGTTGTTGTAAAAGGTGATATTGTGACCTGGTCGCACATGGCTATAGGTAACATTATCAATATGGCTACTAATGATGACCAGAGCCCTAGATTACACACCTTAAACGGATTTTTCGTTGCCCTTTTTCTTGGTGGGCTGGCAGGTTCATCTTGTTCAATTTCACCGTCTTCAAGTTCCTGGGAAGGTTCTGAGAGTGTTGATATTTGATTTGTAGTTCCCTCTGGTTCCTCTAGTTGAATCGGCAAAGGAGCTAATCTGTGAATTGGTCTCCGTAATATAGAGTTGGCTGTTTGAATTTCGGCAACTCTGACGATTCCATCTGCTCCAGGATATGTCTGGAGTACTCTTCCTAATGGCCCTAATGGCCACTTCATGACAGGACAATCATCTTCCTTGATGATGACCATTGTTCCGGGTTGCAGATTTTTGGATTTTTGCTGCCATTTGTGTTTGTGTTGCAGTTCGTTTAGGTACTCATTTTGCCATCGTTTCCAGAATTCTTCTTTTATCCTTGCAATTGTTGTAAGATTTTGCGAAAGATTTCCCCTGCGTGGCTCTGCTTTTGGACCAATAGGATTAGTAAGTGGTTCTCCTATGATGAAGTGTCCTGGTGTGAGTGCCATTAAGTCGTTGGGGTCAGCTGACATTGGGGTGACGGGTCTGGAATTCATAATCGCCTCAACTTCGATTACCGCTGTTTCGAGTTCCTCATATGTTAATGAGCTCGCCCCTTAAGATCGTAACAATAAGTATTTTGCCGATTTTACTGCGGCTTCCCAAAGGCCTCCGAAATGAGGAGCTTTTGGTGGTATAAAATGAAATTCTATACCTCTTGAGCTAGAGACATTATGAATTTGTTCTTTTGACTTCTCGGTATGGATTATTTCGGTTAGTTCTCGAAGTTGATTGTTGGCACCAACGAAATTGGTGGCATCGCAGTATAAATGTTGACAGCTGCCTCGTCTTCCTATAAACCGTTTGATTGCGGCGATGAAGCCGTTATTGGACAGGTCTGTCACTAGCTCGAGGTGTACTGCCAATATTGGCTAATATTGGCTCTGTTGATTTCCCAAAAATTTTTGGAATCATTATTTGATGTAGTGTCAACATGATCCAAGTTGCGTTGCAGCATATCCATGAGGTACCGCTGACGTCTTTTTAATGGTGTGATATTGATTTCGGTGTAATATTGACCGCCATCAATATGACTTGTTTGGAGAGGAGCTAATGGGTTCAAAGTGCTATCAGTCTCCTGCTGTTGTCCCAGGTCCTTACCGTCGGGCTGCTTGGTATTTACTTGGGGAGGTGCTGACGAAAGAAGTTTTTTATCAGTCTCCTGTTGTTGCTGCTGACTCGTACGGTCGGATTGGCTGGAGCTTAATTGTTGAAGTGGTGGTGCGGGAAGATCACCAGTCGTCTTCTGATTGAGATTCGCCTCTGCCTGTAGGCGCTTAATTTGTTCAATGAAATGAAGTTTGTGTTCTTTATAAGCTCTTCGGACGACATCAAAATACCCCTTTGTAAAATAAGGGTGATCAAGTTGCAAAGGAACTGTGTTGCGAATGTCACTGTCTGTGACGACAAACTGAGCCCATTGAGTCTCTAGTCTTTGGAGTCGTTCCTTAAAGTAATCCAGAGTTTTTCGGCTAGCTGGATCTTTTTTAAAGTTGGAGATAATTCGTCCTATCTCATCACCAATCTTCTGCTGGCGTTCTGCTTGTTGATCCATGATGACTTATCTTCTTCTTCACAAGAACCAGAATAGAATTTTTGAATAAAACCAAACAAAATCACGTCGGGGTCACCAAAATGTACGTATGTATCAATCAATTAGGGTGTATCACCGTAATGATTTGATATACTTCCAGTGCATGAACTGGAATATATCGTTTTTCTGACGTGTTTTGTCTAGCTTGAATTCGTAATTCTATTCTGGTTGTAATGATTCCTCTTTTCAAAAGACCCCTTACCGCTGGTGGGGGGAAGTCAATGAAAGGAAACAGTTGCCTTGATGGTTTACTGATAAGTGAATTTATTCTCCTTATAGTTATACTAACAATATTCTTAATAAAATTACAAACTATTACAAATAATTTTCAACACCAAATTGCCAAGTAAGCGGAAGCATAAAAAAGGTGTGACGAAAGAACAAAATGAAGAAGTGCAAATAAATATTATTTTGAGTGCTGATTAATAAAAAGTACATTTAAGCAATTACGTTATTTTGAATGTTGATATACTTAATGTAGGTTAATAAACGTAAATGACTTAAATGTAGTGTATGTGGAAAGAAGTAATAAAGAGTGTTAACAGGTCCAAAGGCAATAACTTGATGTAAAAGCTATAACAAAAATCACTCTAGATTAACAAAAACTGTTTATATAGTTCATTCGCTTCGCTGATCCACGTTGGGCGCCACCTGTGTAACGTTTGTTTGTCCCTAGCCTACAAGTGCGATGGTCCGCCAGCCCACAAAAGACCAAAGGGAACAGGAATCTTCTTTGGATTCAATGGGTTGTAGGGAAGGTTATCCTGGTTAGTTAAGTGCAGCAGGCATGCTTGCTCACGCGCGTCACTAGCTCGGTGTCGTGGGATCTTGCACTACCACCGGACATTCGTTACTTTTAACATGCCTATAGTTTCATTATCATTATTAAAAATCAAAAAGAGACACACATAATATTCTACAAAAACTCTACAATCCGACTCATAATAAAATTTCCTCCTAAATATCCAAATCTCTTGCTGAGAAACCATTAGGTGTTGTTTGGTTCTCTCTATGCAACCCTCCCTCAGTCGACTATTTGACATAAACAAATTAGTGAACATCCATGGCCAACGCCTCGCATAAATCTACGGCGAGAGCCCCTTCTTTAAAGTCGAGTAATTATTTAGAATACACTCATTTTACGTCCATTGTGACTTATTATTGTACTCGCTTTTTAGCACTTAATATTGTCTCAATAACTCATTTCACTAAATATCTCCACTCATAAAGAAACATTTCTGATAAAAGAAAGTCATTTTTCAAGTAACGATGTATTCAATTCATTAACCTATTTTATTTAAAATGCAATCCTTATCTTAAAACGAAAATATGAATTACCCTGTAATTTTCATTCTGTGATAATCTGTCTTATTTACTATGTGTACGTTTTCGGTTGTGTATATGTGTTTATGTTTGAGTTACTTTCGTCTTCTTCTTCAATTTATGTTCGATCTTATTTTATAGATAGTTTTTGGTTTCTTTTTCAAAGTTTATTATCACTCGATATTAATTACATCGCTCCTTTCTTTATATCTAACTCACGCACAAACACGTGTACACTCTGGCGTATACGTAATTATTATAATTTTATTTGCTCTCTTAAATGATTTAACCCTTTTTTTGTCTTTTACGTCCTTTGTTCTCTTTTTAATTATTTAGCTCACTCTTCTAAACTATTATCTGTCACTCTCCAAATGATATAGTAACAGTAGTTCGATGCTTCAAAATATCATCTCTCAAAATATCTTCGGATAATTCAGTCTCAAAAAAAAAATTACAAAAATATTATGTGGCATGTACACTTCAAAATACTAACGATCGTTCAAATTCAAAAGACTATATATGACTCACCACGTTTGTTTTTTTTTTTTTCTTTTTGTTTGTTTTACTACCGTAGTTAGTTACATTTATGTCATTGAAGACGGTTCGCTCCTCCGATGGATGGTGTACACAGCATTCATGAGAGCGTGTCCGATTTTTTTCGTTTAGCTGAACAATAAGATGAAATTAAAAAAAAAAAGAGAAACTCTTTTGCAATTGATTGATCTTACTAAAATAATTAAATAAGAAATACTTATCTTTTCTGAGCATTATAGGCAAAATATTTAGTAAAAAAAATCATGTATATATTTAATATATATAATCCTTAATTAGATTAAATTATGTTGGTGCTAGATGAGTTGGGTTATGTGTTTTAAGTGGGTCGATTCCTAATTGCATGTGAACAATGACGATGTTGTTTATGATCTCGCGCGGCGGAGGAAAGTGGGATCAGCTGGCGCGGCGGCGGAGGAAGATGGGATCAGCTGAGCTGATAACCTTTTTCGGATAAACTTTTTAAGGTTTTTTTTTATCAATGCGCGCCGATGCGAGTTGGTTTGGGCGATTATGTGCAGCATCGGCTGGTGCTTGGGAAAAGCACAGATGGTTCTGATTCTGGTTTCTTTTTTTTTCTTTTTTTTTTTTTATTTATTTTCGGTGGTACACGATCGGTGAAGGCGGAGGCACGTGATCGTGTATTACTTAAATGGTGACGAAAGGAAAGTACACCTTATTTGTATCTACACCCTGGACGATCGGTAGGTTGATCACGTGGCCTATTGTTGAATTGGAGATCAAGTGGAAAATGTACAGTAATTTTGCAGGTGGTGACGATTTCTTTTTTTTTTCTTTTAATGACACTTTTTGGTGGAAATAATTATTTGGTGTACATAGAAGAAAAGAAAAAAAACTGAGAATTTTAACCTGACCGAGGCTATAGTTTTTA
The DNA here is from genome assembly GCA_916050605.2 of Platycheirus albimanus. Classification (NCBI taxonomy): domain Eukaryota; kingdom Metazoa; phylum Arthropoda; class Insecta; order Diptera; family Syrphidae; genus Platycheirus; species Platycheirus albimanus. The sequence goes on from OU696696.1 coordinate 189,440,074, forward strand.
ATTGGCACACTCACTTTCAGATTTTTCTTTCTTTTCAAGCGTGAGGCGTATAATTCTCCAGATCCGATTGAAAATCCACAAGCAACTTTTCTAAGGCGACGTAGATTACAACACCAGTGTGGCTGTTACACTTTTTGGATTTTTTTTTTCGTTTTAGGGTTATGGCTCTAAAACCCTGAGTATAAATTTCGATATACTCGAAATTAAGTTTTTTTTTTCTTATCTTGGTTGAATTTTATAGGCAGGACAATTTATTCCAGAATGGAGGAGCAGCTACTTCTACTTTGGATGGAATCTTGGACCAGAAAGAATTTTTGGATTGTGCGCAGATAGAGAGTAGTCATTTTGACGATCGCCATTTACTTCCGCCAATCGTTTGAAAAGTGTCAATCACCTGGGGGGTGATGGAATTCCTTATTCAGATTTAACAGGGTGATATGGAGTGTGTGTTTATCAACTTTATTCTCGCGGATATCTTAACTGTTATACGAGGTCTCCCACAACATGTAGGTAGGAAACAGCATTACGTTTTTGATTTAGGGTGATGATAGGTTTTGCGTTAATGGGGGCATGAAATATTGTCCAATCGCTAATGCGATTTTGTTTCGCATCTTATAGTGGTAAACGATAAGCTGCTAGTGGCAAAGGGAACGGATATTAAGGCCATTGAAGCCGCTCTTGCCACAGCCGAAAATCGATACTATGCAGCTAAAGAAGCATAGAAGGCAGCCAGCGTACAGCGAACAGCCAGCATAATTGAGCCAGCGTCGCCTGCATCAGTAAGGGAAAGCCAACAACAGCCAGCGGTTTCTGTGCAGGTCCAAATGCCTGCACAGCAGCATAACAATAGTAATTCATAAGGCACATTTGACGGTGACCTAACCCACTGGTAAGGTTTCCATGATAAATTTGTGACAGCTATCCACAGCAACGAAGCGATATCCCCAGCAGACAAATTTACCTACTTGACGACTTCTCTGTGTGGTGAAGCAGCGAAGACTATGGGTAATTGGCAACTTACCGATGGCAGCTACCACGAGGCCTGGGAAAGGTTCAATCACCTGTATAACCGGAAAAAATGTAACCTGTTGCATGCTGCTTAAAGCCCTCGCCGATTTTATCACATTTACAATGTGATTTATGAAATGTTTCTCCAGCTAAGGGCCAAAGGATTGCCCGTGGACACACGGTATATGGTTGTGGTCCCGATGATTCACGAAAGATTGGATCCTGAGACAGCGCGACAGTGGGAATTGTGCCGAGAGAGTGAGACTCCTATTAAACAAATTATTGAGTGTCTGAATAGACAAGCGGCAGCCAGCAGCAGCCCCACTGGCATCAAAACACACTACGATAGATTCAAAAGCGAGCGAGACAGCAGGCCTATGTGGGCAATAGCAGTAACAGCATTCCAAAAGATAGCTAATCCAGCGATAAAAGAGCAAGCGATAAAACTTCAGCCAGCGGCTAGGGCAGCGAGAGCCAGCACAGCTAGGGACAGCGGTCGTCTGCATGTGTGTGAACTCTGCAGCGAACAACATCAAGTGTACAGTTGTGCAAAATTCCAAGAACGAAACTTAGCAGCTCGAAAAGATTTTGTGCGCAAAGAAGGATTGTGCAAAAATTGCCTTAAACGAGGGCATAGCGTGGATAGATGCTTACAGGAGCCATGTCCTCGATGCCCCTACAAGCCAATGCACAACAGCATGTTGTGTCCAACAAAGACAGCGGGAAGGCCGGTGCCAATCATGGCAGCATCTGCTTTCCGGTTGAAGGGAAAGTCCTCCCAATGACTAGCGGAAAACCGGCCAGCAAAAAGAAAGCTACCTAACAGGGGAGAGAGTGACGGGTATAAGAGAAAGCGGGCAGCGGAAGGAGAGGATATTGATATTAAGCCAGCGAAACGAGTAAGGAAAAGGCAAACTATTAAACAAGAAAGAAATAAGAAAGTTTAAGTTATGTTAAATGTTTTAATTCTTCTGGTGGGCAAAATCGTATCGTCACCTCCAAGTGGTGCCTGCTGGATAGCCGAAAGGTGAACTAACGACGAACGTTGGATCCATCGGATCCATAGGTTGTAGATACCTGAGTTATCTTCTCAGGAACTAGGAGCAAGAAGAAAGAGATACGCTCTGAAGATCCAACCACCACAAAGATCTATATGTCATGCACAGGCCTCACAAGCCGGTCATGAAAGGAAAACTCGATTGTGATGAAAACCGCAGAAAATGCCTCGGATGAAAGAACCAAAAATGTTGACGACCCCCCCCCGCAAACGAGAAACGGACAACGATTTACGCATATGCACGTGGAATGTGCGTACGCTAAACAGGCCGCGTAAAGCCGAGCAGCTAGCCGAGACCCTCGCCAGTCTCAACGCTGATATAACAGCCCTGCAGGAGATGCGATGGGATGGACCGGGCCTGAGAATTACGGAGGACTGTAATTTCTATTATGGGAAATGCCACCTTGATGGGAGATCGCGCTTGTTTGGGTGCGGATTCGCTGTCAGAGGAAGACTTAGGCAAAAGGTCTTGAGCTTTCGCGAAGTCAGCGAGAGAGTGACAACGATCCGCATTAAGGCCAAATTCCACCACATAAGCCTAATTAGCGCCCATGCCCCTACAGAAGAGAAAGACGACGCTACCAAAGAATGTTTCTACGAGTTCCTCGCCAAAACATATGAGCATTGCCCAAAACATGACATTAAAATTCTTTTGGGAGACTTCAATGCCAAAATTGGGAGAGAGGACATCTTTGGTATGACGATCGGAAAACACAGCCTGCACGACACCACCTCCGACAACGGACTCAGGCTCATCGATTTTGCAGCGGGAAAAAACATGGTGCTGAGCAGCACGCGATTCCCACGTCCCGACATTCACAAGGGCACATGGCGATCCCCAGATGGTCGAACCTGCAACCAAATCGACCATGTTGTGATTGATGGAAGACACTCCTCCAGCATTATGAATGTCCGTACATTCCGAGGAGCAAACATCGATTTGGACCACAACCTAGTCGGTGCAAAACTTAGGGTACGGATCTCCATGGAAGTTCTTAGGCGAACACCGACTACACCTAGGAAATTCAATGTTGGACGTCTTCAATCGGAAGAGACCGCCGCTGCCTATGCCGACCGCGTATCCCTTGAGCTTGCGAGAAATCCTTCGACTGATGACATGAACCCGGAAGACCAATGGCAGCTATGTCAACAAGCCATAAGAAGTGCTGCGTCAGAGGTATTGGGCTTTTCACATCCACCCCCCAGAAACCCCTTGGGTCGACTCCGAATGTGCTCAGGCAAACAAAGCCAAAACGGAGGCATACAAGTCGTGGCTCCAGAGAGATACTAGAGCATCCAGAAATCTCTATGTTGAGCGAAGGAAAGTTGAGAAACGTCTACTCAGGAGAAAGAAAAAAGAACACCAGCAACGCGAAGTCGAGGAGATGCAGAGATGTTTTTGCAGAAAAGAGGTACGAAACTTCTATAAAAAGGTGAAACAGTCTACATCCGGTTTCACAAGCCGCCCTGGGCCCTGCAAAGATCAGGATGGAAATACCATAGTGGAAACGCAGGCGATGTTAGCCATCTGGAGAGACTACTTTAACCGGTTGCTAAATGGCGATGACATCCAAGATCCCGCCCAAGATCAACTTGTTCCAGTTAATCTAGATGACGACCACGAACTACACCCGCCCGACCAAAATGAAATCAAAGTAGCCATCACCAGACTAAAGATGAATAAGGCAGCTGGATGTGATGGCCTTCAAGCGGAGCTTTTTAAACACGCTGGAGATGACCTGGTCAGGAGCAAACACCAACTCATCTGCAAAATATGGTCGGAGGAAAGTATGCCCGATGAGTGGAATCTCAGTACCATCTGCCCGATTCACAAAAAAGGAGACCGCCTCCTCTGCGCCAACTATAGAGGCATAAGCCTTTTAAACATCGCCTATAAGATCCTGTCCAGCGTTTTATGTGGACGTCTCAAGCCGTTTGCTGACGACCTGATAGGTCCTTACCAATGCGGCTTCAGACCTGGAAAATCTACCACCGACCAAATATTCACATTACGCCAGATCCTGGAGAAAACCCAAGAGTATAACATCGACACCCACCACCTGTTCGTCGATTTTAAAGCCGCCTACGACAGTGTTAATAGAGTTGAACTGTATCGTGCCATGTCTAACTTTAGAATCCCTGCTAAACTGATCCGCCTTATCAGGATGACGTTGGAGAATGCTCGTTGTTCCGTCCAAGTTGGTAGAGACTACTGAAACCTTCGAAACCACCAGAGGGCTAAGACAAGGTGACGCACTGTCGTGCAGCTGTTTTATTATTGTGCTTGAAAATGTAATACGGAGCACCCATGCCAGTACATCAGGCACCATTTTCAATAGATCGACACAATAACTTGGGTTTGCTGACGACATAGACGTGATAGGAAGAACAAAGCGAGCAGTAACCGGTGCTTTCACTACTATGGAATCAGCAGCAAGCAGAATGGGGCTGAAAATAAACGAGGACAAGACGAAGTATATGCTTTCATCAACAAAAGTCCAATCCCACCACCGACTTGGTCAGAACGTAACCATTGATAGGTATAACTTCGAGGTAGTCAGTGAATTTGTCTACCTGGGCACTGCTGTAAACACAGGCAACAACATCAGCGCTGAAATCAAACGCAGACTAACTCTTGCTAATCGCTGTTTCTTTGGGCTGAGTAAGCAATTGAGAAGTAAAGCCCTATCGAGAAGAACCAAGGTGACACTGTACAAAACACTCATCATCCCGGTCCTGCTATATGGTGCAGAAGCATGGACCCTATCCCAATCGGATGAAAATTCACTTGGAGTCTTCGAGAGAAAAGTTCTGCGTACGATCTATGGTCCTGTCTGCGTAAATCGCGAAAACAACGTTTGGAGAAGAAGATATAACAATGAACTGTACGAGCTGTACAGCGACATAAGCCTAGCCAGAAAAATTCGAATCCAAAGACTAAGATGGCTGGGCCATGTAGAGCGAATGGACATCGACGCTCCAGCTCGTAAAGTCTTCAACGCCAAACCCGAGGGAGTCAGAAGCCAAGGTAGACCTCATCTTCGATGGAGTGACCAGGTAGAGGGAGACATCCGTCAACTTGGAGTACGAAATTGGAGACAGCAGGCTAGAGATCGAGCCGGCTGGAGGGGCATTCTCAGCAAGGCCTTGGAGTACCACGCTCCAGTGGCGCCAACATAAGTAAGTAAGTAAGTAAATGTTTTAATTCTATGGAATGAGGGCAAGCGGAGGCTGAGGTGGCACTTCTACCGACAGTGTAAGTGCGTATTCTGGTGGGGGGTAAAATGAATGGGCCAATACGAGCCCTGTTGGATTCGGGGGCACAACCCAATTTAATTACCCACAGTTCAGTTTACGAGCATAGCGAAGAAGGTCATCAGCACCAATGGTGATCCCATATGCATACGCAGGCAAGCGAACATTCGGAAAGTGCCTTGGTTTGGTGCACAAACATGGTTCGATGAAGTGTTTTGGATACTACCCAAAGAATCAAAATGCATAGCATATACCCATTGAGGGATATTGAGATAATGTCTTTTGAGTCCGGACAGCCATTTGCCGATCCTGATTATTGGAGGAAAGGGGCGTTTTCAATTTGATTGGGGGCAAGAGTGGTTGCCAGGATGATAGCCAATGCCTTACCACGAAGCATCGGGATATGGTGGTTATTCGTACAGCGTTTGGGACAGTGCTGTTCGGGGAAGTAACCCCGATTGTGAGAGTAATGTTATGAGCATTATGCCAGCAGCTCGTTGTATAGAGATAGAGAACATGGACGACCTGGTACGAAAGTTATGGGCCATGGATCAGATAGGGTGTTAAACTGTAACGAAGTTACAAATTTCCACTCTCTATCCGCCGCCCACTACCGGGAATCACCACCGTAAGCATCAATTCATGAAACGACCGCTGCCATATAACTCAACCGCCACCGACAGAGTCCTTCTACTTCCTACCATACACCGCCAACCGCCACCAACGAAGCCGCTCCACACCACACCATACACGATGACATCACCAATTACCATAAACTGAGCCATCCTACAGCCCACCGCACACAGCGCCTTCATCAACCAACATCAACGAAACCATTCCACATTCCACTGCACTCAACAAATAAAACAACCACCGACAACACCCGCCAACCCTGGGCCCTTTAGCCGTTGTGTTCGATACTAAATTATGTTTTGTAACTCCGAAAAAACGCTATATAAAACTCAAAAATCGCAAATTAAAAAAAACTTCAAAATCAAACACATCCAAATACTTTCAGTAGAAACTTCCAGTGACATTTATTTTTTACCCTTCATATAACCTTTGCTTACAATTACAAATCTTCGTTAAGTTACATAATTATAGAAGTGTCTCGAAAATAGGGTGGAGGCATCCAGCCTGCATGCTCCTTCGCTGTGTTATGGCAGGATACAACATTCTCCCCCTGCCAGTGAACGAAGTAAACGACCTTATTGTCCTTGATGCTTCCCATCGTGGCGGCTTAATTTCGTTGCTTGGGTAGTATAAATGTCTCACATGTAAAGAAAAAAAATGTTTAATATATGTGTGATAAACAAATTTTTCATTTCAGAAACATATAAATATATTATTTCTATTCAATTTTAATTTTCATAAAATTTTAATTATTAGCCACATTCCCACCTGACGTCACAAAAATATAGGCACAATGTAACATGGTCCCAAAACGTCTTTCCAATTCATTGGAAAATGGCTGGAAACGCCGGCTGTCAAATGCCACGTTGACATCTTCCTTCATTGTTTGTTTATTGTTTTGCTGACAGTGGACATGAATACATAATAATTATTTTCGTACGCACTCGTGGTCGTGGTTTCCTCCAATTGTATTTTTTTTGTATGAATATTTTTAAAAGTACATACATATGTACATATATATCGATGTTGCGATTCATCCAGGGAATAATAAAACATAAAAAGACATGACCAAGTACCAAGGGTAAGTAGATGTGATTCCTTCGAATGCGGTTTTGTTTCCTCTTTGTTGCCCTTTTCAGATCATTAGAATCATCATTCCATTATTTACGATTTCTCAGAAATTCGAATCACTACAACCAGTACCCTAAATGACGATTTGAACCTTGAACTCCATTCCTGTTGCTGGTACACCGGGGTGGTAGAGACTTCTTTGATAGCCTCGACTGACATTGTTGTTTAGTAATGCCCGACGGCAGGGGTGTTGGATTAATGGAATCGAAGAGATCGTTGGAATAGGAAACGTGAAGTAGTAGGTGGAATTCGTTGCCTCGGATACGGAGTATGCGTGCCTTGCTTTGATACGATTCCGCGACAACGTCACTTGGACGCTTGATTTTGATCAAAGCTGGTGAAGTCGCATCTGGAGTGTTATCTGGGGTTGTAAGCACAGGCGTCGTAGTATGTTGGTCACCAATTTGGGGTTAAAATTTCGTGGCCTTATAATTTTGCGTTCTTTTCGAGCGTTTTGTTTTAAATGTGTGAGTTTAATTGAAGTTTTATTTTTTCAGATTTGGGAAGTATTATCGAATGAGTTTGTTGAGTTTTATTTTACCCATTCTTGGTATGTTTTTTAAGCGGACTGTATGTTTTGGAGTTTTGAATTTGTTACAAAAGAGTTGTGAGAGTGTTGTGGATAAATTATGAGTGAGTATAAATGAATGAAGGTTTTATTGTTTCATTAGTTGAGATTAATGAGTGTGTTGTGACTATTTTTGAATGCGTTATGGGATTTGGTGTGTCTTGGAGTGAGATTTGAGTATGCATTGAGTGTGTATTGAGTGTGTTTTGAGTGTGCATTGAGTGTGTATTGAGTGTGTTTTGAGTGTGCATTGAGTGTGTTTGGAAGACCAATCGAGTATCTTCTTTGAGTTTTGAGTGAGTGGTTTCGGTAATTGTCTTCAATAAGTATTATGATGAATTTCGAGTGAGTGCATTCAATAAGTATTATGATGAATTTCGAGTGAGTGTTTTGGATGACTGACTTCAATGATTAGTGTATTGAATGTTGTATGGTATAGCATATTGATTTATTGTTTTAGCATGTTGGGTGATTTGCATCACCTCAGATGATTGTGGTATCGAAATTAGTGTTATTTGATGGCAGTGGGCAGATTTTGGTGATAGCCCTTTTGAACTCGGTGTTCTGGGTTCGAACTTTTACCACGCGAGTTAGGTTATCTTGTCCTGGATAGGTTTCAATGATTCTTGCCATCGAGCATTTCGTGGGTGGAGGCCGTTCATCCCGTAGCAATACCAAATCTCCGATTTTAGGTTGAATCTGGATTTTAAGCCATTTCGGTCGATTTTGAAGCCTTGTCAGGTATTCTCCGCTCCATTCCTTCCAGAAGGTTTGAAGTGACGCTTGTAGACATTTCCATCTGTCGAGGTAACCAATTTTATCGGTTGTTAGGTTTGCTTCAGGAACTGTGTGCATCGATGTGCCGATCAAAAAGTGTGCTGGTGTTAGGGCGTTGAAATCGTCCAAGCTATCTGTAACCAGGCAAAGGGGTCTCGAATTAAGGCAAGCTTCTATTTGCGCTAGAAGCGTGCTGAGCTCCTCGAAGGTTAGAGCTTGGTTTCGGGCAACACGTTTCAAGTGGTATTTCACAGATTTCACTCCTGCTTCCCATAAACCTCCGAAATGAGGAGAAGCGGGAGGAATGAAATTCCATTTAGTGCCCATTTTACTCAATGAGTCAGCAATTTCTGCATAGTCGTATTTAGCAGCATTTAACATCTTTTGAAGTTCCGTGTTAGCACCTTTGAAATTGGTTCCGCAATCACTATAGAGGTTTGAACATAATCCTCGGCGAGATGTTACTCTTCGGAATGCGGCAATAAAGGCTTGAGATGTTAGGTCTGTCACAGCTTCAAGATGAATTGCCTTCGTCGAAAGGCATATAAAAATTGCAAAATATCCTTTGAACCTTTTTGAATTTCTTCCTTTCCAGGCCTTCACTTCTATAGGTCCAGCATAATCTACACCCATGTGAGCGAAGGGTCTAGACATGTTAACTCTTGGTGCGGGAAGGCATCCCATTATTTGTTGCATTGATTTGGGTTGATTTTTGAAACATATACAACATTTATGTAGCCACTTCTTCACTGTTCGTTTCATATTAAAAATCCAAAATTGGTTCCGAACATAGGCTATTGTTTGCTGTATTCCTAGATGTAACGTCTTCTCATGGGCATCTTCAATGATGAGTCTCGAAAAATTGTGGTCTGGTTTCAACACGATAGGGTGCTTTTGATCATAGGTGAGAGTGGAATTTTGAAGTCGGCCTCCGACTCCATTGATCAATAAATAAGTTAAGGGCTTTGTTGAGCTTAGTTCTCTTTGTTTTCTCGAGCTCGTTTAATACTTCAGGGAACATGAATTGTTGCACGTTTTTTATGGATGTGCGTAATGCAATGTCAAGTTCTATGGGTGACAGAACTGACGTCATCCTGAAAACTTTCTCTTTCCTTACGTTGTAGACGAATCTGTTAACAAAGGATATAATTCTTAACGCCTTGACAAGTTTCGATTGGCCACAAATTGTATCCAGAATTCTATTTGTATCTTCGTTGGCAACAAAAACCTTGATTTCTCTTTTTTCTTCTTCGGTTTCCAATTGAGTGGGTTGTATCGGTACTGAGAAATCCCATTTCTCTTGAAGAAAGTCTGGTCCGTTCCACCATAGCGTGTTACTCTTCAATTTGGATGGTAAAACACCACGGGATGCCAGATCTGCTGGGTTTAACTTGGTGGGAATGTGTCGCCACATGTTAACATTCGTCATACGTTGGACTTCTGTAACTCGATTGGCGATGAATGTCTTCGATTTCGACGGCAATCCAGATATCCAACACAGGTGGAGTCTGTCCATGCAAATAAGGGCATACTTTCGAATGGAAGGACTGTACGAGTGTAATTGAGAAGCTTTGCCAACATGACGGCTCCGCAAAGCTCCAATCTAGGTAACGACACCGTATTAACTGGAGCAACTTTCGTTTTGGATATGAGCAAATGGGTGTGTATGCAGTTGTTGTTGTCCAAAACTCGCAGATAAACTACAGCTCCATATGCTTTGGTAGATGCATCGCTAAGCCCATGTAGTTCAAGTTGCTTGATGTTACCTTGAGTGTTAATCCATCGCGGAAGGTGGATATCCTCTAAGATATCTAACTCTCCTTGAAAGGAGAGCCATTCTTGTTGTATTTCTACTGGAATGGTTTCATCCCAAGAGAGACCTTTCAACCACAATTGCTGCATTATGATCTTCGCTTTGATGATACAGGGAGCTATCCATCCTAGCGGATCAAACAGGCGAGCGATCGTTGAAAGTATCGTACGTTTCGAAATGACGTTTTCAATGGCGAACCTTTTAAATGAAAAGGAATCAAAAGAAGGGAACCAACTGATTCCCAGAGTTTTTGTATGATCCAACGATCCCAATGCCAAAGGAATACTTGTTTCTCGGTCCTCTTCCGGTATGAACTGAAGAAGTTCTTTGTGCAGATGAAATCCAGCAGATAATAGTAGCGTTGAAATTTGCTTGCACTTTTCTTTGGCTAATTCTACAGAATCTGCACCTGATACCAAGTCATCGATATACATATCTTCTCGGATCATTTGGGTGGCTAGTGGATATATCGATTCTTCGTCCGAGGCCAGTTTCTTCAATGTTCGATTTGCCAAATATGGGGCTGGAGCAGTGCCGAACATTAGCACCTTAACTTTATAAAGTTTTACTGGTGTTGCTGGATCTTCACGCCAATAAAGCAATTGGTAATACGCATCATCTGGATGAATCTGAATTTGGCGGTAAATTTTTTCAATGTCAGATGTGAAGGTAATTTTGTGTGTCCTCCTCCTTAAAACAATTGATATAATATCAGTCTGTGTCTTAGGTCCAATCATCAGATGATCGTTCAACGAACTTCCGTCCGAAGTTCGGAATGAGGCGTTGAAGACTACACGAAGCTTTGTTGTTTTGCTGGAATCCTTGATGACGGCATGATGAGGTACGACGTAATGAAAAGGTGAGTTGAATGTTTTGTCTAAGTTACTGTTAACTTCTTCCATTTGGTTGAGTTGAAGATACTCTTCCAAACATTTATTATATTCTTTGTGTAGTGTTGGGGTATTTAACAATTTCTTTTCCTGTCTGTAGAACATCCTTAATGCAGTTTCTTGTGTAGACTTCAGCTCTGGACGATGATTTTTGAAGGGTAAAGAAACTTCAAAGCGCCCTCCCGGCAACCTCTTGATGTTTTGAAGAAAGTGATTTTCGCATATGACATCTTCTTCTGCTTCAGCTTTCTCATATGGGGATTCTTCAATTTCCCAAAATTTTCTCATTTGAGTGTCTATGTCGACAAGTTGTGTATAGACTTGAAGGGAATGACGTTTTTCGAGTGGAACTTTTTCCAAAATGATCCAACCAAATTCGGTTTTTTGTGCTATTGGAGCGATTTGTTCTTCATCTCGAATAACTTCATTCAAAATTACATCGCAATAAACGTCATTGCCTAACAAAATGTCTATGTTTGAAGGTCGATAAAACGTAGGATCTGCTAATTTCAAACCCTGGATATGTTTCCATTTTGACGAGATTATTTCTTGGCTTGGTAGAAGTCCTGTCAGAGTTTTGTATATGTAGCCTCTTGTCGATGTTATGAAATCTGAATAATTTGAGCCTAGGTTTAGTTCAACAAAGTTTTGGCAAGAACCGGTCTTGCTCTGTCCTAAGACCGAAACGTCAAAGCACGTTGAATGTTTTTTAAGACCCAAAAGTTGAGCTGCAGATTCTGTTATGAACGTCGCTTGTGATCCCGGATCAATCAACGCTCTTAATTTCACAAAGTTGTTTTGTGCTGACTTGACTTTTATGATTGCGGTTGCAAGAAGAATTTGGGTGTTTGTAACCTCATTTAAATGAAAACAGTTTGACGACGATGTTGATTGTTGGGCAGGAGGGTGAAAGGCTGCTGCATTTGGGTTTATTTGAGTGGATATATAAACAATGAAGCATCCTCAGTGGAGCTTCCATTATTTACAAACATTAAACTGTAAACTCAACAGTTCGTTTGGCGACACAAAGAATCCCTTATGGATCTTGTGTCATATTATCTTAAAAAGATAAGCAATGATCGTTGGCGTTGACCAACGACCAAATATAAAACTTATAGTTAAACTGTGAAATCAACAGTTTATTTGATGACACATAAAATCCCTTATGGATCTTGATTAATTTTTCATTTATTAAAAGATAAACGATGATCGTTGGCGTTGACCAACGATCATGATACAGTTTTTGACTGAAGAATAAAGTTTAGTCTAGTTCTGGACCTCAAATCGACAAGTTTATTTTCTTTGATCGATTTACAAAACTGGCGACGAGGATGGGATTTCTTTGGTAATCAAGAAACTCTAATAAGAAAAGTGCGGTGTATTATCTGTACCTTGAAAAAAGAAAAAAAAAATTTAATTTAAATTTTTAAACCATAAAGTGCGGTGTATTATCTGTACCTTGAAAGAAAAAAAAAAAATTTTAATTTAAATTTTTAAACCACAAAGTGCGGTGTATTATCTGTACCAAAAAAAAAAAAAAAAAAAAAAAAAATTTAAACCATAAAGTGCAGTGTGTGTATATGTGTATCTACGTATAAATAAAATCAAGTTAAGAACAAAAAAAAAAAAAAAAAAAAAAAACATAAACACGATTAAATTATAAAAACAAGAATTATATAAGAAAAACAATGGCGTTATCACTGTCGGAGTCCTTGCAAGAGGCAAGAAGAATACCTAACTTTAACGGAGAGGACAATTATTCCTTACAAAATTACCTGAGGGATGTGTCAACTATCTTATCGCTCTTACCAGAAGAGCATAAAACCACTGTTAAAGTTATACTGGCCAACAAGCTACAAGGGAAGGCACTGCGATCAGTCGAATGCCTGATCGGTGAGGCATCGTGGGATAATATTATCACAAAATTAAAAGGAGAGTTTGGAATAAAACAAACTTATTTTCACTTGAGGGAGGAGGCGTTAAATATTAAAGTAAGTAATTTAGAAGATTTGCACTGTAAATAAGATACTATTTTAAACCAAATGAACGCAAAATATAATCTTGAGTTAATTAAAGATGAAAATTACACACCACTTAATAATTCTCAAATAATATTCGGAATTTATACTAACTTCATACCTACCTATATTAGAGCTCTCCTCTTACAAAACAACATAGTTAGCATCTCTGATGCATATAATTATAATGTGAAAAATAATTTAATAAAAGGCATTTATTTGAAGAATAAACACAATAATAGTACAAAAAATGATTATTCTGGCAGATTTCCTTCCCAGAATAATTCAAATCGGAATCCAAATCCGTTTCGTTATAATAATTTCAATAGAAATTTTAACAATCCTAACGAACAGTTGAGAAATAATTCTTTTAATAATAGTCGGCGTTTCGAAAACAATAATAGTTATTCTAGAAGACATAATACTTTAAGAAACAATAGAAATAATCGTTATAATGAACCGATGGATGTAGATATGATCCATTCGAGAAATTTTCATCAACGGCCTCGGATTGCAGACTTCCAATAGTATATCTCACAATAAATGCAACTCCAATAAGGTGTCTTATTGATATAGGAGCTGCTACAACTCTAGGTGATTATAGGGTTTTTGGTCATCTGAAGACAGTTCAAAATTTAGAAAAAGAAAAAAAATTAAATACATTAACAGGTTATGCTATAATAAAGACTGAGCCAATAGTAATGGTGCCAAAAGAATTTAACTGTCCTAATAAAACTATGTCGGTTAAAATATCTGATTTCGGGGAAAAACCTTTCGATTGCATAATAGGAAATAATATATTAACTCCCTTTGGAGCTATTATTGATTTATTAAACAGTAAGTTAATATTAAATAATACTGAAATTATTATTGACCCTGACAAAATACCACCTTACGAATATCAAGATGTTCACTATCTTGAGAACGAAGAAAATGTCTTAGAAGATTTACTTCATGACGAATTAAATAGCGAAGAAAAATCAACACTTCTCACCTTTTTAAGAAAAAACAGAAAAACATTTTATGTTGAAGGTCAATCTTTGACAGCTACTAATGTCGTTAAACACAAAATAATAACGAATTCTAGTAAACCGATTTATTCAAAAACGTATCGTTATCCTCAAATTCACGAGAAGGAAATTGAGCGACAAATAAAAGAAATGCTGGCCCAGGGAATTATACGGCCGAGTAAATCTCCTTATAATTCGCCTTTATGGATTGTCGATAAGAAACTAGACAATTCAAATAAAAAAAAATGGAGGATAGTGATAGATTATAGAAAGTTAAATCAAATCACTATAGATGACAAATATCCGGTTCCAAATATGGAATCACTTTTTGATAAACTTGGTAGGGCACAATATTTCACCACTTTGGATTTAGCCAAAGGGTTTTACCAGATTCTCATGGATAAATGTGATATCGAGAAAACGGCGTTTTCCACCCCAATGGGTCACTTTGAGTACGTTAGAATGCCATTCGGGCTCAAGAATGCGCCCGCAACATTCCAACGAATGATGAATTTCGTTCTTAGAGATTATGTCAACAAAATATGTGTCATTTATATGGATGACATTTTAGTTTTTTCAACGTCCCTGAAAGAACAATACGAAAACCTGAATAAGATATTCGCGAGACTAAATGAACATAATCTAAGGATTCAATTGAATAAATGTAAGTTTTTATCCAAACAAACAGAATTTTTAGGTCACGTTATTTCTCCAGAAGGAATGAAGCCTAACCCTGCTAAAATAGATACTATAAACAATTTAAGTTTGCCTGAAACTATAAAAGAAATTAAATCTTTTCTCGGTTTAACAGGATTCTATAGAAAATTCATAAAGAACTATTCTCTTATTGCTTATCCAATAATAAAATACTTAAAAAAAGATTCTAAAATAAATCTTACAGACCCAGATTATATTGAGGCATTCAAAAAAATGAAAAGACTTATAACCACTTTCCCAATTTTAGCGTACCCGGATTTTAATAAAAATTTTATCCTTACAACGGATGCACAAAGTACTTGCGCTAAAGCATCTGGTTCCGATGGGATACCAATAGAATTTTATAAGTTTTCAACGCACGACTTTATGGGTAAATTAACGCATTTCTACAATGAAATTTTTGAGAATGGTAATGTACCGGCGGACTTGAAGAAGGCTCTTATTTACCCTATATTCAAAAAAGGTGATAGTGCCATGCCAGAAAACTATAGAGGTATTTCGTTCCTGAATTCAATAAGAAAAATATTTACACAAGTAATGTACAATAGACTGTCGTCATGGGTTGAGTGTAATCATCTGTTGAGTAACTGTCAGGCGGGTTTCCGAGCAGGGTATTCAACGATCGATCAAATATTCTTACTGCAAAGCACTGCGAGGAATTTCATAGATAACAAGAAAAAATTGTACTGTTTTTTTGTGGACTTCAAGGCTGCCTTTGACAAAGTCAACAGAAATAGCCTTATCTTTAAACTGTGCTCCACTCATAAAATATCAACAAAATTTATGAGATTATATCAAGAACTTTTATCGGGATCGTCTGCCGCTGTTTATGGAGACTCGCAAAATTCAAGTTTTTTCCCAACGACAACCGGTGTACCCCAAGGATGTATATTAAGTCCTATTATTTTTGCACTCTTCGTCGACGACATCGTTAAAAACTTACCGGGGGGAGCAAGATTTGCTGGTCTAACCCTGAAAGTCTTACTTTATGCCGACGTCTTGGTCGTTCTGGCAGAGGAACCAAAATCTCTCCAGCTAATGATAAATAAACTGGCTGAGTACTGTAGACTGTGGGATCTCCAGATTAACACTGAAAAATCCAAGGTCATGGTGTTTGGAACCCGTAGACAAGTTGAAAATGAATTTTGGGTTCTGAACAACGAGAGACTTGAAGTTGTTCGAGATTACAAGTATTTAGGAGTGACTTTTACTTCAAACCTGAGATGGAATAAACATATAGAAGCAAAATGTTCTGCAGCGAAAATTGCCATAAATACAATGTGGAAAAAATTTTATAGCAACAGCAACATTTGTATTTCTGCAAAATATAAAGTTTTTGAGGCTACAGTTAATTCATGTTTGTGCTATGGTAGTGAGGTTTATGGGTGTACACCTGTAGAAGAGTTTGAGAAGCTTCAGAGATTTTTCTTTAAGCGCTTGTTTCGGCTTCCTAATACAACCCCAACGTACGCAATATATGTAGAGACCGGGTTACGAAATATCTTTTTGCGAAACATAAAAGCCAATGCGGACTACCTTGTGAGGACAATGCAAAAGGACAACGATAGTTTGCAAAAAACGGTGATACTATCGCTGCTAAGATCTAAAAACGGGCTCTTTGAAGATTGGTTTAAGTTAGCACATGACTTCAATCACACGCTCAACTTTACGGGCAACTTTTTAGAATGGCAAGGAATCTTCTATGACTTGATTGCAGTTGTCGACGAAAAGATCTATCTGGACAACGTCTTAAAAGCATCTTCTTCGGAGACTCGTTTAATTTACAGGAACCTTAACCATCGGTTAGGGAGTGGTAATTATTTCACGGATGATTTGAGTATTGAAAATATTAGTTTTATTTTAAGGGCGAGAACAGAAATACTTAATCTCAATTTTATTCCTTACTGGGAAGATTTAACAGGAATATGTGGCCTCTGTAATCTCAACGAAAGAGAGGATATTATTCACTTCCTTGGTTTATGTCCCATTCTTCAAGAGATTAGGAGACTCTATTTTGGAAAGAGTAGAATTACTACAAACGAATGTTATGGAATACTAAATGGCGAAGCGTCCTGGAAAACCCTAGCAAATTATTGTAGACATGCCTTTATATACAGAAATAGTTTCTTTTAAATATTATTTTGCATTAAATTTCAATTGTAAGCCTAGTAACTAAAAGTGCGGAGAACATAAGAAGCGCCAACAACGAGCGACTAGGGGCGCTCGGTGTGAATATAACCCCCATCTTGGAGTGGATTAAATCCCACTTATGCTTCGTGTGCAATCCAAGGATAAAATAAGCTAGGCTTAATATATTCTCGATTATACATATATCCCAATTTTTAATAGAGAATTTTGTATACTTAAAATCCAATGTGAAACGATCACTCTGGCAGACGGAAATATCCATGCCATATTTATGTTATCATTATAATGAATTGTCAAACTTTTTCAACACAAATAAATAAAATAATAATAATAATAAGTACTTGCGCTTTCCTTACAACAAGACTTTAAATAATGTAATTTTTCAATGTTTGTTAATGACGTATTATTGTGCACTAGTGAAACAAATTGGTCGTGGAATGGACGCCAATCCTGATATTCGCCAGTGAAAATTGGCGGCTGAATTTTCGGAAGTCTTACATCGTGTTGCCTTTGTGGTTCGTTTTGTTGTAAAGATCCTTTTCCATTTGCAGCTATCTTTTCAGTTGCAGCTGTATTTTCACTAACAGTTGCTTTTTCATTTACTTGAGTAAGGGAAGAAAATTTGTCTAACTCAACTAAAAGTTGAGATTTATATTGAGCATAAATCTCTTTTGTGTCGTTATAAGACTCTTCGAAAGTTAAGAGAGTGTCTTCTTTAAACTCTTCATTGCAAAGAATGTCTTCGTAACGCTTCTCCAAGTTAAGCAAATTGCTTTCGAGTAGATCAAGACGTGTAGCAACATAATTTTTCGTCCGACGACTGGGACTTACAGTCTTTTTAAAATTCTCAAAATCCTTTGAAATCTGCTTACATGAGTTTTTAAAAAGCTTTCCCTCACTCATTTTGTAAAACTATTTTATTTATATGATTTAAAAAGGTAAAATATATTAAGTAAGTATATGTACTCACTGTTTTTTTTTTCAGTGTACTGCAGTTATCGCTCCTCAATTGCTTATGGTAGTGATGCTGTTCTTCAAATCAGGATTCACTTTTTAATTGAATTAATTGTATTATTAATTTTGAATTAAAATTGTCTTAAAAACAAACTTGATTTGTACCGCTTTATAAAATCGTTTTACAGGTATTTAATATAAATTAAACAATACGACAAAATGTCGGCACACTCTGTTTTATTTTAAATTAGTTTGTTGCCACTTAATTAAGTGCTGAATTCACGGCTCTCGAAGGACCAAAATGTTCGATACTAAATTATGTTTTGTAACTCCGAAAAAACTCAAAAATCGCAAATTAAAAAAAACTTCAAAATCAAACACATCCAAATACTTTCAGTAGAAACTTCCAGTGACATTTATTTTTTACCCTTCATATAACCTTTGCTTACAATTACAAATCTTCGTTAAGTTACATAATTATAGAAGTGTCTCGAAAATAGGGTGGAGGCATCCAGCCTGCATGCTCCTTCGCTGTGTTATGGCAGGATACAACACGTTGAAATAGACTTCCAACCACTTGCCATAGCCAACACATTAGCAAGCGACAAAAGAATCAATAATGAAATATTTATAGGTAAATTTGCATTTTATCTTTCAACTCACACTGTGTCTTTACAGAAATATACATAAGGAGGAGTGGAAAATACACCGAAAATCAGATTCGAAATCTCCGCCAGTGGTTTCGGTGCTAATCAAACGCACCAAGGAATTCGTCTCTCGCTTTAAGGCATACTGTATGGGAATACCAGTCAGCAGCTTTAAATTAATTTTTGTTATTTATACCGTGAAAGAGCCCTGCTCACCGTTTATGTCGGCTTTTCTCTCCGTTGTTGGTCGTAGAGAATCGCTAGAACGGCCATAGGCCACCAGTTCATGTCCTGGATTGTTTACTTTACAGAGTACACACCACAGACCCGTTTATGTCGCAGCTATTGCTTCCTTAAGCAATACTGTAGACCGAGTTTATACTCAACTGTTTATACTCAATTACAGGCCGAGCTCTGCTCAACCGTTCATGTCGGCTTTTCTCTCCGCTGTTGGTCGTAGAGAATCGCTAGACCGGCCATAGGCCACCAGTTCATATCGTGGATTGTTTACTTTACAGAGTACACGCCACAGACCCGTTTATGTCGCAGCTATTGCTTCTTTAAGCAATACTGTAAACCGAGTTTATACTCAACTGTTTATGCCATAGTCCCTTCATTTAAGTAAGGAGGAATTATATGGTATGACATCATCCGCATACAACGAAGTGCGTTCCTTGATTCAATGTGCAAGCGATCTAAGAAACACCTTCCCAAAGGTGGAGCAAAGGAAGTAGAGCATCTAGAGCAATTTCGCATTGACCGATGGTTACACACGAGTCAGCGAGCCACGATCCAACTTACATGGACTTTCAGATGCTTCAGTGACAGCGTGTGGCGCAGTAATATATGTGCGCACAGAGACAGTGGACGGAAAGTGTACGAGCATACCACGGCTGGAATTGGCTGCAGCCGAACTATTAAGTCGAGTTCTAGTGGAACTAATGGAAACAATGGAGTGGGAAGGAGCGGATTATGTACTCTGGTCAGACTCGATGGTAGTTTTGCATTGGCTGCATAAACTCCCACGAGATATGAAAACTTATATGGCAAATCGAGTATCTTCAATACAGAGCCAAACTGAAATCAACAGATGGCGACAAGTTGATACAAGAGCGAACCCAGCGGACTTATTAAGCAGAAGAGTGATGCCAGCACATTTAGTGGGAATAAGTTGTGGTTACATGGACCAGAAAGGTTATGTTTCCCGGAGAGTGAATGGCCAGCCAGTAGAATGGCAATGCCAGAGCCTGAGATAATGAATAATGAGATGCAGGTTTTCGCACTCATTGGAGAAAGCGTAAGTTGGAGCATATCAATGCCCAATCAGCTGGCGAGCGCCGACAGTGAAGTATGCCAGCAATCTTAATATATATTAATAAATATTATTTGGTTATGTATGGCGATACCAAGACTAATTAAAAACAAGGGTAAGAGCGAGAAAATCAGGACTCGCAATAGGCAGGGTCCAGCGGGGTTATAGTGATGACAGCATTGAAAGCGGAAGAGCGAGTAGCAGTCATGCAGATTCTCATAAGAGAAGCGCAGTTGGAAAGTTATGGTAAAGAGATAGCTTCACAAGTGTGGGCAGTTACCTGAGCACAGCAGAATCGAATTGCTCAAACCAATTTTCGATAGCGATAGCATTTTGAGAAGGGGACGTCTACATAGAGCTAAAGCAGCGTAGACGTACGCCACCCAGCGATTATACCAAATGGCACTCGCCTATTATGGTTAATAATTGATGGTGCTCATGTTTAAACAAAGCATGGCTCAGCGCAAGTGATGATGCAAGTCATACGTCAGCATTTCTGGATTCCCCGAATCCGAAGTTACGAAGTTATATACACAAGTACACAGCAACTAATATCTGAACTGCCAGCGGACAGAGTACAGTCCGGCAAGCCATTCCTTCATACAGGTGCTAAATATGCGGAAACATTCATGGTGCGAGTGACGGACAGGCAAGGAAAGCAAGTGAGCATGAGGAAGACATGCATAACGATATTTGGTTGTCTTAAGACAAGAGGATCCACATTGACACAGTGCGTGATTTAACATCAGGGGCGTTCATTGCATTTTATAGGCGATTTATAAGTCGCCGGGGAAGGTGTGCAAGGATGTATAGTGACAATGGCACATCCTTTGTAGGTGCGGCCAAAGCAATAAAGCAATCGTGGAGAGCATGGGAAAGCGATGATGTGTTCCATCAGCTGAGCAACAATGGTACTTATTCATTATTTTATTTATTTATTTATTTATTATTTATATTGACATTTTGTATTTAGAGATTAAAATAGAATTAAATACCACTTACATACATATAAAATTAACTCTATTTTTGAACTTAGAGTGTGGGTGGGGTGAATAATGCATTAGAGAAAGCTACAATAATTTATATACAAAAATGATAATACTTAAATGGTATAAATACAATTGTTTAAAATGTTATTGATGAACAATAAAAAAATTGAATATTAAGAGACATAGGTCAACAAAACCTCAATCTGGTTGTGGTCAAATTCAAAAAGCCAGTTTTATTTTTTTTTTAAGAATAAAGATATTGAGCGAATAGAGCGAATACTTGCGGAAACGTATTAAAGAGCTTGCAATACACAATGGAGTAGAAATATCGTAGATGAGTGGTACGGAAAGGGGGAATGTTTACATCACAATCAAAGTTTCTTCGCATAGTACGTACATTAGAAATAGGGCTTTGTAAATAACCACCGCTCATAAGAAATATTTTGGAAGTTTTGAAATAATAAAGATGCCTGAGAGATAAAACTTTCAAGGACCTATATAGTGACATAGAAAGAGAAAAGCGATTGGCACCACAAATCACATTTCTGAAGAACAAGGAGAGGATTGATTTTAGTATGGTATGCCCCTCCCCAGCAGCTTAAGCCATACTGGAGTTTTGAATGGAATAAACCAAAATAATTTGTTTTAAGTGTTGTATTATTACAGTATTTTCTGAGAAGGTAGATCTAACCGATGATCTTAAATATTGTTTCAGAGCCGATATATGGTTGGGTCAACTGATTGTTTTGTCAAAAATAACACCAAGGTATTTGAAATCAATTACTTCTTTTATTTTGAAACATTTTGGACTGCAGTTATCCTCTTGATCATAAAGTAATGAATTTAGACCCACATTACATGAACAATAAAAGAGTTTATATTTTAAACAACTTTGTGCATGGAAAACAATATTTAAATCAGGAACATCTCGCATTCTGAGACCAAAGTACTTAACTTTAGTTTTGTTTCTAATGCAAAGTTTGTGTTTAGCAAACCAGATCCTCAATAAATGGACATCATAATTGAAATCAGCCAGGAGATCCAGTGCGCTAGATGAATTATAAGCTAGACCAAGATCATCCGCAAAAGCTGTTATCTTAGCAGAGAATGGTAACTCGAACAAGGAATTAATAAAGATGAGAAACAGAATGGGACCGAGGACTGAAACTTGTGGCACACCAATGATTGAAATCCTAGAATCGCTGAAAAACTTTTTGGCTTATATTCTTAAGGTACGACTCAAACCAATTATAAACAAATCCTCGAAAACCAGCCGATTGAAGTTTGTTAAGGAGTATTATATGATCAACCGTATTGAACGCTTTACTTATGTCTACAAACAAACCCGCACAAATCTTATTGCTATCAAGATCCTAATTAATAATTGAACAAAAATCTAAAAGAGCGTCTTCTTATAAATTTTTTTTTTCTTTAAGTAACGCAACATTCTATTTTTAGATGCTTTTTCAAAAAAAAAATTTTAACGAGGACCACAGAGAAATAGGTCTATATAGTTGTGAGCTTCCCTTTTATTACCTTTCTTAAATACAGGAATCACAATGGCAGATTTCAAAGTCGAGGGAAAACACCAGTACTAATGCTTAAATTGAACAAATATGCTAGGATATCAGATACATTAAGTGAAATCATTTTCAAAATATAGTTGGATATGCTATCTACCCACATGCGTGATTTGTTGAGAGAATTTATTAAACAGTTCATTTCTGACCCAGTGATAGGTTAAAAGTAAATACTCCCTTGAGCAACATGTCCCATGTCACCGTTACAATGATCGCACTGAAAACTTGAATCCGATAATTGACCAACTGATCCAAACAATTTATTGAAAATATTAGCAACCGTATCAGGATCATCGAAAACGAATCCATTATTATTTAGTGCAATTTGAGTGGGCATATTAGAAGCATTCCGGTTTATTATACTGTTTATAGCTTTCCATTCGTTTTTAGGGTTACCTAAAGATTTATTAAGCAAGAAGTTATAATATATATCACGACATGATTTCGTTGTTTAAATGTTTACAAAGTCTTACATCGCACTACTTATAACATTTTATTCGCATCTTATTTTTAATTTTTATTTTTCTAAGAACATTTTGGTTTATCCAGGGCTTGAGTTTCTTGTCACATTTCTTAGCCATCCAGTTATAGCTTTTGGAGCTTATATAGGACTGCAGGGTACTTAAGAATAGATCATAGGCACTCGAAGCAATTCGATCTGCAAGGACAGCATCCCAGTTTTCAAAACGGAGGGCATTGTTTAAAAGGACAAAATTAATCTTCTTAATGGTGGATGAGGAAGAATTTATTTTGGCCTTGGATGTTTTCAAAGCGCTAAACAACATTCCAGTCATACAATGATCAGTTATGTGCAGATTAAAATTAACACCGTGGCATTGACTTATATACAAATCTTTGAAACGACCAAAAACGTGATCAAGGTAAGACTGAGATATTGGCTTAGTAGGAACATCAACAAAGGAATACAATCCATGCTCGGCTACCAAAGCAAGATAAGAGTCACATATAGAATTCTTAGTTTAAATGTCTACATTGAAGTCACGAAGAATTACAAGATTTCTATTTTTCAAGTTATTTAAAAGAGTAGAAAATTCATGGAAAAATAGATCTTAGCTTTGCGAATGCAATCTATAAACATAAACGAAGTTAAAAACCTTAATAAAAAACAAGACAGTTGCAGAACATCAACCGACAACAGGTTATGACACACAACATTATAAGCTAATGACTCACGTACAAAAACGCCGACTATACCTGCAGCATTCGTTTCATTTGTATTAGGATGAAAGTTATAACCAGCAATTGGATAACTATCACATTCATAATTATATATCCAAATTTCTGACACAAAGATTAAATCCGGTAAATATGGGAGAGCTTCTATATTACAGACAAGCAGATCAAAGTTTTGCCGAAGACTACTTGTATTTTGATGTACAATGAAAAAAAGAATTGCTAGACTCATCAGAATTGTTAAAAAAATACATCGCTAATCGGACTAATAGTAATATTCGAAGGGTTGTTAAAAGTAAGATCTATGTCTAAGAATGAATTTGACATTGTAGACTAAATTTAAAGTTAAAAAGAAAGACAATTGAATTAGTCTTTCAGCGACAATAAATCAGCAAACGATCTTACAATAACAACACTTCCCTTATCTACTTTTCTCATTAAAATTTTTGAATTCTGGAACCGTAAGTACTTATAGTTTTTTTCTATTTGGTGTTTGTTTGCTTCAAAGTAAAGAGCGCGAGTGTAACTGGTAAAGCAATCATTAATATAGATGGGATGATTATGATTGTCTTCTGGGACAAACAATTTCCTTTTGCTCTGCATGATCGTTTTTTTCACTTGTAGAGAGGCAAGATGAACACAAATGACATCAGTAAACTTTTTGTTGTTGTTTGAGTTTTGGAAAAATATTCAGTTGCATTCCTTTGTCTTACGCACCTAACGTAGCTTTTATGTATATCCGTAAGGGGGAACAGACACATTCAAGCCGCATTGCAATACATTTTTTTGGACACATTCAATTCAATCGCATTGTTGTTGTTAACACCAGGTACCCCACTAATTTCAATTACATTCTCAATATGTTTTTTTCTCTCCAATTTAATTTACTTTCAAGAACATTTATTTTATTAATAAGAGAAATATTTTCGTCTTTCAGTTTTTGAAAAGTGCTGAGAAAGTCATTGTTAGTTTTTTTAGGCAAAGTATTTCCTCGTAAAGCGTGTCCATAGTGATTGACTTTTTTTGTTTGATATACAGCTTCAGATTCTGACACGACATCAGCATCATTGCACGTTGAAAGTTGTTGTTGTTTATTAGTGAGAACAATGTCAATGTAGTACAAGGGAACTGATTGTTTATCCATTACTGCATTTAGAGTTTTTGTTGTCTTCATAGCAGAGAATAATTTCTTATTAGAGGAATTCGGTAATGGAGTTTTTTTTTTGTAGAGACCGCAGGAGATAGCGGGGCATCACGTTGTTGGAAAGTCTTTCAACGGAGATTAGAACATTTACCACACCGAAAGAATGAGTCTTTGGAATTAATTAAAAATTCGAGGTTAGCGAATGGACCGTGTGAAAACAAATTACAGGTACTGCACTTAATTCTCTCAAAATCGTTTCGATCAATTATTTTATTACAAATTAGGCAGAGCATATCGTACAACGCGAAAAGATTAAAGTTTGACTTTAAACTGAAGAGCGCACCCCACGACACCAGTGGCGATTCCTCTCAGTTAGCAGGTTTATCGCCGCTTAACCGAAAATTTAAATGAATAAGTTCTAATATGTAGTTTATATCTTAAACGCAAGAAATGAATGAAAATAATTATTATAGGGAGCAATAATCTATGCCATAAATAACAACCTATTTTCAAATAAAATTTTCATTAACACAACACAAAAGTCCCAAATAAAAACTCTCTCTTAACGTTACAATTTCCAATACCAAATATCAAATTCCCTACAAAGAAAGAGCATTGATATAAACTTTAAAAAATGCCTTGCCTAGAGCTCTCCCTTACAAAAAGTCTCTCTTGAAACATTATTTAGCGGCAAAATTTGCGCTACCGGATTTCCTAAAATGTATAGTAATATCTATACAATACAATCTATATAATACAACAACATGTCCGAAGTAAGCCCCAGCTAAATAAACAAAAGCGTTAGCGCAAGCAAATGCGATAAGACAAGAGACGTTCGGTTGAAATTTTAAGGGGCAGGTAGGCAGGTACACAGACCAATATACAGACTGCCAACTCGTACTGCTCTTGCCTGAAATATTTTTTCCAGTCTGTGAATACGTGTGCCTACATCTCTCTATGTGCATTTTGTAATGGCAACTATACCTGCGTATGCCATTTATTTTTTAGGTGTGTTTGCTAAATGGCTTTTAAAAGCAAGTGAGAGCGTCACACTCTCAAAATAAATGGTATATCAGCTGATTTTTAGCTTGTAGGCAAAAAGAGAGACCATACAGTTAGTTGGCGGTCTGTATCTTATTGGTCCGTGGGCAGGTACATTTCGCTGCGTTTTTTGTGGGTTCTCTTTTTTTCACGTTTGCGTGTATATGTTTCTATGAAAATGTAGTAGGCTAGGAAGGAGCACGGACCAATTAGATACAGACCGCCAACTCACTGTATGGTCTCTCCTTTTGCCTATAGTAAGCTATAGTAAGCTATTGTAAGCTGTGCGGCGTGCGCATGTTTCTCTGTCTGTCTGTCTCTCTCTCTCTCTTATAGAAAGCAAGCCAGATATTTTAATTTCTATTTCGCATTGAACAGTGTGGTGTCGTGACGATTATTTTTGTTGAGTGTATACAGGTTTTTTGTACAATAATAATAATAATGAATCCTGACAGTGTTTCTGCACAAGTTCCGGATATTGCTGATGGAGTTAGGTAAGTAGAGATTTTATACAGAAAATAATAAATGCTTTTGTATTTTTAGCAAGTACGCATTATAACCTCTCTTTATTATTGTGCTAACCAAGTCATATATATATATATATATATATATATATATATATATATATATATAACTCGGCTGAATTTCATCCGATTTGCATGGGGATTTTTTTGTTGGGTTTGTATTAAACCAGGTAAACGCATAGCGGAGCCGAATTTTTTAAATTTTGAACGGTATTTTTTAAAAATCGTTAAAACACAAAATTGCGGAACAAATATCGCCAAATTATGACTTTGTTCTTTGTACAAGCATAACTTGGCTAAATAATATCCGATTTGCATGAGGATTTTTTTGTTGGATTTGTTTTGAACGAGGTAAACACACAACGGAGCCGGTTTTTTTTTTTTTTTTTTTAATTTTAATTTTAATTTTTTTTTTCACTTGCAAAAACAAACGAGTTTCTTCTCCACCTGTGCAAGTGACCCGTTCGCCAGAACGCTGCTCTACTCGGAAATGCCTCGCTATTATATTTGGAATGCGCCGTACAAAAAATTTCAACATCGAAAACAAGGGCAAGCTGTTGCCGGATATGCGGATGTGTATTCAACTGATGAGCTTGGTCGTATCTATACTGTTCATCCAAAAAATGACGACTGCTTCTATCTGCGATTGCTTTTGGTCAATGTGCCTGGTCAAATTTCGTACGAGAACCTGCGGGCTGTTGATGGTGTGCTGTGTGCCACATTTAGAAAAGCCTGTCAGCGGATGAATTTACTTGCCAACGACATTCATTGGGACGCAACACTTGCCGATGCTACAGTTTCTGCGCCTGCGACTCAAATTCGTAGATTGTTTGCCATAATCATCTCGACATGTTTTCCATCGAACCCCCTCATTTTGTGGGACAAATACAAGGACAACATAGCTGACGATATTTTGCATCGAGTTCGAAAAACAACATCAAATCCCGAACTTCAAATCAACGATGAGATCCGCAACGAGGCGCTGATATTGATCGAAGACATGTGTATGCTCATGTGCAGCAACCTGTTGAGCTAGAATTCGATCGAGATGCTTTGACAGAAACAGTTCGCACAAATGTCCGACTGCTCAATCCCGAGCAAAAGAACGTGGACGACTCATTGATGAAGGCGGTTGACGACGGTAACGGTGGCATATTCTTCCTGGATGCACCTGGTGGAACTGGCAAAACGTTTCTACTTTCGTTGATTTTGGCTTCAATTCGGTCAAGATCCGTAATTGCGCTTGCGGTTGCCTCTTCACGAATAGCGGCCAGATTCTTGGAAGGTGGCTGCACAGCACATTCAGCGTTAAAATTACCACTGAATCTGCAGTTGAATGACGAACCGACATGTAATATTTCAAGAAATTCTGCTATGGCACAAATGTTAAAAACTTTCAAAATTATCATCTGGGATGAATGCACAATGGCACACAAGCGAGCATTGGAGGCTCTTGATCGAACAATAAAAGATTTACGGAACAATTTCAGACGCTTTGGAGGAGCAAAGATATTGCTAGCCGGTGATTTCCGTCAAATTTTACCAGTAATCCCGCGGTCAACGCATGCAGATGAACTAAACGCTTGCCTAAAATTATCGTATTTCTGGCGATACGTAAAGAAGCTGCAGTTGGCGACGAACATGCGAGTTGCGTCGCAGAACGATCCATCAGCCGATGATTTTGCAAAAAAAACAATTGGCAATTGGAAATGGTTGAACTACCGTTGATGCTGCAACTGGCCTGATTTCGTTCCCGCTGAATTGTGAATTCACATCATAGAAGGAAGAACTCATCAGCAAAGTGTTCCCTAACATCGGTCACAGTTATTTGAACCACGATTGGCTCAGTGAACGCGCGATATTAGCTGCGACAAATAAGGACGTCGATGATTTGAATTTCATCATTCAAAATAAAATCGCAGCTCCACTGCATTCGCTCAAGTTGGTGGATCGCGCAACAAATGATGACGAAGCAACAAACTATCCAAATGAATTTTTGAATTCGTTGGATGTTCCCGGTCTACCACAGCACAATTTGCAACTCAAAGTCGGCGCTATCTGAACCAACCAAAACTATGCAATAGAACTAGGTTGATAGTGAAGAAACTCATGAACAACGTCATTCAAGCGACAATAATCAAAGACAAGTTCAAAGGCGAAGAAGTTCTCATTCCAAGAATTCCTATGATGCCGACCTACTTGCCGTTCGAGTTTAAGCGGATTCAGTTTCCCGTTCGACCCGCATTCGCCATGACAATTAACAAATCGCAAGGCCAATCGTTGCAAGTGTGTGGCCTTAATCTTGAATTCCCTTGCTATTTACATGGACAACTGTACGTGGCGTGTTCACGTGTCGGAAAGCCATCTGCATTGTTTGTTTATGCACCGGACAAAAAAACCAACAACTATGTTAATCACAAAGCGTTGCAGTGACCTAATCATTTCTATTTAAATAAAAGTAATTTTAAATAATTTAATATTAATTGTTTAATTCTTTCTTAAGAGAGGCTCGACTTTCGAAAGGGACATTTAGTCAATTTAAGGCGGAACGAAATTCGTCGGGTCAGCTAGTGTAATATAAAAACATTCTGTACTTCTTTGTTTATCAGTTTTAGGTATTTTTTTACTTTTTTGTTTCTTTAATTTCTGCGCTTCATAATATTTTTTTATTCTTTCTGCATTAGTTTTAGGTTTTTTGGCTGCTAATTGATCAGTCTCACTACATTCATCTGATCCCTCTGCAGTTATGTTTTGTACCATTGTATTTTGTAATTTCTTTCTCTCACGATATTCTTTACATCTTTGTGCATATGTCTTTTTCCTTATCCTTGATGATATAGTTTGTACCTCAGTAGTCGATGCTTTAGTTGATTCGCTATTGAAATAAAAAAGCAAAAAAATTGTACATATACATACACACACCGAAACATTTATATATATATATATATATAACGGGTGATTTTTTAAGAGGTTTAGAACTTTAAAAAAAAACACAAAAAATTCGAAAAAATGAATGAAATATTTAATTGAATCGATAGTTTGAACCTTGCAATTTAATGTTTAAAGATAATTTCATGCAAATGTTGACCGCGGCTGCGTCTCAGGTAGCCCATCCGCTGAGTCCAATTTTGGCATACTCTTTCACACTTATCGGCCGGTATCTCACGAATGAATGCATGGATGTTGGCTTCCAGTGCGTCAATCGGAGCGGGCTTGTCCCTTTAGACATTAGCCTTGACATACCCCCACAAAAATAGTCTAATGGTGTCAAATCGCACGATCTAGGCGGCCAATTGACCGGCCCGAAACGTGAAATTAACTGTTCACCAAACTCGCCTCGCAATTGCGCCATTGTTTCGCGTGCTGTGTGGCATGTGGCACCGTCTTGTTGAAACCACATATCATGCAAGTCAAGAACTTCCATTTCGGGCAAAAAAAAGTTTGTTATCATCGCTCGGTAGCGTTCACCATTGACAGTAACGCTGCGATTCGCATCATCTTTGAAGAAATATGGCCCAATAATGCCGCCGGCCCATAAACCGCACCAAACAGTGGCTTTTTCGGGATGCATTGGTAGCTGTTGCAATGCTTCTGGCTGATCTTCACTCCAAATGCGGCAATTTTGCTTATTTACGTACCCATTCAACCAAAAATGAGCCTCATCGCTGAACACAATTTTTCGATATTTCGACATTTCGAACCGAGCACGAATTTTGATAGTAAAATTCAATAATTTGCAAGCGTTGTTCATTTGTAAGACGATCCATGGTTAAATTGCAAACCAAACTGAAGCTGTTTGACAGTGACACAAGGTACTAAACACACGTCAGCTGTCAAAACCAGTATTGCCAAAACTAAACAAGCTAAAAAATATAAATATATATATATATATAACGGGTGATTTTTTAGCTTGTTTAGTTTTGGCAATACTGGTTTTGACAGCTGACGTGTGTTTAGTACCTTGTGTCACTGTCAAACAGCTTCAGTTTGGTTTGCAATTTAACCATGGATCGTCTTACAAATGAACAACGCTTGCAAATTATTGAATTTTACTATCAAAATTCGTGCTCGGTTCGAAATGTCGAAATATCGAAAAATTGTGTTCAGCGATGAGGCTCATTTTTGGTTGAATGGGTACGTAAATAAGCAAAATTGCCGCATTTGGAGTGAAGATCAGCCAGAAGCATTGCAACAGCTACCAATGCATCCCGAAAAAGCCACTGTTTGGTGCGGTTTATGGGCCGGCGGCATTATTGGGCCATATTTCTTCAAAGATGATGCGAATCGCAGCGTTACTGTCAATGGTGAACGCTACCGAGCGATGATAACAAACTTTTTTTTGCCCGAAATGGAAGTTCTTGACTTGCATGATATGTGGTTTCAACAAGACGGTGCCACATGCCACACAGCACGCGAAACAATGGCGCAATTGCGAGGCGAGTTTGGTGAACAGTTAATTTCACGTTTCGGGCCGGTCAATTGGCCGCCTAGATCGTGCGATTTGACACCATTAGACTATTTTTGTGGGGGTATGTCAAGGCTAATGTCTAAAGGGACAAGCCCGCTCCGATTGACGCACTGGAAGCCAACATCCATGCATTCATTCGTGAGATACCGGCCGATAAGTGTGAAAGAGTATGCCAAAATTGGACTCAGCGGATGGGCTACCTGAGACGCAGCCGCGGTCAACATTTGCATGAAATTATCTTTAAACATTAAATTGCAAGGTTCAAACTATCGATTCAATTAAATATTTCATTCATTTTTTCGAATTTTTTGTGTTTTTTTTTTTAAAGTTCTAAACCTCTTAAAAAATCACCCGTTATATATATATATATATATAAATGTTTCGGTGTGTGTATGTATATGTACAATTTTTTTGCTTTTTTATTTCAATAGCGAATCAACTAAAGCATCGACTACTGAGGTACAAACTATATCATCAAGGATAAGGAAAAAGACATATGCACAAAGATGTAAAGAATATCGTGAGAGAAAGAAATTACAAAATACAATGGTACAAAACATAACTGCAGAGGGATCAGATGAATGTAGTGAGACTGATCAATTAGCAGCCAAAAAACCTAAAACTAATGCAGAAAGAATAAAAAAATATTATGAAGCGCAGAAATTAAAGAAACAAAAAAGTAAAAAAATACCTAAAACTGATAAACAAAGAAGTACAGAATGTTTTTATATTACACTAGCTGACCCGACGAATTTCGTTCCGCCTTAAATTGACTAAATGTCCCTTTCGAAAGTCGAGCCTCTCTTAAGAAAGAATTAAACAATTAATATTAAATTATTTAAAATTACTTTTATTTAAATAGAAATGATTAGGTCACTGCAACGCTTTGTGATTAACATAGTTGTTGGTTTTTTTGTCCGGTGCATAAACAAACAATGCAGATGGCTTTCCGACACGTGAACACGCCACGTACAGTTGTCCATGTAAATAGCAAGGGAATTCAAGATTAAGGCCACACACTTGCAACGATTGGCCTTGCGATTTGTTAATTGTCATGGCGAATGCGGGTCGAACGGGAAACTGAATCCGCTTAAACTCGAACGGCAAGTAGGTCGGCATCATAGGAATTCTTGGAATGAGAACTTCTTCGCCTTTGAACTTGTCTTTGATTATTGTCGCTTGAATGACGTTGTTCATGAGTTTCTTCACTATCAACCTAGTTCTATTGCATAGTTTTGGTTGGTTCAGATAGCGCCGACTTTGAGTTGCAAATTGTGCTGTGGTAGACCGGGAACATCCAACGAATTCAAAAATTCATTTGGATAGTTTGTTGCTTCGTCATCATTTGTTGCGCGATCCACCAACTTGAGCGAATGCAGTGGAGCTGCGATTTTATTTTGAATGATGAAATTCAAATCATCGACGTCCTTATTTGTCGCAGCTAATATCGCGCGTTCACTGAGCCAATCGTGGTTCAAATAACTGTGACCGATGTTAGGGAACACTTTGCTGATGAGTTCTTCCTTCTATGATGTGAATTCACAATTCAGCGGGAACGAAATCAGGCCAGTTGCAGCATCAACGGTAGTTCAACCATTTCCAATTGCCAATTGTTTTTTTTGCAAAATCATCGGCTGATGGATCGTTCTGCGACGCAACTCGCATGTTCGTCGCCAACTGCAGCTTCTTTACGTATCGCCAGAAATACGATAATTTTAGGCAAGCGTTTAGTTCATCTGCATGCGTTGACCGCGGGATTACTGGTAAAATTTGACGGAAATCACCGGCTAGCAATATCTTTGCTCCTCCAAAGCGTCTGAAATTGTTCCGTAAATCTTTTATTGTTCGATCAAGAGCCTCCAATGCTCGCTTGTGTGCCATTGTGCATTCATCCCAGATGATAATTTTGAAAGTTTTTAACATTTGTGCCATAGCAGAATTTCTTGAAATATTACATGTCGGTTCGTCATTCAACTGCAGATTCAGTGGTAATTTTAACGCTGAATGTGCTGTGCAGCCACCTTCCAAGAATCTGGCCGCTATTCGTGAAGAGGCAACCGCAAGCGCAATTACGGATCTTGACCGAATTGAAGCCAAAATCAACGAAAGTAGAAACGTTTTGCCAGTTCCACCAGGTGCATCCAGGAAGAATATGCCACCGTTACCGTCGTCAACCGCCTTCATCAATGAGTCGTCCACGTTCTTTTGCTCGGGATTGAGCAGTGGGACATTTGTGCGAACTGTTTCTGTCAAAGCATCTCGATCGAATTCTAGCTCAACAGGTTGCTGCACATGAGCATACACATGTCTTCGATCAATATCAGCGCCTCGTTGCGGATCTCATCGTTGATTTGAAGTTCGGGATTTGATGTTGTTTTTCGAACTCGATGCAAAATATCGTCAGCTATGTTGTCCTTGTATTTGTCCCACAAAATGAGGGGGTTCGATGGAAAACATGTCGAGATGATTATGGCAAACAATCTACGAATTTGAGTCGCAGGCGCAGAAACTGTAGCATCGGCAAGTGTTGCGTCCCAATGAATGTCGTTGGCAAGTAAATTCATCCGCTGACAGGCTTTTCTAAATGTGGCACACAGCACACCATCAACAGCCCGCAGGTTCTCGTACGAAATTTGACCAGGCACATTGACCAAAAGCAATCACAGATAGAAGCAGTCGTCATTTTTTGGATGAACAGTATAGATACGACCAAGCTCATCAGTTGAATACACATCCGCATATCCGGCAACAGCTTGCCCTTGTTTTCGATGTTGAAATTTTTTGTACGGCGCATTCCAAATATAATAGCGAGGCATTTCCGAGTAGAGCAGCGTTCTGGCGAACGGGTCACTTGCACAGGTGGAGAAGAAACTCGTTTGTTTTTGCAAGTGAAAAAAAAAATTAAAATTAAAAAAAAAAAAAAAAAAAAAAAAAACCGGCTCCGTTGTGTGTTTACCTTGTTCAAAACAAATCCAACAAAAAAATCGTCATGCAAATCGGATATTATTTAGCCAAGTTATGCTTGTACAAAGAACAAAGTCATAATTTGGCGATATTTGTTCCGCAATTTTGTGTTTTAACGATTTTTAAAAAATACCGTTCAAAATTTAAAAAATTCGGCTCCGCTATGCGTTTACCTGGTTTAATACAAACCCAACAAAAAAATCCCCATGCAAATCGGATGAAATTCAGCCGAGTTAGGCGCGTACAAACAGACACCAATTCATTTTTATATATATAGAAGATTATATTTGTTAATAATAAAAAAAATATTATTATAACTAAAAAAAAAATAAAATTTTATTACAATTCCTTCACTAATTAATCGAAAGGAACTTCGTTCCATCCGGGTGTGCCTTGACACCTCTCAACTTTTTTTTCTTGAATTTTAATTAAATGTGAGTAAATTATATTTCGGGTGCTTCTTAATATGAGAAGGCGACATTATTTTTTTTTTGTGAGATTGGAAGTAAGTAAATGCAAAAGGCTAGATATAATGTTATTTTAAAGAAAGTGTAATAATAATTATTAAATTCTTCTGCCATCAAGTGGACAGAAGTATTAACGGCTGACCGCTAACGTGAAATTTGTTTACATCAGTGTTTTTCTTTATTAGTTCACAGCAGAGCCTGAGTTGTAAAAAAGAATAAGTGTTTCTTTTTTGCTTCAGAGAGTTCAGAGCCTAGAATTCGTTTTTCTTTTCTTCTTCAGAGTGTGTTGAGAGTGCGCTCTCTTTTTTGTTGTCGTTATTAATAAAATTTTAAAAAATTACAATTTGTTTTTTTTTTAAACATCATGACACCACGTAGCTTAACCAATACTGAAGACCAGCAATCGCCACTGCACGACACGTCCGTTCACAGCTACGATTCACAATTAAAAGGTACTGATTGGATCTTCATGGTACCCGCCGCTCCTCATCAAAGTCGTATATATGAGGCGGCGATGAAATCCATGAAGTATCATCTTAAGCGAATAGTGGGCCAGCGAGTGTTAGAGAGCGAGCGATTTCGAATTTTACTGACGGAAATTGAAAGTATATTAAATTCCAGCCATATCCAGCCGATCTGCAAGCACGCACACTAGGACATTTTCTGGTGGGTGAACCGATAGTGCTGCCACCTCAATTCACCTTAGCGATACACCAGCGAAAGGAATAGCGTTGTGGCAAGAGCGACAGTCGATGTTAGTGCATTTTTGGAAAAGTTGGAGAAAAGAATATTCAGTGACACTGCAGGAGAGGAAGAAATGGAGAAGAGAAAAGGAGAGTTTAAGGGTTGGACAGATAGTAATAATAAAAAATGAAAATCTCCCGCCAGCATTTAAACAGTAAAGACCAGATAGTGAGATCGGTAGTAGTACATACAGAGATAGGACAGCTTACAATGCCAGTGCAAAAACTATGTATCCTGAAAATTGAGATAGCCAAACAAGGATATCATGCGAATGTTAATAGCCAATAAAGCGGTAGAGCGGATAGCGGGAAGGGGATAGGCAGGATAATCCATATCTGCTTATTTTTTGACTTGCGATTATAGGTACTATAAGGCAAGTTATGCATTCGTAAAATTTTTTTTTGATAATCAAACATAACGTTACGATGATAGAGAAGCCCAAAAAAGTAGGTCCGACAATTCTGTCTGTCTGTTCGTCTGTCTGTATCGGCACCTACAGCCTATACGGCTGGACCGATTTGCTTCACATTTGGTACATAGTATTATTATGACGTTCTACAAAGGGTTTTTTCGAATTAGCATTCTAGCTTTAAAACTAACGGTACCTGCCATACGATTTTTAGTGAAAAATTATTTTTTCTCAAAAACGGTTCCTAAGATTTTGATAAAACTTTCTGAATAATGTTTTCTGTGCAAACTTTATGATATGGTTGGAATTTTCTCTTAAGCCACTTGAGGAATTTCGATGAAATTTTTAATGTAGAAGCCCTTTTATAAACGAAATAATAAAAACTCTTAAATTTTTCAAAAAAAGTTTTTGAGTTTTTTAAAAAAGTTTTAAAAATTTTTTAATTTTTTTGTTTTTTCCAAAAACGATTTAATCAATTTTTTTTAATTTTTATTTTTCTGATAAAAACTATAAAGTTCTAGAAGTTAGCATATTCAAAAACAATTTGGAATATGTTTTCGAAAAGTTTAAAAAAAAAAGTTTTTGAAAAAACTGGTTGAACGATTTTATAAAACAAAATTACATAAAATTTAAAAATCAAAAGAAATCTGATGGTTTACTTTATTTTCTCTAGGAAATGTTTTAACTATTGAGTTTAAAGTGATTAATAAAATTTGGTGGGCAAAATCGTATCGTCACCTCCAAGTGGTGCCTGCTGGATAGCCGAAAGGTGAACTAACGACGAACGTTGGATCCATCGGATCCATAGGTTGTAGATACCTGAGTTATCTTCTCAGGAACTAGGAGCAGGAAGAAAGAGATACGCTCTGAAGATCCAACCACCATAATGATCTATATGTCATGCCCAGGCCTCACAAGCCGGTCATGAAAGGAAAACTCGATTGTGATGAAAACCGCAGAATATGCCTCGGATGAAAGAACCAAAAATGTTGACGACCCCCATCTCCATGGAAGTTCTTAGGCGAACACCGACTACACGTAGGAAATTCAATGTTGGACGTCTTCAATCGGAAGAGACCGCCGCTGCCTATTTCAACAAGCCATAAGAAGTGCTGCGTCAGAGGTATTGGGCTTCTCACATCCACCCCCCAGAAACCCCTGGTTCGGCTCCGAATGTGCTCAGGCAAACAAAGCCAAAACGGAGGCATACAAGTCGTGGCTCCAGAGAGATACTATAGCATCCAGAAATCTCTATGTTGAGCGAAGGAAAGTTGAGAAACGTCTACTCAGGAGAAAGAAAAAAGAACACCAGCAACGCGAAGTCGAGGAGATGCAGAGATGTTTTTGCAGAAAAGAGGTACGAAACTTCTATAAAAAGGTGAAACAGTCTACATCCGGTTTCACAAGCCGCCCTGGGCCCTGCAAAGATCAGGATGGAAATACCATAGTGGAAACGCAGGCGATGTTAGCCATCTGGAGAGACTACTTTAACCGGTTGCTAAATGGCGATGACAGCCAAGATCCCGCCCAAGATCAACTTGTTCCAGTTAATCTAGATGACGACCACGAACTACACCCGCCCGACCAAAATGAAATCAAAGTAGCCATCACCAGACTAAAGATGAATAAGGCAGCTGGATGTGATGGCCTTCAAGCGGAGCTTTTTAAACACGCTGGAGATGACCTGGTCAGGAGCATACACCAACTTATCTGCAAAATATGGTCGGAGGAAAGTATGCCCGATGAGTGGAATCTCAGTACCATCTGCCCGATTCACAAAAAAGGAGACCGCCTCCTCTGCGCCAACTATAGAGGCATAAGCCTTTTAAACATCGCCTATAAGATCCTGTCCAGCGTTTTATGTGAACGTCTCAAACCGTTTGCTGACGACCTGAAAGGTCCTTACCAATGCGGCTTCAGACCTGGAAAATCTACCACCGACCAAATATTCACATTACGCCAGATCCTGGAGAAAACCCAAGAGTATAACATCGACACCCACCACCTGTTCGTCGATTTTCAAGCCGCCTACGACAGTGTTAATAGAGTTGAACTGTATCGTGCCATGTCCCTTCGCGGCGGCAGTCACCTTGTAGTGGTGCGAAGGCTTAAGTTTCAAAGATTCATTTGGGGCCAGTTGATTGAGGGAAACCCCACTCTACTGGTTCTCTTTTGAGGAGTTACGAACCAAGAACTGCCACCCTTAACCCAGGGTGTTATGCGATCCGTGCCTATTGGATGGTTTGCAGCCAAGGGTAACCGGCTGTATTCTAACGGAGCCTCTTTGAAACCGGGTCGAATCAAAGAGTAACTAGACCTTACTGTAGCATGCGGAGCTCTGATACAGTGGACTTCTAAATTCTCTAGCTAATCGTGGGAACCAAATGTACAAAACAAAAAACAAAAACAACAAAAACTACAAAAAAATTTTCATTCCGCGGGATGTAACCGCCAATGAACTTGCGGATCGCATGGAAAAAGATCTCCATGGCACAGATCCGAAACCGGCAAGCAACAAAAGCCAAAGGAGGATGCCTCCTAGGCAGCAAAACCGGGAAGCTGGACGTGGCTCATCGTCCGCTTGTCAGGGTAGGAAACCTGCCGGACAAGAGGAAGGTGAGACTCGAGGAACGTCTTCTAGTAGTCAGGGGAGAATACCTCCCGGTCACGAAGAAGATGTTGAAAAACCCCAACAAACCAACTGTGGTGAAAAAACACCAGCACCACAGGAGGTAGCCACAACCTCATCTGGTGAGGCGAGGCAACCAAGAAGACCACCTTACAGCCGCAATCGCCGACTAACACCACTACCAGAGTTGGGTGAACCAGGCGCACTGGATGATCCACTCAGGAAAGGGTTAAGCGGTGCAGGCACAAAGTGGTACCTCCGATTCCTGGACGAGGGTATGACCCCTCAGGAAGCCAAAAAGGTGGATGAAAGGAAGGTTATTCCTAACGATGGGCAGCAAAACTACAGGCAGGGTAAGAGGGACAGCAGCCACATCACCCCTCCCCAAAAACAAGCACCCAAGAAACCAAAAACGGCAGTAACAGCAGAAGGTCCCAACACCGCAAAAATAAGACCGAGCGAAGTAAAGAAAACTTCCTATGCCAACGCTGCCAAACTGGTGAAAGTAGCTGTATTGCCAAGAGAATATCCCCAAGTGACGCTCAGTACAGCCGACTTAACGTTACTTGAGGAGGCCCTTATTGAGGAAGTTTCCTTAGGGTGGGAGCATAAACTCAAGTTTGAAGGCATACACTTCAAAACTGGCCTGCTTGTGGTGGATTGCTTGGAATCTAACACAGCTAAGTGGCTTAGAGAAAAGGCTCCCAAACTAAGTACTTGGAAAGGAGTAGAACTTACATCGTGCCTGGGGGATGAAATCCCCAAAATGCACACAATCACTCTATTTCTTCCAAGAAGCTCTGGGCAAGAAGACCAGAGATCGCTCGCTCTGATTAAAGCACAGAATGAGGGACTAAACATCCAAGCATGGAAAGTCCTCAAGAGCAAGGCCGAAGGCAGAGGTCAGCTAATGGTCATAGGCATTGACGATAAGTCAGCAGAAGCCATTATGAAGGTCAACCACGAACTTCATTACAAGTTCGGGAAAGTGGCCGTGTCTGGCCTCAGAAAGACGGATACTGGGCAAGTTCACCAGTTATCCGAAGCAGAAATGCAGGTGGATACCAACATAAGTGGTAACCTCCCCAAACCCCCTCCTGACAACCCACCCACCTCTCCAAAACCCATAAACCCTCCCTCAACTCCTGAAAAACCCCTTCCAACCAACAACTCTACAACGGAATCCCATCCATCCAATGGAGTAGTTGGCACACCTTCCCTTACCCCTAATCCACCTCACTCCCTAAATACACCTTCTTCTCCGGCAGATAGTGACATAGAGGGCATGGACCTCTCTCCTAGCCGAGAGGAAGCCGACGAGACGCTTCCCACAGAGGAAGAAGAAGACCATCTGCTTGCAGATGAGGGGGCAGTTGCCCCCACCTCCTAACCGAGATGACCAGACGCGGGATCAGCACCAGGGTAGCCCAAGTGAATATCCATCACGCTAAAGCGGCGTCAGCCGTGATAGCCAGGAAATTCACAAAGGAAAACTTAGGGCTAGCGCTGATCCAAGAACCCTGGATATACGGGGGACAAGTTAGAGGCCTTAACTGTAAGGATTCAAAGCTAATCTGGGATACGAGAGAAGACTCGCCCAGAACATGTATAATGATAAGAAATAATATAAACTTTATATGTCTTTCAGAATTCATGACGAGGGATTTGGTTCCAATCCAAGCGGATATAACCATCGAGGGCAACGACAGAACTCTGGTTATTGCTTCGGCTTACTTTGCAGGCGACGGCGTAAATACTCCACCAACGGAAGTAAAAAAACTGGTGGACTACTGCAGCAGTAAAAACTTGCCGATACTAATCGGTTGTGACGCGAACGCCCACCACACAACATGGGGTAGCAGCGACATAAACCAAAGGGGTGAGTACCTTTTAGAATTTCTTCTCGTAGAAAACCTAGATATTTTCAATGTAGGGAACACCCCTACCTTTATAACTAGAACAAGAGAAGAAGTCTTAGACTTAACGTTTGGATCACCAAACTTGAGTCAAGCTCTAAGAGATTGGAGAGTCTCCAACGAACCCTCAATGTCTGACCACAGAATCATTGTGTTTCTATTAGAGGGCCTTCTCACAGAGAATACCTCTGGAAGGAACCCAAGAAATACGAACTGGCAACTATATAAAAATACCCTTAAAACCAATATTGAACAGTTAGGTCCAGTTAGTACGACTAATAGTCACCCTGAACTAGAGTATATAGTTAAGCAGTTTAGTGGGGCAATCAATGAGGCGTATGAACTCAGTTGCCCTATAAAAACTGCCAGAAAACAGAAAGACGCTCCATGGTGGAGCAATAATCTTTCAAAACTAAGATCTAAGGTAAGAAAACTCTTTAATGAGGCAAAGAGAACTGGAGAGTGGCAAAACTATTCTGAAGAGCTTACCAATTACAACAAAGAACTAAGGAAGGCCAAAAGAAACAACTTCAAAAGTTTTTGCGAAGACATATCCTCCACACCTGTAGCTGCCAGACTACACAAAGCACTGTCGATGGAGAAAACTTTAACATCACTGGCTCTTAGGAACGCAGATGGTAGCTTCACAGAAAATGAAGAGCAAAGATCTAATTTGCTATTGAATACCCACTTTCCAGGTAGTTCACCCATAGTGAATGATATAATTGAAAGAATACCTTTCAAACCAAACAGAGAAGACTGGAAGATAGCAAAAACTATCTGTTCAGGAAAAAGACTAGAATGGGCAATAAGTACCTTTCAACCTTTTAAGTCACCCGGCATAGATGGCATCTTTCCTGCCTTACTGCAACAGGGCAAAGATGAATTAATGCCGTACCTTATTAGCATACTTCGAAGCAGTATTGCACTTGGGTATATACCAAGTCTGTGGAGAAAAGCTAAAGTTATCTTCATCCCAAAAACGGGGAAGAAAGATACAACTCATCCGAAGTCATTCAGACCGATAAGTCTAACATCTTTCCTACTGAAAACTTTGGAGAAAGTGATCGACAATTACATCAGATCAGAAGTTCTAAGGAATATGCCTCTGAATCAACGTCAGCATGCCTATAGAGCGGGCAGATCAACCGAGACCGCTCTCTTTGAATTAACAAACACAATAGAAAGGGCACTTGACGTCAAAGAAACCGCCTTAAGTGTGTTCCTCGACATAGAAGGTGCTTTTGATAATACCTCTCACGAGGCAGTCAAAAAAGCACTAATTAGGAAAAGTGTTCCCATCACAATAACCAGATGGATAGACGAAATGCTGAGCACTAGAATAGCAGAGGCACATTCCGGACAAAACGTACAGAAAATCATCACAACAAGAGGATGCCCGCAAGGAGGGGTTCTATCACCCCTGCTGTGGAGCCTCGTTGTGGATGAGCTCCTAGAATGTCTTACTCTTCAAGGTATACAATGTCTAGGCTTTGCTGACGACATTGTTATAACAGCCTTTGGAAAGTTTGAAGAAACCCTCTGTGACATAATACAAAGGGGTTTGATAATAACAAGTAAATGGTGCGCATCAGTGGGACTAAATATCAATCCATCAAAAACCACAATTGTACCATTCACAAAGAAAAGACTTCTACCGCACATGAAACCCATCCGGTTAAAAGGTGAAGTAATCGATACTAAGAGGGAGGTCAAATTCCTAGGAATTACCCTAGACAGCAAACTCCTCTGGAACAAACACCTTGAAATAACAGTCGGGAAAGCCACAAAGTCCCTCATGATATGCAGGCGACTTGCAGGAAAATCATGGGGATGCAAACCGAATATAATAAGATGGATGTACACTATGATGGTGAGGCCCATTATCACCTACAGTGCGGTTGTGTGGCATAAAAGAACCGAACTAGCTACGACTAGAAAATCACTTGAAAAAGTGCAAAGGCTCGCATGCTTATGCATCACAGGAGCAATGAGAACTTGCCCTACGGCAGCAATGGAGGTCATATTGCATCTGACCCCATTACACTTTGTGATACAAAGCGCAGCTGAGGGAACAATCATGAGATTTTCAAAAGAGGGCACGGGCAAAGGTAAACAAATAAGTCTTAGACAAAAAGACTCCCTGTCCAAAACAATACCCTCCCTTGATATTCCAAGAGATAGCATGATCAAGATATATAACTTCGAGAAAAACTTCCAAACGAAGTTAAGTAGCAAAAAAGAGTGGCTAGGAGAAACAGAAAACTACACCTTTAAAGCAAATGCCATCAAGTGGTACACTGATGGATCAAAAACTATTGAAGGAACGGGTGCAGGAATCTTTGGGCCTAGAACCAAAGTCTCTGTTCCAATGGGACAGTCCTCTAGCATCTTTCAAGCGGAAGTTAACGCGATAGGAAAATGCGCTGAGTTAAACTTAAATAGGAACTATCGCAAGCAAAACATTGCAATAATGTCAGACAGTCAAGCAGCACTTAAAGCCCTTAGCTCGTACAGTATCAGTTCCAAACTGGTATGGGAATGCCTAGAGAAACTCAACACTTTGGGCAGGGAAAACACAGTCACTCTCCATTGGATACCAGGCCATGTTGGTGTTGAAGGCAATGAAGAGGCTGACCGTCTGGCAAAAATAGGGGCAACAACACCCTTCATTGGACCGGAACCCTTCTGCGGTTTTGGGGAGAATGTGATCAAAAACAAGATCAAAACAAATGAAGAAACCAAAAGATCCAACCATTGGAAAGAACTCCCAAAGCTAAGACAGGCAAAAATGTTACTGGGGAACTACAACCTAGAACGATTTACAGCCTGCATTAACTTAAACAGAAACAACCTAAGAATCATAACGGGCCTTCTCACAGGGCACTGCAAACTAAAAAGACACCTCAACATCCTAGGGCTGTCAAGCAGCGCAACATGCAGATTCTGCGATGAAGAAGAAGAAACACCGGACCACATACTAGGTAGATGTGGTGCACTTATGCACAAAAGACAAAAACACCTGGGCAATTACCAGATAGAGAAGGGCATGTTACCTTCTTTAAAAATACCTCAAATACTCGGCTTCCTAAAAGAAACCAAGTTGGAGGAAGTGCTGTAGGATGAGTATCCTCATCCAGCGCTTTAGAAAAGGGGGCACAATAGATCTTAAAGGTCGCAGTGCACTTTTCCCCAATTAATTAATTCATTCATTCATCGTGCCATGTCTAACTTTAGAATCCCTGCTAAACTGATACGCCTTATCAGGATGACGTTGGAGAATGCTCGCTGTTCCGTCCAAGTTGGTAGAGACTCTACTGAAACCTTCGAAACCACCAGAGGGCTAAGACAAGGTGACGCACTGTCATGCAGCTGTTTTAATATTGTGCTTGAAAATGTAATACGGAGCACCCATGCCAGTACATCAGGCACCATTTTCAATAGATCGACACAATTACTTGGGTTTGCTGATGACATAGACGTGATAGGAAGAACAAAGCGAGCAGTAACCGGTGCTTTCACTACTATGGAGTCAGCAGCAAGCAGAATGGGGCTGAAAATAAACGAGGACAAGACGAAGTATATGCTTTCATCAACAAAAGTCCAATCCCACCACCGACTTGGTCAGAACGTAACCATTGATAGGTATAACTTCGAGGTAGTCAGTGAATTTGTCTACCTGGGCACTGCTGTAAACACAGGCAACAACATCAGCGCTGAAATCAAACGCAGACTAACTCTTGCTAATCGCTGTTTCTTTGGGCTGAGTAAGCAATTGAGGAGTAAAGCCCTATCGAGAAGAACCAAGGTGACACTGTATAAAACACTCATCATCCCGGTCCTGCTATATGGTGCGGAAGCATGGACCCTCTCCCAATCGGATGAAAATTCACTTGGAGTCTTCGAGAGAAAAGTTCTGCGTACGATCTATGGTCCTGTCTGCGTAAATCGCGAAAACAACGTTTGGAGAAATATAACAATGAACTGTACGAGCTGTACAGCGACATAAGCCTAGCCAGAAAAATTCGAATCCAAAGACTAAGATGGCTGGGCCATGTAGAGCGAATGGACATCGACGCTCCAGCTCGTAAAGTCTTCAACGCCAAACCCGAGGGAGTCAGAAGCCAAGGTAAACCTCATCTTCGATGGAGTGACATGGTAGAGGGAGACATCCGTCAACTTGGAGTACGAAATTGGAGACAGCAGGCTAGAGATCGAGCAGGGTGGAGGGGCATTCTCAGCAAGGCCTTGGAGTACCACGCTCCAGTGGTGCCAACATAAGAAGAAGAATAAAATTTTATATGATTTTTTTAATGCGTTTTTCCGAAAATCTCAAGCCCCAAGACCATTTTAATAGATAAGAGCAAGTTCGTACGACCCACTTTATTTCTCTACTCTTCAGACCAACCAAAAGCCAGCCCACTTTCATGACACCAACCAATGACAGGGTGATCTGAATAGTCTAAGAGCCCA
Source organism: Platycheirus albimanus (assembly GCA_916050605.2). Lineage (NCBI taxonomy): Eukaryota > Metazoa > Arthropoda > Insecta > Diptera > Syrphidae > Platycheirus > Platycheirus albimanus. The sequence goes on from OU696696.1 coordinate 189,484,554, forward strand.
CAGCAAATTTTGGGAGTGTAAAAGTCCCGAAAAATGTTTATATCAATGGATAGATCTTGCATTGCTAGACATGGAAATCAAAGTCTGGCAGTCAAAGGTGGGGGAAATTGTGAGTAATACTGCATCAAAAACGGGATTTTATCGACTTTTTGGATTCTCATTTGGCTCACCTAATTTTTTTTGGAAATCAAAATTTGAGCCACCCTTAACACGAATATATGAGTCCCAGACGTTTTGAGCGGGACAAAGGGGCTGCCAGACCCCTTTAGGTAGTAGGTATGTGTAGTATACCTATGTTAAAAAAAATTGTTTTTGGATTTTCTGCATGGATGTATTAGAAACTTGGAAAGATAAAGATTAAAACGAATGCATATAACAAATGTTTATTTAAAAATATATTTTTAAAGAGACAACTTTATTACAAATTCTAAACTTTTTGACTGCTTAGTCTTCTCCACTTTCATCTGAAGAATTAAAGTATAGTTCACTCTCACTTTCCGAAGAATCAGTTACTAATATTTCTTCTAAATTATCTGAGTAGTGTTGTCCTCAGACCAAATGATTTTAAAATCTTCGTCATCTAAAATCCAGCCACGAGGACGATTTTGTGTTGCACTTATCCATATAGTGATGACTGCTTACCTTCAACAAATCCACCATCTATTGAGCAGTCTTTTGCTTTACGAATTGCTGTAAAATTTCTATAACAAGCACTATGATATCCATTGGCACCATCAGGCACTTTTGGAAGATCTATTTCAGAAAGAACATAATTCTTCAATTTTCTGTAACCCAATATTTCGTGGCATTTTTGTAATATCTTTTCATTAAAAGGAATAATTTTATCACTGATATGTTTACAATGTTTAATTTTTAAAACACACTTTAATGTATTTAACATGGTTAATAATAAAAAAAAAACCTTAACTTGCACACACGACACACCAGATAAAGTCAGCTTATAAACAACAAATGGAAACAAGCAATTATATTAAAAAAGAATAAACTAAATTCCGTGGCCTTGTGCGTTTCGCTGATTCTCCGAAGTAATAACATGCATTTCATACATTAATAGCTTATTTGACATAAAATTCAATCCAAAAAGTCGATAATTGGGAATTTTTGGGGACGTCTGGCAGCCTCTTTGTCCCACTCAAAACGTCTGGGACTCATATATTCGTGGTTAGGGTGGCTCAATCTATGATTTCCAAAAAAAAAAAAATCAGGTGGGCCCAACGAGAACCCAAAAAGTCGATAATTGGGATTTTTTGGGGGCGTCTGGCAGCCCCTTTGTCCCACTCAAAACGTCTGGGACTCATATATTCGTGCTTAGGGGGGCTCAATCTATGATTTCCAAAAAAATCAGGTGAGCCAAACGAGAATCCAAAAAGTCGATAATAGGGAATTTTTGGGGTCGTCTGGCAGCCCCTTTGTCCCACTCAAAACGTCTGGGACTCATATATTCTTTGTTAAAGGTTGCTCAAATTTTGATTTCCAAAAAAAATTAGGTGAGCCAAATGAGAATCCAAAAAGTCGATAAAATCCCGTTTTTGATGCAGTATTACTCACAATTTCCCCCACCTTTGCCTGCCAGACTTTGATTTCCATGTCTAGCAATGCAAGATCTATCTATTAATATAAATATTTTTCGGGACTTTTACACTCCCAAAATTTGCTGTGGGCTCTGGGTCTAGAAACAGCCAATCAGAGCAGGACGAGTGAGGAACCTAGTGAAAAACGTTCGTTTTCGCGGGGAGTGTTACGTATGGGAGCCAAACGGGGTCAAATCCACCTAAGATCTGAAAGGGACAGCGCTGATAAGCCAGTAACAATACGCACAACTACAGCAATTAACATTATTATGTACAAAATTATATGTAATAACTTATATATTTCCATGCCAGCCGGCGAGCGGTGTACGATGTTTGAGTTTCAGTATTTAAAGTTAGTTGAAAAAGAGCCAGCTTCGGGACAGCAATAAATTGGGTTTTTCCTCATAGAAGTTTTCCCACACTGAGTTTTACTTCGGTCAGTCAGTTAGTTTTTTTCAGTTTTATTTGGAACGAGAAAGAGGTACCTAGAACAGTAATGTCTTTGTCTGAAAGTATGTAAGTAATTTTTTATTATTTAATGACTGACCAGCGAAAAATTACAAATTACATTACACAAATCGGTCATATAATGAAAACCAGCAAGAGCTAAGTTTCGTACTGGTTTCTTTTGTATCTCACGATAACTTACCCAATATATATCCTCAAACTGATTCTATGGATGAAGTACCAAGCATTTTCTCCCCCTCCTTTTCATTTGAGCATGTTTCTGAATATCATGTTGCAATTGCCATTAATAAAGTAAAATCTAGTGCGATTGGGTTTGACGATATTAGTCCAAAACTTGTTAAAGCATTGCTTCCAATGATTATTACTCATCTTACCCATGTAGTTAATACTTGCCTCATGTCTTCTATGTTCCCATCCAGATGGAAGTACTCTAAAGTGTTTCCTGTTCCAAAAAAGGCCAACGGAATAAATACTGAGTATCGTCCTATAAGTATATTGTCCTACTTATCCAAGATTTTTGAAAAAATTGTGCACCTGCAGATATCTAATTATATAACTCGTAATAATCTTCTACACAAGCACCAATCTGGTTTTAGAGCTGGACATAGTTGTGTTACTTCACTCTTAAAACTCTCAAATGATCTACAGGTTGCTGTTGACACTAACAAGTAACAATATTGACTTTGCTTGATTTCTCTAAAGCATTCGATACGGTTAACTATAATGTATTGCACAAAAAACTAGTTTGCCCATATAATTTTATTGTGGAAGCTGCAAGGTTGATTCTTTGCTACCTCTCTGGACGATGTCAAGCCGTTTCTTGTAATGGAAATATATCTGGTTTTCTTCCGTTACAATGTGGAGTACCTCAAGGTTCCATCCTTGGACCTCTATTGTTCATAATGTTCATTAATGATATTTTCGCTTGTGTGGGTCACTCAAAGCTTTTACTCTATGCTGATGATGTATAGTTGTTTCTTGATAGACCTCTGGGTTTGATTGAAGATGGGGTGAGCTGTATGAATGACGATCTAGCATCAATCAACTCATGGGCAGTAAGTAATTGTCTTAGACTCAACCCCTTGAAATCTATATGCATAGTGATAAGAAGAGTTTTATGTGATACGCTGGATTTTCCCGGATCTCTATGAATGGTGTTACTGTTCCGTATGTTGACTCAATTAAAAACTTGGGAGTTATCTTCAATAAAACACTCACATGGAATGATCACATTAGTTGTGTTATTGGTAAAGTGTACGGAGGTCTTCGGTCTCTTTGGGCGTCAAGCTTTTATACCCCCGTTGGTACACGTCTGAAACTTTCTCGTGCTTTGTTGGCTCCTTGAATTACTTATGTGAAATTTTTAGCAACCTCGATACATCAACCTTTGGCAGGCTTTCAATTGCGTTTAACTCTATTTTAAGGTATGTCTATAGTTAACGTAGATTTGATCACATATCTCCTGTTAGGAATTCGATCTTTGGATGTGACTTGAAAACATACTTAAATTTCAGACTCGTAATAATGCTATCGAACTTGATTAAAAACAGGTGCCCTATGTATCTATATGAAATTTAAAGATTCTCCAGATCATCGCAAACACTTACTTTGATTTACCCTCGAATGCTTTACATGAATTCAAGACGCCAGTTCTTTTTTTATGCTCTTCAACTCCTTACCCAATTCACTAAGAATATCACTTTGGTCGGACACATTCAACTCATACAAGAGTAACTTATTCTCACATTTAAAATCCTTATAATATAAATTATAAACATTCTTATACTTTATGCCTATTAAAAAAAAAAATTCTTTATCTTTAAAGGACCCCGCACAATTTGTATGGGAAGTGGCCCTCGGCGAAATTGTCTGAAATTTTAGTATGTTGTTCTCCTGAAGCCCCTGATCAAAAGTCAATATGGGCAAAAAGTTAAAAAATGGACAGTTTTTGAGATATCGGGGTTTTTCTGATGACTATCTCAAACCCTTTATTACGGGAAAGTTACTCTCTGTATTGTGTTTTAAGCTGTTTTTAAGTGGAATCTATAGGTTTTTGGGGTCGCTGATTCCGAATCTGATGTCAAAAATGACCATTGACAGACGAAAACTGTCAATTATCGCCCCAGCAGCGTTTTCGGAAAACTGACAGTTACCAAAATACTGAAAAAACCCTGTCCTGGACGGGTTTCAAGTCTATTAGATGGTTTGTTGGCTCCGTACACAATCTTAAATCCCAATTCTAGTTAATGTTTGATAGTCCGTCTAATCTTAATACAAAATCCAGAGAATTTTTTTTTAGAAGTAGGACTAGCAATCGAATCTTTTTCCCGAATTTTTTCCTTTTTCGCTTATTTTGTTAATTCGTTTATTTCGCCATATTTCGTTTAACTTCTACTGCGAATAACTATAAAAATAAAATAAAAGGAATTTTTTCCTTTTTCGCTTATTTTGTTAATTCGTTTTTTTCGCCATATTTCGTTTATCTTCTATAAAAATAAAAGGAAGAGGGAAGAAAACTCCCAACAATTTTTCGATTGGGAATCCTTTTTCCAAAAACATTTCCCCCCGATTTTTTAATTCAGAACAAGGCTTTATATCTTAAATACTAAACTAGTGCCAAAGTCCGGGTACTGTTTTTCATGGTTGCTCACTGCTCGCATTATTTATTTTTTTTTTCACCAAAATCTTTAATTCTTTTGAAATCATCATTTAATATTCTGAAATGTCTTTTCGACGAAGGCCACGTTGTTATACGTGTGATGTTCAAGGCCAACCCCAACAGATGGCCCGGATAGGAGAGGATGAAGCAAAACAACAACTTGCGCACCTTGAGACAATCTTTCTCGATGCACAAAAGCAGACATTTATTGAAACCAACGTTACTGGTAGCAAGTGATGGTTATATACTGGATATTTTTGGTCCCCATTTTTCAGATTATTATAATAATGACGCTGCTATTCTTGATGATGTACTCTATAATGGGAATGCATTAGCAAATTGGGTTCAACCTGGCGATATTTTTATGGTGGACAGGGGTTATAGGGACGTAGTTCCTATATTGGGGAATTTAGGAATCACTTGTAAAATGCCAGCCCTATTGCAACAAGGACAACGGCAACTCTCGACAGATGCTAACAGTACTAGGCTCATTACAAAAACAAGGTGGATGGTTGAAGCAAGGAATGGACACATTAGAACCATTTTCAAATTCTTCGCCAAAAACTTCAACATTCAAAACGCGTCCCATATTGGTGAATACTATAGGATTGCAGGAGCTATTATTAACAAATATAGACCTCTCCTAGAAATGGAAAATGCGACTGTAGAGATAGCGAGAGCAATGTTGGAACGAGCGATGAGTGCAAACATTGTACAAGCTCGTCCAGATGTTGACAACCTGCTAAGAAGATACGGGCAATGGGAGAGATTACGCCACCAAGTTCCAGATTTTCCTAGGCTTGATTTGGAAGATTTACAGGCCCTGACATTTGGTGTCTATCAGGTGAATTTAGCCTCAGGATACATTCAGGACAAAACGAGTCGAGAGGGAGAAGAAGAACTAGAGTATTCTTTGGTACTTAGGATACGCACGTCACCAAGCAAGGGTAAAATGGCCACAGCAGAATCTGCTAAATACAACAATGGATGCGTCTCGTCGGCCCATTGGTTGAGAAGGACGGGATATTGTGAGAGGCAAGGGGACTCACGTTAATCAAGCACCCCAAAGGGTACAGAAAACTACTACGTCCACGTCGTTGTTCCCGGGTAAAGCTAAAAGTAGTATTCAGTAATGCACCTGACGCAAATGTTTAAACAAAAAATGTATTTTGATCGTTTAGTTTTCCGAAAACGCTGCTGGGGCGATAATTGACAGTTTTCGTCTGTCAATGGTCATTTTTGACATCAGATTCGGAATCAGCGACCCCAAAAACCTATAGATTCCACTTAAAAACAGCTTAAAACACAATACAGAGAGTAACTTTCCCGTAATAAAGGGTTTGAGATAGTCATCAGAAAAACCCCGGTATCTCAAAAACTGTCCATTTTTTAACTTTTTGCCCATATTGACTTTTGATCAGGAGCTTCAGGAGAACAACATACTAAAATTTCAGACAATTTCGCCGAGGGCCACTTCCCATACAAATTGTGCGGGGTCCTTTATAAAAATCTATCTGTGAAGAACTTTTTGAAAACATTTTTCAAAAAAAAAAAATCAAAAAGGCTACATAGGTATTCAGCAAATACATTTATTTAAAATTTTTGATCAAAATTTAATAGGCAGTTTTCAAAATACATATTAATTTTTTAAATAAAAACAAATGCTTTTTAAAATACCTATACAATAAAACATCTTTTAAAAATATAGGTATGCCTTCTTGCAGTATATAAATTAAGCTACCTACAATTTATATATATATATGAAATTTTGAAAGTATTGGTTCTCTAAAGGGTTTATCATTTTATGTGATGCGTCAGCGACCGGCATCTGATGCGTTCTCTGTCAGCGTGATGAATCCGGGGCGGAGTGTCTAGTAGCTTCCGAAGGTATCCGAAAATGTAGGTCATACGTTGAGGGGTACCGATTTCGTGTCATTACAGACCATTCCAGTCTGAAGTGGGTGATGAGTATGAAGGATCCAACAGGAAGACTAGCTCGGTGGAGCATGAGTCTCCAAGGACTCGATTTTGTGGTAGAACACAGGAAGGGAACGCTTAATGTCGTACCTGATGCTTTGACAAGAGCATACGACGACGATGAATTGACAGTAGAAGCCTACCTTTCGTGCCTATCACAGGTCGATAATTCGGAGGTCCTCCACATTGATCTTAACGATCCACCCTTTAAGTCTGACGGATACCTTGATCTCACCAGTCACATCAGGAAGAAGGAAGATAGGTTACCTGACCTTAAAGTGTCGGAAGGTTTCGTATTCAAACGCACTAAAAATGCAGTTGGTAGTCCCTTGGCCGACGACCTAACTTGGAAGTTGTTGGTTCCTTCAGAGATGGTCAAATCGCTGATCTCTCTGGCCCATAATCCTTCTCGCGCATGGTGGGGTGGTAAAGACAGTTTATAGGTTACGCAAAAGAATCTATTGGCCAAGCGTGTATACCCAAGTTAAACTGTACGTAGACAAGTGTGAGGTGTGCAAAACTACAAAAGCATCTAACATGACTGCGTGCAGAGATGGAAAACAGTTTCCAAGTGGAGAGGCTATTTCAACATTTATATGTTGACTTCCTTGGGCCCTATCCGCGATCGGAAAGTGGAAACGCATACATAATAATAGAAGGTGGCCAGTTAACTAAATTTGTCTTTATCAAACCACTGCGGGGAATGTGGTCAAATTCCTGTAGGATGAGATATTTTTGATTTACGGAGTACCGGAGAGCATTCTCTCCGACAATGGTACTCAGTTCATTGGGAAGGAGTTCCAGAAATTGGTCGATGTTTTCGGGGTTAGAAAAAATTACCGTACGGCAGTGTATGCACCGCAAATTTATGCAAGCGAACGTGTCAAACTTTCGATTTTAGCGGCCATTAGGTCGTATGTGAATCCAAGACAAAGGGATTGGGATGCCCATCATTACATTCAGCTCTTACGATGTCCTCGTACGAAGCCTTATTCGGGCAACGTATGATAGAGCATGGGGCAGATTATCGCCTTCTAAGAGAGTTGAATGGACTTAACTGTTCGGAGATAGATTGGCTCCCCAAAATCGCGCAGATGAACATTATCCATTCAAACTTAAAACAAGCATTAAAGAAGACACACGAGGCGTAAAAAAAGACATGTAGTTTAAGAAGCCAAAAGGGGAACTTCAAAATAGGATTTACAAAAGGAACCAAATTCTAAGCGACGCAACAAAGCACCTAAGTGCAAAACTTTGTCCTTAGTTCATTAAAGTTCGTGTTACGAAAGTTATAGGGAACAATTTCTATGAGGTAGAAGATATAAAAGGTCGAAAGTCAAGGTCACATAGGACCTTGAAAGATAATAAGTACTAATTCAGTTGTTTTGATATACGATGATAGAGAAGCCCAAAAAATTGGTTTTAGCCATACCGTCCGTCGGTCTGTCTGTGCGTCTGTGCATATGTGCGCTTTTTCACGTCATGCTACAGCCTAAGCGGCTTGACTGATTTTCTTCAAACTTGATAAATAGCAGTTTCAAGAACAACGATTGTCGCAGTTTTTTGTTTCGTTTTAGCCCGGCTCAAACTGGTACCTTTCAAGTAACGGTTTTTTCAATTTCGGATTTGCTCGAAAACGGCTTTAACGATTTTGATTAAAGTCAGAATTTAACTTACCTAAGATATTTCTAACAAAACTGCGTTTTTTTGTTTTTGCCTTTAATGGTCGTAACGCAAATCAGGTTTCAACGGCTTTTTTTTAAATGGCCATAAGTTCGCAACGGCTTGATTGAATTGACTCAAACTTCGTTTGGCATAGTTTTTTATAGTGTTCTATAAGAAAGAATTGCAATTTTTTCAGTAAAGTTTCTAAACGGTGGTTCCCATACAATGAACCATTCAGTTTAAGCCAACTTTTTTTGTTTTTTTTTCTAAAATGGCCATAAGTTGTCAACAGTTGTATCGAATTCAATCAAACTTTGTATGGTATAGTTCCTTACAACTCTCTTTCAGACGGCACTGCATTTTAAATGGTGGCTCCCATACAATGAGCCACTAGGTTTTGTCCAATTTTTGTAGTTTTTTCTAATTAATTCAAATAAGGGCTCTAACGATTTTTATTATACTTTGTATTGAATGTACATAGAATGCTTTGAAAAAAACTGCATTTAAGTTTTACTCTATAAATGATAACAACGGAAATTTCTTTTAACAATTTTATTAATTTGGCCATAAGTGGACACTTATATCATTTATAGCACCCAAAAAATGACATCTAAATTTTAAATATTCAAGGGTTTCTAAACGTAAGTTCCCGTATATCGGGTTTAAAATTTTAACCAAAATTTTGTAGTTTTTCCCAAATTTTTTAAACATGAGTTTTTCATATTGCTCGAAAACTTTGTTTTCATTCTGCTATTGCACCCACAGAGCAAGTACGTGCGAGCCAGTCGCGCGTTTTTTTTTTCTTCTGTGATATCGTATGACTACCAATCATATCAATTTTTTTTGTTAAATAGTGCCATATCATTTTGTTTAGATATTATATTTGTTTGTATGTCCAAAAATGCCCGGCGCTCAGCGGTGCATGAGAATCTTGAATATTATTGAACGAAACATGTTAGGAAGTATGATTCATTAGGAGGCTGTACGGTAAGGCATTCTAGGAATGCAACCAAGCAGGCTTTCCCCAAAATTTTAAGTTTTGTAACTGAAAACCTTTCATCTCGTCACATGCGAAACAACTCGCGACACCATCGCCTCATAGCAGCGATGGAACTTCACCTTGTTCAAGTGAGTTGCCTACTCACCCTGTACATATCTGTTTTGTATTTTTGTGATCACAAAAATGTAAATGTAATACATCATAGAGTAGTGCCAAGTCTGCAGCATTATGAAGTAATGAGTTTGTTGTGACACTAGCGCCAAAACGAATTTTCTTATAATTTTGAGAATTTTCTTAGAGTCAGAATAAACGAAACATAAACCGCCTACACTTCAAATCCATTATTCATCTATAACAGACAGATGTCAGGGCTAGGGGGACAATTCCACCATGTTTATCCCTCCCTGAAGTCCCTGTTCTGCTTTGCTCTCCTCTCCATTTCTAGATGTTGACCTTCGGCTTTTGTTAAATTCCCAAATGAAAATCTTTGCATTCGTTGCAAAATAAAGGGTGTGATTTTATTTGCTGTGAAATTGAAATTCATTAGTTACAATTTACAAAGGTTTCAATTACTTACATAGGTATTTAATTCCAAATTACAAAAAGAAAAAATATATATTTAACCTAAGTCAACTTTGTTTGTCTTATGGATGGTCTCTCTTCCTCTGTGGTTGATCTTCAAATGAGCAGGAAAATGGCGGGCGAAAATAGTTGGCATGCTTTTTCCTTTAACACTGACTGCCACCAAACGGACAATACGAGAAACAGCATATTTAATTTTTTGATGATAACTAGGAATTACATGTGACAATTTTATGAATTGAAGAGATGATTTCGAAGAGTAACTAGAGATTGATATGTGACAAATTTGGCGAGATGACATCCCGGACCCCGTCTAAGGCTGTATGCGAAGACTCAATATCCAAAACAGCGAGCCTTCCAACTGACCTCTTTGGCAAAATCGTTCCGTTTGCAAGTCGCACGTCTGCTACTCTAACGCCTCCGTCCGGTCCAGGGTAAACGCTCGTTACTCTTCCCATCCTCCAGGCCGCTCTAACCTCTCCGGGCTCGATTACTAAGACAATGCTGTCAACTTTCAATGGGCTTGTAACCTTATGCCATTTCGAACGCCTTGTTATCTCTGGCAGGTACTCTGTGTACCATCGCCTTGTGAATTCTTTCTGTTGTGCTCGTCTGCTATACAATCTACTCCACTGATCATTGGTAGAAAAAACGCCTGGTGCCGTGATGTCTCTATCGCTGTCGCCGAAAAGAATAGAATTTGGTGTTAGTGGGCGGGGATCCTCTGGGTTGACTGGTAGATGTGTTATCGGTCATCGATTGATTTGTGCTTGTGCCTCCAGTAGAGCATTGAAAAGAACATCATCTCGAGGTACAACTCCTCTTAAAGTAAACTCAATACTATTCTTGATGGACCTTATCAGCCGTTCCCATGCTCCTCCCATCCAGGGAGAGTACGCGGGTATAAAACGCCAGACAATGCCCTCATACTTTGCGCAGTACTCGCTTAACGAATTCTCCATATCTCTTGCATCTTTCTCTAAACGATTGCTCTTTCCAACAAAGTTCAGTCCGTTGTCACTGTAGATGAACTTGGTTACCACGCGATGAATTAGAAAACGACGAACTCCCATGATACATTGGTCCATACTCAAATCATTGAGAAACTCGATATGAACAGCACGGAAACTTAAACACGTGAATATCATGCCATAACGTTTGGTGGTTCCTCTTCCAAATTTCACGTGCATGGGACCAAAACAATCAACACCCACATGAGTGAAGGGTCTCATGTCAAACGCTAAACGTCCTTCAGGAAGCTGACCCATTAGTGGCATAGCAGCCTTTGCTTTGAGCCTCTTGCACATATAACATCTGGACTGGACTCGTAAAACTGCTACACGGATGTTTATAATCCACGCCGTCTCTCGGATATCTGAAATTGTTGTCTCCGTACCCAAATGTAAATTAGCTTCGTGATAATGTTTTATGAGTAAGTCAACCAGCGGGTGATGTTTGGGCAAAATCGCTGGATTGCGGGCTGCGTATGATAGCTTTGCTTTTTGCGCTCTGGAGCTTATACGCAATGTTCCTTCATCATCAATAAATGGCGACAAACCTGATTAGGAATTACTCGGTCCCAGAACTCCCTTCGATCTCAAACACTCAATCTCTTCTGAAAAGGCATCTTGTTGAATCTTCCTGAAAAGCCAGAAGCGTCGACGAAAACTACCAGTTTTTTTTTGCGCTGTCAGGAGAGCAGGATGTGTACGACGGAGGGACCTTGATGTTCTCTACTTGCCTCAGAATGTGCACGAAATCCAGCCACTGCCGTTTCAGACTACCAGATATAGGTTCGCCCCATTCAAGACCTACCCGCCAAATTTCTTGTAAAATTACTCGACCTCTGATAATCAGACAAGAAATGAGGCCGAGGGGATCAAAAATCCTCATAATCGTTCTCAAAACATCTCTTTTGGAGATATCAGCCTCGTCATCATTTAGCTGGTAAATTAACATATCCGACGAGGGCTGCCAAAACATTCCCAGAATCTTGGTGACATAGTTCTCGCACTCGTTTGGATCCATGCTGACTAAACTTGGCTTGACGTTGTCTTCTGGGATCTGGCTCAAAAATAGCTTGCTATTGGATTGAAATCGCACTAGATCGAAATTCATTTCTTTACAAATTTTGATGGCATCTCTACTCACGGCGACGGCTTCCTCAACTGTATCGTGGCTATTAAAATAATCATCTACGTGTGCGATTGACAAGACCATCGACAGCTTCAGGAAACTTTTTCTTATAAATGTTCGCATGATAGTTCCTAACAAACTGGGTTGAAACCGGGGAACTACGAGGACCGAACATCATGACCTGCATAATATAGACGGTCGGCTTGCGATATGAGTCTCCATTTCGCCAAAGAATTCTCTGGCATTGTGGATCACCTTCATTTATCTTGATCCTATGAAACATCTCTCGAACATCTGCATTGACTGCAATTGATCTCTCGCGGAACTTGAAAAGACCCCGCATGCAAAGGTACTAGGTTGTCCGGACCTTTCAATAAATAGGAGTTGAGAGAAACTCCCCCAACCTTGGCGGCAACGTCGGCAACGACTCTTGGCTTTGGTGGGAATTTGTTTTTGTTGACAAAATGGGCGCGTACCAAACTCTATCACAATGACGTTCCAGCTCTTCGTCCGTAGCAATTCTTATATACTCTGCTAACTGATCGCGCATGTGCTTATTCATCCATTCAAGAAGTTTGGGTTGTTTCAGCAAGGACTTCTCCAAACTTATCAGGCGTTTCTCCGCCAAAGGATAACTGTCAGGCAACGTAACTTCATCTCGATCCCAGAGTAGGCCAATCTCATACTGATTCTCGACTCGGCATATCGTTCGTTCGAGGACTTCTAAAGCACGGCTATCGTTCTTACTCACAAAATTGCCACTTAGAGGCCGAAGGCCAAACTCCTCGGTGGAAAAATGCTTCTTGACAAGGTCATGAAGTTCCTCATCCTGCTTTCCAACGCCATGAAAATATGAAACAGAAGCAACACTCGGTGCACGGGTGCAGGATACAATGTCTTCCGAACTCGTCATCCCAAAAACAGTCCATCCGAGAAGCGTCTTCACTGCGTGTGGCTCGTTATCCTTGACTGATCGCTGTTAACTACCTACCGGAAGCTTTGCCTGATCCAAGCCGAGCAGAATTGTTGGTTTAACTTTGTTGAGTTGGGGCAGAGGTAAATCCTTGAGATGCTCATATTTCTTCTTGAGAGCTTCAACGCTTATATCCTGACTGGGAAGTTCTAAGCCCTTCACTGAATAAATTTTTTTTTTTTTATAATGCACACGCGCTCAAGGGGTTTGTTATAGCCCTTTTAATGATAAGTCACAGCGCGAGCGATAGGAAGTTAGGAAGGAAGGGAAAGGAGGTGTCGATGAACATTGATCTTGAATGTTTGAAGATCAAAATGGCAAGGAAAAATTGTGCCAGGCAATCCATTCCACATTCGTGTTGTACGGCTAAAGAAAGAATCTCTATATTTCACGGTACGTCCGAAATTGGGCTCTAGTGTAAACTGATGAGCGTTCTTAGCAAGACGAGTATTACGGGGGAAATGTTTAAGGGGTGGAACGCAGCTGGCTACCTCGAGTGAGCATTTTTTGTAAAAGAATTTGTAAAATAAGGAAAGACATGAGACATTTCGACGATGTTCGAGTGACGGAAATGTTTCCATAATGTTTCTCTCCCCTATCAATTTTAACGCTTTTTTCTGAACTCTGTCGAGCAGGTGAAGAAAAGTTTGAGAAGCACCTGCCCAGAGATGGGAGTTATACTCGAGTTTAGGGCGTATAAACGCTTTGTAAATTGTAGCCAGATCAGAAGGGGTGAACAACTTCTTGCATCTATTAAGAAAGCCTAAGCATCTTGCAGCATTCTTGGCAATCTCAAGTATATGATCATTCCAACGAAGATTGTCACTGATACACATACCGAGTACTGATAGCTTTTCGGCCTCCTCGATGCAAGTACCATTCATGGATAATGGCATAGGGGGTATGTTTAGCTTCAACGACAAAAGACAGCATTGAGTTTTCGACGCATTAAACTCCACACGATTTCTAGTACCCCAATTCACAATGCTGTTTAAATCGGAGTTTAACGAGCTTATCATACGATTTCGTTGTAATAACACGTCCGAAGGCGAAGGCCGTGAATTATCAAACATATACGAAAAGCTGAGGGTTGAGTCGTCAGCAAAACAATTTAATGGATTAGAAGTCACAGACAAGAGATCATTTATAAAAATGAGAAAGACAGTCGGAGACAGAACGGAGCCCTGGGGCACACCAGCATTTATTTTGTGAAGATCAGACTTGAAACCGTCTAATACAACTTGTATTGATCGGTCCAGAAGATAGCTTCTAATCCAACGAATAAGAGTATCATCGATACCAAATGCACGCATTTTCGATAAAACAGCTTCATGCCAAACTCTATCAAATGCCTTTGAAATATCAAGCGCAATAATCTTGCTTTCGCCAAAGCGATGCACAGATTTGTTCCACTGTTCGGTGAGATATGCCATCAGAACACCAGTGGAACGATTGCTGCGAAAGCCGTATTGCCGGTCATTTAAAAGCTCCCGATCTTCGAGATATTTCTTGAGCTGACGATTTATCAGCGTTTCCATGACCTTGGAAAGAAGAGACGTAAGTGCAATTGGTCGGTAGGAGGAGGGGGAGGAGTCACCTTTTTTGGGACGGGCTGGACAAATGCTGTTTTCCATCTACTAGGAAAGATTCCTGAACGATAGGAGCGATGAAAAAGCTTACGCAGTGGTTTTGCCAGCGATGAAGAACACTTCTTCAGAAGAATAGGGGGTATACCATCCGGGCCAGCGGATTTGTGTATATCAAGATCTTGAAGTACTCTTGCTACTGTACGAGTGCGGAAAAATGTCTGTCCCATAGAAAAATTAACGTTCTCAAGTACAGGAGGGGTATTGTTGCTTGCAGGCAACGTAGAACTTGCAGCAAAATGAGGTGCGAGCATATTCGCCTTCTCTGAAGAGCTGACAATAGGTTTATCGTCGACGATGAGCTTTGGAACTGATGATGACGTTGAGTTCTTGACGTTTTTTACAAATGACCAGAAGTTTTTACTGCCTTTGGGACATTGCAGAATTTTTTGCCGTAACTTCTGGTCATGTAAAAATTTCGTTTTGTGTATAACGGAGTTGCACGAGTTCCTAACTTGTTTGTGTTTCTTCCGATTTTCCTCAGTTGGGTTGGCTTTGTAGGATCGGAAGCTTACTTCTTTCAACCTGATAGCTTCTTTACACTCTTCGGAAAACCAAGACTTTTCTTTTGGTTTGATACATTTTGTTCTGTGAGGGACAAAAATTCTCATTCCAAGAAAAATCACTTCTGTAATCATTTCAGCACTGGCATCAATGTCATTATCGAGGAAGCATAATGACCAGTTAAAGTTGCGAAAGAAATTATTCAGACCGTCCCAGTTGGCTTTCTCGTATTGCCAAACGGTCCTAGTGGGAATTTTTTCTTTAACTGGATGATTGGAGATCGAGAAATTAGCTGAAATGACACAATAGTCTATTTATCAGGATGGGAAGTAAGGAACTAGTCAAGAGTATGGGCGGAATGCCCATCAACATCCTGTATACGAGTAGGCTCATCGACATGCTGGGTAAGATGGTTATACTCAGCAAAGATCTCGGTATACCTTCCTTCGAGTGTTGTCTGGCCAGAATAGCGGAGCCAACTTGAATTGTGTACATTGAAGTCGCCCGTAATCACGACTTCAGTGTGAGGACAATGGGAAACAATGCGGGAAATTGAATCTGACAAAACATCTAACTCATCACAAGTAGACATGCTGTCAAGATTCGGACTCCTGTAAAGAAAACAGTAATGAATGATATGCTTGCGGACAGTGAATTTGAGCCACAGGAAATTAAAGTTCGTATTAGAACAATGTCCATTGCCCATATTGGGGAAGGCTCTGGCAAGCAATATCATTCCTAACATAAACGACAAGACCATGGTGGGAAAAAAGTAATGGCACTAAGTTATATCCAAGCAAACAAAATTCTGATAAATCAGTATTCTGTCCAACCTGGGTTTCACTTAATGCCAAAACAGCTGGCCTGTATTGCACAGTATGGGCGTACACAGAAAAGAAATTCTTTCTTAGCCCACGAATATTTGAATATACAACACAAAAATCACTTACCATTTGGAAAAACTAAACACAAAAGATTCAACTTTGACGAAACTAATTTCAGCCGTGCAGTATAGGCCCATATTAATTCCAATTATAAACAAACTGTCCTAGGTGTTATGCCCATAAAACAATTTGCAAACTGGAATTAATATAGACAAAAAACACGAAAGAAATATACATCAAATGCTGCTCACCATCCAATGCAAAACCTCTTGCGATAAGCCTCACAAGAGGCTTGCGTTGCATAGAAAGCAACAGTTATGGGTGGCGCGGGTGGAGAGGATGGGTATTGTTGGATGCTGTGCTGCGAATGAGCGAGGTTTTTATTCTATTTTTTTTTTTTTTTTTTAGTTTTGGGTAACGTAAAGGGCTGAATTTAATTTCTCATTTTAATTTAATTGCACTATGTATTGTATGTGGTATATGAATTCGGTTTTGGTTTATTTTTTTTTTTGATAATTTTTGGGTGACACACGCGCACAGAAACAACGCGACCGCACACGACGAGTACTTGATCCTTCAAAGTATGTCTTTTACGTTTATTTATACCTGTTATCGCAGAACCGGCATCCAAAAACGCGAACGTGTCTAACGTTTTGTCATTATTCCCATAAAGGCGTATAGGAACCACCTTCAATAATATTGGAGTGTTAGCTTCTTAGTACGAAGAGTGAACTTGAGGGGTTGGAACGAATGGCGGAGCTACTGAATTCAGTGTTGACGTCGACGTAGATGGATGAAGCAAAAAATGGTGTTGTTTCGAACACCCATTAACATTGCACCTTTTACCTTGGGAACAATTTCTCCATCTGTGTGACACTGGGTCCAAACACTTAAAACAGATCTGTTTAGATTTTGCAAAAGTCTGTCTTTCTTCGACAGACAAATTTTTGAAAACACTACACTCATATAATGGATGATCGTCACTACCACACTTCAAACAACTATGATTCATAGCGTTGACACCAGATCGATGTGTTAGCACTCTGCGCGTTGAACTAGAACGACTTGCCTTTTCGTTGGCAGACGTCTTCGTGGTCTTCATTAGATCCGGTGGCAGATTATACAACTTTTCGCTCAAGAAAGCAGCGAAGTCTTCTAGGTTCACCTGAGGTTTGTTAAACTTGTAGCTTTGCCACTCACGAAACAAACCAGTAGATAATTTGCTCGACAAATCTGTCTGCGGGTGGCAATGGTACAGTGGATGTAGTGCTTGGTTGCTAACCTAAGAGTTGTGGGTTCGAGCCCCAGCCTGGGCAGCAATTTTTATTTATTCCCCCAGTTTCAACTGGACGCCACCCGTGGGATTTTCTTGAGATAAATATCATCTTATTCTCAAAATCCATCGTACCAACAAAAATTCTTTCCTATCTTTATATTCCTTCTAACTAATACCGTGCAGTTTGCGTTTAAAAGACCTTGGGTCTTACAGGTATATAGTTAAAATTATTATTATTATTAAAAAAACGTAGTTGTTATCAAGTTCCTTGTCTAAATTCATAGAGTGGATGTCTGCCACAAATCCATTCAACGATACGGCCCACAGACGAAGTTTCATGTCACTGCCAGAAGTCAACGATGGTAGTTTAAGTAGATTCGACGTTAAACTATGAACCAAAACATCTTCCCTACCATAAATAGCTCGCAATGACCCCATGATCGCTTCTGCATCCGAAGAATATCTCAGCCGATCACTCACAAGCTGAAAGGCTTCACCAGTGAGTGCCTTGCGCAAGCGAGCGACGTTCTCTCTTTCGCTATACCTCCCCTCAGATGTCGTAGATCGATAAACGGACTCAAAATAAGGCCATTCGTTTCTATCGTGGCCTGAGAACGATTGAAGTTCCTGAACCTGGTTACGGTTCAAAAATGTCAACAAATTTGCCATGTCCGACTGATGTAAAGAACGGTCCTAACGGCTAGCTTTCTCTTCAACATGAACGGTTTCGGAATTGCCACTTTTGTTATTCAATGGCGTTGAATGAGAAACAAGAGGTGATTTACTCACTATTTCCTTGTGTCGTTCATCAATCTGGCGAATCGCCGCTAGCCTGTCCCCTGCTAACCCAAGCTTCAAAGTCCCTTTGGACTTAACCTCACTTTGAACGGGGGCTGAAGCCGCTGCAGTTTCGACTTAAGCTGTTCCATCTCAGCCCTAAGTGAAAGGATCTCACTATCTCTCTGATCTACTGTCGATTGCGCTACCTTTGCAGAATTTATCAGAGCATCAAGCGTATTCGACAATTCATCCGGATCGCCCTGAACGGGAGCATCATCCTCCTTATCGGACTTTTCCCCATTTTGACTACCAGCAACCTCATCGCAATCTTCGGAGCGACAGAACCAAGGTGTTGCGGTGTCGAATAACGAAAGGTTAAAATTAGCACATTTGTAATGCCACCATCGCAAGCATGTGTCGCACGAGACCATCTCATCATCATCTGGCAACTCACATGTGGGATTCTTACAACTGTGCTCCACTTTGTCCATTCTAAAAGCACAATCAAGAAGACAATCCAAATTCCAAGAATCTATCAAATAAAATTATGTTGACCTTCGGCTTTGTTAAATTCCCAAATGAAAATCTTTGCATTCGTTGCAAAATAAAGGGTGTGATTTTATTTGCTGTGAAATTGAAATTCATTAGTTACAATTTACAAAGGTTTCAATTACTTACATAGGTATTTAATTCCAAATTACAAAAAGAAAAAATATATATTTAACCTAAGTCAACTTTGTTTGTCTTATGGACGGTCTCTCTTCCTCTGTGGTTGATCTTCAAATGAGCAGGAAAATGGCGGGCGAAAATAGTTGGCATGCTTTTTCCTTTAACACTGGCTGCCACCAAACGGACAATACGAGAAACAGCATATTTAATTGTTTGATGATAACTAGGAATTACATGTGACAATTTTATGAATTGAAGAGATGATTTCGAAGAGTAACTAGAGATTGATATGTGACAAATTTGGCGAGATGACACTAGATCTTGCAATAACGGTGATGGAAGCGAATCAAAACTGGTGATGGTTTTGATTTTACAGCTGAGACTTTTGGGTTGGTCTATCTCAGCGGGATTCTCATACCCCTCTTTATTAGAGATCACTCCTTTAGTGAGTTGATCACCTTTATTTCTGCTAGGAATACCTAGTCAGTTTGCGATTACAATTACTTACGTTTAACTTGAAGTTCCGTTCGGGCCCGGCTATTTTAACGAAATTTGTATTCTTGGCTACAACACCAAAACAAACAGATCTACTATAATTAAACGTAACACGGCCTATTCCTGGTTGCAAGAACCCCTCCCCATCCGTCGAGCTTAGCAATGGCAAAACGATAGTAGATCGCCGCATCGTGGAATAAGGGCCACTGGCGTTCGGTTGCTGGTAGGTATTGTAGAGTAGTCAGTCTACATATCCGCGAGTGGTAATAAATTTTCTTCACTTCCAGATTAAATGATGCGCAACGTATATTCATACCAGCCATGCCTTCTTCATAGAGGCGTTAAGCGAGTAACTTCGCTGATAGATACGTCACAGAAATCACAGTTGCATTTATTTAATTAAAAAAGATTTATAGAAGAGTTGCGTCCTGCAGGAGTTGTTGATGTCAATTTGATGCTTATCTTTTCTTTTGAGTCGATAAGAGACGAGAAGTCTGAATAAGCGCATGTGGCCGGATATCACCATGCGTCCTACTCAGACTTCTGTCATGATAATAATTCGAGTTCCTTTTTGTATTGTTAAGTTGGAGGTACAAAAGGACACCGAGACGTACCAACTTAAATAAACACTCTTTCGTGTTTATGGCTGTAGGGTGTGAAGATGAGCCGCACTGTGGAATAATAGAATGATTCGTATAACTGACAATGGGTTTCTTAGAACATTCTTGGTTGCAGATACGTTTTAGCTGTGGTGAAGCATCAGCATATGTATTTTCGTAAGTTTAGTTAAGAATATGAGGAGTAACAACATATTCTTTTTCATGTGTACACATATATAGATATGTATATCTATATATCTTATGTTATATATATATATATATATATATATATATATATATATATATATATATATATATATATATATATATGCATGTAATATGTATACACATGATTTTTCTTTTGCATGTGTATACATGTAGAGATATTTGTATAAATATATTATGTTGTACATATACGTATATATGCATGTTTTATGTATATACATGATTTCTTTTCCTTCGTTACAGATGGTGCCCAACCTGGGGCATATACGTTATGTCTCACGGGCCTCATTTGTGCGAGTGAAGAAATGCTTCTTCGTTACAGATGCGTTACAGACATGCATAATAATATTCTTCTTTTTCATGTGTATACATATGTTGATATTTATAAGTTTTATCAAATGAACCTCTTATCTCCGACAGTTTGTTCTGAACACTCAAATATTACGAACAGAACCTAATAAAGACAGAAATGATATCATTCAAAATAGCGATAAGACGCAAGAAACGAACATGCGAAAAAACAACATAATTGGTCCTAAGTAAATAAAGCAACACAAAAAACATGAAAATACGAAAACAGCAGGTATGGTTCTAAGATTATTTTTATCAACATTAGTTACGTACGCACTGCCGCAGTACAATATACGCAGTAACAATTTTTTATAAATAGACCTTTAGATATGAACTGAAAACTCAGAACTTAAGTGAACGTAAAAGTAACAAGTACTCTTATTTGAAATAAAGAATGAGCCTTGCTCTGAAAGAACGAAAATCTTTAAAATCTTTTCTTTAAATCGAGTAATAAAATTTGGGCAGTCGGTAGGATACTACTAAATTGGCTAGTATCCTGAAAAAACCTACACTCGAAACGTTTAATGAAATTAACTCAAAAAAGTATATCCTACGCGTAGGAAAATATTATTTTGAAGTAATGATTAAAACCAGTGTAAAATAAAAACGATTGGTAAATTAAAAACGTGAAGAACTCTATTAAAGAATCAATAAAGTTAAGAGTCAAGCAAAATAACATTTACGATCAAATAAAATAAAAGTGAAATAAAATCATTCAGAAAAATAAAAACACTTTTAGAACTATTCCAACGTAATACAAAACAAACCAACACTAATTTAGCAATTCAACAATGCAACCGCCTAAAACGTCCTTAAAGAAAAAATACCCGTACATATGGGTACCGTACTCTTTGCATTAAAACAAAAAAAAAATTACAAGAAGCTCTAAACGAACTTACACAAGCAAATTTCATCAATGAAAGAAACGAAGAAAATTTCAAAAAACCCGAAATAAAAAATACAAATTATCATAAACCTTAGAATTCTAAACCACATTTTAATACCCAAATTAAACACAATAATAATTTCACACCAAAAAAAAAATAGATTAAACCAGTACCAATTAAAAAGAAAAAGAAAAAAAAATACACCAAACCTCGCTCGCATTCGCAGGCTGCGATGTGCCAAACCGAAAAAATCTCAAACCGAGTTAACCCGAGTTGGATTTTGATCAAACCGAGTTGCAAACCGAGTTAGCTAACTCGGTTTAAAAACAAATTGTATTGATTTTTTTCCATCGTTCCTTTGATTTGGAAAATAAAAACAAAGCAAATTTTTCAATTAAAATAGAAAAAATGTATTTAAATTGAGTTTATGAAACGAAAAACAATATTGTAACACGCGGTCTCCATTGGCAAGAAAACTGTCGTACCTTCTGTTCTGTCTGTTAAACTGTTCAATGGAGACCACCTCACTGCAGACAGAAAATCTGTTGAAACAGAACTGTCCGGCTTTCTGTCTAGTCTTCTCGGTGGACAGAAACTCAGACAGATTTTGACATTTCGTTTGTCAAAGTTGGGTGACAACTAAAAATAGTAAAAAAAAAAATTCAACTATTTTGTTATGTTCCGCTGTGTCATGTCTCGAAAAGAAACAATCGTGTTAATTAATTGTTATAGAAAATATGAGTGTTTGTGGAACTACAAAAGTAGTTCTTATAAGAAGATTGACTTGAAAAAAGCAGCATGGGCTGAAATCTCCCAATTGTCATTGGTCTGTCATGACAGAAATGTGCCCACCTTAAAAATGTGGACAGATTTTTGACAGAATGGAAAACAGAAACAGAGAAAGTTTTCTGTCCAATGGAGACACCGTGTAATGTTTTTAGTCTTGGGTTCGAAAATAAAACTTATTTTCCTTTACTTTTCAATCACCACTACTATCTCTATAAATGAAACTCACTTTTATCTAGGTTCAAACTCTTTATTTATTTCTTTATCTTAGCACCACTAATTATTCACCATTTATTCGTTACCACGGTTAAAATGAAACTGAGTCCATTTCCGAATAAAATGTCCTATTTATACTTGGGATCAAAGTTTCCCGAACAGTCTAAGTCTCGAACCATTCGGAATTGTCAAGATGCTTTGAAAGCTTTCAGAGCTTTCAAATTCCCCATTGTTATTTCAGCGGAATCATTCAGCAGAATTATTCAACATTTTACTGTAGTAGAGACAAAAACCACATAGTAATATTTCTGTAGTAGAAACAAAAACCATTCATAAAACTGTAGTTGAGACAAACACTATTCATGTAACATTGCCCCCTTCTTAAGATTGTTCGTCCCGAACAAGTCTATCACTTCCCTGGCCATTGTAGCGGCATAGTCGGTCCCTGTGAACAACTTTCATTTTGCCTCTAACACCTCTCTGAATGCGGTAAACAACATCATTGATTCTGGTGACAACTTTGTAAGGGCCTTCCCAATTTTGCTAGAGCTTCGGTGACAGTCCCTTTTTCCGATGGGGGTTGTATAACCACACAAGATCTTCCACTTGAAACCCTGTCGTCGTTGCATGTGCATCATAACGTGTTTTCATGCGATCACTGGCATCCTTTATCTTTGTTCTGGTCCTTTCATGAATGTACATGAGTCTCTTTTTGAGATCGTCCACATATTCTTCTTGGCTTTGTGGCTCATTTGGAGGACATCCAAATTTCACTTCACTTGGTAGTCGCATTGTTGAACCAAACAAGATTTCCCCAGGAGTATGTCCTGTAGTGCTATGAACTGCGCTCCGATAGCTCATTAAAAACAGTGGAATGCATCGGTCCCAGTCTCGTTGACAGTCTTCCACTACTTTGGAAAGGTGTTCTTTGAGCGTTCTGTTAAACCGTTCTACCATTTCATCTGATTGGGGATGCAGCGGTGTTGTCCTTGTCTTATGAATGCCAACGAGTGAGCAAACCTGTTGGAAGATATTTGACTCGAAGTTCCTCCCTTGGTCAGAATGGAGTTCTTTAGGTACACCCAAATCTACTTATCCAATTGAAGACAATCTGATCCACAACCGTTTTTGCTTCTTGGTTTGGAATGGCAAACGCTTCAGGCCACTTGCTGAAGTAATCCATGATCACGAGAATATATCGGTTTCCATTGTTGGTTTCAGGAAAAGGACCTGCAATATCCATTGCAATTCTTTCGAAGGGTGCTCCAACGTTGTACTGCTGCATCGCACTTTGAATTTTTCTGCCTGGTCCTTTTGTAGCAGCACAAGTGTCACATTTCCTGCACCATCTTTCGACGTCTTCTTTTGCATGAAGCCAGTAGAAACGATCTCGGATCTTTTCCAGTGTTTTGTTAATTCCCAAATGGCCTCCAGAAGTGCCATCATGCATCTCACGGAGAACTTCATTGACTTTGGACCGAGGCACAACTACCTGCATCACATAGGACTTGCCATCTGCGGATTCCCACTTCCGTTTGAGTACACCTTCTTGTACATGGAGAGAGTTCCATTGAGCCCAATAGGCTTTTAGCAACGGGCTTCTATCATAAATGTTAACCCATTGTGGTTTCTCCTCGTGCTCTTTCCATACAAGGATGGGTTCAATGTCAGAATCTTCTTGTTGAGCATTCCTAATTTCCTCGTTGCTCCAGCCGGCAATGGGCTCGACTCTCACTCGTTGAGTGACTAGGGACTCCTTTTCTTCCTGACGTGAACAATGCTTGCAGTTCGATTTACATGGTCGTCGGGATAATGCATCTGCGTTGGAGTGTAGTTTTCCTTTTCGATGTTGAATCTCGTAGTGGTATGTCTGCAACCTCTCAATCCACCCTGCTACTTGTCCTTCGGGATTTTTAAAGTTCAAAAGCCACCTTAGCGCTCCATGGTCTGTTCTAAGGAGGGATTTCTGTCCATAGATATAATTATGAAAATGTTTTGTAGCTAGTACCAGAACTAGAAGTTCCCTCCTGGTCACGCAATAGTTCCTTTCTGTCTTCGAAAGCACTTTGCTGTAATGTGCTACTACCTTTTCTTGGCCATCATGAACTTGGGACAAAACAGCCCCAATTCCAACGTTGGTTGCGTCTGCATCGATGATGAACTGTTTCCCAGGAGTAGCATATGCCAGAACTGGAGCGTTACAGAGGCGTGTTTTTAGTTCCTGGAAGCTTTTCTCGCACTCACCTGACCATTTGAACGGTTTTTCTTTCTCTGTGAGTTGGTGCAGGCTTTTCGCAACTCCAGCAAAGTCTTTCACGAATCGCCTGTAATATGTGGCTAACCCAAGGAAACTTCTCAGCTGATGTTTATCTTGTGGAGTTGGCCAGTTCTTCACAGCTTCCACTTTCTCTGGATCGGTTTGAACCCCTTGAGACGAGACAATATGTCCTAAATATTTCACTTCAGTCTTGAAAAAGGTGCATTTGTCTGGATTCAACCTAAGATGAGCTTCTCCAAGCCTTCGGAAAACTTCTCTCAAGTTCCTGCAGTGTTCGTCAAATGTTTTCCCAAAAACGATGACATCATCCAAGTAAACCAGGCATGTCTTCCAAGTAAGCCCTTGTAAAACGCATTCCATCAAACGCTCAAATGTTGCCGGAGCGTTGCACAGGCCAAAGGGCATAACTTTGAATTGCCATAGACCATTACCATTTTCAGGTCCAAAGTTGAAAACCATTGAGCTCCTGCCATTGCATCCAGAGTGTCGCTGATCCTGGGCAGAGGGTAGCTGTCTTTCTTTGTGACATCGTTCAGCCTTCGGTAATCCACGCAGAACCGGGTGCTTCCATCCTTCTTTTTGACTAGGACCACTGGTGATGCCCAAGGGCTTTTGGAATTCTCGATCAAACCTTCTTTCTGCATCGTCGAGATCATATCCGTAACCTCCGCCTGTTTGGCTAGGGGAAGGCGCCTTGCAGGTTGACGGATTGGCCTTGCATCACCAGTATCGATGCGATGTTGCACCAATTGTGTTCTTCCGTATGGTTTATCCTTTGAAGCGAAAATATCAGCAAACTCATGAATAAGGCTTCCAGCAACCTGTTGTTGTTGTTGATTTAGTTTGCAGGATTTGAGAATTTTGGACCTTAAAGATTTGACTTCTACAGGATTTCGTACTTCTTCATCGGTGATTCTTGTTATTGCTGCGACTGGACCACATTGTCCAATAACTTCTCCTGCTTTGAGGTTGACTTCATAAGGTTTGATGTTCACTATTCTTACAGGCACCATGTTGTTCTTAGGTGCGGCAAGCGTTTTTCCCACGATGTAGTTTTGGGAACGTTGTTCAGAGTCCGGTTCTACAAAAATGTATCGATGGTTCCCTGAATCGCCTTTTATGTTTGTCCAAACAAAGACTTCTGAAGAGGGAGGCAGGCGTAGGTCTTCTTTGACGACAGGTCTCAGGGTTGACGAGTTTTCGTTACCATAGATCATCGGAATCTCGACATTTCTAAATTTCAGAACCTGGTTACCGATATCCAGAATTACTCCATGTGCTTTCATGAAGTCAATTCCGATGATGCACTCATCGCAAATATCTGCCACTAGGAATTTATGTGAAAACTCCAGTTCTGCCAATCCGATCACTAGTTGTACTTCCCCATATACTTTAGCTGACTCACCTGTTGCCGTCTTCAGACAGTAGCTATTGGTGTTGTGTAGCAATGTCATCTTCACCACGTCTCTTCTTACAATGGAGGCGGTGGCACCGGTATCGATAGTTGCCACATATTTCTTGTCGTTTATAGCTGCTTCCATTGTCAGACTTTTATTGTCTCGTTTAGTCTGCGAGACCTGGATCGTAGTTCTGGGGCCATCGATACCCGGAACCAGCTTCTGCCCCGTGAAGTTGGTTCTTACTCGTTTCCCGGGTGGGAAACAGTTGCAGCAGGTGTTTTATGAGTCTCTTCTTGGCTGTTCTTCCTGCTGCCACAATGTTGAAAAACTCCTCTTCTTAATGGCATACGACACTGGCGCTGGAGATGTCCGGTCTTGTTGCAGTTCCAACATCGAAGAGATCCATCACGGGAGTTGCTCTGGCAATTGCACTCCACTACAATTACTTCTCTTACCCGATGAATGCTCTGAGAAGCCTGTTCTGCTGCTTCCATGGTGAGGGCGAACGCTAATGCTTCAGAAAGCGTCCGTTTTCCGGCTGTTCGTACTGCTCGCTGTAGGTTGATATCAGCTAAGCCACGGACAAATGCTTCAGCAGCAAGTTGGTTAATAATTTCCTCACCCGCCGTAGGATATGCCAGATGAGCGAGGCGTTCGATGTCTGCTTGGAGCTGTTGAAGAGTCTCACCTCTTTTCTGAACCCTGGTGTTAAGTTCTACCCGGAAAACCTCTTGCATATGGCCATCTCCAAAGCGTTTTTCAATCGCCTGACTAAGAGCTTTGAAGTTGCCATGTAACTCTGCTAGTATTGTTTGCAGTAGTTCTGCAGCAGGTCCTCTGAGAGAAAGTGTGAGTGCAACAAACTTTTCTTCGTTGTCCCAGCCATTTGTTGTCGAAGCTGCTTCAAATTGTCTCTTGTAGATCGACCAAGAAGTTTGTCCATCGAAGGCATTTCCTTCTTTCGCATGCAGTCCCCAGAACTTTCTCTGATTTTGATTTTTCTTACCTTGTCCAATTCCTTCGCCATATTGTCGAATTTGTATTGGAACTTTGCGTCTACAGTTGAAATTTGTTGTTCGATGCTGTCTAGGCGCTCTTCAGCAGCAACGAACTTGCTTTCAAATTCAGAGAACTTACCTTCCAGGAGGGTTTTCTGGCCTTCCAGATTCTTCTCTTGGTTTTCAAAACGGTCTAGGAGTTCATTTCTTTGCTCTTCTAGAAGATTCTTTTGTTCGTTTCTTTGCTCTTGAAAACGCTCAAGAAGAAGAGCCATCATATTGGACAAGTCGGAACTATTACTTACATGCTCTTGTTCCTCTTCAATTTCAACATCCACGAGGAATGTGTCCGGATTTTCGTTTTGCTGAGTCATATTTTCTTGCAGTCTAATAATGAGGTCATTTTTGGTTCCAGCAGTAGGAAGACCCCGACTCTTTAACACTGTTCTAAGTTCAATCAAGTTAAGGGCATTTACCAGTTTACCCATAGTCAATTTATCACTTTTCACTTCTATTTGTTTAAAGTAATTATGTTCTTAACTTTTATTTCACTTCTGACACCACTGTAATGTTTTTAGTCTTGGGTTCGAAAATAAAACTTATTTTCCTTTACTTTTCAATCACCACTACTATCTCTATAAATGAAACTCACTTTTATCTAGGTTCAAACTCTTTATTTATTTCTTTATCTTAACACCACTAATTATTCACCATTTATTCGTTACCACGGTTAAAATGAAACTGAGTCCATTTCCGAATAAAATGTCCTATTTATACTTGGGATCAAAGTTTTCCGAACAGTCTAAGTCTGGAACCGTTCGGAATTGTCAAGATGCTTTGAAAGCTTTCAGAGCTTTCAAATTCCCCATTGTTATTTCAGCAGAATCATGCAGCAGAATTATTCAGCATTTTACTGTAGTAGAGACAAAAACCATATAGTAATATTTCTGTAGTAGAAACAAAAACCATTCATAAAACTGTAGTTGAGACAAACACTATTCATGTAACAATATACTAAAAAAAGCAACATAATATTAAAACTATTAAAAATAAAATAAATATTAAAAAATCAAGCTTAAAACAGTAGAACACATCAATAAAATAAGTACGTTTATTCACAGTTAACTCACACAAAAACCGAAGAAAAAAAACCAATACGAATTCAGATATTCAATTAGATTGCAACTCTTTAAAATAAAAGCAACTCGGTTTGACGCAATTCACAGTGCAACTCGGTTTGATTTGACTCGGGTTACTTTAACGAAATTTCATTTCTAACACGAATAGGTAAACAAAACATTCAAACCGAGTTATGTTGGCTACCGTCTCCGTCTACCTATTAAAAAAACTAAAACCAAATCGGTTTGACGCAATACGCAATGCAACTCGGTTTGACTCGACTCGGGTTGTAACGAATAGGTAAGTTAAATATTCAAACCGAGTTACATACATAATGTGAACGAGCGATGGGAGAAACCGAGCCACAACCGGTTAGGTTACTATGTGCCAAACCGAAAAATTCGCAAACCGAGTTAACCCGAGTTGGATTTTGTTTCGTACAAACGGCAACTAAAAGAGGGTAGTTTTAATTATGTTTAAGTCGGTTTGCATTAATTGTCGGTTATCGTATCGGTTCGTTTCTTTGGTTGGTGCACCAACTTGGTTTGGACAAATGTAAACCGAGTTAACTCGGTTTGGGCAAAACTCGGTTTGACTCCGTTTATTAAACCGAGTTGACACATCACTATTCGCAGCACAGCATCCAACAATAAGCATCCTCTCCACCCGCGCCACCCATAAGTGTTGCTTTCTATACAATGCAAGCCTCTTGTGAGGCTTATCGCAAGAGCTTTGCACTGGATAGATGAGTACCATGTGATGTACAGTTCAATCGTGTTTTTTTTCGTTTATATTAGTTCCCTTTTGCAAATTGTTTTATGGGCATAACACCTAGGACAGTTTGTTTATAATATTGTTATTTCAGCAGAATCATTCAGCAGAATTATTCAGCATTTTACTGTAGTAGAGACAAAAACCATATAGTAATATTTCTGTAGTAGAAACAAAAACCATTCATAAAACTGTAGTTGAGACAAACACTATTCATGTAACAATATACTAAAAAAAGCAACATAATATTAAAACTATTAAAAATAAAATAAATATTAAAAAATCAAGCTTAAAACAGTAGAACACATCAATAAAATAAGTACGTTTATTCACAGTTAACTCACACAAAAACCGAAGAAAAAAAACCAATACGAATTCAGATATTCAATTAGATTGCAACTCTTTAAAATAAAAGCAACTCGGTTTGACGCAATTCACAGTGCAACTCGGTTTGATTTGACTCGGGTTACTTTAACGAAATTTCATTTCTAACACGAATAGGTAAACAAAACATTCAAACCGAGTTATGTTGGCTACCGTCTCCGTCTACCTATTAAAAAAACTAAAACCAAATCCGTTTGACGCAATACGCAATGCAACTCCGTTTGACTCGACTCGGGTTGTAACGAATAGGTAAGTTAAATATTCAAACCGAGTTACATACATAATGTGAACGAGCGATGGGAGAAACCGAGCCACAACCGGTTAGGTTACTATGTGCCAAACCGAAAAATTCGCAAACCGAGTTAACCCGAGTTGGATTTTGTTTCGTACAAACGGCAACTAAAAGAGGGTAGTTTTAATTATGTTCAAGTCGGTTTGCATTAATTGTCGGTTATCGTATCGGTTCGTTTCTTTGGTTGGTGCACCAACTTGGTTTGGACAAATGTAAACCGAGTTAACTCGGTTTGGGCAAAACTCGGTTTGACTCCGTTTATTAAACCGAGTTGACACATCACTATATCGCAGCACAGCATCCAACAATAAGCATCCTCTCCACCCGCGCCACCCATAAGTGTTGCTTTCTATACAATGCAAGCCTCTTGTGAGGCTTATCGCAAGAGCTTTGCACTGGATAGATGAGTACCATGTGATGTACAGTTCAATCGTGTTTTTTTTCGTTTATATTAGTTCCCTTTTGCAAATTGTTTTATGGGCATAACACCTAGGACAGTTTGTTTATAATTGGAATTAATTTGGGCCTATACTTCACGGCTGAACTTAGTTTCGTCAAAGTTGAATTTTTTGTGTTTAGTTTTTCAGAATAGTAAGTGATTTTTGTGTTGTCTATTCAAATGTTCGTGGGCTAAGAAAGAATTTCTTTTCTGTGTACGCCCATACCGTGCAATACAGGCCAGCTGTTTTGGCATTAAGTGAAACCCAGATTGGACAGAATACTGATGTATCAGAATTTTGCTTGTTTGGGTATAACTTAAAGCCATTACTTTTTTCCCACCATGGTCTTGTCGTTTATGTTAGGAATGATATTGCTTGCCAGAGCCTTCCTCAATACGGGCATTGATCTAAAACGAACTTTAATTTCCCATGGCTCAAATTCACTGTCCGCAAGCATATCATTCATTACTGTTTTCTTTACAGGAGTCCGAATCCTGACAGAATGTCTACTTGTGATGAGTTAGATGTTCTGTCAGATTCAATTTCCCGAATTGTTTCCCATTGTCCTCACACTGAAGTCGTGATTACGGGCGACTTCAATGTACACAATTCAAGTTAGCTCCGCTATTCTGGCCAGACAACACTCGAAGGAAGGTATACCGAGATCTTTGCTGAGTATAACCATCTTACTCAGCTTGTCGATGAGCCTACTCGTATACCGGATGTTGAAGGGCATTCCGCCCATACTCTTGACTTGTTCCTTACTTCCCATCCTGATAAGTATACTATTAAAGTAACTTTTCCATTTGGCGCCTCCGACCATTGTGTCATTTCAGCTAATTTCTCGATCTCCAACCATCCAGTTAAAGAAAAAATTCCCACTAGGACCGTTTGGCAATACGAGAAAGCCAACTGGGACGGTCTGAATAATTTCTTTTGCAACTTAAACTGGTCATTATGCTTCCTCGATAAAGACTGATGACAGTGCTGAAATGATTACAGAAGTGATTTTTTTTGGAATGAGAACTTTTGTCAATCACAGAACAAAATGTATCAAAAGAAAAGTCTTGGTTTACCGAAGAGTGTAAAGAAGCTATCAGGTTGAAAGAAGTAAGCTTCCGATCCTATAAAGCCAACCCAACTGAGGAAAATCGGAAGAAACACAAACAAGTTAGGAATTTGTGC
The DNA here is from genome assembly GCA_916050605.2 of Platycheirus albimanus. Lineage (NCBI taxonomy): Eukaryota > Metazoa > Arthropoda > Insecta > Diptera > Syrphidae > Platycheirus > Platycheirus albimanus. Next base: position 189,515,791 of record OU696696.1, read on the forward strand.
AACTCCGTTATTCATAAAACGAAATTTTTACATGACCAGAAGTTACGGCAAAAAATTCTGCAATGTCCCAAACAATTGGCGCTGCAATTGGCGCTCCAAAAGCGTGGGGCTTCTTTGTTTTGTTGTGCTTCTGTTTGGTGGCAGTAAATTGTCTTAAATTCTGTTTAGGGAAGTGTTGTGGAATTTTTTATTTAAAAAAATTTTACTTGGTGTTTTTTTTATTCTATAATAGGTGCAATCCAGTGACTGACTCTTTTTGTCCTTGGCAGAACACAATTTTTTTTGGAGTGGAAGTTAGATTGCCTAGAACATAAGCTTAAGTTCAGGGCAATCAAATCGTGAGTTTTTTTTCTTTCTTTTCTGATTAATTGTTTATTTAGATTATTTGTTTCGATTTTTCTTTTTTGTATAAAAACAATTTATTGGAACAAAAAAGAAAACAATCGAAAATTATTTGTTTAAATTATTCTTCATCCATTTTGAGTTGAGAGAATATAGTGCATTTATGTAATTTAGTATACATTAGCATACAATTAAAGAATAAAATCACTTTTCACTCAGAAGTCAAATCGTAATATTGTTTTAATTTATGATTGCTACCCCTTACCCGAGGTAAGGACCAATTTTAATTACAATATTCACTCCACCAAATAAGTTGGGATAACAAATATTCGCAACTATAAATTTTGAAGGGTTTGAATCAAAAGTCGAATTCAAATGAGTTTTCGACTCTAAACATTGGTGACCCTGACGTGATGAACACGTCCAACATATAAAGCTTCGAAGGACTTTGACAGTGGCCTGCCGAGATCCAGGTATCAAAAGTTCCAAAGCCTTAAAGCAGAAGACGTAGTCAACGTGTACCTGCTTCTTACCTGGTTAAGCAAGCTGTTAACAGCTTATCGACATCTTGTCTTCTTCGTATTTGACTACATTTGCATTAACCTGCTCACTGCCCTGCCGAGATCAAGTAATCAAGAGTTCCCGTGTTCCGGTGTCCAAAGCCTTACAGTAGAAGACGTAGTTTACGTGTATCTGCTTCTTATCTGGTTGAACAAGCTGTCAACATCTCACCGTCTTCGTATTTGACGCAGACAATTCACATTTGCATCAACCCGGTAACGCAACTCATCTAGAATAAAAAGATGGATGAAATGGATGTATTTAATATCATAGCCAGACAGAAGACTAACTTTTTTTTTATAATGCACACGCGCTCAAGGGTTTGTTATAGCCCTTTTAATCATAAGTCACAGCGCGGGCGATAGAAAGTTAGGGAGGAAGGGAAAGAAGGTGTCGATGAACATTGATCTTGAATGTTGAAGATCAAAATGGCAAGTAAAAATTGTGTCAGGCAATCCATTCTTCATTCGTGTTGTACGGCTAAAGAAAGAATCCCTATACTTCACGGTACGTCCGAAATTGGGCTCAAGTGAAAACTGATGAGCGTTCCTAGCAAGACGAGTATTACGGGGGAAATGTTATGGGGTGGAACGCAGCTGGCTACCACCAGTGAGCATTTTTTGTAAAAGAACCTGTAAAATAAGGAAAGACATGAGACATTTCGACGATGTTCGATTGACGGAAATGTTTCCATAATGTTTCTCTCTCCTATCAATTTTAACGCTTTTTTCTGAACTCTGCCGAGCAGGTGGAGAAAAGTTGGAGAGGCACCTGTGCAGAGATGGGAGTTATACTCGAGTTTAGCGAGTATAAACGCTTTGTTAATTGTAGCCAGATCAGAAGGGGTGAAAAAGTACTTGCATCTATTAAAAAAGCCTAAGTATCTTGGAGCATTCTTGGCAATCTCAAGTATATGATCATTCCAACGAAGATTGTCACTGATACACATACCGAATACTGATAGCTTTTCGGCCTCCTTGGTGCAAGTTTTCGATGCATTAAACTCCACACGATTTCTAAAACCCAAATTCACAATGCTGTTTAAATCGGAGTTTAATGAGCTTATCATACAATTTCGTTGTAATAACACGTCCGAAGACGAAGGCCGTGAATTATCAAACTTATATGAAAAGGTGATGGTTGAGTCGACAGCAAAACAATTTAATGGATAAGAAGTCACAGACAAGAGATTATATACAAAAATGAGAAAGAGAGGCGAAGAGAGAACGGAGCCCTGGGGCACACCAGCATTTATTTTGTGGAGATCAGACTTGAAACCGTCTAATACAACTTGTATTGAATGGTCCAGAAGATAGCTTCTAATCCAACGAATAAGAGTATCATCGATACCAAATGCACGCATTTTCGATAAAACAGCTTCATGCCAAACTCTGTCAAATGCCTTTGAAATATCAAGCGCAATAATCTTGCTTTCGCCAAAGCGATGCAAAGATTTGTTCCACTGTTCGCTGCGGTGAGATATGCCATCAGATCACCAGTGGAACGATTGCTACGAAAGCCGTACTGCCGGTCATTCAAAAGCTCCCGAACTTCGAGATATTTCTTGAGCTGACGATTAATCAGCGTTTCCATGACCTTGGAAAGAAGGGGCGTAAGTGCAATCGGTCGTTAGGAGGAGGGGGAGGAGGAGTCAACTTTTTTTGGGACGGGCTGGACAAATGTTGTTTTCCATCTACTAGGAAAGATTCCTGAACGATAGAAGAGATGGAAAAGCTTACGTTGTGGTTTTGCCAGCGATGAAGAACACCTCTTCAAAAGAATAGGGGGTATACCATCCGGGCCAGCGGATTTGTGTATATCAAGATCTTGATGAACTCTTGCTACTGTACGAGTGCGGAAAAATACCTGTCGAATAGAAAAATTAGTTTTCTCAAGTACAGGATGGGCATTTTTGCTTGCAGGCAACGTAGAACTTGCAGCAAAATGAGCTGCCAGCATATTCGCCTTCTCTGAAGAGCTGACTATGTAACGTTTAACGAAATTTTATGTTGAGCTAGTGTCATTTACACATCTAACACAACGATCGCAAATGATGAATGTTATTGATGTTATTTCCCTTTCTTTGTTAACCATATGCACAAATGGACCTGTAAGACACACAACCTTTACCTCACGAACGCCACCTGTACATATTCCCCAAAATTGTAAAGAATAACTCCGCACCATACTTCAAACCACCTATTAAGAGCACATACTGAACTCCCAACCAGATGTCGACTATGACGTGAACTTACCCAAAGGCATCCATCATTGCAATTATCCTTCCACTCACAGAATTTTTCTACTTACCCTCTTCAACCTACACAAGATCCCCTTAACATGTCCCATCCTCGACAACTTCAAGAAGGATATGCGTTAGAATGCTTGCTTAGTTGTCAGGCACTCTTCTCCTCTTCACCTCCAGCAAGCCTGGTTCTTAACACTTGCCATTGCTTACCTTTGCGACTAACGAAACCCTATACTCAATCTACAAAATACCACACTCATACAAGAATCCCCAAGACTCGTCGCCATGGACAGGATATCTTAGACTCCCTTGTACAAGTCCAAAGAAATGGAAGGATGAATCTCGACTTTAGCATATACGACCACATACTATCGAAAACTAACACAATAATATTAGCCTAAATAGCCAAAGACGAAATTGAGGGGGGCGAGATCGACCATCGCAGTCGGCCTGCAGGAATGCACCACAACTAGCTCAAGAGGGTCGCAAGTTCTTGCTCTGGGATCTACTAGACGTTCGTCACATTTTTTCTACTGCAGACCTGTGGAGTTTAGGTAGTAAAAACTCAAAAAAAAAAAATATAAATATTAATCGCTGGGGCCCGATCAACTACGTTCACTTTCGAAAAACAAAAGAAGGATTGAAACTTGTTGGTTACGGAATGTAACTGTTAAGTGACCAATGAAGGAAGAATACACGATAAGTGAGCTGTACTAGTGTTCTTAGATACATGAGAAAACGGCGTACCATCAGCTCGGTCAACTAGCTATACGCAATTTGAAACACTCGGCTGACCAATGGTTCATGTTGAAACAGGTACCATTAAACCTGTTAGGGATGATCTGAGGTGTAGACGATCCCCTCACAGAATCATAACCCACCCCGAAAAAATATCTACTAACTCGAGATACTTTCACCTTGATGTCTCAGGTATGCCTTCGGATATAATCCTTAAATTTGTCTGAGACCCCGTAACTCCAGAAACAAGCAGACTACAAAGTCTGCTCACACTACCTAAACTAAACATCAGATATAAATCTCCACGAAAAAATCTAAAACTTCCTTACTATAGAGACAAGAAAAACAGACTCTTCATCCCTACCCTTACTACCTCTTTGAAATGTTATTGTATTGATCCATGTTGTCCAGGAATTATCCACCCCTCCCTACGCAACTTACTTAACACTGCATGGCTGAAATAGAAACATATCCAACTTCAAAAGATACACTGTCTACCAACAGCATTAAGAAACAATTGCTAAATTCTTCTTCAAAAATCTTACCAAAAATATTCAATTTATTGTATCTTCTTAAATCTAGCAACTTTAGTCTTAATATCTATAATTCTAAATTACCTAGCTAATCAAATAATCTATTTCGTTTTGATGAGTGATACTATTATTTTAAAATCGTCAATAAATTTCAAAAAGAACAAATCTTACTGTTCTTATCAATGAGCTACTAATGGCTCTATCAACACTTTATCGAAAACTATTCTTCTTTTGTAATCTTTAAAAGAATCTTTAAAAATACAAGTTATGTTATCAAGTATATAAAACAAAAAGAAACGTCAGAGAAATAAGATATGCATCCATATCGTAACTCTAGACTCGCTTAGTTTGAATAAAGCTATAAAGCAAAACAATTTTAGCTTTTTAAATAGTATTGTGTTAGTGTAACTATTCTTCAAATGAATCTAAAAAAAAAACTAATCAAAAAAAAAAAAGACAGCCTGGTATACGCGACGTAAACTAAACAAACGTTAAACGACTGAAACGCGATGGATTGTTCTTCGAACGCAACCCTAGTCGATGGGTGCAATAATTTTATTGGAGCTTCACAACAACAAAATTAATGAGACGTTAGCTCATGGGTGATATATAATGAAAGGAGATTCAAAAATGGATAGTCAGAGAAAAAAGATGTATCAAAAATCAATATAGTTTAAATAAAAAATTCAATATAGTTTCAACTATATAATTTCAAAATCAATATAATTCTAACTACAAGCGGGGTGATATCAGTGGTGCACCTCTGGAATCAGACGCTGTGGAAGTAAAAATGATTATGTTGATACAACTTTACTTCGCTGCTAAGATTCAAGACAGTGTCGATCGGCAAGGAGTTCGAAATCGACTTTGTCTCTGAAGATATTTTAAACCGAACCCTCTTCAGCTCTTCGTGACTACTAACTCGGTCACCTTGTATTGTGGTATTTACGTATCCTTATCTTCATACGCGTTCAAAACAGACAACATATAACGACAACAAACGAATAGTGACTACTGAGTGGAACTCTTAAGTTATAGCACTTGCTATGGATCCACTGGAAGAAAGATGAACTTCTATAGGAAGCTCTGAATAAGACTCGACGTCTTCTTCTGCACGCTAGCAGGAATAATATAAAAGTAATTTAGTGAGAGTGAGTGGGAACTATAAGTTCAAAAGAAAAAAAAAAAGTGGTGGTCTACATACAGTACGTACGCGAGACAAGTGACCAAATAAAAAAAAAATTACTAGAGAAAAGTGAAGTGAAAATCTTCAAGACGTATACACGCAACGTTACGTCTCAAGAAAACGAACTAAAAAGTTCAAAATATGAAAACGACTGAGCTGACTTCAAGTCAAAAGTGATATTCGATATTCGAACCGAATCGTTTTTCGGTTTACGTTCATGAACAATCTAGCTTGGCTTAATAAACAGACTTGACACATCACTAGTTTTAAGATAAAATTGCCTTAGGCGAGACTGCACTTCAACGACACTGGACTGCAATTAAACTGCACGTTTTCTTTGTATGAAATTGTTTGAACCAGACCACATTTAGTGTCTGCGGAACTGCTCTTCAGTGGCAAAAGTTGGTAATAGTATACCCAACCATGGCACGTCACTGCGCTGAAGTGCAGTTCTTCTGGCGCGTGGTGCGTTTTAGAATAGGTTCGACGAAGCATATTTTGTTTATGTGTTGTTTGTTTTATTTTTGTTATATAAATAACAAAATAATACTGAATTGATTTAATACAAATTCAAAAATCATGTCGCGTGCCGTCAATTCCCTGCTTCTTTTGATTTCCATTGTAAAATTGATTTGTTTTACTTGAACAAATTGCACAATTGTTTTCGTTTCGTTTAACGAATATTTACTGAAGTCAAATTTTTCATATAATTCCATAAAAATGACACCGAAAATTTAACGCACTTTGGAATAATTTTCAATAACTTCTCTCGAATGGAACACACATGATGATCCACGAATTTCCAAATTCCCTTCAACCAAAAAAAAATAGTTTCTGTCTCTTTCATTGTTCAAGTACACGCAACATAAACCGATCATTGAACATTGATGAGAAATTTCAATTTAATGCATATTTTCCGTTTCTTTTATATTTAGTAGCGTAATTTTTAATTTCTAATACGAAAATTATCATACATTTCGCGTATAATAATGGTTTCCAATCATACATCATACGGGAGCACAAATTATGGTACATATAGCATAATTATCATACGGTTGGCAGCACTGTTCCAGATGTCTATACTCATGTCTGAGTTTCTCTCATGAGAGTGATAGGTTGTGCCACGGACGAAGAAGATACAGACCGCCAAGTCACCATATGGTCTCTCTTTTTGCCACCAAGCCACAGAGGACCTAAAGGAGAGTGAAATCTTTCGTACGTATCACCCTCCGACACCCATTTCCGGTTTTTTTTTTTTATTATTTGAAATCGTGTCTGTGAATAAATGCAAGAACAACAACACAAAATCATATCATACCAACTGTGCGTGTATGCGAGTTTTTAAGCACACATTCGCAGATGGTATGATTTATCTGTCAAATGAGCTTGTAGGCAAAATCCCATTTCCAGTCTACATTAAACTCTCTTTCATATATCCTCTCTGCACCAAGCTAAAAATCAGCTGATATGCCATTTATTTTGAGAGTTTGACGCTCTCTCTTGCTTTTTAAATGGGAGCAGCAAACACACCAACAAAATAAATGGCGTACGCAGAGATGGTTGCCATCACAAAATGCACAGGCAGAGATGTACACGTATTCACAGACACGAAAAAATATTTCGAGGGTGTTTCAGGCAAGGGGAGTACGAGTTGGCGGGCTGTGTATGGTCTGTGGGTTGTGCCATAGAAATTCTGAAGAATGTGATTCGTAAGTGTCGCGTTCTTAAACTTAACAATAGCACTTCGTTCTCCTATCTGTTATACTTGATGGTTTTATATATTCACAGATAATTTATTTAATAAAATCCTTTTAATTGATGTTTATGTTGTTTTATTTATGACATATTTACTTAATTTCAGATCACGGAACAAAAAAAAAATGGAATCACTTATTTCGGTTCTAAAACACAATGTAAGTATCTTCCGCTAGGTGTCACCGCTGTCTTTAGACTTATTTCAGCTAATTAGAAATTATCAAAACTGACATTTCTTAATTGTTCTCTTCGATACATTCATGGATCTGACGTCAAAATTACTCTTGGTTATTTATAAAGTGAATTGTCAACATAAAAAGAATTCTCTTTTGCAAATCTGATTTTTTTGACAGGAGATATAACAGATGTACTTATATCGCGATTTCTCTGTCAAATCCATGCTTGATGATGATTTGAGTTGGGAAACATCAACTTATGTGAAATTTTCGTTTGAAAGATGAGGAATTCTCATTAATAATGACAAATAGAATCATCTTTATTTCTAATCTGTCATACTTGAGAAACTGAGTAAGAGACATGTTGCTCCGTCTGGAATGGACAGAAGTTTCATGCTACTATTTTGATAAACTATCAGACAAAGCGGAATGATAGTGGGGAGAGAGATAAGTAGAAGCGTCTATTTGAGAAAGAACATATTATCAAAAGAGAAACAAAAATGCCGGAAGTGGGTTCCGCCATTACTCTTTTGTTGATAACCATGTATCATAGGGAAATACGGAAATGGGTGTGTTTGGACTCAAACAAAACTCATCTTCCTGGGATTATTTCATTTTAGAAAGAATGCAGCACCATAGGCGTATTATTATTATTTATGATAATTTCCTTTAGACACTGGTCAACCTGATGGTGAATTCTTGTACTTACTGAACTTAAAAATTTTTCAAGTTGGTATTGTTTTTGAAGTGTATGTCACTTGGCGTTGCAACATTTGTCGTTAGGAAATCAAGTTTTTCGCTACAACTATGGGTTTATTGTCGACGATGAGCGTTGTAACTGATGATGACATTGAGTTCTTGACGTTTCTTACAAATGTCCAAAAGTTTTTACTGCCTTTGGGACATTGCAGAATTTTTTGCCTGGTCATGTAAAAATTTCGTTTTATGTATAACGGAGCTGTACGAGTTCCCAACTTGTTTGTGTTTCTTCCGATTTTCTTCAGTTGGGTTGGCTTTGGAGGATCGGAAGCTTACTTCTTTCAACCTGATAGCTTCTTTGCACTCTTCGGTAAACCAAGACTTTTCTTTTGGTTTGATATAATTTGTTCTGTGAGGGACAATAGTCAGGGAGGGACTGACGAACTCGAACTTTTAAAATTAAAGTGCAATGTTAGTAAAGACAGTTCGGACCGAAAAACTGTCAAGTATAAAGCAAAAGAATACGATCATTAGAAGCTCTCTGGCTAGAGTTCCATAACAATCAAGTAAAGATGTTTGTCAAAGCGGACACTATGTATATGCAAGCCAACTCATACGAGATAGTCAAAAAGGCAAACATTGATTTAAAGATAGTCTTACAATCAATTGTAGCTAAAGAACAGAGAAAGCAGTTGGGGCTGCTAGCTTAGCAGCTCCAGTACAGAAAGAATCCGAAGAAAAAGAGCCCGTAGACATAAAAGTCCCTGGCGACCTTAAAATATCAAAAGAAAAACAGCCCGTAGACATGAAAGCCCAAACTTCGGATATAGCTAGAATTATCAGAAGACAGAACACAACCACAAAGTCTCTACAGCGCTTTTTAAGCGTACAATTAAACTTACTTACTTACTTACTTTACTTATGTTGGCGCCACTGGAGCGTGGTACTCCAAGGCCTTGCTGAGAATGCCCCTCCAGCCGGCTCGATCTCTAGCCTGCTGTCTCCAATTTCGTACTCCAAGTTGACGGATGTCTCCCTCTACCTGGTCACTCCATCGAAGATGAGGTCTACCTTGGCTTCTGACTCCCTCGGGTTTGGCGTTGAAGACTTTTCGAGCTGGAGCGTCGATGTCCATTCGCTCTACATGGCCCAGTCATCTTAGTCTTTAGATTCGAATTTGTCTGGCTAGGCTTATGTCGCTGTACAGCTCGTACAGTTCATTGTTATATCTTCTTCTCCAAACGTTGTTTTTGCGATTTACGCAGACAGGACCATAGATCGTACGCAGAACTTTTCTCTCGAAGACTCCAAGTGAATTTTCATCCGATTGGGAGAGGGTCCATGCTTCCGCAACATATAGCAGGACCGGGATGATGAGTGTTTTATACAGTGTCACCTTGGTTCTTCTCGATAAGGCTTTACTCCTCAATTGCTTACTCAGCCCAAAGAAACAGCGATTAGCAAGAGTTAGTCTGCGTTTGATTTCAGCGCTGATGTTGCTGCCTGTGTTTACAGCAGTGCCCAGGTAGACAAATTCACTGAATACCTCGAAGTTATACCTATCAATGGTTACTTTCTGACCAAGTCGGTGGTGGGATTGGACTTTTGTTGATGAAAGCATATACTTGGTCTTGTCCTCGTTTATTTTCAGCCCCATTCTGCTTGCTGCTGACTCCATAGTAGTGAAAGCATCGGTTACTGCTCGCTTTGTTCTTCCTATCACGTCTATGTCGTCAGCAAACCCAAGTAATTGTGTCGATCTATTGAAAATGGTGCCTGATGTGCTGGCATGGGTGCTCCGTATTACATTTTCAAGCACAATATTAAAACAGCTGCATGACAATGCGTCACCTTGTCTTAGCCCTCTGGTGGTTTCGAAGGTTTCAGTAGAGTCTCTACCAACTTGGACGGAACAGCGAGCATTCTTCAACGTCATCCTGATAAGGCGTATCAGTTTAGCAGGGATTCTAAAGTTAGACATGGCACGATACAGTTCAACTCTATTAGCACTGTCGTAGGCGGCTTTAAAATCGACGAACAGGTGGTGGGTGTCGATGTTATACTCTTGGGTTTTCTCCAGGATCTGGCGTAATGTGAACATTTAGTCGGTGGTAGATTTTCCAGGTCTGAAGCCGCATTGGTAAGGACCTATCAGGTCGTCAGCGAACGGCTTGAGACGTTCACATTTACGCAGCGTAAAATTAAACGCGCTGCAATAATACTGGATGGAACTAGAAGAAACCCATCGGTTTATACATGAGGTCTCTGAAGACCCTTTCCAAGACGGATACGACCTGAACAAATTTTTCCAGCTAGAAGGCGAAGTCTAGCAAATCCTGATATCATTGACAGCCAAATTGGAAGAATTCACAACTCAGAGCTGTCTTACTCCAGTGAATACACCTGAGCAAACCCTCGAATTACCGAATGTAACATTGCCAAATTTGATGGGAACTATACAAAGTGGAAGCAGTATAGTAACTTGTTCACCGAACTTGTTGATAAGATGGCTGGGTGCTGTATGAATAGGGTAGACCCTGATTGGTATCAACCTGGCGGTGCCCAGCGTTGCAACTGTTTCACACGCAGCAATTGTTCTTATTTTACCTCCTAGTGGTAGCCATAGGGTACTGGTCTTGTCCACCCGGACCTGACTTGCTGAACTTATAAGCGCGAGTGTTGAACACAGAAAAAATAGCAACACTATAATTGCCCTGCCATAAAGCTCCTCTGTTTCTCTTGTTGGGTAGCAGTTTATTCTGTACGAACCCCTCAGAAAGCAAGCGAGCGTTTGATGAGCTTCCAATTAAGTGAACCAACGGCGACGCTTACAGTCAGCATGGTAGGTACCCCAGTGAGCTACTTCGACATATTCGGAGCTCAGGTCTTTGGGTCCTTTCACTACTATCGCTCAGGGTGGTGAAATAGAGAAGGTGGCGGATGAGGCCATATAGGACCAACGGTAGCTCCCGCATCCTCGTAGTGGGTTACTGACTGGATTTCTCCAGCTCCTTTTGTTCAAGGAGAGCAGCATAGGGCCTGGTCCCCCAGGTTGGGAGTTGTGCGTCGGGGTAACTTCCCTACCACGTAAAAAATCCTTTGTTCAGAAACAACCAACTGCCTCGGATATGGATGACCCTACTGATGACGATTCTAGCAAACGAAACAAGGACAACGAATTTCGGTTTTGCACGTGGAATGTCTGGACCCTTAACAGACCACGTGCAGCCGAACAATTAGTGGAAGCCCTAGATGGTGTCAAAGCCGACATCACAGCCATCCAAGAAGTGCGATGGGATGAAGAAGGCACAAGGAGGATGAAAAACTGTGACGATATCATCGCATCATCTTTGCACACATCATGCTGACACAAATCATGTTTATACAACTCATGTTCAAGACTACTCATACTATAAGGGGCGGAGTTTGCAATTTATGTCAAAGTTCATTGTTGTTTGTGTTTTTTGTGTTTGAGGTTAGTTTTTAAAGGAATTGGGTTGGACATAGCGTATAGAAGATCTTATGATTTTATACATATAAATTTGGTAGCCTAGATTATTTGGCCTGAAGCTTTTTGCCGAATGTCGACTGAAGATTAGTGTGGTGTGTGTGCTTGTATGATACTGTATTTGGATTTAATTTTGAAATTTAAATGGTTGCATTTTTATGGCAATAATTTTGTGTATTGGCTACTGATTCATGGTTAGTTTTGCAAAACTAGATACACATGTACACAACTGGTCAAAAAAATAGGTGCAATTATTTGTTTTTATATAAACTTAATTTTTTAATATGTTTTGTTTATTTAAATATTATTTTAACATTAGTTTTCATTGGACTATCAATACTTAGGCTTTTAAATTAAGTAATTATAAATTTTATACAATAAAACCGACGGTGTAGACATTTGCGCTTGGACAAAAAAATAGGTGTGTCTTCCTAAATTATGAATAATGATAGTTTGAATGCAAAATTTGTTGTATTTTATAATAATTTTCGTTTACCATTCTGTTATAACCCGAGTATACGACATTGTTATCCAAAACTTTTAAAAGTCAGCGTGGTATTAACTCTACAAACTTTTGGCATCTTTCTTGGGGTATAGAATACCATTCACTCTGAACAGCATCCCACAATCGGTTCCAGTTTGGAAAATATTGGCATCCTAGTTTCCGCATAAGCTCATTCCTCAAGTTCTCAATCGGGTTGAGATCTGGGATTGACTTGGCCATGAAACAATTGAAACTTCTTTCTCTCGATACCCCTCTTTCACAAGATTTACCATATGTTTCTGATCATTATATCCAGCTGAAAAATCCATCGGAGAGTCATGTTTTCTTCGGCAAATGGAAGCATTATATCTTCCAAAATATCCCTATAACCTTATTTGGTCAAGATGTAACTAATACGGAATATAGGAATTAGGGCCCACACCATACTAGAAAAAACGAAACCAGACCATAATATTTCCTCCTCCGTGTTTAATCGTCTTTTGGGTGTAGCGAGGGTGATAGTCCTTTCTTTTTGGTCGCCTGAAATACGCCCACAATCTGACGGTACGTGACTGTTCACCACCGCCGGTTCACCACTGCCAGTTCACCACCGCCAGTTCACCACCGCCGGTTCACCACCGCCGGTTCGCCACGGGACGGTTCGCCACCGCCGGTTCACCACCGCCGGTTTGCCACGAGAGCTGGTCAGGTAGTGTGAAATACTTTTAAGGTGAGGCCCCACTATCTAACACTGGATAAGCGGAACGGTGCGGCACTATCCAATAAAAAAAAATAGCTTGTATTAAAGTGTGTATTACACAATGCAGCAGTGTCAGATAGTGCGGTATACCATGCATCACATCAATGCGTCATCTGTCATTCTTGTTAATATTTTTTTTTATAAAAATATGAAAAATATATTCACGAGAAGGGTGGAGTTTTATCAAATATTTCTTTGTTATTATGAAATAGAAAGGATGTTTTGGAAACGAAAATAAGAATGCCGAGTTTTTCATTCATCCTTTAGTAATTTTTAAGTTCAGTATTTTGATTTAACAAAAAAAAAATAGAAAATTGACAACTGCACTGCAGTTTAACTTTATTGTTGGGTAAAATTCCAACTTTGACGCTGAAGTGCAGTTCCTCTGCCGCTTAAGGTAAAAGTTCACCAGGCGGAGCTGCACTGTAGAGGAACTGCACTGCAGTTGAACTTTTCCTATTCTTTGTATGAGTATGAGCTAAATTGTTCTAAGCAGCAGTGGGATGCTCTGCGGTTGAACATCATAGTTGCGTAAAATACCAACTTTGACGCTGAAGTGCAGTTCCTCTGTTGCTTAGTGTGGTCTAGCCTTTAGTATCGCATTGGTGTAGTTCAAGTGCAGTTTAAAAAAAAATGTCGCATCGATCCGCTGACGCAGAGTGTCGGATAGTGCGGTCTTAGCTTACCCTGCAGCCACACATGCCAGCTACTGGCAAGCAAGTTAGTACGTGTATTAAAGAAAATGTGAGTGTATTGCAACTATCTCGCCAGTAGCTGGCATGTGTGACGTCCAGGGTAAGCAGTATAGATAGTTCTGTTCATACACACTGATGTCACAAGTTTCCACAATTGCACTACGTTTTTTACTGGTCGCGAGAAATCTCATTTGCATGCTTTTTCAATTTTAATATAATTTACTGTTTTTTGACTATTGGTTTTTGGTCCTTTTGAAAATTGGTACTTTTAAAAACACAGTCTTCAATATCATATGAATTCATTCATACAAAATAATTTATTTTGTTTTCCAGCTTTTTGACATTATGCGTAAGGAATCAACAAATGCCGCTAACAATGGCTTTGAGTTTATAAGTTTGTAATTTTGGCCACACATTGCGTTATTGTAGAAGAGAAATAATCACTTTTAATAATTTTTTGTGTAGCTATTCCTGTTTGGTGTTATCTGCTTTTAAGACGATTACTTTATTATGATTTTGATGATTTCTTAATCATTCATGTTGTTGTTTTTTATTTTTGTCAACAAAGACGTAAAAGTGATTTATTTCTATATTCCAATAATCCTGAGGAAAAGCTTATTTCTCCCAATGGAAAATAGCATTAGTGTAGATATACGGGGCAGTTCACCACCGCCGGTTTACCACCCTAGGTTTGCCTTGAGGGCAGGTCAGGTAGTTCATTGACAAGAAAACTGCCGTACCTTCTGATACAAATTTTGACAGTTCATTTGTCAAAGTTTATGGTATTTTCATTTGGTAAAAACTCGATTTGATCTCTGATTTCATATTTTCGTCGCCCGATAGAAATTAAAACCAAATTAATTTTGTTTTTATTTTTTTAAGCGTGCTTTCTGACAGTTTGTGTGTGTAAAATTCTATAAAAAAAAGCTATTAACTAATTATAAACATTCACTAAATTTACGAATTTTAACAGTATTCACTCTTAATAAACCATTTATGAAATAACACTTCTAAAAGCGGCAAATAATGTGGTGTGTGTGGAAGTATATAATAAATCTCGTTTTTTTGACAACTGGAAGAAATGCACTGATATTCCCCAGTGCGCACAGGAGCAGGGAACATCAAACACACCTATGACAGCGGCGATAGAGAAGTTCTATTAGGCTTTTTTTCTTTTTTAGTTCACAGCAGAGGCTGAGTTGTCAAAAAAGAAATAATGTGTTTCTTTTTTGCTGCAGAGAGTTCAAAGCATAGAATTCGTATTTCTTTTCTCCTTCAAGAGCTCGAAATAAATAGATGGGATAGACTGAGCTAAAAAATGAACAATAATATAAACGTCAAAAGTGAGACGTTTCCAAACCAATTCAATTGATTAAAATAAGTTCTCAGCGGCGGCTGGAAACAAACAAAATTAAAATGGCCGAATTATTTTAAATGTTAAAAAACTTTTTTCAGGTTTTTCAAATGGCATGCGAAAATGAATTAACAGCTAGGTTCTTAAATTCGTTTCATAAAAATATAAACGCCAAAAGTGAGAAGCTTCCCAACTACATACTTCAATTAATAAAAAGAAATTCTTAGCGGTGGCTGGAAATAAAAAAAAATTAAATTGTAGACACAAGTATTTTAAATGTTAAAAAAAAACTATTTTCGGGTTTTTTTCAGCGTATGAAATAATAGTTGCCTGGCATGTTATTCTCGAGCTAAATTTTTGACAGGCTCAGGAATTTTTTAATTTTGTGAGAACTGTTTTTACAGCAAGATGGATGCATCCCATTATATGAAGTCTGACTTTTATCTTTAAACAACACTTTTCAACTTGACTTGCTTATAACCCAAGCCTTCTTGGGACTTCAAAAATGCATATTCGTGATCTAGGAAGTTCCAGTTCTAAACAAAATTCAAAAATCAAATTTGGTAAAAAAAGTTTTTTGTTCAAAATTTTGAAAAATTTATTTTTAGAATTGCGTCTAAGCTAGTGACTCAAAAAATGAATATTCGTAATCTAGGAAGTGAAACCTTTCACCTTTTTTGATGTTTTAGACATAGATTTCTGTATTTATTCCTTGTCTTCGAAGAAGAAATAAATTCGGAAATATATCTGACAGTTCATGATATTCTAAATTCACTGAACATACAATCAAACAAAACGTGTACCTACTCTTGTTACAAATTTTGACATAATGATTTGCTTTTGCATTAAATTTTTTGTTTGTTGATTATTTGATGTTTTTTTTAAATGTTTGCATTTCATTGACATTCTTCAAAAAAAAAAAAAATTGTAGTCACTTTCTTCCTCCCGAAGGATGTCTTGCAGCAAATAAGCTTCGAAAATGGGTTCACTCAAAAATTGTGTTTTTTTCGTATTCTGCTTCTTCTCATTTTCCTAGAGCCTGAAGCGCAAAAATTAAACGACGAGATCAACTCGGCTAGATCATGACGAAGAAAGAAATTCCACGACATAATTTGCACACATAGTACAAAAATATAAATTTCAGAAATAATGTCTGATATAATGTCCGAAATAAATATTTCTAGTGGAGCCGCGGCCCAAGGACTTCAGCATCAATTATTTTTTATAAACTACCCTGCCGACTAACTTTGAACATTTTATTTGACAATTAAAACGTGGCGGTGTTTTATTTTTGTTTGGATCTTAAAGTTGTAATTTTAACCACCCTCAATGAAATTAGCTATTAATTGATTGCTTTATTGCAAACGAAAACCCAAGATTTCAATCATTTGTCTACCAATGGAAGTCAGCAGTCTCCCAGAGCATCTATTTGTAAGTAGCAATCTCTATTTTTATCTTAATATCTTGTTACTGAATTTTCAATATTTCAGTGGCTAATCTCATACTGTACAAAATCACAAACGCCTGATAATCCACAACCGCCTGCATTCACTATGCCAAACGCATTCTTGCATCCAAAAATACAATGAACAAGTTGGGAGCATTGTTCTTGCTCTGTGCGATTCACTTCAAACAGCCTACAGATCGTTTCCACAAAATTGACTTCGAAATAAATGCCTGGAGGAAATTAAAAGAATTTGTTTTCAGCTTGGATAACTCAATGTACGGCGATGGTGCCAAATTTATTTTCTGGGATCTTGTTAAAGAAGACTCTGTGTGATCGAGTCATAATGTTGAAAGGACCTTTATAACTTAAATTGTAACATCAAAAATTAACCTGGCAACGTCGTGGGAAATTTATTATTAAAACCAAACGTCAAAAAAGAGTTGGAAAGTTTAATTGCTATTCCTTTTTAAAATACAACCGAGAAGATTCTAGATCATTGGTCCCACGAGGTTGCTAGAGGTTAAATTGTAAGTTTCAGATTTTCTCTTTATTTGATAGATAAAATATGTATATTTTATGTTTTAAATAGAAAAATATATATTTGGAAAAGATAGAAAGTTTCGAAGTTGGTCGCAGGATAGAGAGCTTTACCTATGTAAGTCGATTATAATTGTATATTTCGCTTGTATAAATATTGAACTTTAAAAAAACTTCTTTTTATATAGTAAATAAAATCAATTCATTGTTACATTGAAAAGAACGATTTTTATTTGGGAGAAGAAGTCGAAGTCCTACAGATCCGCAGGCCAACATCATTTTATTTAATAGAGTTCTTGGTTTTTAATTCCTTTGCACGATGTCATCCCCGTCCGATATGGAAAATAGTTGTGCTGCAACAGAATGTCATTTGCCCGATGACGAGGAGATGGTTTCGTGTGATACCTGTAAACGCTGGTGGCACTACGCATGTGCCAAATTCAACCCATCTTTATTCGATACAGAGACTCCCTGGTTTTGCAATTCGAATGATTGCAAAGAAGTTGCTGTAGCAGGTAAGGGTGGGGAAGGAGGTTCAGGCAGTAAAGACGTTAACAAAACTCCTGATTCTGAAGTTTTATCCTCCATCGATGTTTTGATTGAGGCTGCTAAGACGGCACAGTCGACTGTTGAAGAACGAGAAAAGGAAATTTCCAGACTAAAGGTTGAGATGGACAAGCTCAAGATGCAGTTGGTTACAGCAGCGGTTCCAGTTCAACAAGTTGTGGGTCCCGCTCAGTCTCTAGAGTCGAAGAAGCTTTCGTTGGATAGACTGGAAGCAATTCGCCAAATCGATTGCAAACATCGTGAGATTTTGGTAGGTTCATCTGCTGCTCATTCAACTCCTCTGTCTTTTAAACCCCCTGCGCACGTGGATAGTTTCCAGAACAAGGGAAAACCTAGTCATCAAAACAATTCACACGACAGTTCGTGGCATCAGTCGGATATGGTAAATTTGTTAACAATCTTGAATCGTAGCCAGGTACAGGACTTACCATCGTTCTCGGGACATGACAAGAAGGAATGGCCTTATTTTGAATCAGTTTTTAGGTCAACTACTTTAGAGGGCAGATACAATGACAAGGAAAACGTTGCGCGTCTAAGGAAGGCACTGACAGGTGAAGCCTATCATCTCATGAGTGAACGCTTACGGTATTCGTCAGATGCGGAGGCGATTATGACTTCATTGCGAGCGATTTTTGGTAGACCAGATGTTTTGGTTCACAGTCTCACTTCGAATCTGCTAAAGTTACCAGCCTTAAGCTCAGGTAGTGACCCGAAAGTTCGTCAGTGGGCTGTAGTGCTGAATGGGTTTGTTGCAGATATAAAGTCGATGGACTTGGGAAAAGAACTTGATAACAACTATGTTTTGACAGATCTTGCAAGCAAGTTGTCTCCCGGTCTTTACCACGACTGGCAGAAGCGAAGGTCAAAGAAACTTGACTCTAATATAGAAGATTTTGCAGTGTTTCTCACTGAGAAGCTATATGAACTCCCTCCTGAATTATCTAGGGCATCTAAATCATCAAGTAGTGAGAAAACAGGCAACTCAGCTCCAACGCGCAGGGTGCTGACGCATCAACCTATTCCTCCTATTCCTAATGGTGATGGTACTTGCTTGAAGTGTGGAAAGGCTGAACACATTTTAGTTGAATGTTCAGACTTTAAAGCGTTGTCGGTGGATGAAAGGTGCGCGTTTGCTAAAGTTAAGAAGATCTGTTTTAGATGCTTGAACCCAGCGCCCCATAGATGGAGAAGTTGTTCACCAAAGAAGTTATGCGGAGTTGGAGGGTGTTCGAAAGGCCATCATTTCTTACTTCATCCGTCATCTCCCGGTTCAGGATTGAATTCATCTGCGCCACCCTTTTTGCCGCAGCCGCAGATTCATTCGTCGCATTTGGGTGCTAAGGTTCCAGTTTTGTTTAAAGTTGTTCCTGTCCGCTTATACGGGAATAACGAAAAGACCTTGGACACATTTGCCTTTTTGGACGATGGTTCCTCTATCACGATGGTGGAAAGAGACGTTTACGATTCGTTGGAACTGAAAGGTGATCCAGAGCAGCTTACACTTCAATGGACAAAGGGTGTATCTAGAACTGAGGATTCGATGCGAACGAGCGTATATGTTTCTGGCGTGAATAAGCGGAAACGGCATATGCTAAGGAACATATATACGGTGAGGGGCCTAGAGTTGCCGTGTCAGAATATCGATATTTCTGCTTTACAACGGACGTTCCCCCACCTTAAAGATTTGCCTTTGATGGACATGATTAACGCTAAGCCGAAGATATTGCTGGGCCTAGATCAAGCCAAGCTTCTTTTGGGTCGATGCCAGCGGTCTGGTAAGGATGATGAGCCTCACGCTATTAAGACGCTTCTTGGGTGGACCATCTTTGGAAAATCTAATTTAGAAACCAGAGTTGCTTGCGTTAAACCACCAAGCAGGGTTTCAGTTTCGTACTTCCACGGCATAACGAAGCAAGACGAAGAACTACACGATCTGGTTAAAAAACATTTCTCAACCGAGGAATTCGGAGTACGAGCCCCTAGTGGAAATTTCGTGAGCCAGTCAGACTGCCGAGCATTAGAAGTGATGCATCGCACACTCAGCTATGTTGATGACCACTACGAAATCGGCCTACTGTGGAAATCCGATGAAGTCAAGCTCCCGAACAGTTATCCTATGGCTGAGAAACGTCTTATAAGTTTAGAGAGATCTTTGGCTCAGAAACCTCACTTGCTAGAGTGGAAAAATCAACACATGCGTGAACTCGTGGACAAGGGTTACGCTAGGAAGGCCTCAGAGGAGGATCTGAATGGAGAATGGTCAAGAGTTTGGTATACTCCAACATTTATCATTTTAAACAAAAACAAATTGCCGCCTAAGCCTAGGGATGTTGCAGACGTTGCTGCGAAGGTCCATGGAATTTCTTTGAATTCCCAATTGTTAAAGGGTCCAGATAACCTTGTTGCTCTTCACGCTGGACTTTTTAAATTTCGCGAACGACAAGTTGCTGTGAATGCAGACGTTCGGGAGATGTTTCACCGCATCAAGATTAAGGACGCAGACCAGCAGTGTCAGAGGATTCTCTGGAGGGATGGTGATGTTTCTCGTAAACCGTCGGTCTACATTATGCAGGTGATGATGTTTGGCCCTTGCTGTTCTCCAGCTACCGCCCAATTTGTGAAGAATCATCACGTTAATCTTTTTCGAGAGGAATGCCCAGAAGCAGTTGATGGGTTAGTGAACCGTACGTACGTCGACGATTATTTTAATAGTCACGACACGGTGGACGAAGCTGTTGCTGTTAGCAGAGACGCCATAAGAATCTGTAAGTCCATGAATTTCGATTTGGTGAGTTTTCAGTCGAATAGTCGTGCATTTTTAAATCAAATTCCGGAGGCGAATATAAAGCCTGGTTTAGTAAGCGTCGACCCTAACGAAACTGAGTGTTACGTGACCAAGATACTTGGAATGTTTTGGCATCCCTCCTCGGATCATTTGATGTATAAACTTAACGATGATGAATGCCTGACCAGGATGTCCCATGCAATGGCGGAGATTTCAAAAAGAGAGATTTTAAGAACCATTATGAGAATCTTTGATCCTCTTGGTCTTGTGTCTTGTTTTATTATTCGAGGCCGAGCTATTTTACAAGATATTTGGCGAGAAGGCTTTAGTTGGGACGAGCCAATTTCCGGTGTTTTGAAATCCCAGTGGTTAGATTTCATAAAGTGTCTGAGGCGAATAGAAGAATTAAGGATTCCTCGTACATACAGTTCTTTTTCACCTGACAGTTCAAGGATTAGTTTGGTGGTTTTCGTTGATGCATCGGAGAAGGCGTTTGCAGCCGTATCATATTGGCGGTTTGAGCAGAAAGGGGCAGTTGAGGTGGCGATCGCGATGGCAAAGACGAAGGTGGCACCAGTTAAGAAGTTATCGGTCCCTCGGTTGGAACTGCAGGCGGCTGTGCTGGGGGTGCGAGTGGCAGAAACGGTAAAGAAGTCACATTCCATACAGGCTGATGAAGTCATTTTCATGTCTGATTCCAAGACGGTGCTCTCATGGATCAGTTCTTCGTCCTTTAAATTTCCTACATTCGTTGCAGTTCGCGTTGGTGAGATTCTTGAGACCACTAATGCACACCAGTGGTGGTTCGTTGGAACTGCTGACAATGTTGCTGACGACGGAACTAGATGGTGCGACTTTGGGGAAAGCATTGAAAGTGCGAGATGGTTTGCGGGTCCCGAGTTTTTGAGACGGCCTCAAGCGGATTGGCCAATAACACCAGGAAAAGCTGTGGCTAATAAGGTATGTGATATTAATTTACAGCCTAGATTTTCAGTTAACATACACCAGCGAACAATATCATTCGGAATTTACGACGAGTTGAAGGGAAGGTTCCGTGCAAGATGGTTTTCTGGAATCAGAGTGCTAGCCCTACTGCTTCGATTTAAAGATATTTTAAGCAAAAAGACTACTGAGAAGGAACCTTTCGCTATGCCGTCTGAGATTCTTCGTGCTGAAAATTGGTTATTCAGAAAGATTCAACAAGAAGCCTTTCCGGAAGAAGTTGATTGCCTGAGGTCGAATCGAGTTTTAAATCCCAGGAGTTCGTTATTGAGTTTGTCACCGGTCATGGATGAAGAAGGAACATTGAGATTGAGTTCTAGAGTGCAGAAGGCGAAAATCTCTTATGCAGCACGTAACCCAGCAATTTTACCTAAAAGCCATCCTTTGGTATCTCTTCTGGTGGAACATCACCACGAAGCAAATTATCACATGGGTACCGCTACAACGATTTCGGACATCAGGGAGAGGGCTTGGATCATTTGTATTCGTGTTGCTGTAGAACGTGTAAGATCAAGGTGCTTTAAGTGCAAAAGACTCAAAGCGAAACCGGTGATGCCGCTCATGGGTCAGCTGCCTGAATGTCGACTAGCTTTCAACTTGAGGCCTTTCACCCATGTGGGAGTGGATTGCTTTGGGCCTTTGTATGTCAAGTATGGAAGAGGCACAGCTAAGCGATATGGAATGATATTTACCTGCTTGACCTTTCGGGCCGTACAAATTGAATTGCTGACTGATCTCAGTAAGGATCAGTGCATTATGGCGCTTCGTCGATTTCTTATCAACCGTGTGGTAACCAGATTCATCTATAGCGACAACGGTCTCAATTTTGTCGGCACAAAAAACTGTTTAGAGAAAGACGCGCAGGAGATGAAGGGGGCACTTGGAGAGTACAGCTCAAGGTACGAAGGTATAGTTTGGAAATTTATACCGGCATATTCCCCTTGGATGGGTGGAGCATGGGAGCGCCTCATCAAATCTATTAAATCCAGCATTGACTTCGTTTTAAAGGGAGTCATACCTCGAGAAGACGTTCTTATGAATGCGCTAATGGAAGCTCAGGGACAGATCAATAGGAGGCCGCTGACTCATATACCTGTCAATCCAGAGGATCCGAAACCACTCACTCCGAATATGATTCTCTTTGGTGATAGCGATCGTGATCTGACTGCACCTGGATTTTTTTCGGATCAGGATCAATGGAGCAGGCTGTATAGTCGTCGAGCACAACATTTGATGAAAGCATTGGTAAGGCGGTGGTACACAGAATATCTTCCGGAGTTAACTAGACGTTCCAAGTGGTACAAGAATACGAAACCAGTAGAAATCGGCAGCATCGTATTAGTGGTTGATCCAGGTGAAGTTCGATCGGCTTGGAAGCTCGGTAGAGTGACAGCAGTTTACCCAGGTCAGGATGGAATTGTTCGAATTGCTGACGTACGTTTAGCGAATGGAAGTTTAATGGCAAAAAGATCAGCTGGGAGGCTCGCTGTCTTAGATCTAGAGTCTTCAGTTACAGCTTCAGACGGGCCCCGGGATGTCATCGAGTCATAATGTTGAAAGGACCTTTATAACTTAAATTGTAACATCAAAAATTAACCTGGCAACGTCGTGGGAAATTTATTATTAAAACCAAACGTCAAAAAAGAGTTGGAAAGATTAATTGCTATTCCTTTTTAAAATACAACCGAGAAGATTCTAGATCATTGGTCCCACGAGGTTGCTAGAGGTTAAATTGTAAGTTTCAGATTTTCTCTTTATTTGATAGATAAAATATGTATATTTTATGTTTTAAATAGAAAAATATATATTTGGAAAAGATAGAAAGTTTCGAAGTTGGTCGCAGGATAGAGAGCTTTACCTATGTAAGTCGATTATAATTGTATATTTCGCTTGTATAAATATTGAACTTTAAAAAAACTTCTTTTTATATAGTAAATAAAATCAATTCATTGTTAAATTGAAAAGAACGATTTTTATTTGGGAGAAGAAGTCGAAGTCCTACAGATCCGCAGGCCAACACTCTGTCAGGTAAAAACATTCACTTTCGTGAGTAAATAATATTGATTTAACTTCACACAGTGTTCCATTTGTACCTACAGGTTCGTTGCTTCGGACACTTACCTGGGGTTAGAAAACTTAGTTAATTTAGACAAAATTCGAAATAATGTCAACCTCAGCACACCAATACACACCTTTCGCAGTTACATGAGGTACTTGTCATCGCCAAGAGGATTAATTGGGATTTCAAGATTTTAAGAATGCATTCAAAAAGCTGGAGACGTTGGTTAATAAAAGTTATAGTTCGTTAGTTTGCAAAAAGAAGAAGAAACATAAGCGAGAGCTACAGTACGTTTGCAACGAACTGTTGGATACCCTATTACCCACAGTTTTGTATATGTACATATGTATATGCATATGCGTTCGCCTCCTTCACAGCCAGCCGCTGTTCCAGTATCGGAAGCAAAATTCTTCTTTAGCAGGCAGGGAAAAATTCAATAAAATACATTTTGTTTGGCCGATGTACAATAACTGCTGTCACAATAAAAAAAGGCGTGTGCCAAGCCTACAGCTGAGACTTTTTATTGCCAGGGTAATCACTATATGAGCTCATCATTCAATTTTAAGCTTGCAGATCGATTTGAACAAAACAAGACAAAACTAAAAATTTTAAAAATTAGACTGAATTGAAATAGCGATTATGGGTGTTTTTAGAAATTCTTTGACACCACTCTGCTACGTAACCAAGGAATATATATCTATTCATCTTTGTACTTCAAAACTGCGACCGATAGTTAAAAAACATTAAAAAATTAATGCATATTACGACTTTTGACGAAACGCCCCTTAAAAGTGGACGTGTCCTAAAAATTTTTAAGAAAAATTTAAAGCACTAACTAAGCTTTGATCATTAGTCAGTATTTAGGCATATGTGTAAAACTACAGCTGAATCGAGTAATTTTTAAACGATCTTACCTGAACAAAGGTATTTTATCAAAATCACGCCTTTAAAAGTGGTCGTATTGAAAAAATTTACACAAGAAAATGTAGAAATATTTTTCATGTAATGAACGGAAGGGAAAAAGGTTTTAATTGAACATTGGTAGTACCTTAAATTTTTAAAACATTTTTCGTTCTTTCATGAAAAGTGGGCGTAAGCCACGCCCGAAATTCAAAAATTTCTTTTCATAAACAAAGTTTTTAGTTTCTACTAAGAGACGCAAGATGCTTGCGGATTCATTATAATTACCATTTATTTGCAAAAACAATTTTTTTATGTTTTTAGTGAAAAGTAGGCGTCAGCCACGCTCAAATTAAAATTTTTTGATTTCATACACAAGATGTTTATGTGCAAGTAATATCCACAAAATTTAATGTTTTTCGCATTAATATAACAATTGGTTTTTTACAAAAACAATATTGATGGTTTTGTATGAAAAATGGGCGTCAGCCACGCCCAAACTGAAAATTTTTTATTTTATTGGAAGAAGGTTTACCTGAAGCTTGCGCGTGCAAAATTTTAGCGTTATGCTTTTATCGTAACTGTACAAAAAACATAATTTAATTTTACCAAATTGAGGTTGTTCAACAAAAATGGCGATTGTGGGCGTGTTTGTTGGCGGATTTTACCGGTTCAAGAACTTAGCCTTACTCTTGAATCAAAGGTTATATATACCAAATTTCACCTCTAGAGAGTATACATACAGACGGACGGACGGACATGGCTAAATCGACTAGGCTTTTGATTCTGAGTCAGAATATATATACTTTTCTATACCTAACGGTATTATTTCTCTATGTTACAAACTCCACACCAAATACAATATACCCATTCTATGGAATAGGGTATAAAAAGGATAGGAACAGAAAAAAAAAACTATTACCAAACCAACAAGAAAAGTATTTTATGTATAAGAAAATGAAATGAAAATAATGTATGCCCCAAGTTAATAAAGACCGGTTATAGGTGCCTATATATTAAAAAAAAGCAGATGCATTCAAGACTGATGCTTGATAGGTTTTGTATCGCCCGCAGAAGGCAACCTAATTGTCCAACCATCGAAAGCATGTCGCCGGTTTTGATTTATTTTGGTAACTTTAAATTTGAATTGCAATTTCCAATTTTCTGTGGCACGCTTTAAAACTTTTAATTCGCACAAGAAACTTCCAAGACTTAGTAGAAGATAAATCAAAAATTCTCTTATATTGTCCCACAAACCTTGAATTTCACAAAGAAAATTTAAACGGTAATCGCTTCCACTTGAAGCGGGAGTATTTCTTTAAGAAGGTCGGCAAGAAAAACTTGGAGATTCATCAGACTGCATTCGACAGCGAATCGACTGTTTACTATAAAATACCAGAGGAATCAGAAGAGAGCGCATCTAGCGATGAAGATGTCTTATATATATTTGCGCGAGAAGGTAAACTCAAAGTGAAGCCGGCAGTTGCAGCGAATAAAAAATAAGTTCACAGTTTTACAGTATTTAGGTACTAAGTATTTTTTATTTATTAAAAAGTTCATTTTGTGATTCAATATGAGATCTGTAATTGTTGCTCACGCTGTTATGGGTATTAATTTTGTAATTGCGAGAAAGGAGAAGCTATCTCAAGAATTCCACTTTTTCTGGTTAAAAAAAACAGAACCAAGACGTACAGTTTTCATTCTTCGAAAGCTGAGGCTAGACATTCCTGACTTCTTGTTGTTTTGATATTGCTTGACTCAGCATACCAGGGTGAATCGAATTTGGTTGTGTCTTGATCAACCAAAAGAATGTACTTTTTTCTATCACATTTTCCAAAGTTCGTAATTTGCATAACCTTCGGCAGGATGGTTTTATCGAAATAATCCTCTAGGGTGTCTTGAGCAAAGTCACGTTTGAAAACATCGTTCCCTTCGTCCAGATAGAAGAACTACGATATTTATATAACATACAATTCTTTTTCCGTTTTTCCACAATGAAATTCACACAATGCTAAAAAATAACCATATTTGTTTGGATCTAACGTACAAAAAAAAATCACATTAAAAATTTTTTATTTTTTTATTTTCTTGAACTAAAATCTACTTTAACACACAGCCTTGATTTGTTCTTAACCTACAACAAGCACCCTTGGTTTAGTTGATAAGATCTCTTTTGCAGGTTCTCTTTAGGATTTCTTTGTCAGAACCACTCCAACACCTTTGGCAACCTTCCCATAAATAGGGAGCATCAGAGCGGCAAATAGCACTGTGAGTAGAATTTCAGCTTCCAATCCACGGAATAGTCCTTTAGCGCATTGTGCTCTCAGAATGGTCATAACCATTTCGATTGTCCCAGCATTTTTTGCAAATTCATCACTTTTCGATCGATGGCGTTGCCTTGTTTGGACCAGTTGTATTGAAATGCATACACTTTGCAGAACAGGAACTAGACCTCGACAGAGAGTTGAGAAGCCTTCTCGTACCAAAAATGCTGAATGAGTTGAGCGTTTCTCGATAGCACGAACATCCTCTTTTCTTAAAATTCTCCTGAATATGGACAAAAGATGATGCTTTTATTGAATTTAATATTTGCTGTGTCTAACCTTACCTATAGTTCCTTTCTAAAATAAGGTTCTCCAATGCAGATTATGGAAAACTTCGCAAATCTTTGGTTTACCTGTTAAATTCGTGCTGTTATATCATTTCCATTAATTATAGTTTGGTTTCCAACGCATTTTACTTTAACAAATTTATTTTCATCAGAGAGACACAGTCTCTGACCAGACCAGGCAGACAAATTAAATTAATTTTACCAGATAAACAAATTTTTAAAATAAGTTTAGAAGAAAACACGGTATGAAATGAACCAAAAATAAATTTATATTTGTAAATATGTCAAACCAATCCAAACAAATGTCATTAAATAGATTTTTTTACCATTTCACACTACCTGACCAGCTCTCGTGGCAAACCGTCCGGTGGCGAACCGGCGGTGGCGAACCGTCCCGTGGCGAACCGGCGGTGGTGAACTGGCGGTGGTGAACTGGCGGTGGTGAACAGTCCTGCTTCGCAATCTGATGAGAACAAATAAATTTTTGTTTCGTCACTCCAGAGGATATTGCGCCATTTTTTGGTTATTCAGGTCCGCTCCAACTTCTATGGCTAAGATATAAAATTTAATCACACCTATTTTTTTGACCAGCTGTATATATTCATGTGTTATAGCTTGAACCAAATAACTTGGCCAGCGGTCGGCTGCGCAGAGGGCGGATTTAAGAGGACAAAAATGGTGCGCAGGATATTTAATGAGTAAGCTATAAACAAAACTCACCCTCCTTAAGGCCCAACTATAATACGCGAAAGAAAAAGGAAGCTAGTGTCAAAACCGAACGAAAAGATTCTTTCCGATTTGTTAATTACTTCAGTTGGCCATAATAGCCTTAAAAAATAAGAAGAAAGAAAGATGAAGAATAGCATTTAGTAAAAAAGAAAGTCATATTTTCGTACGTAATGCTGCGCAGTATAATGGCCAAGTGATTTTTTTCAAGATATAGCTGTTTGCTTTGATGTATTTTTCATTGAATGTACCTAATAGAACTTATGATTGGCTATTTATTGAGAGTTAGTTTTGCAATGTGTTGTGATGCTAATCTCGTCAGTTTTAGAGATGATATTTCGCACTTTTTGTTTCTATATTGAATATTATTTAAGAATTTTTTTAATAAGAAAAACCTTTTGATAAAAACAAAATTGAAAAAGTAATTAATAATGAATTAATTTTGTAATGAAAAGGTAGGTACCTACCTATATCTCGTTACGCATATCTTATTTCTTATCTGTAATTAACTATTAGTTAGGAGCATAATGTAAGTAGGTAAGTAGACAATAGACATGTAGGTAAGACTATAAGAATCTATTAAATTTTTATACGTTACATTCTTATTATTACATTAGGTACCTTACTTACTTACTTAAGGTGGCGCAGACAGTCCATTGTGGACCACGGCCTCAACCAACAATCCTCGCCAGCTAGGCCGGTCCCTAGCCAGTGGCCTCCAGTTGCGCACACCAAGTTGAGTGAGGTCGTTTACCACTTGATCGCGCCACCTTAGATGGGGTCTTCCAGAACTGCGTCGGCCCTCCGGGTTGGAATTGAAGACTCGTCGGGCAGGAGCGTTTTCGTCCATACGCTCCACATGGCCCAGCCATCTAAGCCGCTGTATTTTCAGCTTCTTCACCAAGTCAATGTCGCTGTATAGCCCGTACAGTTCGTCATTGAATCTTCTCCTCCATACTCCATTGATACATACAGGCCCGAATATCACCCGAAGAATCTTTCTCTCAAAGCACCCCAGCCTGTATTCATCCGATTGTGTCAGTGTCCACGCTTCTGCCCCATACAGCAGGACTGGGATGATAAGGGTCTTGTATAGTGTCTGCTTGGTCCTTTGAGAGAGGGCTTTACTACTAAGATGCCTTCTTAGCCCGAAGAAACAGCGATTGGCAAGAGTGATTCTTCGACTGATCTCTTCACTGATGTTGTTCTGAGAGGTTATAGTGGAACCCAAATAGACAAAGTCCTTGACAACCTCAAAGTTATATCTGTCCATTGTGACGTTTTGTCCGAGCCTACGGTGATGATCTACTTCACCCGAGGACAGCATATACTTTGTTTTATCTTCATTTACAGCCAGACCCATTCGAGCCGCTTCCACTTCAATACTTGCGAATGCTCCACTGACAGCGCGCTTCGTTCTTCCAATAATGTCAATATCATCAGCATAGCCAAGTACAGTAGAATCTCGAAAAGATGAACAGATATAAAACAGACCCCGTTCATCTTTTCGAATTGTTCATCTTTCCAAGCATCGAGCATTAGTTAAGGAAAAACATAAAGCTATACATACAAATATTGCATCTATTTGTTAACAAATCATTTTATTTAAAAAAAAATTAAAACAACATAAATTCATACAAAAGTCGTTGATGAGAAGTAAAAACTTATTTAGATTTTTTTTTTTTAAACTGCTCTATAGTAGATTGTCACACGGGAAAAGCGTTCATCTTTCCGAATTGTTCATGTTTTAGAACCGTTCATGTTTTCGAGATTTTACTGTAATTGAACGGATCTAAAAAAAAATCGTACCGCTGGTGTTGACATGCGAGTTGCGTACGATTGCCTCAAGAATGATGTTGAAGAGGTTACATGACAGCGCGTCACCATGTCGTAAGCCTTTCTCGACATTAAATGAGTCGGTGGTGTTCTTACCAACCTTGACGGAGCAGCGAGAGTTCCCCATAGTCATCCTGCACAATCGAACGAGTTTGGCAGGGATGCCAAGAAGCGACATGGCTCTGTATAGCTCGTTCCTGTTTACGCTGTCATAGGCGACTTTAAAATCGATAAAGAGGTGGTGAGTATCGATCTGGAATTCTTGGGTCTTTTCCAAAATCTGCCGGGTCTGAAACCACACTGATAGGGGCCAATCAGTTCACGTGCGAAAGGGTTCAGACGTTCACACAGAATGGCCGACAAGATTTTATAGGCGACATTTAGGAGACTTATACCTCTGTAGTTGGCGCAGCTTAGAGTATCTCCTTTTTTGTGGATAGGGCACACAATGCTGAGGTTCCATTCGTCAGGCATACTTTCATCCGACCAGATTGTACAGATGAGTTGGTGTATGCTCCTCACCAAGTCATCTCCCGCTGCTTTGAAGAGTTCAGCCGTAAGGCCATCAGCTCCAGCAGCCTTGTTGGACTTTAGTTTAGATATTGCTATCCGAACTTCTTCTTGGTCGGGAGGACGGAAATTTTGTTCATCATCATCCAAATCGAATGGGTCATTCTGCCTGACAGCGATTAGTTGGTTGTCTTCGCCGTTTAACAGTCTGCAGAAGTGTTCTTTCCAAATTCTCAGCACCGACTGTGTATCTACAACGACATTCCCACCCTCGTCTCTACATGCTTCCGCATTAGGTACCTACCTATCTAATAATTTCAAGTGATGTTTTAAAATGGTAAAGGTATCTTAGTAAAAACTTCAGTAAAGTAATTAAAAAAACATACAAAATAAGATTCACAACTGGGTCCCACGAACTTTCTCCTTTTACGAGTTTTCTTGGAAAAACTAAGTATGCAATAATATTTCGTTGCTTAATATCTAACTTTGAAACAAAAATGTTGCAAATCGTTCGACCAAATTTTTTTAAAAAGGTTATTTTTGAAAAACTTTGTGAAAAAAAAAATTTAAATTTGTTCTAGTATGTAAGCTTATGGCAACTTGTTGTTCACGTCTAAAAAAATAATTTTTACAGAATTCAACATACCCGTTTCCAACACATTTCGAAAAAAATAAATAAATAAAGTAGATGCTGCATATCGTAAACAACAAGAAAGCGATTAATCGTAGATCAGACTGTGAACAGCTGTGCAGTTCGTATAGCCAACTTGTGAGGAGACCTAACAGGGATGCTATTACGTGTTAGTGGTTTTATTGAGATGGCGAAATTTGTATTTCGTTTTTTAAAAATTTTTAAAAATGTAAACTAAAACGGTTTGAATATTTATAGTTTGATTTATAATAATTGTACTAATTTTCTAGCCCAAAGTGATGTTTTTAAGCACTATTGCTTCTTCTCAAGACTGTTTTTGCAATAATTGATGTATTAATTAATATTTGTGTAAGTTTCTGTGACATATCACATTATGTAGTTGTGATTAAATTATTATATTTTTCATTTAAAATAAAGGCCTGATGAAGAACGTAAACACGTTCGAAACGTCGCAAATTTAAAATTGCATTTAATTGACCTATAGCCCACTTATATACATTCTGTTTTGAATTGTATTTATTTATTTTTGGGTTGGCGCAGCCAACCTAGCCAACTGAGAGGAATCGCCACTGAGTAGGGTCTATATTAAAATGAAATGCACGAATTTGTCACACATACCTACTTGAGCTAATTGACCTATAGCCCACTTATATACATTCTGTTTTGAATTGTATTTATTTATTTTTGGGTTGGCACAGCCAACCTAGCCAACTGAGAGGAATCACCACTGAGTAGGGTCTATATTAAAATGAAATGCACGAATTTGTCGCACATACCTACTTGAGCTGTGGGTGCAATAGATGGTTTTTGAGCAATAAAAACTACTCTTCGTTGTATGTCAATTTGTCAATTTTACCGTTATTTTCGTTATACGAAGACGAGTAATTGAATTAATTTGCTTCTATACATCAGATGTCCGTTGCTTGAACTAAGCCTAAACATAAGAACAGTTTAGAAATCAAGAAAATTCTACCAACAAATACACACAAAGGGCTTACCACGATATCTAAAAAAAAATTAGAGCAACAAAATCTACAAAAAAAATACTTAGAATTAGGAAAATCCAGAAAACCGAAAATCTAGAATACTTAATCTCGAAAATCGAAAATCTAGAAAAAGAAATCTAGAATGGACAAAATCTAGAATTATTAATATTAATAATAAAAATAAATAATAAATAATAATACATCTAGAATACTTTTTTTTCTAGATTCTAGACTCCATCTTTCTAGATTTTCCCATATTCTAGATTTTTGCTACTTCTAGATTTTATCTTTCTATATTTTTTTTATAGATGTTGTCTTTTATAAATTCTGACACACTGGATAACGTCGGCGTCGTGATCCCACCCACAAAGTACATATAAATTGTTTAAACCATTTTTAAGAAATTTGGTAAACATTTAAATTTTTTTTTCTAAAACTGAAAGGTTCGATATGTGCTAGCTACAATTAAGCAACCCTTACTCCTTAAAACATAGGTGCGATCTTGTTGGTGCTATGAAAGATATGTACTTTAGGAAGTGCGAACCATTTCATTAATGTGGTTGTCCAATTTTGTCCAGTTTTATAAAACCTTTGAAACCTGATTTCCGTAAATATCATTTGTAGCCGAAAACTAGAAAATGAAGTCTTTTTTACCTTCTATGTAACAAAGTTGAATAAAAATCGTTCAAGCCTTTTTTGAGCAAATTAGAAATAAAATGCACGACTGGGTAGCACCAACTTGCTCTAATGTGTGACAGTGGTCTAGGCTCTAGGGGATTGAGATTTTGATAAAAATAAATTTTTCAAAATTCTTAAATAAATATTTTAAGTAATTTGAGCTGAAAAAAGTACGCCATTTTATTTCTTGGATGAATTTGAATTGAGGAGAATAAATTTATAAAAATCTATCTGTTTTTGAGAAAAAAAGCTTTTTTTGAAGAACTTTTTGAAAACATTTTTCAAAAAAAAAAATATCAAAAAGGCTACATAGGTATTCAGCAAATACATTTATTTAAAATTTTTGATCAAAATTTAATAAGCAGTTTTCAAAATACATATTAATTTTTTAAATAAAAAAAATGTATAGGTATGCCTTCTTGCAGTATATAAATTAAGCTACCTACAACTTATATATATATATGAAAATTTGAAAGTATTGGTTCTCTAAAGGGTTTATCATTTTATGTGTTGCGTCAGCGACCGGCATCTTTCGAAGGTATCCGAAAATGTAGGTCATACGTTGAGGGGTACCGATTTTGTGTCATTACAGACCATTCCAGTCTGAAGTGGGTGATGAGTATGAGGGATCCAACAGGAAGACTAGCTCGGTGAAGCATGCGTCTCTAAGGATTCGATTTTGTGGTAGAACACAGGAAGGGAACGCTTAATGTCGTACCTGATGCTTTGACAAGAGCATACGAGGACGATGAATTGACAGTAGAAGCCTACCCTTCGTGCCTATCACAGGTCGATAATTCGGAGGTCCTTCACATTGATCTTAACGATCCACACTTTAAGCCTGACGGATACCTTGATCTCATCAGTCACATCAGGAAGAAGCAAGATAGGTTACCTGACCTTAAAGTGTCGGAAGGTTTCGTATTCAAACGCACTAAAAATGCGGTTGGTAGTCCCTTGGCCGACGACCTAACTTGGAAGTTGTGGGTTCCTTCAGAGATGGTCAAATCGCTGACCTCTCTGGCCCATAATCCTCCTCGCGCATGGTGGCGTGGTAAAGACAGTTTATAGGTTACGCAAAAGAATCTATTGGCTAAGCGTGTATACCCAAGTTAAACTGTACGTAGACAAGTGTGAGGTGTGCAAAACTACAAAAGCATCTAACATGACTGCGTGCAGAGATGGAAAACAGTTTCCAAGTGGAGAGGCTATTTCAACATTTACATGTTGACTTCCTTGGGCCCTATCCGCGATCGGAAGTGGAAACGCATACATAATAATAGAAGTTGGCCAGTTAACTAAATTCGTCTTTATCAAACCACTGCGGGGAATGTGGTCAAATTCCTGAAGGATGAGATATTTTTGATTTACGGAGTACCGGAGAGCATTCTCTCCGACAATGGTACTCAGTTCATTGGGAAGGAGTTCCAGAAATTAGTCGATGTTTTCGGGGTTAGAAAAAATTACCGTACGGCAGTGTATGCACCCCAAGCTAATGCAAGAGAACGTGTGAATCTTTCGATTTTAGCGGCCATTAGGTCGTATGTGAATCCAAGACAAAGGGATTGGGATGCCCATCATTACATTCAGCTCTTACGATGTCCTCGTACGAAGCCTTATTCGGGCAACGTATGATAGAGCATGGGGCAGATTATCGCCTTCTTAGAGAGTTGAATGGACTTAACTGTTCGGAGATAGATTGGCTTCCCAAAATCGCGCAGATGAACATTATCCATTCAAACTTAAAACAAGCATTAAAGAAGGCACACGAGGCGTTAAAAAAGACATGTTGCTTAAGAAGCCGAAAGGGGAACTTTTAAAATAGGATTTACA
This sequence comes from Platycheirus albimanus, assembly GCA_916050605.2. Taxonomy (NCBI): domain Eukaryota; kingdom Metazoa; phylum Arthropoda; class Insecta; order Diptera; family Syrphidae; genus Platycheirus; species Platycheirus albimanus. The sequence continues at coordinate 189,549,959 of OU696696.1, forward strand.
AAAGGAACCAAATTCTAAGCGACGCAACAAAGCACCTAAGTGCAAAACTTTAACTTACCTAAGATATTTCGAACAAATTTGCGTTTTTTGTTTTTGCCTTAAATGGTCGTAACGCAAATCAGGTTTAAACGTCTTTTTTTTAAATGGCCATAAGTTCGCAACGGCTTGATTGAATTGACTCAAACTTTGTTTGGCATAGTTTTTTATAGTGTTCTATAAGAAAGAATTGCAATTTTTTCAGTAAAGTTTCTAAACTGTGGTTCCCATACAATGAGCCATTCAGTTTAAGCCAACTTTTTTTTGTTTTTTGTCTAAAATGGCCATAAGTTGTCAACGGTTATATCGAATTCAATCAAACTTTGTATGGTATAGTTCCTTACAACTCTCTTTCAGACGGCACTGCATTTTAAATGGTGGCTCCCATACAATGAGCCACTAGGTTTTGGCCAATTCTTGTAGTTTTTTCTAATTAATTCAAAAAGGGCTCTACCGATTTTTATTATACTTTGTATTAAATATACATAGAATGCTTTGAAGAAAACTGCATTTAAGTTTTACTCTATAAATGATAACAACGGAAATTTGTTTTAACAATTTTATTAATTTGGCCATAAGTGGACATTTATATCCTTTATATCACCCAAAAAATGACATCTAAATTTTAAATATTCAAGGGTTTCTAAACGTAAGCTCCCGTATATCGGGTTTAAAATTTTAACGAACATTTTGTAGTTTTTCCCAAATTTTTTAAACATGAGTTTTTCATATAGCTCGAAAACTTTGTTTTCATTCTGCTATTGCACCCACAGAGCAAGTACGTGCGAGCCAGTCGTGCATTTTATTTTTTTCTTCTGTGATACCGTATGACTACCAGTCATATCAATTTTTTTTGTTAGAATGCCCAGCGCTCAGCGGTGCATGAGACTCTTGAATATTATTGAACGAAACATGTTAGGAAGTATTAGGCTTTTCGCACTGGACCAAAAATTCGGTTTTTGTCTAAGACCCCAAAACCTACACCAAAACCACAAGGTTTCACATACATTTTTCTCTTTTATAAAATAGTAGTTTTTGATAAAACTCCTCAAAACCTATTTGCAATCGCAAGTATGTGAAAACAAACTGATCTTTTGGCACCATCAACTCGTCGATAAAACAGTGAAGTGCTCTCAGAGTATGGGATTTTTACCGACAAAACAGAGAAAAAGAGAGGTGTATTTCTTATTTGAGTGGGATATTCACTAAATGTCAAGGGATTTTTTGGAAAAAGCACCTTGAAACACTCACATATTCGTGAAACGTCAAAAAAAACCTAGTTTTTGTTCAGTATGAATGCTCCAACTAAGTTTCATAAACTTTTTGAGTTTTTGGTCCAGTGTGAAAACCCTATATGATTCATTAGGAGGCTGTACGCATATACTGCTGACCATGTGCACATTTTTCACAAGGAATCGTGTTAAAATTCATGCACTCACCTTAACTTTATATCTCTTTAAATTTCTTTTTAGGAACAAAAAAACTTCTCTGGCTATCCTGGAATATCGTTCGACGTGCTTCTGCTGCGCCACACCGATATGTAGTCGACAAAAAAAAATTTCTACGCACCACCAATTTACTACGTGCAATTTTAATGTGCACGCACAAAACTTTATTTAACAATGAGAAAACGATTTCTCCTTTATTATTATTTAACTTTACTTTACTTTCAATTGGAAAATATAATTTAACTTTTCTTTATATTATTTTATTAACACTCGACAATTTTTTTTAATCAGTTTCTTACTGCGTATTAACTTCTTGTGGACTTTGTGATGTGTTCACGGTGGCGGCTGACGATGGAAAAGGCGGAAATTCCCACGATATTTCTCTCAGACAGACATATTTTGCTATAGCCCCGATTCCTCATCTACGCTCCCAATTTCTGTTTAGGTTCGTTTGTTGTTGTTGACTTATTTCTCGTATAACAGTTTTGATGGGAATTGTTAAAAAGTACAGAAATGTGTTTACATTAAGTAGCTATTTAACATTTCCACATCAATAAATTTGTTCGTACAGAACTTAAAGTCGAATTATACTATTAATTAAGTCCCTGTGACACTTTTTCTTTACTCTGGCATACGTAAGTATCATCGTGACAAAAAAATGCTACAGGCAACATGTGTGAACGCTGTTTGGGTTCTGCATTTTACATCTGGTTTTGCAAAACGTTCAGTTCTACAATTCTTTTCTGCCGAATTGTTAGCACGTTGAATGCGATTTATGCAGAACAATTGGTTTGTGTGTACGTAAAGTAAGTTCCTCAAATTATATTCTGCTGGGATATGCAAAAACTGGATTTGAAAATTCCCACTTTCTCAGCCGAAGTTGAGGTGAAATATCAATTGGGGAATTTTCGAAATTCCCTTGGAATTTGATGAGTCGTAGTGGTGGTGGATCAGTTCCACTACTGGTATATTATTGGTGTTTTTATGTCGTCATCGAAATGTCATCCTTAGACAGCTTGTGCGTTTGTGACAAGTCACCAGTGTTATAAACGAGCAAGAAACGATGATATTTCCCTGCTTTCGTGTTGTGAATGAAAACCCTAAAAAAAATATATTCATACAAATTCCCAACCTATACATACAAACTAAATTACTATCTAAATATACTTAATAATATAAATGCGTATATTTCTAAAATACTTAATCATTCCTAAACTCCTTAAAAATATTATCTACGAAACTTAAAAAAAAATCTCTTATCTCTTAATACAAACAAGAAGTGTCTCATGCACAGCTGTGCCAGCCGGGCAAAGACTGAAAATCGGTCTTCCTATCCTTACAGGAATACTCTTCTTTCATCATTGACAAACTTCTAAATAAATATCACAGAATATTTTACCTCTTCAGGTCCTTGGTGTGACGTTGTTATATAGCCCTTGCTATCCACTACATCATACGAATTGTTACCACGGATTTTTGTGATGGTTACCTTAATAAATTTAGGACTTAGCTTGGCATTAAAATGTTTGCTGGCGTCGCTCAATACAATGTTCCTCTTGAACACTTCATCCCCTACCTTGAAATCTATTTTGCGACTTCTCAAGTTGAGAAGCTGAGAAGCCAATCAATCTTCGAGTGATTGAGTCCACCCAACTGTCAACAACTTGTAATCAGCCCCATGTTCGATCATACGCTGGCCGAAAAGGGCCTCATAGGGTGACATTGTAAGAGATGAGTGCACGGTTGTGCGTAAAGCACTACTTATTGATGAGAGATGTGCATCCCAGTTGGTCTGCTTTGGGTTTATGTACAAACGTATCGCTGCTAAGATGGAACGATTTACTCGTTCGCTCGCATTCGCTTGCGGTGAGTATACCGCTGTCTTGTAGTGCTTAATGCCGAATGCATCTAAACATTTCTGAAATTCTTTACTTGTGAATTGTGTGCCATTGTCTGACAACACACTTTCTGGAACACCATAAATTAGAAAAACATCGTCCATAAGAAATCTTACAACATGGGCGGTAGTGGCTTTCCGAAGGGGTTTTATGAAGACAAATTTTGTAAGTTGGTCCACGACGATGACGATGTAACAGTTTCCAATACTTGGCCTAGGGAAGGGTCCTAAAAAGTCAACATATATTATATATGTTGGAACGGACGCTCTACTGAGAAAATTTTACCCATCTCCGCGCGGAGAACTACGTTGGCAGCTTTAGCGGTTTTGCATGTCTCACATGCGTCAATGAAGTTTTTGACTTGTGAGAACATGCTAGGCCAATAAAACTGCTGTCTCAATCGATAAAGCGTCTTGGCTATACCGCCATGAGATGCTCTTGGTGGAGAATGTGCTAATACAATCAAGGAATTTGTCACTTCGGTAGGAACCCACAATTTCCATGTTAAGTCATCGGCTAGAGGATTGCCTACGGAATGTTTTGTCCGTTTGTAGACATAGCCCTCTGAAATTTTTAGGTCAGGTAATCGCTCCTTCTCCAGCTTGATATGGTCAATGAGACTCAAGTATCCCTCTGACTTGAATGATGGATCATCCAAATCCAGGTGTAGCACCGCCTCCTCCGCTTCGACTTGACCCAAACACGAAAGGTATGCCTCGACTGTTAAGTCATCATTTTCATAGGCGCGTGAAAGCGCATCTGGCACAACATTTAACGTTCCCTTCCTATGTTCAACCTCAAAATCGAAGTTTTGGAGCTGCATGCTCCACCTAGCTAATCTGCCAGTGGGGTCTCTTAGACTCATTAACCATTTCAGACTGGAATGGTCCGTAATCACACGGAAGCGATAACCTTCCACATAAGACCTAAACTTTTGGATACCAAGAAAAGCAGCAAGGCATTCGCGTTCGGTGACGGAGTAATTTCTTTGCGCAGCGTTGAGTTTCTGGGAGAAGTAATATATCGGGCGTTCAGCGCCGTCTACATCTCGCTGTCAAAGAACACACCCGATACCGGACGCGGATTCATCGCATACAATTATGAATTCCTTCGTGAAGTGAGGATTTACCAAAACAGGGGCAGACGTCAATGCCTGTTTGATGGATTGAAAAGCTTCGAGAGCTTTTTGGTTAAGCTCGAACGCTTAACCTTTCTTCAGCACATCTGTTAAGGGAGAAGCAAGTGTTGAAAAATCTTTTATGAATCGCCGGTACCACCCAGCCATTCCTAAGAATCGACGCACTTGTCGAGTGGTAGTTGTCACCGGAAAATCCACAATAGCTGCGATTTTGTCAGTGTCAGCTTTCAAACCCTTGCCCCACACTGTAAACTAAGTACTGAAGCTCATCAAAGCAGAATTTGGATTTCTCCACATTGATGGTCAGCCCTGCTCTTGATAAATTCTCACTCACGATCTTCACAATCCTAATGTGCTCGTCGAAAGTCGCCGACACGACCAAGAGGTCATCGAGATAAACAAAAACTCGATCGCGCAACTCAAAAGGAACTACCACTGCTCGGCAGGCCCACTCACAAAATGATGGAAATTTAATGCTACCTCATCCCACTCGACACCTAAACTCCATCTAATACGCCCTAGCCTAAACATGAAATCGTCGATGGTCATGTTCTATCCATCAAATTTAATTCCCCATTTGTGGTACTGTGGGAATCGATTTACAGACGTAGAAGTGGATGTACCTGGACTCCGTGGAGGATTGTCAGGTAGTGAATCGTCAAAATTCATCGCATTCATTCGCGTGAGAAAATTGTCGAGTTGAGCGCCGTCAAGTATGTTGAGTGGCGGATCAATTAACTGGTCTGGTCTTATATTATTTCTGACTGCTATGGCTGCTGCTTCTGTTGCTGCTGAGGTTGCTCGTGAAGCTGATCTTTCAGCGAATCGAGCTGCTGCCTGAAGTGCAGCTTGCGTAGCTAACGCAGCTGCAGTAGTTGATGCCTTGGCACCAGAATTCATGTGCGCGTTCTCTGGTGTTATTGTTGGTACTGGTACATTAATGCTTACTGCCCTCACTGGAGGTGTATTCATATCTGCTAAAGGAACGTTGGAGGTCTGTGGTACAGTCTGTGATAATGGTGGGGTAGGTTGTGAAGGTTGCTTCCTAAAAATATTTGTCAGTTGTTGGAGTATCGTATTCTGACTCTTTATCAGTTCCTGGCTCAGGTATCTTCTATCTTCGGCTCTTTGTAAGCCAAGGTTGGCGGAAACAACTTGATCAATGTATGCAGTGAGCTCATTATCTGTTCGAGGAACAGTCTGGTCGCAAAGACCGGCAGCAGATAATCTATCGCTGGTCGACGAGTCTTCAGCATCTACTTGCTCATTATTGGTTGCATCAAGGGTTTCGTTGGCGTTTGACGCATCGCCACCGTTAGCATTACCGCCGTTGTCACCGTTTGGAGACATAATGGTAATATTTACGTAACCTGGATGATAATCTGGATGATATAGAGGAACAACTGATTTCCTACCTGTCCCTGACATTTACTGTACGGGAGACGTGTATTGACACAAGATATTTATTACAAAAATTTGGAACACGAAGTGGTTCTACCACTTAAAATCACTTATTTTCTAAAACTTAAAATTTCAAAAACTTCTTAAAATTTTATTAATATTGTTGTATCCCTGAAGTGCCTCTAAGGAGCATTGGTATCCTTAGGAATCTCTAGGACAGTACCTTAGTTATACCAAAAGGTCTTTCAATAAAATTTGAAAGTGTTATAGGACCTTCGTTTCCTATAATGGTTTAAAAATTCAAAACTTTTTCACAAACAATTTCACAACGGACGAATTAATTCAGTGTCGTTCCGTTGGACAGAGAACCTAAAAAAAAAAACTTTTTATATAAAGATATACTTAAATATAGACTTAAGTCGGGTTCTTAAACCTTTAATACTTAAATTCGAAAATCTTAATGGTCAAAATATTTATTGTTAATCTGTATTTTTTTTCATAAACTATACGGTTCGGAGGTTGGATCTATGACCCCCAAACGAAACAACAACAAACTTTGGAGATCGCACTCCTCGCAAGCTCCGGAATCATACAAAAAAAATTCTTAACCTAAGGGATTTGGTCATATCTCTACTGGCTCTAAATTTGTTTTACTCAAAATTTTGTGGGGTTCAATCAGATATTCGGTATCTCATTACGCTACTGCTGACGTGCATCGGGAAAATCCCCAACCACCGGTTAGCGCTTCATGAGAGTACTGATACCCGTCATGAATTACCTACTACTAAATCATCTTCAAACATTTATCTAAATTTGGTGCGGTTTATTTAATATATGTAAAAATTACAATCTATACTTCAAGAAACTTTGACTTGATCGAGTGGAGAAAATTTTGATAAGCCGGTCAAAAGCTTCTGCAACAGACGTGCATCAGGTAAATTCCCCAATCTCCGGTCAAAAGGTCTATTGGCTAACTAATTAAACTTAAATTTCTGCTAATTGATTTACTTAGACTTCAATATCCTAGCAACAGACGAGTAGACTGAACTTCCGTCCAAACCGGACAAGGCTTATTGAAATTGTCTCTGAAAATCTAGGGATGAGGATTTAGAATAAGACCCAATGCAGCGGACGAAAGTCGGGGACCTGTCCACCAACTTTCCGGACAAAATGGAAATCTTAACCCTAAACCTCGCTCATATTTCCCCAGCGGAAATAACTCAAAAATCATCTACAAAAATTACTCCAAAAAAAAATCGAACAAAAAAAATTCCTACTATCGTTCTACCTCTTCTCTTTTCCAGTTCGGGCCCCACACGTTTGGGCGCCATTCTGTAACGAAGATTTTAATTATTACAGAAATGTTTCCAATAACATAACAATTATTATTCAAAAATAAATGTTGTCTTGTTATTGTTGTTGTTGTTGTTGTTGTGGGAAATTTTGTTTGAATTCTTTCGATGCGTATCTCCTCTTGAGCATATGCGAAGGTCATAAAGGAAATATTTATACCTCATATTGTACTGGCTTGTGATTCGATAGTGGATGGAATTTTTGGGTTGAATTTCTCCTTTATTAATATCTATACATATATATATACATAAAAATAAGAAAGAGAACACAAAAACAAATTTTCAGATATATATATATATATATATATATATATATATATCTTCCCACTTTTTGCTAAGGAGAAATTCGATGTTTTTATAATATGATGAAAGAATTCATAAAAAAAGAAATATTTATGTTAAGAAAAAGGTACTTAACCTTACAACAACAACAACTTCGATTTTGTATGCTTGCTCTAAATCATACCTGCAATCTGTAACCGGAACCGAAATCTTGAAACTCTTCACGAGAATAACCTGAAGTACGCCTTCAGTCAATCAAAAGGTGCCAACGCTAAGCCCTAATCTCAACTCTATCTTCATACTGCAAGCATTCAATCGATTTCTTCAATTATAAAGAATTTCTGTACCTCAAATTCTCAAGAATCTTCGAACACCTTACCCCACTATTCAGGCACGAGGACCACCTCAACCCTCTTGAACGGCTAGGCATTCTCTGATTTAAGTGTTGACGACTCTCCCACCGCGTCGGTTGACAGCAGCTGGCCTTGGCTCACTCAGGAGCAGGCGTGGGATCTTGCTGTGGGCTCGCGACTGTGTTACATTGGTTATTTAACCTGCCAACCTGTGAACCTGAACTTGCGATTCTATTTTACTTTTGGGGAGTCCCAGTGTGGAAAAAGAGTAAGGCCTATCAGTGACACGGCGTGCCACGCCGCACGTCGAGAGTAAAACGATAATTAGTAGTGCACCTAGCTGAAGTACTTAGTAAAATCTGCATCTTCTGACCCAAGTCTAGTGTCCTGAGCACTAACGATAGAGATATTTGGGAAGTATAGGTGGTCGTACTTTCCGGGAACAGCTATACATCTTCTCCTGCAAATCCGTTCCTGATCGTGTGTTACAGAGAAGGGACGTAGGTGTCTGACCTGGAGTGGGAAGCCTAAGATGGTAATTTTACCCCCAGTTGCCTCAAAATCCGCCAATCAGGGAGCAAACTCGACCTGAACCATGGCCTCTCTTTGGCAAAAACTATTCCTGAGAAACCCTTAATTGTGGTTCACTGGACGAGGTGGAAGTTGTCAACCATTGCCTAAAAACCCTCCCTATGCAAGGAGTCAAAATCTCACTTGCGCCTTTGGTTCCTGTTCGGCAAACGACTGTACAAGAACCCCAACTTAATAAACTAAACTTAACCTAACTCCAAGCTCAAAATTTGATTCGGGACACCACGGCCACTATGAATCTTCTAAATCCCTAACCTGGGCGACACCGCCAATAAACTACAATACAAATTTGATTCAGGACACCACGGCCACTACGAATCCTCACGTAACTCCGGACGACACCGTCACTATGAATTAGCCTTACTACTCTATCCAATAACGAGACAATCATCTCTGCCAACACTATCCCTTCTCACCTTACCCTTTCCTATCCTATGTATGATTCCGTAACCTAACGCATGAAGTCAATCATCTCTGACCTTCGCAATCACCGTCGATCCAACGAACTATAATGGAGGTCAATCATCTCTGACATTCATCTTCACCCGAGGAAACAATCTCCATCCTTATGTTTTGCTTGTCCAGGGTAGGGAGCGATCCAACCCCCTCCGAACCTATGCTCTAGCAAATCATGATAGAGAAATATCTATTTATCTAAAAATCCAAAAATATTCTGATCCAAAATACTTCAATCAGAAGACCACCGCTAAGATTTTCATTTGATTTTCATAATATTTTTTGAATAAAACAACAAAACAACTTAAAACAACTAACCTTAAAATTTATATATGTCTTAAATAGATCTTACCAGGTAAAAATGTATTCCAAGAGAATAATTTCTTAGAAAATAACAAACACGAGCTATTGGGTACCTTAATTTGACGATCTTAATGCAAATAAAAACTCAAATCTTATTTGGAAAAATCAAAATTGCAAATAGAGACACAATTTGTGCTCTAGGTTAGTATTACGATTACAAACAATCAATTTTCCCTCAACTTTAATTATATTTTAATATCGTACTGTGGTTGATATTGAATTTACTTAAAACAAATGTATACGGTTGTCGTTCATCAATGATGTAACGTTTTCAACCTCGCTTGGTTTATTCTTGAATTTTTACTATTGGTTCAGTTTTAACTGAAGTGCATTATTTCCGCAACTCACTGTGTTTTTCATATAATATGTACGATTCTCAGTATTCAGTTTTATCTTTATATTTCAAGAGGGTACACCTAACATATACTGATTACAGGTATATCTCAAAAGACAATAAAGGATGTGGTAATGAGTGGTTATCTCTTTATCACCTATTGTTGGTTTGACTACTGTATACACACAGTAGGTAGGGTGAATATATCACTTTCAGGTAGTTCCTTTATACACTCTAAAATAACTACGGATCCAAATTTGAAGTGTTTCTAACGATGCAGTTGTTATGGTATGTATTCTATATATGTATATCAATCAACAATGTAATAAAGAAAACTATTCTCCAACGTTACTCTATATCGGTGAGTATTCACTCAATTCGGACGGAAGGTAGGTATATATATCTATATACAGGGTGATTCACGAGCGTTGTGCCAAAAAGCTAGAGCGTGTAGGTTGAGTATGGGAGGGGTGGGTCTAATCCCCCGCGTTTAGCCGGGAGGGGCAATTTTCTGAAAAATTGACTTATTTTGTAAAAAAAAAATATTAAAAATCAACGGCTTCGTTTATAACATCGTGTTATACCTTTTTGGAAAGCCAAAAACTTCTTTCATTTCGTTTTTAAATTAAATTCTTTTAAAGAGTAGTTTAAGAAATATAAATTTTCAAAGTCAAAATTTTGGAAAAAAATTTGAAAAAATTATTTTAAAACTAATTTTTTTCAAAATTTTACGTAATTAAGTATAATTTTTGTTCTCAGAATTCAATGCTCCAATTAATCTTTAATCCAACACTGAAAACCGTATGGCTCTACGACTTTTTGTTGCCAAGGTATTCAAAAATAACCGAACCTATTTCTTCACAAAAACACGAAAAAATTGGCTAAATGATCACTTGTGCCATCCCGTAAGGCTAGATTTTCTTCTTTTTGTGGAGAAGTAGGTTCGGTTATTTTTGAATACCTTGGCAACAAAAAGAGCCATACAGTTTTCAGTGTTGGATTAAAGACTAATGGGAGCATTGAATTCTGAGAACAAAAATTATACTTAATTACGTAAAATTTTGAAAAAAATTAGTTTTAAAATAATTTTTTCAAATTTTTTTTTCAAAATTTTGACTTTGAAAATTTATATTTCTTAAACTACTCTTTAAAAGAATTTAATTTAAAAACGAAATGAAAGAAGAAGTTTTTGGCTTTCCAAAAAGGTATAACACGATGTTATAAACGAAGCCGTTGATTTTTAATATTTTTTTTTACAAAATAAGTCAATTTTTCAGAAAATTGCCCCTCCCGGCTAAACGCGGTTGAATAGACCCCCCTCCCATACGATTTTTTTCTTGTCTCAACTCAACCTACACACTCTAGCTTTTTGGCACAACGCTCGTGAATCACCCTGTATAATATATAGGACAATGTCGAACGAGGAAGGAAAAAGAATTCAAAAATGTGTATATACACGAAGGGTGAGTCTGGTAAGTATTAATAGCGTACAGCTATATGCATATAGTGAACTAACGCACTATGGAATTGTTAGGGTAGGTCGCGTATAGCAAGCACTACATAGATACGCTCTTTGGATGATCGAGCATGGGGTTGATTATCCCTAAAATTCAAGTAGGTATATTGAGACGGTAGGTATAAATGTAAATTGTTCAATAAAAAAATTTACTGAATATGACAGGTAATTTGTGCCGTGAGGGCGGAGTGTTCTCCAATAAGTGTTTTAATAATTGTGCCGAGAGGGCAGGGTGATCCCTTTAACATTAACTGGTAGACATAGACACCTGAAAGAGAACTTAGGATCGGAGCGATAGGCCGACTACAAATCAAAATTTAAATAAATTAACTGTGAAGAAAAAGTGTGGAGTACTATATGTCTCCAATGGGATATAAAAAAAAATTTAATGGAGCTGTCCGTGGACCAGCCAAACGATACGATAAGTATATATATATATATGTATAAGTGAAGATAAAAAAAACTTCGAATACTGTTGATACCTGTTATTTGGATTTTCAGGATATTTCACTTGTGACGTAAGCAATTGGTAAATTTCATAATCATTATAATAGCAATATAGTTTAATAGAGAAATGTTACTTACCACAACTTTTACGCCGGCTGGAGTGCACTGCTGATTTTGAGTATTCTGTTGTTGTTACTGCTGTTGAACATTCAACAGCATATAGATGCTAAATGATTTATAAAATTTACTTCCGCTTTTTGTCACTTCGTTAATTTTTCAGACGTGAGTGGTATAGGGTTGAATGAATTAGATATCACTTTGGTTGATTTCAATGTTTCTATTTGTGGGATTGGGTGGACTACTATATCTCACGATTCACTTCAATGTACTTTGGGTAGGAACATGGGATAAAGACAATACTTTTTTTCAAAAATTATTTTGCTTTTCTAATCAGCTTCTTTTCTTTTCAGGTTTTCATCACTATATGAACATGGGCTTCTGGGTAAGTTACTATTTAAATCTTTAGCAAAACACTTTCACTGGTACTATATCTTTTACTTTTTTTTCTTTTCAGGTATTTTCTCTAAGGCACTTTTGTAATGGACATTATATTTTCAACCACATTACGTTATGATGGAACAGGATTTATCTTTTGGTACACCATGCTAGATAGGAAATACAATATTTTTAGTTTATCTAATATACTTAATATCTTTTTATAAATTTCATAAACTATAATAAATGATACTTAAGTTCCTTGTTGGTTTTCTCTTGGTGTCTGTAGATGGGCTGGTTTCGTCCAAATGTTATGCCGCACGTGGTAAATACCGATGAGCTACAATCACATGGAATGGTCTCCTGGTGGCTATGCCCCAAGACATTCAGATTGTGCTGTTCGTCGTACAAAAGAAAACGTACTTGATGTGTTGCTTTGGGTGGACTTGGATTCGGGTCTCTCTAGCTCCTTATTGGGTTAGATGACGGCCCTCGAGTTCGATGTCCTCCAAAGTACCAAAAAAAACTTATTCTCAGCAAGCCGAGCTGATCTTATGGTCATGTGGTGTCTTGTACGCACCACGAAATTCTCCAACACGTGGTTGGGAACGTGCAAAAGATAAAGTGCAAAATTCTCAAAAATCTCTTTCAAGAATACGAAATTTCGTATTCCAATATCGAGGAGTAGGTGTAGATGCAAAGAAAGCTTCAGTAAAAGTTAATTTTATTCAAGCATTGGTCGTAGGATGGTATATTTTAGTTGGCGTGAATGTACATTCTTAGGTTGGCGTCGTTTTCTGGTGGCGTAACTTTTCTCGATGCGTTCTGCTTCCTTTTGGCGGCGTGCGTCGGTCACATATCCGTGTGTACGACACTTCTATGATAGCGTATGTATTAAATTCCTCAGAGCACAGGCTTTCCTATTGGAAAAATTAGGCGTTATATACTGCTGACCATGTGCACATTTTTCACAAGGAATCGTGTGAAAATTCCTGCACTTACCTTAACTTTATATCTGTTGTATTTATTTATTTTTAGCAAAAGTATTAAGTATTATGTTTTACAAATTCTTTGACATTGCGCTTATAAATATTAATATTTGTTTCTAATTTAACATATTCTGGCATTGAATTAAGAATTTGAAACCCTTTAAATATAATACTATTTTGTGTTACTGTATTTCTATAGTTTGGGAGTCGCAAATCGTTTACATTCCTTAATTGATATGGTTGAGCTTCACCTACATACACAATAAGATTACTAAAATAACTAGGCAATTCACCCATTCTCATTTTTTTAATTAACAAAAGAACATCTACTATCAATTGTTGTTTAACACTTAACCATATAAGGCGATTTAACATATTTAAAATACTTGTATAACGACTACATTTCAAAATAATTCTCATAACTTTGTTTTGTAGCTTTTGTAATCTATATATGTTACTATCACTTAACAGGAACAGTACAGATGAGCAATATTCAAAATGTGGTTTGATTATAACGTTGTATACTCTTACTGATGTATTAAAATCAAGTTTGCTTTTAATTCTTCGAACAAAGTTCACCTTTTTAGATATTTTTTTAACTAAATAGTCTAAATGTTTATCAAACTTTAATTTTTGGTCTATTATCACACCTAAATACTTTATTTGATCTACTTGCTCTATGTTTTCATTGACTATTCTTAAGTTAATATTGCACTGCGTTTTAAATATCATCGACTTCGTCTTTTGAACATTCGTCTTCAGTTTGTTCGCCTTGAACCAGATGCTTAAGCCTTCGAGATCTTCTTGTAGCTGCTGAGTTATTATTGAGACATCCTTCCCCACAATGTATATTAGGGCATCATCAGCAAACATAACTAACTTGCAATATTTTAAAACTTTGCATACATCATTTATATACAAGAGAAACAGAACAGGGCCAAGTATCGAGCCTTGTGGTACTCCTAAGAATGTTTGTGTTTCTTCTGAAAGTTTTCCATTGACTGATGTTTTCTGCGTTCTCTGTTCAAGATATGATGTGAACCATTTTAACTCCTTGTCACGAAAACCATATTGCTTCAATTTTTGGATTAATATTCCTCTATCTATAGTCTTGAACGCTCGCTTAAGGTCTAGGAACACTGCAATAATGGTGGACCCATCGGCTAGATCTTCCTTCCAATTCAACAGCACATAATTTAAAGCAGTTTCACAGGAATGCTGGCTTCTAAACCCGAACTGATTATCAATTAATATATTGTAAGTGTCTAAGTAATTTTGCATTTGTATTTTAACAATTTTTTCAATTATTTTTTCGTACACTGGTAACGCGTTTATTGGTCGATAGTCTTCACATCGTCTGGATCCTTTAACTTTTTGTATTGGTGTTACCAACGATTCTTTCCATGAACTTGGAAAACAACCCGAAAACAAAGATTTATTAACAATTTCAGTAAGGACGTTCCCTATTTCTCCAAATGCATCTAAAAACATCTTTGGACACATAAAATTGAAATCTTTTTTTTGTTTCATTGTTCGCAAAACTTCGAATATATCAGAAGGAGTTACGGGACGGAATTTAAAACGACACGAGAGTTCATCAATTTGGTTAACATACTGTATAACGTCAATTGACCGATTTATTTCATCCACACTACCGACAAAAAAAAGTGTTGGAATTCATCCGCAATACTTTTTGAGTCTGTCATTGCCTGAAGTTGGATGTCATATCATAACCCAAAGTTGCTCATTTTGACAGCTTGCTGCACTAGACTATTTAATCCGAGAAAGAGAATTCCTATGTGAACTTATTAATATGTCTATCTCGCCTTTATTCCGTTTTTTCTTTATCTATGTAAATTGTTATGTAAAAAGACTTCCTTTGTTCTTGAAGTCTTTATATACTTTCTTTTCGGCTAGAAGCCATTTTAAGTTTGAAGCGTTAATTGAGTAAAGCATTAGCAGCGAGACAAATAGTAAGATTATTATGAAGTTATCTTAAAAAAAAAAAAGCTAAGTTATGAATAATTTTTTTTGTATTTTTGATCATAGAGAATAAACGCACTCGTGCCCTGAAAAACAAAGAAAAGAAACTCTTGTGTTTTTTTATCAGAGAGTGGAGATTGTTCTACAGCTGCCGAAATACTTAAGTCGCTGAGCCAGCCGCGACATCTTTATTCTTATTTATATATCGTTCTGCAGCCGCAAACGAGAAGATATTTTGCCCTTGACCCAGGTGGTCATCACCTTCAGCCTTCGTAGTTGACAGGAGTGAGAAGCCTTCGTCATTGCCCTCTACCTGCCAACATTTACCATCTTTTCGCTACAGCCACAAACGAAAAGAATATATTGCCTTTGCCCTGTCGTCTAGTTCTTCTTTCACTGCCGCGATCGCTGAACAAAGACTTACATATCTGCCTTGGCGTTTGTGACCTATCACAACGTCAGATAAGTTACCTAGTCACCTCATGCTATAGCCATCTGCCGGGTTTACAAAACAACTGAATGCCACAGACCCAGGATCAACATACATCGAGGAGAACAAGCCAACGCAAGAACAAAGGAGTCCCACCAGCAAGATTTGGAGCATACGAAACTGAATTCGATATGCCGGTAGGGAGATCACCACCAACCGCCACCGAAGCCGATCCGCTTGCACCATCAGCAGCCGACGCCGAGCTGCTGGTACCACCAGTCGTCGAAGCCGATCTGCTTGCACCACCAGAAGCCGAAGCCGATCGGTTTGCATCCTTATCGGCCGCAGCTGATCCGTTTTCACCAACTTCGCCACCAGTCAACCCAAATGGAAATGAAAACAGAGTCGCTGTAAACGTAAGTAATTATGTTCATTTCGAAGACCATATCGACCCAAATTCGCATGCTATTGATTTTAATTCAAAAATTCTCGAAGTACGTAATGAATTTTGCCTACAGTTACAAGCCATGCAGACGATGATAATGTCTGCTAATGAAAGCATCCAAAAAAGCGTAGCTGATTTGAGAAACGAAATCCGGAAGCCACCGTCGCAGTATACTGCACAAGTTTCCAACTCGAGTCATACGCAAACTGTTTCACAGCCCCCACTTATACCGACGTTACGGACGCCACTACCACCCATAGATCAGCATTCATTTCCGTCAACGTCACAACACGTACTCCCGCTCAAGCAATCGTCATCGCATCCCCAGTTAAATCCGTCGATACCCAGCCGATCGCTGGACAATTTTGTGCCACCAAACCAAGGTCCTATACAACAAGTACCGTCGCAGTATACTGCACAAGTTTCGAACTCGAGTCATACTCATACGCAAACTGTGTCACAACCCCCACTTATACCGACGTTACGGACGCCGCTACCACCCATAGATCAGTATTCATTTCCGTCAACGTCACATCATGTACTCCCGCTGAAGCAATTGTCATCGCATCCCCAGTTAAATCCGTCGATACCCAGCCGATCGTTGGGAAATTTTGTGCCACGAAACCAAGGTCCTATACAGCAAATATCGTCACAGCTGTTGCCGCAGCAGGCGATAAACAACCAGTGGTTGCAACAAACCAATCCAATTCAAGTAACGCTGCCCTCTGACAGTCAAGAATCGCTTCAATCGCCAAACGAATCTGGCCATAGGACCATGGCACGTCAGAAAAAAATCTATCCACTCCCAATATTTACTGGTGCCCCTGAGGAATGGCAAACCTTCACCGAATCATTCTATACTACAACATCAGAATTTGAGTACTCGCCACTACATAATATTATGCGACTGCGTGATGCAATCCAAAAGGATGCAAGACAAGTGGTTGAAGCGCTGCTCTCTAGTTCTAACAATGTTGATGCAATTATGACGACATTAAAGGATATGTTTGGACGGCCAGAACAATTGATTGGCAGCCAGGTCGATAAGGTACGGGCTGTTGCTCCCGTTATCGATGGCGATCTGCAATCACTGATTAATTTTGCAAACAAGATTGCAAACATGACGACATTCCTACAAAAAGCTCAAGGAGCTCATCATATTGCAAATCCAACCTTGCTAAGTGAACTTGTTTCCAAATTACCAACGTCGAGACAAATGCAGTGGGCCGAAAAATGTCTACAACTAGAGCGGCCACCAACAATCATAGATTTTAGCCAATGGCTAGTAACTCTACGAAAGTTGGCCAACATGGTATCCGACTCTTTGCCAGCATCGTCACAGTCAGAGCCAAGCAATAATACGACACGAAAGTCAACACTTCCAAGCGCAAATTTATCAAAAGGCCGTCGTTTTGCTTGTGTAAGTGTCGCCCAAAATAAGTGTCCAATTTGCGAGGACAAGTGTTGCAGTTTGGCCGATTGTGATGTATTCGTATGTATGTAGCAGTGAACCAACGATGGGAGAAGGTCAAGAATCTGAAGACATGTTTTTCCTGTCTAAAGACTGGTCATCGGGCAGGTCGTTGTTACCTTCGAAAACGATGTGGAGTAGAAGGCTGCTTGTACAATCACCATCGTCTGCTGCACGGCAATCCAATGTCCACCGCCGAGGATAGAGACACAACACAACCAGATGTAAGTTCAAAGGGTGCACGAGCAAATAATAACGTTTCAGAATCGACTAGCCAAATAAAGACGTCTGTGCCATACGCTCAATCGGAACGCAGAAGCTGTCATGCAGAAAATAATCACGGTGCTAAGGACATCTTGTTCCAAATATTGCCGGTGAACATTTATGGCCGCGATAAGACGATAACTGCCTATGCCTTTGTGGACGATGGAGCGAATGTCACCATGGTTGATCAGGAACTTGCACGGGAGCTCGGTATAAGAGGAAAACCAGATTCCTTGGAGTTGCAATGGCTCAATGAAAAAACTGTTTGTCAACAAACTGAAATTATTGAAATGTCAATTAGCGGAGTGGAAGAAAATGCTGAGAGGTATCAGCTGTTAAATGTGTATACTTCAACAAATCTGTCATTGCCGAAGCAAAGTTTCAATCCTGGTGAGTTGTTAGAAAAAAATAAAAACACTCACCTAGCAGGTTTGCCACTTGTTAAATACTAAGATATTCAACCAAAACTTATTATAAGTTTAGCTCATGCATTTTTGACTGTCCCGCTAGAACGTCCACACGCGCCTTTAGGTATAGGTCCAATTGCAACTAAAACAAGACTAGGATGGATAGTTAGTTAGTTAGTTAGTTAGTTATATAAACTTTATTTCAAAGCATAAATAATTTGTTTACAATTTAGTATCTTAAGTTTAATTGGTTTGGCCCAAGGCCGTCTACCAGATTGACATTTCTTAAACAAAAACAAATTTATATTAATATTTTAGCTCTTCAGAAGTCTCCTTCAACTATGCGTGTTCTGTAATTAAGTGCGATTGATGCATAACTATATAATACTTTCCAGCCCAGGTTGCCATTCAATATGTTTAAGACATCACTCATACCCATTGAAGTAACACCGAAATATCTCATACGAAATTCCGTCAAGATAGGACATCTGGCGATAAAATGATAAACATCTTCTCTTTCCTGCAGGTTACACAGGTCACATGAAATTGGACGGTCTGGTTGATGTGGGATGTAATTTAAGTTTATAATTTCCCCTCTTATTTTAAATAAAATCGTATCGTCACCTCCAAGTGGTGCCTGCTGGATAGCCGAAAGGTGAACTAACGACGAACGTTGGATCCATCGGATCCATAGGTTGTAGATACCTGAGTTATCTTCTCAGGAACTAGGAGCAGGAAGAAAGAGATACGCTCTGAAGATCCAACCACCACAAAGATCTATGTCATGCACAGGCCTCACAAGCCGGTCATGAAAGGGAAACTAGATTGTGATGAAAACCGCAGAAAATGCCTCGGATGAAAGAACCAAAAATGTTGACGACCCCCCCCGCAAACGAAAAACGGACAACGATTTACGCATATGCACATGGAATGTGCGTACGCTAAACAGGCCGCGTAAAGCCGAACAGCTAGCCGAGACCCTCGCCAGTCTCAACGCTGATATAACAGCCCTGCAGGAGATGCGATGGGATGGACCGGGCCTGAGAATTACGGAGGACTGTAATTTCTATTATGGGAAATGCCACCTTGATGGGAGATCGCGCTTGTTTGGGTGCGGATTCGCTGTCAGAGGAAGACTTAGGCAAAAGGTCTTGAGCTTTCGCGAAGTCAGCGAGAGAGTGACAACGATCCGCATTAAGGCCAAATTCCACCACATAAGCCTAATTAGCGCCCATGCCCCTACAGAAGAGAAAGACGACGCTACCAAAGAATGTTTCTACGAGCTCCTCGCCAAAACATATGAGCAGTGCCCAAAACATGACATTAAAATTCTTTTGGGAGACTTCAATGCCAAAATTGGGAGAGAGGACATCTTTGGTATGACGATCGGAAAACACAGCCTGCACGACACCACCTCCGACAACGGACTCAGGCTCATCGATTTTGCAGCGGGAAAAAACATGGTGCTGAGCAGCACGCGATTCCCACGTCCCGACATCCACAAGGGCACATGGCGATCCCCAGATGGTCGAACCTGCAACCAAATCGACCATGTTGTGATTGATGGAAGACACTCCTCCAGCATTATGAATGTCCGTACTTTCCGAGGAGCAAACATCGATTCGGACCACTACCTAGTCGGTGCAAAACTTAGGGTACGGATCTCCATGGAAGTTCTTAGGCGAACACCGACTACACCTAGGAAATTCAATGTTGGACGTCTTCAATCGGAAGAGACCGCCGCTGCCTATGCCGACCGCGTATCCCTTGAGCTTGCGAGAAATCCTTCGACTGATGACATGAACCCGGAAGACCAATGGCAGCTATGTCAACAAGCCATAAGAAGTGCTGCGTCAGAGGTATTGGGCTTCTCACATCCACCCCCCAGAAACCCCTGGTTCGACTCCGAATGTGCTCAGGCAAACAAAGCCAAAACGGAGGCATACAAGTCGTGGCTCCAGAGAGATACTAGAGCATCCAGAAATCTCTATGTTGAGCGAAGGAAAGTTGAGAAACGTCTACTCAGGAGAAAGAAAAAAGAACACCAGCAACGCGAAGTCGAAGAGATGCAGAGATGTTTTTGCAGAAAAGAGGTACGAAACTTCTATAAAAAGGTGAAACAGTCTACATCCGGTTTCACAAGCCGCCCTGGGCCCTGCAAAGATCAGGATGGAAATACCATAGTGGAAACGCAGGCGATGTTAGCCATCTGGAGAGACTACTTTAACCGGTTGCTAAATGGCGATGACAGCCAAGATCCCGCCCAAGATCAACTTGTTCCAGTTAATCTAGATGACGACCACGAACTACACCCGCCCGACCAAAATGAAATCAAAGTAGCCATCACCAGACTAAAGATGAATAAGGCAGCTGGATGTGATGGCCTTCAAGCGGAGCTTTTTAAACACGCTGGAGATGACCTGGTCAGGAGCATACACCAACTCATCTGCAAAATATGGTCGGAGGAAAGTATGCCCGATGAGTGGAATCTCAGTACCATCTGCCCGATTCACAAAAAAGGAGACCGCCTCCTCTGCGCCAACTATAGAGGCATAAGCCTTTTAAACATCGCCTACAAGATCCTGTCCAGCGTTTTATGTGAACGTCTCAAGCCGTTTGCTGACGACCTGATAGGTCCTTACCAATGCGGCTTCAGACCTGGAAAATCTACCACCGACCAAATATTCACATTACGCCAGATCCTGGAGAAAACCCAAGAGTATAACATCGACACCCACCACCTGTTCGTCGATTTTAAAGCCGCCTACGACAGTGTTAATAGAGTTGAACTGTATCGTGCCATGTCTAACTTTAGAATCCCTGCTAAACTGATACGCCTTATCAGGATGACGTTGGAGAATGCTCGCTGTTCCGTCCAAGTTGGTAGAGACTCTACTGAAACCTTCGAAACCACCAGAGGGCTAAGACAAGGTGACGCACTGTCGTGCAGCTGTTTTAATATTGTGCTTGAAAATGTAATACGGAGCACCCATGCCAGTACATCAGGCACCATTTTCAATAGATCGACACAATTACTTGGGTTTGCTGACGACATAGACGTGATAGGAAGAACAAAGCGAGCAGTAACCGGTGCTTTCACTACTATGGAATCAGCAGCAAGCAGAATGGGGCTGAAAATAAACGAGGACAAGACGAAGTATATGCTTTCATCAACAAAAGTCCAATCCCACCACCGACTTGGTCAGAACGTAACCATTGATAGGTATAACTTCGAGGTAGTCAGTGAATTTGTCTACCTGGGCACTGCTGTAAACACAGGCAACAACATCAGCGCTGAAATCAAACGCAGACTAACTCTTGCTAATCGCTGTTTCTTTGGGCTGAGTAAGCAATTGAGAAGTAAAGCCCTATCGAGAAGAACCAAGGTGACACTGTACAAAACACTCATCATCCCGGTCCTGCTATATGGTGCAGAAGCATGGACCCTATCCCAATCGGATGAAAATTCACTTGGAGTCTTCGAGAGAAAAGTTCTGCGTACGATCTATGGTCCTGTCTGCGTAAATCGCGAAAACAACGTTTGGAGAAGAAGATATAACAATGAACTGTACGAGCTGTACAGCGACATAAGCCTAGCCAGAAAAATTCGAATCCAAAGACTAAGATGGCTGGGCCATGTAGAGCGAATGGACATCGACGCTCCAGCTCGTAAAGTCTTCAACGCCAAACCCGAGGGAGTCAGAAGCCAAGGTAGACCTCATCTTCGATGGAGTGACCAGGTAGAGGGAGACATCCGTCAACTTGGAGTACGAAATTGGAGACAGCAGGCTAGAGATCGAGCCGGCTGGAGGGGCATTCTCAGCAAGGCCTTGGAGTACCACGCTCCAGTGGCGCCAACATAAGTAAGTAAGTAAGTATTTTAAATAAAAGATTCATCTTATTGAGAGAAAATTGATTTAGAAAATATGTATGTTCTTGGAGGTTATAGTTCAGTTGGCTGTAAATCGTTCTATGTTGCGAAGATTCAGCTTCCGTTTTAAATCGATCATATAAAGTGCAACTTACTCTCTCTAAACATTTTTTAAAAACCATCCTGAAGTCTACAACGCTGGTATCTGGTGCAATTCTCACTTCTTCTCCGCAGCTCTCCCCCAACTCCTCCCACTTTTTGATAAGGTTTCCTCTTGTTGTCATGATTCGCCTGAGCACTATTTTGGGTAGCCGCTCCTCCTCCATCTCCAACACCTTTATGATATAATCAAAATGCATTTTTAGTGTGTCCAAAAATAATGGTGGTACTGATGTTTCCAAATGTAGCATATAATTTGGGGTGCAAGATGGTAACCGGAAAATACGTTTCAGAAAATATCTGAGGAATCTTTCAACCTCTTCAAACTGACAATATCCCCATACCTGAGCTCCATACAGTAATATGGAGACTGCTGATGCTCGGAATAATTTAAGCTTAGAGCTATGCTGAATGTATTTATTGTCAAAGCATCTGTTCCAAACTGACGAAACAGCTCTTTTGGCCTCTGCTAGTTTGAGTTGAAAATGTTTTTTCAAATTTAGATTTGACGTAATTAGTAAACCCAAATACTTATATTCTCGAACTATTGAAATATCTTCCCCCTTGTACGTCCATTTTTCGTTGCGGGAATGTCTGCCACCTTCACCTCTGAATATCATTATTTTAGATTTATCCAAGTTAACGACTAAATTCCAAAGGTCGCAGTAGCTCTCCAGTCGGTTTATCATTCGCTGCAATCCTTCAACTGATTCGGATAGGAAAACTATATCGTCTGCGAACGCGAGTCCTGGAATCTGCACATTATCAAACTGAATTCCTCCCCCAAATGCATCCATGATATCATTTATAAATAAAATGAAAAGTAGCGTGCTTAAAACACACCCTTGCTTGACTCCCATTTGCATTGCAAAATCTTCCGAAATGGCATCCCCGTTCCATACAAACGCCACATTATTTTCGTACAATGCTTTCAAAGTCGCGACAATTTTGCTTGAAACTCCGATCTTGTATAACTTATAAAACAGTGCTTCGCGCGTAATGGAGTCAAAAGCTGCTCTAAAGTCAACAAAGAAAGCATATAGCTTTTTGCTTCGTTTTTTGTAGCTCTCCGCGATGTTTGTCAGGGTGAATATTTGGTCAAGAGTCGAATAGGATCTCCTAAATCCAGCTTGAAATTCATTTAATATTTTCTTGTTTTCAATCCACTGCGTAAGTCTATTAAATATTAGGGTACTAAACAACTTGACTGAAGTGTTCAAGAAAGAAATACCTCGATAGTTTTCAGGGTTGTCATATGATCCTTTTTTGTGAAGAGGGAATATAATTGCTCTTTTAAAACTTACAGGTACGTTTGCTGATTCAAAGATTCTGTTATATTCCTGGGTTAGTGCACAAAGAAATTCGATTGAGCAGTTTTTGTAGAATTCTACTGGCACTCGGTCGTGTCCTGGAGCTTTTCCAACTTTAGACTTTTCAATAACATTCTGTACTTCTATCACTGTAAATGGAGCATCGAGAAGTTCATCTGTAAAAAAAGGAGCTGCATAGTGTGGTAAAGGGGAAAATTGCGCGGTGTTAAGCAGATTCTTAAAATAGCTTCGAAGTTCGGCTGGCTGTAAGGATGTTGCAATTATATTGGTTCTCCCATTGATACTTCTTACAGCTTTCCAAAATTCTGCTGAGGACTTAGACGAATTTAAGACAGCTATTTTTTTGTACTCCTGCTGCTTCTTTTTTTCTAAACAAAGCTGTTTAAAGTCTTTATTTGCAGCAGCATAGGTTTTTTTTGAAAAAATATGTATCGTATTTCCTCAATAATCTGAGGAACGCGAATGATTTTTGTCTGGCCTTCTGACACTCAAAATCAAACCAGGTCTGTTTGAAAGTAACTTTCCGTCTTTCTGTAGGACTTGCTGGAACAGCTTCTAGTATTATATTAGTAAGTTCTTCCATATGAAGCGAAATGTTCTCTAGGCTTCGTTTACCAAGTTCCTGATTTAAATTAATTTGGTACATTGGCAGATATCTTTCCCGCCATATCAGCTTAGGCAGAAGTTCCATTTTCTTCGTGTTGAGCGTTTCTTCAGGATCTGCAACTTAGCATGAAATTTCCAATGGCATGTGATCTGAAAATGTTTGTGCTCCTATGCTGAAGTTGCTCAGAATATTTCCCCAATTCCCAGACGCAAAGCAGTAATCGATGACAGAGCACGCCGATCCACGAATGAAAGTGTATTCTCCATTAAGATCTCCCTCGCAGCTACCATTTAAAATCCTTGCGTCTAAAGCATCTGTTACTTCCAATATTTTAGCACCCTTCCCATCACAAATTTCGTCCTTTGATCTGCGGTTCATATTAATAATTTTCGATGTGTTTCCACTTAAAAAATTATTTTGCGACAACCCAATCCTTGCGTTGAAATCTCCAGTAAGTAGCAAATCCGTTGACCCCAAATCTTGTAGTGCATCACAAAGTTGTTCAAAATCCCTATTCCAATGATTACAGTTCAAGTAGACTGGCACGATGAATAAGACGGAACCGTTGATTTTAACCTTCAACACATCCATTTGATTTACTCTTTGGAAATTCAAGTAGGGTTCTTCCATGTACTTCCGAAATCCTATTAACTGTCCCCCACTTCCTCTTCCAAATAAATTTGTTTTCACCGCTGGAATCCATTTTAATTCATAGTTTTTAAATAGTCCTAAAAATTTCTCCTTCTCGTGTTCTAGAACATGCGTTTCAAAGAGCAAAAATATATCAAATCTTTTTATATAATTAAAAAAATTCATTTCAATAAGCTTATTTTTAAGTCCTGCTACATTATAACCTAATATTTCTATATCTAAATAATTTATTTGTTTATGGTAGACGGGTTTGTCTCAATTCTTTCCATCACGTACTCGATCGCCTGCTACTCCACTCAATCGCGCGCTTGTGTGTGCACCCAAATTATTTGCCTCTTCAACATTGGCTGAAATGCTGACAACTTCAGGTAGTAAACTTGACGTTTTGTGTTTGACATTGGTGTTGTTTACGTTTTTGCTACCACGCTGAATTTCATTCATAAAATGCTGCATAGACGAAAATATAAAATTGCTGCCGAAAATTTTACGTAGCTCCTCTAATGTATCGTTTCTGCCACATTGTAAGCCAAGAGAGAAATCCCATGTAAAAATCGTGTTCGCGATGATAAGCTTGTCGTCTTTTAGCCTGGCTATAATCCTAGGGAAGTTCTCGCGGAGATATTTGACGATTGGAAGTAGATTGTTACGCCGAGTGTTGTAAGGAAGATCCTTATGTACGTGTATTTGAGTGCCTTTTAAATTTCTTGCCTTTCGAAGAACTGTCCACGCATCATTACGTGATTTCATTTTTACCACAATCATTGCTGTATGTGAATCAGGAGAAGACACCGGATGGGCATATTCAATCACGGAACTTGAGTTGGCAGCGTCACACAGGTCATTGCAAACGGCCATTGCTTTTTCCTTCATGTCTACATTACTCTCTGCAGGCATGCGAACATTTGACTCTAGGCTTTTTTGTAATAATTTCTCCATTTGCTCTTCTAATACATCATTTCGGCGTTCAAGTTCAACCACTTTAAGGGAAATTTCATCATATTTTATTTTTATACCAGTCAATTCAGTGCGAAGCTCTTGAAAATCTGCTTTTGAAGGGAGTTCCTTGACAAGCTTTATGTTGTTGCCTTCCAGGATTTCTTTTAAAATTTCGACGGTTATTGTGGAGGTTGCATCCATCGTAGGGTTTTGAGATGGCGATGAAAATAATGCTAAGCCACCATTTTTGCGCTTTTCTTCTCTAGGTTGGTCGGGCGAGGTATCTATCAAACCCCTCTTATGCATTTATTGAGGTTAACTTACGAGTTAGACAAAATCTGTTTTTTTTTCCTTAAATTCTAAGACTTACAGAAAAATTTTATATTTTTGTTGGAATTGGAGATTTTGAATCTTTCTAGATTAGCTTTCGTGATCTTTTATGCACTTTTTTTAACTTTTTCTTAACTTTTTGTAGGAGCTCTTTTATATATTTTTAGGCACTTTGACAGTTCAAATGTCAATCAAGGATGGATAGTCTATGGACCTTTACTAACATCTGGGAGAGCAGACACGACAATGCGACGAGCGTTGACTATACGAGATAAACTTCAGGACAGTGAAAATAAATTGGATGAAATAAGCAAGATGATGAACAATTATTTTGATGTGGAAACATTTGGCACAAGGTTGGACGTCAAGACAGTTGTATCAGAAGCAGATGAGAGAGCTATGTTTTTGCTCGAAACAACAACTAAGGATTTGGGAACTCGTTACGAAGCAGGACTTTTGTGGAAAGAAAATCTTGGGGCCTTTCCGGACAGCTACAATATGGCATTAAATCGACTTGGTAATGTCGAGAAACAAATGGTTCGAGAACCGGAATATGCCAGGAAGTATTTGGCCAAAATTAAAGAATATGTGGCAGAAGGTTATGCACGAAAGCTAAGCCCTGAGGAAGAAAATATTCGAACTCCTAGAACCTTTCACTTGCCACACTTCGGGGTAACAAATCCTAACAAAGAGGGTATATGTCTCGTGTTTGATGCAGCTGCGGAGGTCAAATTGTTTTCGCTTAACAAGGCACTACTGACAGGACCAGACATAAACCAGCCACTAGCTTCAATCCTATTCAAATTTCGTCAATCTCAATATGCAGTGTGTGGTGACATCAAGGAAATGTTCCACCAAGTCCAGATAGTGAAGGAAGATCAGGATAGCCAGCGATTCCTATGGAGAGAAGATCCATCAGAACCAGTAGAAACTTATGTCATGGAACGAATGATTTTTGGAGCTACATGTTCACCGACTATTGCCCAATATGTCAAAAACGTCAATGCGCAGAGGTTCATAGAACAGTTTCCAAGAGCGGTAAAAGGCATAATTGAAAGACATTATGTGGATGACTATGTGGACAGTTTCCAGACTGAGGAGGAAGCAATTAAAATTTTAATGAATGTCATCAAGATTCATAAGGCCGGCGGATTTGAACTTCGTAACATTACATCGAATTCCGAAGGAGTAAAATCAGCTGCTGGGATTTTAGCATGCAAAGACGAAGAGCCTGTGAATGTGGATGGTCAAATGGAGCGAATTTTGGGAATGCATTGGCTGCCAAAACCAGATGTTTTCGTCTTCACTTTAAGATTTAACAAAGTGCCAATTGAAATACTGAACTTTGCTAGAAAACCGACCAAAAGAGAAATGCTCAGTATGAATATGTCAGTATTCGATCCCTTTGGGTTATTGGTCGATCTTATGATATCAGCCAAAGTTCTGATGCAGCTTGTATGGAAGACTGGGATACAGTGGGACGATCCATTGCCAGACAACATTTATCGTCGTTGGAAAATGTGGATTGCAGAATTGTCAAAGGTTAAAGATTTTCGAGTGCCGCGCTGTTATTTTTCGGGCTTTGAGACAGCGTTAGTGGATCTGCATGTATTTGTGGATGCAAGTGAGGAGGCAATGGGTGCAGTAGCATATTGGCGGGCGACAGTTGAAGGCGAGACACGAGTAGTCTTTATTACATCGAAAAGTAGTTTAGCTCCAACAAGATTTCACACTATACCTAAGCTTGAGCTACAGGCTGCAGGAATAGGCGTGAGGTTGATGGAATCAATTGTAAAATGCCACACGGTTACCATCAACAGATGTCATTTTTGGAGCGACTCTCATACGGTGATACGCTGGATCCGCTCAGATCACAGGGCCTACAAGCAATACGTGGCAAATAGGGTGTCAGAGATATTGGGAAGCAGTAAAATCAACGAATGGAGGTGGTGTCCTGGTCAACTTAACCCGGCAGATATGGCAACACGAGCAAAATTTCCTATACGATGGGAGATTAATGGCAGGTGGATAAAAGGTCCACAGTTCTTATACCAAAACGAAACCAACTGGCCTGATGAATCATTAATGGGCCAAAGAGATGATAAAAGTCAAGATGAGCTTCGTATTAAACACCTGCTTTTGGCGATGCACAAGGTAAATTTGATAGACCATATAATTAATTGTTTCTCAAATTATTCCAGGCTTAAACGAACGATTGCCTGGTTGTTCCGATATATGACGAACCTCAAGAGAAAAACACGCAAATTAGACTTGGTTAAAGGCGAACTAGGTGCCGAAGAAGAAGATGAAGCTGAGAGGCAGCTTTGTCAATGGGTTCAACAACAGACGTTTTCGAATGAATATACCGCTTTGTTTCGAAACGAGCTCATTTCTCAAACTAGTACGATCCGGTTTTTGAACCCATTCCTCAGGCAGGACGGTACTATGTGTGTAAACGGCAGAATAACGAATGCGAGGTGTTAAGATGTCCAGGCGAGACAGCCCGTCATCCTACCTATGAAGCACGCTCTTACTACGCTCATAGTGAGGTATTATCACAGGAAATTTCACCATATAAATATGTCAACGGCGATAAGTGAACTGCGTCGCAAATTTTGGGTACCTTCCGTCCGAAGACTGATGAACAATGAGCGGTCAAGATGCGAGGACTGCAAGATTCGAAAGGCCAAGCCAGTGCAACCACAAATGGGTGCGTTGCCAATCGATAGGATAACGCCTTACGTACGCCCTTTTTCATATACGGGCTTGGACTATTTTGGTCCCATTACAGTCAGCATCCGTCGTCAACGAGAGAAGAGGTGGGTGGCACTCTTTACATGTTTGACGATTCGTGCTGTACACCTAGAGATAGCAACAGAACTCTCTAGTGATGCCTGTCTCTTATGTATCCGTAATTTCATTAACAGACGAGGCGTGCCCATTATGATTAGAAGTGACAACGGAACTAACTTTGTTGGTATCGCGAAGGAGTTGCAAGGTGAACGCAAATTCATGGACCCAAATACTATCAAGACGGGTCTATCACCTTTGGGTATCAAGTGGAGATTCAATACGCTTTCGAACCCCAGTGAAAGAGGAGCTTGGGAGAGACTGGTCCAGTCGATAAAAAAGGCTTTACATATGATGCTGAAGGAACAATCGCCACGCCTGGATACTCTTCAGAGTTTTCTCATCGAAGCTGAGAATATGGTCAACTCACGCCCCCTAACACATATCCCAGTGACACCCGACGAACCGGAACCGCTAACGCCGAACCATTTCCTGCTCAGCTGTGCAAATTCTACACAAACTCCAGCACCGTATGAACCCCGATTGATGTGCCTCCGAAAGCAATGGCGTTTGGTCCAAAACCTGAAGAATGGTATGTGGCATCAGTGGATTAGGGAGTACCTTCCTGAGCTTACGAGACGGACAAAGTGGTGCCTCCCGACCAAACCTATAGACCAAGGAAGTCTGGTGATTATCTGCGATACCGAAATTCCAAGGTCCCAGTGGAAACGAGCTAGGGTCCTTAAGCTGCACTATGGAAAAGATGGAACAGCGAGGTCTGCAGTTGTGAGAACGAGTTCTGGCGAACTACGGAGGCCAGTATCAAAGCTAGCGGTCCTAGATGTAGAAATGTCGACAGATTGTGAGGCTTCTCCCTCCAGGTCAGCTCACGTTGGTGGGGATGTCATTGCCTGAAGTTGGATGTCATATCATAACCCAAAGTTGCTCATTTTGACAGCTTGCTGCACTAGCCCTTCAAGCAAATTGATCCGAATTGGATCCACGCGCGGAGTCAAATTCACATACTAGACTCCGCATACGGACCCAAATAAGGAGCCGTAAAACGACGTTTGTCGGCTCCATTTAGTATGTAAATTAGAATTCCCACGGACTCACTTGTGAGAGAGAAATAGAGAGAGAGAGAGAGAGAGTGAGAAAGAGAGAGCGAGCTAGCGAGCGCGTCCCGCTCAGCGAAATTGCACCCAAAACAAACTTGAAAACAAAAATGTAATAAAAGCAAACGAGTTGGAGTATCGAAAAAAACTTCTGTCGTCCAAAACAAAATATAAATAAAATTTGTTGCCATATTTTTATTTTTTTTATTCTTTATTCTTTATAAACCAAAAAGTAAACATAGTAGTAGTAGTTGTATAACTTTATTGAGATTTTTTTCCAGGGTACGATTACATTTCATTAATTATAAATTAACACGGTATTAATATATATTTGCCGAATATAGAAGTGGCCGCGCTACACAATTTATATTTATTTGTTGTTTAATTATATTAAGACAACTCTGAATTTTAGGCAAATAACTAATTACTTTATAAACGTATTTGAAGCACGAGTATTAAGTACGTGTCCACTCAAAAAGACCATGCCCTTCAAGCAAAAATCACTGACTTCAGAATTTTCGGTTCAATTCTGGCTCACCTGAGTCTGCGTTTAACGAGGCCTCTCACGAAATTGCATGCATGGCATACGAAATTAAGAAAGAGAATCCAGAGTCGAGCATTTTTTTTTTCTTTTTCAATAGATTGAGAGAGGGAGGGAGAGAGCAGGAGCCTTTTATTCATGTATAATATGTTTACTTTTTGTTTTTAGTAAACATCATTGTCTTTTTGAGTGGACACGTACTTAATACTCGTGCTTCAAATACGTTTATATTTTATAAAGTAATTAGTTATTAGCCTAAAACTCAGAGTTAATATAATTAAACAACAAATAAATATAAATTGTGTAGCCCGGCCACTTATAAGTCGGCAAATATATATTAATATCGTGTTAATTTATAATTAATGAAATGTAATCGTACCCTGCAAAAAAATCTCAATTAAGTTATACAACGACTACTACTATGTTTACTTTTTGGTTTATAAAGAATAAAGAATAAAAAAAAATAAAAATATGGCAACAAATTTTATTTATATTTTGTCTTGGACGACAGAAGTTTTTTTCGATACTCCAACTCGTTTGCTTTTATGACATTTTTGTTTTCAAGTTTGTTTTGGGTGCAATTTCGCTGAGCGGGACGCGCTCGCTCACTCTCTCTCTCTCTCTCTCTCTCACTCTCTCTCTCTCTCTATTTCTCTCTCACAAGTGAGTCCGTGGGAATTCTAATTTACATACTAAATGGAGCCGACAAACGTCGTTTTACGGCTCCTTATTTGGGTCCGTATGCGGAGTCTAGTATGTGAATTTGACTCCGCGCGTGGATCCAATTCGGATCAATTTGCTTGAAGGGTGATGTTTACTAAAAAGTAAACATATTATACATGAATAAAAGGCTCCTGCTCTCTCCCTCCCTCTCTCAATCGATTGAAAAAGAAAAAAAAAATGCTCGACTCTCGATTCTCTTTCTTTATTTTGTATGCCAAAAATGCAATTTCGTGAGAGGCCTCGTTAAACGCAGACTCAGGTGAGCCAGAATTGAACCGAGAATTCTGAAGTCAGTGATTTTTGCTTGAAGGGAGACTATTTAATCCGAGAAAGAGAATTCCTATGTGAACTTATTAATATGTCTATCTCGCCTTTATTCCGTTTTTTCTTTATATATGTAAATTGTTATGTAAAAAGACTTCCTTTGTTCTTGAAGTCTTTATATAAAAGAAACTCTTGTGTTTTTTTTTTTATCAGAGAGTGGAGATTGTTCTACAGCTGCCGAAATACTTAAGTCGCTGAGCCAGCCGCGACAGTCATTAGATGTTACCCCATTGAATATAAAATCTCTTTAAATTTCCTTTTAGGAACAAAAAAAACTTCTCTGGCTATCCTGGAATATCGTTCGACGTGCTTCTGCTGCGCCACACCGATATGTAGCCGGCGTCGACAAAAAAAAATTTCTACGCACCACCAATTTACTACGTGCAATTTTGATGTGTACGCACAAAACTTTATTTAACAATGAGAAAACGATTTCTCCTTTCTTATTATTTAACTTAACTTTACTTTCAATTGGAAAATATAATTGAACTTTTCTTTATAGTATTTTATTAACACTCGAAAATTTTTCTTAATCAGTTTCTTACTACGTATTACCTTCTTGTGGACTTTGTGATGTGTTCACGGTGGCGGCTGACGATGGAAAAGGCGGAAATTCGCACGATATTTCCTATCTCTCAGACAGACATATTTTGCTATAGCCCCAAATCCTCATCTACGCTCCCAATTTCTGTTTAGGTTCGTTTGTTGTTGTTGACTTATTTCTCGTATAACAGTTTTGATGGGAATTGTCAAAAAGTACAGAAATGTGTTTACATTAAGTAGCTATTTAACATTTCCACATCAATAAATTTGTTCGTACAGAACTTAAAGTCGAATTATACTATTAATTAAGTGCCTGTGACACTTTTTCTTTACTCTGGGATACGTAAGTATCATCGTGACAAAAAAAATATGCTACAGGCAACATGTGTGAACGCTGTTTGGGTTCTGCATTTTACATCTGGTTTTGCAAAACGTTCAGTTCTACAATTCTTTTCTGCCTAATTGTTAGCACGTTGAGTGCGATTTATGCAGAACAATTGGTTTGTGTGTACGTAAAGTAAGTTCCTCAAATTATATTCTGCTGGGATATGCAAAAACTGGATTTGAAAATTCCCACTTTCTCAGCCGAAGTTGAGGTGAAATATCAATTGGGGAATTTTCGAAATTCCCTTGGAATTTGATGAGTCGTAGTGGTGGTGGATCAGTTCCACTACTGGTATATTGTTGGTGTTTTTATGTCGTCATCGAAATGTCATCCTTACACAAAACAGCAGTATGATCGTCAGAGAAACCCTGTTTCGTTTGCTGTTGGGGAAAAAGTTTTGCTCAAAAATCCAGCTAGGAAGAATAAGTTCTCGTCCGTTTGGTTCGGTCCCTATAAGTTGTTGTCTGTTAGCGGAGGTGTCAATACAATAATAAGAATTGGTAACAAAAGAAAAAGGGTGCATAACCAAATGAAACCTTTTAATGAATAACAAATATCCAGTAAATGCAATATTTTGTTACTTTGATCAATTCATAACTTTTCTCTCTCTAGCTGATCTAGAAGTAGACTGTAGCCTCTCGTAATCCAGCTACTTTTATAGCCACAGTTTTGTATTCCATTAATTTTACCGGGATACAAAGTAGCATATTTATGTGCTATTCCAGACTATAATCTATCTCTGTCCAAAATTTCATCCAGATCCGTTAAGCCGTTCTGGCGATTTTGAAAAAAAAAAAAACATCCAAACATCCAAGCTTTCACATTTATAATATTTGTAGAATTTTAGTATTGACTATTCATTATATATTATGTGTTTGTAATTTTCAAAATAAAACATTTAAATTAATTTAATTTTTAAATTAAAAAAAAGATAAAACATCCAAACTTATAAACACCGAAACTTTCACATTTATAATATTTGTAGGACTTTAGTATTGACTATTCATTATATATGTGTTTGCAATTTTCAATATAAAAAATTTAAATTAATTTAATTTTTAAATTAAAAAAAAAGAGAAAAAAATTGCCCTTATACAGGGTGATTCACGAGTGTTGTGCCAATAAGCTAGAGCGTGTAGGTTGGGTTGAGACAAGAAAATAAATCGTATGGGAGGGGGGGTCTATTCCCCTCCGTTTAGCCGGGAGGAGCAATTTTCTAAAAACATGACTTAAATATGAAAAAAAATTATTAAAAAATTATTAATAATAATAATGTATTCTATCAATGATGACTAAAAACAAAAGATTTAAGATTAAAAATTAGACTATAATGAACTGTAAGAGTTAAGAAAATTGAATATGAAATAAATGTATACACCGAAGCTGGCTTTTCGGGCCAAAACTTTCCCTTAGGGGAGAGGAAATGTTGTGCCCTGCATACAGGTCGCCAAGCATAACCAGAGTTGAACTCACTCCAGCCATCGCACTGTGTAGAAACATAATTGTTAAGTATGCATAAGCTCACTCATGAATAATGTTTTATCTTTGCAATTGGCACAAGAGGGAAACAACCCGGAAATGCTTCGTGAGCTATATTGACAGCGATGAAGCGGCGGCCAAAGTTTTCATTCGAAATAAGATACTACAAGTATTTCATTTGACTTCTCGTAGCGAGAGAAAAAGAAATATATTGCCGGTCGCTTAAATGATCTATTGACAGATCAACAATCTCAACTCATATCATGGAGGTGAGTTGGAAATAGTAACAAATCGTAACTATTTGACAGTTCGACGTTAGTTTAGTAACGCTGTTATGACTTCATATAGTTACAAATGGTCACTTGGATTAAAAGAACGCCTATTTGTTGGCTTTTGGTAACAAATGTTGACGAATGGTTAAAAAAGAACACACCAATTATGTGTAAACGATTCCTATCGGTTTTTTTGTTTGTACAAGTCTAGCGGATTCTATGTACAGAAAACATCGTACGATGCTTGATTTGGGCGGTATTTACTTAAATATTTCCTACTACCACCATACGTGTGGACCGAAATCGATTACTTTGCCTCATGATAAACAGAAATATTCTATTAGTATTCTATGTATCATGACTTTGCCTATTTGTTTCTTTTTACTTGCGATTATAGGTACTATGTATAAGGCAAGTTATGCATTCGTAAAAAAAAAATTTTTTTTGGACAATCAAACATAACATTACGATGATAGAGAAGTCGAAAAAAGTGGGTCCGACAATTCTGTCTGTCTGTCTGTCCGTCTGTCTGTATCGGCACCTACAGCCTAATCGGCTGAACCGATTTGCTTCAAACTTGGTATATAGTATTATTATGACGTTCTACAAAGGGTTTTTTCGAATTAGCATTCTAGCTTTAAAACTAACGGTACCTGCCATACGATTTTTTGTGAAAAATTAAATTTTCTCAAAATCGGCTCCTACGATTTTGATAAAACTTTCTGAATGATGTTTTCTGTGCAAACTTTATGTTTTGGCTGGAATAGATTTTTCAGGAAAAGTCTTATAACGGTACCTCCCATAGGACCGGTTTTTTGAAATCCGATTTTCTCGTAAGCCACTTGACGGATTTCGATGAAATTTTTAAGGTAGAAGCCCTTCTATAAACCAAATAATATAAATTGTTAATTTTTCCAAAAAAAAATTTTTTTAAAAAGTTTCAAAATTTTTTTTTAACTTTTGTTTTTTCCAAAAACGGTTTAATCTATATTTTTTTAATTTTATTTTTCTGATAAAAACTACAAAGTGCTAGAAGTTGGCATACTCAAAAAAAATTTGGAATATATTTTCAAAAAGTTTTTCAAAAAAAAATGTTTTTTTGAAAAAATTGGTCCAAAGATTTTGAAAATTTTTTTCGTAAAAATTCAAAAACGTAAAAGAAACCCGACAGTTTACTTCATTTTCTCCAAATAATTTTTAGGTATTGATTTTTAGAGATTTAAGTGAAAATTTCATATGATTTTCAACGCTTTTTTCTGAAAATCTCAAGCCCTAAGACCATTTAAACACATTAGAACAAGTTTGTACGACCCAGTCGTGCACTTCTTTTCATCTTTTTTCTTCTTCGCTAAACGAACGTTTAATGACATCCAAGGCTGACAACTACTACTGCGAAAAGAAATTTATTCGACCCGGATTTTAGGGTATGACTAAGTACGCATTGGAAATTCGTTTAGAGTACACTTCACCATATTGTCCGGAACAAAACGGAGTTGCGAAGAAGTCTACATGAAGCAGCCTGATGGATTCTTCGTCGGTAACTTTGTATGCAAACAGAATAAATCACTTTATGGCTTGAAGCAAACGTAAGAAATGATGAACGAGCGACTTCACGGTTATCTCACATCACTTGGTTTTCAGCGAACGAAAGCGGATTATTGCCTATATGTTTTATAGACAACGGAGCTTTGACAACGTTGCTATTATACTTTGATGACCTGATCATAGCAGCAAAAGAAATACAAAAAATCCGTTTAGGCAAACAACGGCTGTCTAAGGAATTCGAAATGAAGGGCATGGGTGAACCAGAACAGTTTCTGGGTTTGAAGATAGATCGACATAAAATAAAAGTTGCATTAATATTGAATTCCATGAAACCAAAAAACCAATCTCCATTTGATGTCGAGCACTTTTCATTTTTCATGAAGCAAAAAAAGCAATCTAGATTCGATCTCAGATAACATCTAGATCACTTTTTGAGAAGATTCAAAGCAAGATTTACACATACTTTCACACACACACACAAAATTGACAGTCATAAACGTCATCAGTTGGAAATTTGTTTTTCTCATTGTGGTTTTGTGAAAGAAACACATTTATTTACAAAAAAATATTTAATGATTTTTTTAAAAGTGAAGCAGCAATTATTAATTATATCAATATCATCCGATGATGAAGAATATTTCAAAACTGGAAATTTTTTAAAGGAAAGCGATAGGCAAGATGTGGTTGCATAGCTGTTAATGGCACACCACACACACAATAAAAAAAAAAAAACAAAATTAATCTCATTTTGTTTTACATGCAACCAGAAAAATCATGAAATCTAGATCTTTTCTGAGAGCGAATCTGAAAATGTCGTGGGATTCACCATAAAACTAAGCCAAAAACAATATCTTTCGAGTATAGCCACTAAGTTTGGAATGGAGAACGACAAAATTGCTGCCACGCCAATGGAAGTCAATTTGAAGTTACTAAAGAATACACAAACGGGGACAAGAAATCCATATCGGGAATTTTTAGGCTGTCTCATGTTAGGAATGCTATCTTGCAGACCAGTACCTGAGTTGTTCACTTAATTTCTTCAGCCAATTTCAAAGCAACGCATCCGATGAACACTGGAACTACCTGGAGAGAGTCTAAATAAGGTACATCAAAGGAACGTCTGACTTAGAGTTAGTGTACAAACGGGATGACAATGCAAGGCCACTGACTGGATACGCTGATTCAGATTGGGGAAATAACATCAATTACCGGTAGCCCATATCTGGATATCTTTTCAAGGTTTTTGGATGCAGTTTCTTGGACAAGGAAACAAAAATTATTTGCGGCAGAATACGCCGCACTTAGCAACGCAACATGTGAAGCATTATGGATACAACAAATAAGCGAATGAAACACATAGCCGTGAAACTTAATTTCATTAGACAGGTAATTCATGAACAAAAAATAAACGTCTTGTACATTCCATCAGAAGAACAAGCTGATATTCTGACGACAGCATTACCAAGACAGCATTTCAACAAGCTGAGAGGTTATTTGGAGATATTTCGAGTTGAGAATGAGTGTTGAGGTATGGTTTGACAACACCTATCTTATATCTTGCAACTCAGCATACATCCGGACATCTGGCGTCATTGACAATAACATCAAATC
Source organism: Platycheirus albimanus (assembly GCA_916050605.2). Classification (NCBI taxonomy): domain Eukaryota; kingdom Metazoa; phylum Arthropoda; class Insecta; order Diptera; family Syrphidae; genus Platycheirus; species Platycheirus albimanus. The sequence goes on from OU696696.1 coordinate 189,587,271, forward strand.
GACCATTATCACTGTCTATTTCGGCTAATGTAAAATTCCTTCTTCTTTATCTTCTGGACGACATGGTATAAGGTCACCATCTATTCTGATCAAAAAAATAATTACATTTTTCTACTATCTTTTTGTTAAGCATTATTTTTAATACAAATTAAGTAACACGTTATTTGTCACCAAATTGATTTAGTTCCACTTTAATCAAGTAAGATTCAACAATTCGGTCCTGTATGTATCAACGGAGCATGGACGAGAAGATTCAATGATGAGATGTAAGCCCTATACAGGGACTCTATACCGGTTAAAAAGCTGAAAATATAGCGGCTTAAACGGCTGGGCTATGTAGAGCGTATGGACGAAACCGCACCAGCCCACCGAGTCTTCAATTCCAACCCGGAGGCCCGACACAGTTCTGGAAGGCTCCATCTAACGTGGTGCGATGAAATGGATAATGACCTCAACTAGATTGGTGTGCGGAACTGTTGGTATAATCGTTCTAATATCACTCTAGACGTGTTCAATTAACAGGAAAGAAGTCAACACAATAAACATTTCAAACATACATAAATAGTAGGGTGTTATTATTTGTAATGATATTTTACCTGATACGCAAGTAATGAACGCTTACCTTTGGGTAACAAATTTGCTAAACATAATGATGCAGTAGCATAGTACACAGCGCAGTGATTGAGGTGGTGACTAACTCCATCCCGGTCAAATGTGAATATGGCTTGAATATCGAGACTCTCTACAGTATTCAGGACTAAAGCAGCTATAGATTCAGTTCTCCATTCAACGTTGGGATCGTCTGGTAAATGGGTTGCATTTACAATTATAACATTTGATGCAGGAAAACCCAAGAGTTCACAAGATCGCCACAATTCGGCGCGTCTTATTTGGCCTCTCTTTTCGAAGTTACCTGTGGCGGACTAAAATGTATATATACCTTTTGTCAAAGGATTTATTTCTTCTTACCATTAGACAAACAAAGAATGTAAGGATGACAGTCCAAACGCTTGGTTAGGGAAAGAACAAGTGGGCCGAAGAACATGCATTCATCGTCTGGATGCGAAGTCACAAATAACACACGTTCATTGGGGGAAGGTTGACTTGGTAAACGAATGCTCTTTACGATTTTCAGCAGACGCAAGATACGGCTGTTTGTTTCGAGAAACGTCAATTTGTAGAGCGACAGGCATACTAAAATGTACACCACAATCAAATAAATAATATACTCCAGTGCTTCTGTAGATGTAGCCACGATACACGAATAAAAAGACTTGAGGTAGAGTGCGCCTAGATCTGATGCGCTGCTGAAACTGCTTGTTAATCTTCCACCATACCCACTGTCGCTAAACCAGGAAAATTTCATTGCAACTAGACAATCGACGGCTTCGCTATTTTTTGTTATTGGTGACGCATTGATATTTTAAGTTAGTTTTTTGTCTTTTTTAATTTTGAATCTTCCGATTTCAATTACGGTAGCTATCGATTGCAGAATTGATTTATCGTATTAGTATGTATATTTCTTTATGTAAACAAAAATGTGATTTGATTTCAATTTATTTGAAAAAAATATCTTGGACCATAAAATGGGGACCAAGTTCAAGTTCAAGTTGTTTATTGAGCTTTTTTATTCGAAACCAAAGAGGATATATATAAAGAGTCCCATCCAAAGAGGATATATATATAGAGTCCAATCTTTCCTACGTTCCATCCTCCTCTGCTAAAATTTTCGTGGTCTTTTTTCTATTGTATTCATTGTCCGTGTGAAACAACAGCAAGAAACGATGAGGTAAGTAGTAAGGTGTGAACGCACACATGTTTAACAAAAAGAACAATATGACAGCTGTAGCACACATTATTGTTCAACAAAAAGAACAATATGACAGCTGTAGCTTGTAGGCAAAATCAAAACAAGGCACAAGATGGGACTCTTTATATATATCCTCTTTGGTCCCATCTTACTTGTGCCTTGTTTTGATTTTGCCTACAAGCTACAGCTGTCATATTGTTCTTTTTGTTAAACATGTGTGTGTGCTACAGCTGTCATATTGTTCTTTTTGTTAAACATGTGTGCGTTACATAAACAAAAACCCGAATCACACACCTCATCGTTTCTTGTTGTTGTTTCACACGGACAATGAATACAATAGAAAAGAGACCGCGAAAATTTTAGCAGAGAAGGATGGAACGTAGAAAAGATTGGACTCTATATATACATCACGGACCAATATCAAAGATAATATATACATAGAGTCCAATGTTTCCTACGTTCCATCCTCCTCTGCTAAAATTTTCGCGGTCTCTTTCCTATTGTATTCATTGTCCGTGTGAAACAACAACAAGAAACGATGAGGTAAGTAGTAAGGTGTGAACGCATACATGTTTAACAAAAAGAACAATATGACAGTTGTAGCACACACACATGTTTAACAAAAAGAACAATATGACAGCTGTAGCTTGGAGGCAAAATCAAAACAAGGCACAAGATTGGACTCTATGTATATATCAAAGAGGATATATACATAGAGTCCAATCTTTCCTACGTTCCATCCTCCTCTGCAAAAATTTTCGTGGTCTCTTTCCTATTGTATTCATTGTTCGTGTGAAACAACAACAAGAAACGATGAAGTAAGTAGTAAGGTGTGAACGCACACATGCTTAACAAAAAGAACAATATGACAGCTGTAGCACACACACATGTTTAACAAAAAGAACAATATGACAGCTGTAGCTTGTAGGCAAAATCAAAACAAGGCACAAGATTGAATTCTATGTATATATCATCTTTGGTATATATCCTCTTTGCCAATATACCGACCGCCAACTCGTACTCCTCTTGCTTGAAACGCCCACGAAATATTTTTTCCTGTTTGTGAATACGTGTACATCTCTCTCTGTGCATTTTGTAATGGCAACTATACCTGCGTATTCCATTTATTTTTTAGGTGTGTTGATAAATGGGTTTTAAAAGCAAGGGAGAGCGTCACACTCTCAAAACAAATGGCATATCAGCTGATTTTTAGCTTTTAGGCAAAAAGAGAAACCATACAGTGAGTTGACGGTCTGTGTTCTATTGGTCCGTGATATATATCCTCTTTGGCTACAGCTGTCATATTTTTCTTTTTGTTAAACATGTGTGCGTTACATAAACAAAAACTCGAATCACACACCTCATCGTTTCTTGTTGTTGTTTCCAGAGTGTAACGTAAAAATTATTTTTAATGATAGATTGAAATTCGAAAGTTTTTCTAAATTGGAAATATAGATTGGCAATTATAAGCGAAGTCCGAAAACTCCCCTAGGATCTTGAGATTTCATAAGAACCCATGACTCCTTTTATCATTGCTGATAAACACCCGACTTCACCCCAAATACCCTATGGATACCTAAGACTCAACCCTAATGTCCACCAACAACGCAAACCAGAGAGGAAGCAGGAAGAAACAAGCGTCTATACCTCCTTGACTCCTATACCAAGGACCAGTATCTCCATCACCCCCTACTCGTGTATCGGTGTATCGCTTACTCCTTATATAAGTCATACTTACACTTCGCTAACACAACAACTCGCTCTTTCTACTCCTCTCTCCATTCCTCCAAGTTATTAACCCTTCAATTCCATCACCATCCCCATCACAGAAGCGCAAGCCATCTGGCAGTTCACCCCAGGTACTGACTACAAAACACCGTAGAACAGCCTAAGGCATACCTGCCAGCATGCCTGCGCCTATCCACTACGAGTAATAGATGTTCTCCTCGTAGCCATATCTTGTTGTAGTTCACACCAAAAACCAGGGATTCTACTGTACCTTATACTCATAACTAGGATCGTAATGTAGCTTATCGAGTGTATTAGTTCTTTCCCAGAGGTTTCACTCCGGGTTGCACCTGTCATCCTAGCCATGACTATCTACATCTATCTCTGAAGGGATGGTATCGATCCTTTGTCGGCAACGCACCCTTTCCTGGGAATTGTTCGTTAAAACAATCCACAGGAACGGCATGCGACAACGCAGAACCATGGTCGAGATCGACCGTCGCGGTGGCCGGCAGCACCCAAGCCTCAACTAGCTCAGCCAGGCCGTGGGCACTTGCTTCGGGATCTACACAACCGGTGTTACCTCTTATTATCCTGCCGACCGTTGAGCTCAAGATGGGCGAGCTCGAATAAAAGTATTAAAATGCTTACTGGCCCTCATAATTCACAATGAAAAGACTTGATAGAAATGATTGAAAAGAAAGTTTGATCCAAGGTTGCACCTCAGGAAGGATAGTACGAGTGAACGTTGGAATGAAGTAAGAAATCACGATTGGAATGTTATTTCAATCTGTAGAACGATACACGTAAGTATTAATAAACTAGCAAATCATAGGTGTTCATGTTTGCAGTGGCTTCTAGAACCTTCCATCCATTCTGCTACCACGTTGCTCTGCGGAAAATGGAGGATGAGGTGTCTAACTCAAAGGGGAGGGAGGATCAAAGCTGTTAATGTGATCCCCCTGGTCTCTCAACCCGCCCAAAACAATAGTAAAAATCATCTCTCTTACTACTGCGTTAAAATATCTTTAAGTAACAAAAACATTTACCTTGTTACTGTATATATAGTTCCGGGAAGTCGCTGTGATGTTTATGATAAAGCTTTTGAATTCATTAACTATATCAATGAATTATTAGAATATAACGACGAGCTGATTTGCCTCGGCGATTTTAATCTTAGCAATATTGCTTGGTTACGATGTCCTGAATCGAACGTAATGTTGCCAACTGGACATCTTAAATCTGGTGACTCAAAACTAATTGACGATTTAAACTCACTTGGACTACACCAATTTAACGATGTTTCTAATTGCAATGGAAGAATTTTGGATCTAATTTTCGCAAGCTGTGATGAAGATATTGTTGTGGAAAAATCAACAGATCCTTTAGTAGTTGAAGATAACCATCATCCATCTTTATCTTTTTCTCTTTCTTTTGATTTAATATTTCATTCTGTCCTTAATGAAAACTTTTACACTTTTAATTTTAAAAAGACAGATTTTAACAAATTAAATATGCTGCTGTCACAAGTTGATTGGTCATATCTCAATAAGTGTTTAACTGTGAACACTATGGTCTTTGAATTTTATAATGTCTTGTTTGATTGTTTTTTAAAATGTGTAGGTACCTCTAACTTCTGTAAAATCGAGATCATCAGTTCCAGATTGGTATGATAGTGAAATTAAAAGCCTTAAAAACCTCAGAAACAAGTTTTGGTCAGTTTATAAATTATATCGAAGTGAATCCGACTTTGAAAACTTTTGCCGTGCTCGTGAAAATTTCAATAGATCTTCAAGTTTAAAATATTTGAATTATCTGCAGAAAGTACAAAGAGATCTTAAAATGAATCCAAAATATTTTTGGAACTTTATAAATAGTAAAAGGAAGTCTTGTCCATATCCGTCTGTTCTTAAGTCAAACGATATATCTAGTCATGACCCTCGTGTTATTACACAATTGTTTGCAGACTTTTTTCAAAATGCCTTTAACTGTGATACTAACATCTGTGATACTTTAAACTGTGATAATTCGAACTGTGATATACTTGACGAAAATAGCCAAAATTTTGGCTTTTTGAAATCATTCTCTTACTTGACTGATATAAACTTCAATATTAATTCTGATAACATTGCTAAGTTCATATCTAATCTTGACGAGAATTGTAAACCAGGTCCGGATGGTATACCTTCTATTATTTTAAAAAAATGCGCAAATAATTTGCTTTTCCCCTTATCCACTCTTTTTAATTGTTCTCTGTTTTCTTGTCAATTTCCGTGTATTTGGAAAAAATCCTTAATAATCCCTTTACACAAAAAAGGTAAAAAAGACGAAATTCAAAACTATAGGCCTATAGCCAAACTATCGGTTATTCCGAAGCTTTTTGAAGCTATTATTTGTGAATCTCTGTGTTTCTATGTCAAATCAGTCATTGTTCCGAATCAACATGGCTTTACAAAAGGTCGCTCTACTGTAACGTTTCTTATGGAGCTAACCGAACTGTGCATTGATGCATTAAAGAAAAAGAAAGTAATTGACTGCGTCTTTACGGACTTTAGTAAGGCATTTGATAAACTCTCTCATAAGATCTTGCTAAAAAAGCTAAGAAATCTTGGTTTTAGCGAAAATTTTGTTATGTGGCTTCAATCTTATTTATTAAACAGATCTTATGCAGTGTTGTTTAGCGATTGTCCATCAAATTATTTTACAGTTAACTCTGGAATACCACAGGGTAGCCATTTAGGACCTCTACTTTTTATTTTATTTATTAATGACTTACCATCTATCTTGAAGTATTCTAAATGCCTCATTTACGCGGATGATGTGACAATTTTTAAAACTATTTCTAGTATTAGTGATTGTGAAATGTTGCAATCCGACCTTAATTCGTTTTTTGACTGGTGTGTTCGTAATTGCTTGTCTCTTAATATAAATAAATGTAATTTTATGAGCCTCACAAGAAAACTTTTAGTAACTCCATTTAATTATTCGTTAAATGGAATTTCCCTATCTTGTATGGAAAACGTAAATGTTCTTGGCGTCATATTAGATCGAAAGCTTGAATTTATTCAGCACATAAACTCCATATCAAATAGAGCCAATTCAATTCTAGGCTGGATTAAGAGAGAGTCACGGCAATTTTCAGATCCTTTTGTTGCAAAACAGCTTTTTATAACATTTGTTCGTCCCATTCTTGAATATGCTTGCCAGGTTTGGTCACCCCATTACGAATGCCATATATTAAGGTTAGAACGTGTTCAAAAAAGATTTCTGCGATTTGCCTTGCGGGGCTTAGGATGGGAAAATCCTTACGAGCTTCCCGCATACATCAGTCGACTGAAACTAATTGATTTGCCATCCCTTGTGAATAGACGTTCTTATTTAAGTTTTGTTTTTATCGTTAAATTAATAAATGGTAACATAGACTCTTTGTACCTTTTGTCTCGAATAAATTTTAATATTCCTCAAAGAAACTTACGGAATCTACCTAGCTGCTTAAATGTACCAAACTGTCGTACTAATTATGAACGATTTTCTCCCTTAAACAAAATGTTTGAATTATTTAATCTTCTCAATAATAGATGTAACAACTTATTTGACCAATCGTTAAATTTTTCATCTAAATTTCAGTCAAATTTGTATTCAATTATATAATTGTACTCTTATTTTAATAGACATAAGTACTTATATCTGAAGCTAGTCTTTAGCTATGTAAATAAATAAATACTACTGACCTATGGCTATCCACGGACCTACGAGTCCCCCGACTCATTAAAACTTTTGGTAGCCCCTTAACATGATAGCAAGCAAAAGAAAACTTGCTTGCCAACTATAACCCTATAACTAAATCATGGTACCTATCGAAAGCTGTACCAAAACCAAATAACCTAAATGTTGCACTATGAGTATGTTCATAATACTCCCTTCTTACACAACCTTGTTCCATCCGAAGCAGGTCGAGGGTTACCACCCTCCCTATAAATAAACTAAACCATCATAATGTATATCTGTAAATGTCTTCAATAAAGTTTCAAGATCAAGAAACAAATAAAAGAGTAAAAATTTTCTTTTTTGAATCGTTATAAAATTACTGAATGATTTATTCCATTTAAATTTTAACATCTAACAGTATGATATCTTAATAGGAAATTCCTAAAATCTTCTCTTAAAACTAACCTTATCAATTAATAGTATATGTCAAATTTATTTCTGATTTTATATATGAAACTCATACATTATTTATTCTAAGAGATAGTTAATTATTATGCTAATTGGAAATGTTTCACTTGAAAACACGAAAGAAAACTTTAAACTTAACATTCGTTAATAGATCAATGTCTATTCAAAGCAAAACTATCTTGTTATTCATATTTCTTATTAGATTCGTTGATGAGAAACTCATCCAATGAATTATTAAAATTATTCTCTTAACAAAACTTAATACAAAAAAATCTATTAAAAATGGTGTGTATCAAAAATTAAGTTATATAAGAAAGTTAACGATACTCATTTGACGCGACGGTAGGATCTGTACGTCCTCTCAAATATAGGCGTGATTCAAAAAAAAGGTTTTATTAATGTCGCAGGATAATAGATTCTCAAAGTAATTAAAAACTAAACACGAAAATAAAACGACACTATCTCAGATTATTATACCGACTATTCATAAGAAGAAGCAAAGCGAGCAGGCATCAGGGATCTGAATGAGGAAATGATTCCTCATTACAGCAAAAAGGTACTCAAATTCAAAAAGAACCATATATGGAGGATCACGATTTGTGTCCAACATATACTCGATAATAAAAATTGTATAGCAATATGATTCAAATATATACATCAAGCAAATATATCAAATTTGTAGGGAAAACTCCTTGGGCTCCATTATTTTCAATATTTTAAAATACCGAGCGCTACTGCTGCCACCTATCGCCAGAAAAACTTCCACGTAAATTTTGCATAGGTAATTTCCTACGAAGATTAATGAGACAGACCGATTCACAAGATGTCTCCTAATTTCATTCTTCTTGGTTACCCGTGACGTCACAGGTAATCAAAAGAAATCTTGTCAACATCCCGTCATTTTTATTATTCGTGACATGACGTCACCACTGATCTCTATAAACCAACATAACCAACATAACCAACGGATTACAAAAATGTATCACTTGTGTCTGTATGTCTTGTAGTCTGGCAGAGAAAGGCAAAATCATTTAGTACTTTGTCATTAAAATCAATTTTTGGAAAAAATGCATAAATGTATATGCCTCTCTCTGCTATACCAGGAGACTTACATAGACAGTTGATACATTTTTGTAATCCCTCGTTCATGCACTAGAGAGCTGCATTCTAAGGTTTTGATTTCAATGTGTATTACAGGATTTGAGTCATTGTAGCAATTCACCAGTTTTTCATTTTCATTGAGAATATCATAAAATTCTAAAATAAGTATATGTTACTACCGTGGCTCAAATCCTGTAATAGACATTGCAAATAAAAACATTGGATGCAGTTTTCTAGTACATAACCAACGGATTACAAAAATGTATCAATTTTGTCTGTATGTCTTGTAGTCTGGCAGAGAAAGGCAAAATCATTTAGTACTTTGTCATTAAAATCAATTTTTGGAAAAAATGCATAAATGTATATGCCTCTCTCTGCTATACCAGGAGACTTACATAGACAGTTGATACATTTTTGTAATCCCTCGTTCATGCACTAGAGAGCTGCATTCCAAGTTTTTGATTTCAATGTGTATTACAGGATTTGAGTCATTGTAGCAATTCACCAGTTTTTCATTTTCATTGAGAATATCATAAAATTCTAAAATAAGTATATGTTACTACCGTGGCTCAAATCCTGTAATAGACATTGCAAATAAAAACATTGGATGCAGTTTTCTAGTACATAACCAACGGATTACAAAAATGTATCACTTGTGTCTGTATGTCTTGTAGTCTGGTAGAGAAAGGCAAAAAATATTATAGGTACCTAATTTCTATTTCATGCACTGCTTCCAGTTTTGTAAAAGCATATTTTGTATTGCCATGCAGCATAAACTAATTTTAAGATATGTAAGTTTACTCTTTAAATGCACTGATCTTTTTATGTTTTATAGAGATCAGTATTTAAATGTTTATTAATACATATTATAATTTATATAAATAAAACACCAACTGGTTTGGAAAAAAATATGTATTTAATTTGCATTTTAATTTCAAAAGCATATACAAACTACAGTTAAAAATACGAAATAAAAAAGGAAATATTACCTGACTCGACCAAAGTTGGAGCTTCACATCCAGCACTGCTCTGCGCAACAGCTTAAGCGTAAGTGTATGTGTCTAAAAATTATATAATGTGATAAGTTTCTTGTTAAAGAGTTGCAAAATAAATCAACCTCCTCTGGCAAAAATTGATGGTACCGCATCCATTTTTAAATCCTTGTATATCGAGTTTTGTTTCTCCTGAAAGCAGGTCTCCTGGAAATGGTCGCTGCATATTAAAGTGCCCTCATCTGGAACGAAGTCCTTAATGTTAATGGCAAGCAACCATTGCCTTAAAACAGAAGGTCTTTCTAAAGGAAACCTGGAAACATTAATTATAATAAGCTATGTAATTAAAATGATTTAATAAAGTAATCTTACTTCCGAAGGGAAAGTCCTGGCTTTGCTTCCCTTGTTCCATTGCAAAAAAAACACGAGTCTTTTCTTTTTTTGAACAAAGAAGGGATGCTTCCTTTGACTAAAACAAGCTTTGATTTAGTTTTCTCAAAGCAATTTCCTTCAAAGTGGTCAGAACAGAGTCTGGTAAACTTTGAAGGAACAAAAAATTCGCCAAACCCAAGGTTCTTCTTCCAGATTTCCAAAAGAGGAGGGTCTTCTAATGGGAACCTGCAAAACTTTGTATTTATATTTCAATTATCAAAAATAACACAAAAGTATTTTACCTATGAAGAGTTCGGCCTTCTTTTCCACCTGATTTCTTGCAGTATCTGCAACTATTTACCATTTTTACAAATTTTATTTGTCACTAGAATTTAAACAAAAATACTTTAATTATTTTAAATTAATAATAATTACAATATTTTGAATTATAAATTACCTATTACAATATCTTGCCACAAATTTTACTTTGATTTGATTTCTTTTTTTTTTATTTGAAAGCAGCTGTCAAACTGGTAAACAACCTCCAAATACAGAGGAATTGTCATCTTCAATTTGCCACACAAAAACTGTTATACTTTCTAGGGAATACGCTATCCAGTGTTTATAGAGATCAGTGGGGAATACGCTATCCAGTGTTTATAGAGATCAGTGGTTTAACCATATGACAATGTCTAACGAGATTGATTTTTCTGTCATGTTATCTTCGTTGGAATAATCTTTAAGTATTTTTTTTTTTTAGATTTTCGTGTAATACATTTCAACATTAATATAATAAAGTAGCTGCAATTAATTATTTCATAAGATTTTGATGTTTTGTTAATCGAAAAGTTGTGTTCGCACATAAGTCATAATTAAATATTGATTAATTAGAGTTCACCGATTGAACACACTCAACCAAACAAATGTCCAATTATTGTTGACAAGCACGATGGATTCAATTGTTAAGGAATTAGAATCAATTCATTTTTCGATAGTTTTAAATAAAAAAGGGAATTGGTTTTCTTGGCGAAGGCAATGTGCTCCTCTAGAAAAATTCGAGTAAGTGATAAAATCATAAAAAGGTTAAATTCAAACAATGAATGCTTGCAGATGGTCGTGTTGTAGGTTGTAGCAGTCCCTTACTGTGAAGACATGGTTCTACAGCGGAATTTACCGAAACAGAAGTGGCGTTAGGTAAACATCAAAGGAAACTATAGTTACTCGAGAAAAACATGGACCCGAATTGCCTAAAATTAAGGCAAAAACTCCAGCTTCAGATGTTTCCACCATTGAAACCTCTGACAAAGAAATCGAATTGGACAGAAATCAAAACAGACCAGTTTCAAGCGGAAAGCGTGCTCTCGAATTAACTAAATCTAAGTGAAAAGGTCCAGCTGTAGATGTCGTGCACCTAATTTCCGACCCAGAACGATCTGAAACAGATATGGAAATATCCCAAAAATATTTGCCACCAAGTTTCAATGAGACTGGCTTCGCAGGAACATGTTTAATAAATTCCACACCCTTTTTCAATCAATACTTTATGCCTAATCCTGCGGCAAAATGCTTGATTACTTTGATAAAAAGAAAACCTATAGAATATAGAAAAATAGCGCCCAAAGCTCGAACCAAATCAGCAACAACACCGCAGGTTCAATCAACTATTCAATTTATCGATCCTCCATCTAAGACCTCATGCAATCGTCCGACTACTCATCCGAAACTCAAGTTCCAGAAGAAGATACACTGACATTCGCACAAGAAACTTCCAAGACTCTAGTTCTAGAAGATAAATCAAAAATTCTCTTATATTGTCCCACTTATCTTGAATCTCACAAAGTACATTTAAACGGTAATTGCTTCCACTTGACGCGGGAGTATTTCTTTGAGAAGGTCGGCAAGAAAAACTCGGAGATTCATCAGGTTGCATTCGACCGCGAATCGACTGTTTACTTAAAAATACCCGAGGAATTAGAAGAGATTCCATCTAGCGATGAAGAAGTTTTATATATATTTGGGCGGAAAGGTAAACTCATTGTGGAGCCGGCGCGGCGGCTGCAGCGAATAGCAAATAAGCTCCAGTTACACAGTATTTACAATATATTTTTTATTTAATAAAAAGTTTATTTTTTTTTATATAATATGAGATCAGTTATTCCTGCTCCCTCTGGTATGGGTATTATGTTTGTAATTGCGAGAAAGGAGAAGCTATCTCAAGAACTTTACTTTCTCTAGTTAAAAAAAAACATACAGAACCAAGACGTAGATTTCTATTATTCGATAGTTGAGGCTCAACACTCCTGAATTATCCTTGTAGTTTTGATATTGCTCGATGACTCAGCATACCAGAGTGAATCCAATTTGGTTGTGTCTTGATTAACCAAAAAAGTGTACTTTGTTCTGACACATTGTCCATAGTTCTTAACTTGCATAACCTTCGCAGGATGGTTTAATCGAAATGATCCCCTAGGGTGGCTTGAGCAAAGTCACGTTTGAAAACATCGTTCTCTTCGTCCAGATAGAAAGCACTAAGATATTTATAAATATTTAATTCTTTTTCCGTTTTTCCACAATAAAATTCACGCAATGCTAAAAAAAACCAAACAAAATTTGACGCTTGAGAAATGTCAAATTATTGTAGTGTGTGTGCAAATGTGTGTTAAATCTCAATTTAAAATGAGATTTCATTTAGGAGGTAAGATATGATCTAACACCACAAAAAAATATGATCTTTGCCCAAACGAAAAACACTTTTTGATGTTAGATCATGTTTCTGTTGAAAATTATTGTATAATAATTGGAAGTCCTTAGGTAAAGAAATAATATTTAAGGCAACTTATATGAACAATAGTTTTATTAGGAATAAATACTGAAAAACAAATATTATAGATATATTTTAATAAACTCACTTGATTGAAAAAACTCAAGTTATTTTTAGTTAAAGTAATATTAAATAAATAACTTTAACACTCCCACTTTTATTTAATGTGGTAGATAAATGAATTTCAATCATTATTGATGCTGGTATCTTTCATGCCAATTAATCTTCTTAAAAGTTCGAAACGTTCACGAGGCAAACTTTTAGTGAATAAATCTGCCAGTTGTTCACTGCTGCAAACGTATTCAAGTTCGAACGTGCCATCTTCATATTTGTCCCGAATAAAGTGATGCCTTACATCTATATGCTTGCTGCGCTTATGAAACTCCGGATTTCTTATTAGTTTCATTGCACTCTGGTTATCAACCAAAAGTTTAGGTTTACATGTCCAAACTAAATTGAAACCAGATATTAGCTGCTTCATCCAAATTAATTGTTTCACTGCATGACAAGCCGCAACATATTCTGATTCAGTGGTGGACAACGCTACAATTTGTTGTCGCTGTGAACTCCAGGCAAGAGGTCCAGACCCGATTTGAAAGATATACCCAGATGTTGATTTTCGAGTTAAAACATCACCTGCATAATCTGCATCGCTATACGCTTTGACATCCTTCAGACAATTTTCAATTTTAAAAATAAGGCCATAATCTTCCGTTCCTTTTAAATATCTCATAATTCTTTTCACAGCGTTCCAATGGATTCTTGTATGATTTTCCAAATATCTACTTACATACCCTACAGCAAAAGATATGTCTGGCCTTGTACCTATGGCCAAGTACATCAGGCTTCCAACAACTTCTCTATAAGGAACATTTTCAATTAAAGAGTCAGCCTTTCCTGGATGGTCCGCTATGTTCAGTGATGCATTAACATCATATGGAGTAGACACTGGATTCGCATTATCCATTTTAAACTTTTTTAAAATTCTCCTTGTGTACGTTGATTGACTGACCATAATAGATCCATTTTCATGTCTATATATTTCCAATCCCAGATAACACTTAGCATCTCCAAAGGTTATTAGAAAATGTTTTTTTAAATAACACAATAGTTCATTCACATATAACTCGTCTGTTGAAGCTATCAACCCATCGTCTATATAAATTGCTAAAATAAGTTTATGTTTACCTTTATGACTTGTAAAAACACACGGATCTGCTTTGTTTGCTTCAAGTCCATAGATTTTGAGAAAATGTGAAAATTTTTGATTCCAGCATCGAGAAGCTTGCTTTAAACCATATAAACTTTTTCGCAATTTACACACCCTGCTTGTCCCGTCTTGATATCCTTCAGGTTGCTTCATGTATATTTCTGAATCCAAATCACCATACAAAAATGCAGTTTTGACATCAAATTGTTTCAGAATAAGTTTTTCCGAGGCTGCTATACATAATATTGTTCTAATTGAGTCAAATCTTACTGTCGGACTAAATGTCTCGTTATAGTCGATGCCATATTTTTGTGAATATCCTTTGGCAACCAATCTGGCTTTAAATCTTTCTACTTTTCCACCAATCCCATACTTGATTTTGAAAATCCAGCGGTTATTTATTGGTGTTTTGCCTTCTGGAAGATCGGTTAAGTCCCAAGTTTGATTCGTATTCAATGAATTAATTTCATCATCCATCGCCATATGCCACGCATTTGAATCTTGACTTTTGATTGCTTCGAGGTACGATGTGGGTTCACAAACTGTAGCAGTAAAAACATCTCCCAACTCATAATCGTGAAATCTTATAGGAGGGTGAAGAGAGCTCCTGTCCCGTAAAACACGCCTCAGTCCAGTTTCTTCCATTGTTTCTTCAACGTTCTCAGCTTCTGTTAGGTTATGTTGAAGCACATCATTAACTGATTCGTCTTCTATTACTTCCTGATGTTCTTCGATTCTCCCACCAGTCTCAGAAACAGTTGCCCTGGGTTCTTGATTGTGTTCCACAGTTTCAGAGTTTATGTTTTCATAAAAGAAAATATCCTTGTTGTTGTCAATTACTGTTTTTACTACTTTATCAAGGACATCTTCTTCTCTCTCGGCTCAATTCGATTGTATTTGTTTCCTTAATCCAGATTCGATATCCTTTTTAATTGATGCAATAACCGACGAAAATTCCTTGCTTAGATTTCTTGTCCCATTTTCTTCGTTTTTGTTTAGCAATGTGAATAAAAGCCTTTGATCCAAAAACCCTTAAATGATCGTTCTTTGGTTCTTTGCCACACCACAATTCAAAAGGAGATTTGTTTGGATCAGTACTTTTCCCAGTTCGGTTCAATATATAGACTGCAGTGTTAACAGCTTCTGCCCATAATTTCACATCCAAGTTGTTTGCATGGAGCATTGTTCTGGCTGC
Source organism: Platycheirus albimanus (assembly GCA_916050605.2). Lineage (NCBI taxonomy): Eukaryota > Metazoa > Arthropoda > Insecta > Diptera > Syrphidae > Platycheirus > Platycheirus albimanus. Next base: position 189,602,676 of record OU696696.1, read on the forward strand.
TTCTACAACTGTCCGTATTTCTCGTTCCGCACATCCATTTTGCTGAGGGGTATATGGTATAGTTCTTTGATGTTGAACGTTCTTACTTTTCAAAATTTCAGCTACATCATTATTAATATATTCACCACCATTGTCAGTTCTTATTGTTTTTACACAAAATCCAGTTTCAATTTCGACATCCTTAATAAACCGAGAAAATATTTCTTTAAATTCAGACTTTTGCTTAAGGAAATAAACTTTTCGGTAATGTGAGAAGTGATCCTTAAACAATACAAAGTATTTGTTACCTCCAATACTTAGGCCCGTATTTATCGAACGCTCTCAACTTAAGAGCCTCGTAAGTCTATTCATCAAGCACTATTAGTACAGATTTACGAGCGCTCGCAAAACTTATGAGCGGTCAGGACCACTCCTAAGTTACGAGCGGTATCTTCGAAAAATATTCGAAATCACTAGTCTATTCGTACGCAGCAGTGTAACTAACGTTATTTGAATGCTAATTCGGCAGTCTCGAAGGATTGGTTAGTAGTCTTCCAGACTACTGAACAAAGTTTTAGTAGAGTACCGATATCGTTTAAGTTGTTGGGACTATGAAAAATGGAGTAAAAATGACTTTACCCCGCAAAGCAGACAAACGAAATCATTCAGAAAAGTTAATTGTGGTAAGACTGCTGAGTACGAATAGACTACGATATTTATCGATTTGACGTTTGGAAAAAAGAATACTCATTTGTCATTTGTGAATCATTGAAATGTGAAAAAAAAATTGATGAAGCTGTACCGGAGTTTGCTGCTGTGAGTATTTTTGTTCCTATTTAATTTATTTACTTATTTTCTCAATTATTATATTATTATAGCCAAAGAAAAGAACCTTCAACCGGTCGAGTTCGATGAAGCGGTGGTAATATTTCTTGTGCCAGTACGCAATAATAATCAGGATGGCAGCCGTCCCCACTTGAGGCGGTGGACATAATAATGATAGTTCTATGAGACGTAAGCAAGCAATAATGGCGACGACATCGTGTGCAGTTTGGAAAGTGTAGCCGATAAACTAATAAGCAAGAACCAATGGTAAGTATTATTTTCAACTTTTGGTATCAATAGTAATGTATATTAAAAAATAGATCTTTATACAGTGCAATCTTGATATAGACATGGGAATAAAGAACATGGGTGGCCTTCAACAACTTCGTCTCGTAATAACCAGGTCGTGGTATGATAACCGCTCCGAATATGAAAAAATAATCTAATCACAATAAGAACCAATATCGCAATCAATGGGTCCTATAATGCAAGGCAAAGTAAGTTTTTGCTTAAGGCTGCATACAATAAAGATACTAAAACATAATTAATTTATTTAAATATAGGCTTGCCTTCATCATCATCCTTATACCTACCAACAAAAACAGTTACGATCATCAAATAAACCGAATTTAACGGCAGTTTTTGATTAACCCACCGAAGAAGAAGAAAATATATATCAAATCAGTTATTTCGAAAATGGTCCAGATGAACGTGCGTTAATTATACTTCCTGTTTATAATTCTAGCTAAATATTTGCATTTGGCGAAGTTGGCCAAGTTAAACGACGCTCTGCTGCCAATATTGTGACATTTTTGTTAAGTGATGTACCTATCTATCTACATTATGTATGTTTACCTATGCCTTAGAAATTTAATTAATAAAGTGCACGACTGGGTCGTACGAACTTGCTCTTTTCCTGAAAAATTAATTCCAACCAAAACATAAATTTTACTCAAAAACACCATTCAGAAAGATTTATCAAAATCGTTTTTGAGAAAAATTGATTTTTCATAAAAAATTAAATGGCAGGTACCTATACCTTTAGTTTTGGAGCTAGATTGCTAATTCCGAAAATTCATCTGTAGGACATCATAAAAATTCTATGTACCAAGTTTGAAGCGAAGCGGTCCAGCCGCTTAGGCTGTAGGTGCCGATACAAACAGTCGGACAGAATTGTCGGACCCAATTTTTTCGACTTCTCTATCATCGTAATGTTATATTTGCTAGTTAGTAAAAAAAAAATTAAAGCATCTGCCAACCAATATCTTCACAAATTGGATTGGTTCCGTCCAATTGCAAGAGCAAGTTAGATTTTTTTTTTACGCAAAAATTGTATTTTTATTTTCTTATAAAATAACAGAACTATAAAGCCATTTTTGTGTGTACTTCTTCTAAGACACACCAACAGTGCGACCACGACGACCGATTGTCTTTGTGTGTTGACCACGGATACGGAGATCCCAGTAATGACGGATACCGCGGTGTGCCTGGATCTTCTTTAAACTTTCCAAATCGTCACGAAGTTTTGAGTACAAAGATGAGGAAGTGTATTGAGTGTACTTGCCATCGACTACATCCTTCGCCCTGTTGAGGAACCAGTTAGGAATTTTGTATTGCCTTGGTTCTGGATGATGGTGACAATTTTGTCGATTTCTTCATCAGTGCACTGGCACTTGGTGAGATCAACTTCAGCCTGCTTGAGAACAATGCCGTATTCATGGCATTGTCTTTAAAGTAATTTTAAACTTTGGGAACCTGCAAAATAAAGAACATTTTTTACATTTTATAATAATTAATAATATACATAGATTTAAGTAGTATTACCTGTAATCAAAGACCTTCTTTAGCTTTGAGTTTGAATCTTTCATTTTTGCATTATAAATTTAATTTTTGCCTGGCTTATTTTGATTTTTGTTTGACATTTGCTTTCGAAGAATGAGTTTAGGGTGCGTTCCGGAATAAGGAATCCGCCATTTTTCGAATATTCGAATTAGAGTTAATAGTGTTCGATGAATAGCACTTTTCGAACTTAAGTTAAGAGGCTCTTAAAGTTACGAGCGGTTTGATATTGTTCGATAAATATGGGCCTTAGTGTTTCCATTGGACCGCACAAATCTGAATGAATCAATTCACATGGATGTTCCGTCTTCGTTTCACTGTGTCCAAAAGGAAGTCGATGTTGTTTCCCAAAAACACAAGCATCACAGAAAAAAGTTTCTTTGGTATCTGAAAATTTTATATCCATTTTTTTCAAATTTTTGATCACTTGTTGAATATTTTGGTGCCCCATTCTTTCATGCCAAAGTTTTAAAGAGCCACTTCTTGTTGCTAAATTCACCTCCGAACTTTCTAGAGGCATGAAATCACTTTCGACTCGAAACATCATTTCAAAAATCTTTCCACGCCTTTCTCCCACTGCAACGATAGTGTTTTCAAAGTAAAACTGACATGAAGTTTTATCAGATTTTAAAGTAAGTCCTTTGTCAAGTGCTGTTCCTTGTGAAAAAGATTCAAACGAAGACTTGGAACAAACAAAACATTCTTAAGCACACATGGTGACCATTTGTTTTCAGCATAAGCCAAAATATTTATATCGCCTTTTCCTTGTGCATACACAATGTTTCCATCGCCAATTCGAACTGGTATCGGATTTTGAAGTTCGTTATAGTTTGTAAACCATTTCTTGTGTATTGCCATATGATCACTTGCTCCCGAGTCCAAGAACCAATTTGTATCTCCATTCACTTGAGCCATTAGAACTTCGCTGATAAAAGCTGTACGTCTTGATTCATCAACGACTTCATTAGTTTTCGCATTCCTCAAAGGACAATCCCTCTTAAAATGTCCTGGTTTATGACAAGTAAAACATTTATATTCCTTTTTTGTATCTTTAGTACGATTAAGGGTGTTGTTTTTCCATTTTTTTGCTACAAAAGCTCCAACTTCTTCCTTCGTATCATTTTGCTGAACTAACAATCTTGACTCTTCCATCATAAGCCTGGCTGTTAGGTTTGACAAAGTTCTTCGATCATCGCTAGTTGACTCCCATGCACTAAAAAAATGGTTGAATCGTTCCGGAAGGGTCATCAAGATTTTGGTAACAATCATTGATTCTGATACCCTTTCACCAGCTTCTTTTAGTCTCTGAGCCATTTCTTCGACTTTCGATATATGACATGCCAAATCCTTAGATGAGTCGAGAGACAGACTGTAAAATTGTTGTTGCAAAAGATGCAGGCTTGTGGATGACTTTTGTTCATAAATCGTATGTAACTTGTCCCACATCTCTTTCGCTGATCCACAATGCATAATGTGTGACATTGGTTGCTGGCCAACAGTAGTCGCAATTACTTTTTGTGCTTGACTATCCAACTTTTTCAAAGCTGCATGTTCCTTCTTGTGTCTTGCTTCAGATTGTTCAACAGTCTCAGATCCTTGCGTCGATAAAACTGGTTTTTCTATTTCTCCGGTTAACACATCGAAAATATCAGATGCGTTTAGAAGCACCTTTACCTGGAATTTCCAGACTGCCCACCCTTCTCCTCCTTGAAGCTTGTTAATTCTATTTAAATCTCCGTCCATAATTCGCGAAAAAGTTTTAGTAGTACGTATACGACCCGCACTTCCTTCTCAAGCGATTTAAGCTGCTGCTGCAATTTATTATTTTTAGATAATTTCTTCGAAAAGTTTTAAGATTCCCCTTTTCTAGATTCTTCTTTGTTGGAAATTATTTTTCGATAATTTCTTCGAAAAGGTTTAAGATTCCCCTTTTCTAGATTCTTCTTAGAAGAAAAAATAATATAACACAATTTTATATTTCTTGTACCTTTTGGTTGTGGACTGGGCCCATAACCTGTTGAAAATTATTGTATAATAATTGGAAGTCCTTAGGTAAAGAAATAATATTTAAGGCAACTTATATGAACAATAGTTTTATTAGGAATAAATACTGAAAAACAAATATTATAGATATATTTTAATAAACTCACTTGATTGAAAAAACTCAAGTTATTTTTAGTTAAAGTAATATTAAATAAAAAACTTTAACAGTTTCACACGAAAAAATTATGATCTAACGACCCAAAAAAAAAAAATCACATATATATAAAACAATTTTTAAAATGTTATCACAATCACATTCAAAAAAATCAATTCAATGTCTTACATCTTTTACGAAACGTCCCTTGTGCTTTCTCTCCTTAAGATAGGGATTAACGCGAAACAATCGCTCTGTGGGAAATCGCTTCGCAGCAATTGCATTTATCACCACAGTGGCAAATATAAAACTTCAATTTGTGTTTGATTCATTTTAAAATAAAATCAAATTATTGGAATTATTTTACAAAGTATATTACACAAACTGAGAGATTTGTAAGACAGCTGTATTCTCTCCAACTTCAAAATTTAGCGTGCCTTTTTAGCAAGGGTATGTCAAGATAAAAATTGTAGTGATAAAATTTAGTTTAGCACGATCTGAGTACTAGGCTTCAATATAATGTGTGAACCACGGACCAAGAAGATACAGACCGCCAACTCACCATATGGTCTCTCTTTTTGCCATCAAGTTAAAAATCAGCTGATATGCCATTTATTTTGAGAGTGTGACGCTCTTCCTTGCTTTAAAACCCATTTAAGGTAGTTCCACACTATCCCACAGTGTATTACGACTTGTCAAATAAAAGTGTGATGGAATGTGTGATGGCTTTACATTCAATCCTAAAAAAATATTTCAGATCTAAACACATGTCAAATCGTATGAGATCTGCGCTGTCATATTCTGTTTCCACACTATTATACATCTGTTTCACCACACATTTTTGACATGTCGTATTACACTGTATGATAGTGTGGAACTACCTTTAGCAAACACACCTAAAAAATAAATGGCATACGCAGGTATAGTTGCCATTACAAAATGCACAGAGAGAGATGTACACGTATTCACAGACTGAAAAAAATATTTCGAGGGTGTTTCAGGCAAGAGGAGTACGAGTTGGCGGTCTGTATATGGTCTGTGGTGTTAACAAAAATAAACTATGTACCTTAGAACAAAAAAAAAAAGTATCTTCGAAGTGTTATCTCGACTTTATGCTCATAGTAGGTACATACATATGTGTGCGTTTTTTATGCATACATGCTCACCTACTATGCGCAGCAGCTTGTGGGCAAAAGCTAAAGAAGGCCTCTTTATAGTATTTTCTCTATGACGTTGGTGCGCAGAACGAAGAGAAATGAGAATTTAAATGCCCTATCTTGTATATTTTATGTTTGTATCATGATCAGAGTTACCACAGTGGCTCATATGAGCCAAAACAACTCATGTTTTTTAAGGTACTCATCTTTTTAAGATTTGGCTCATTTTTTTAAGTATAAAAATAAACACTTTAATATGGCCAATTTGCAAGTTCAAAGTCTTTTATATCTATTTTCAGAACACAAAATAATTTTCAAATATTTATGCATAGTTAAATTGATTTAAAAAATTGAAACGTTCCAACACAAACAACATCTATTACTTTACTTTGATTCACTTATAGAGGCGCACATATTGTTGGTTTATGAAATCATTTCAAAACAACTCATTTTTTTAGCCTCTGGGACTTATAAAAATTTTAACCTGCGGTAACACTGATCATGATGGCAGAGAATATTAGAATTTTATTTTGTACTAAAATCGGTTTTCAGATTTCAGTTATCAGTTTCCTTAAGGTTTCAGACATGGCGAACCACGTGCAGGATACGGTTTTTGAACGGAGATTACGTCCTATTTATGGTATTAATATAAAACAAAAATAGTCCTTAAACAAATTTTTGTTCCCGTTAAAATTGAGTGCTTATGATTAAATTTCTCCTCAACAAACAGATTCTCTTGAGGTGGGTAACAACAAAAAAGCGCTTCAGGAGGCCGAAAAGCTGCTTAAGAAGCAACCTTCTCTAATATGTGCTCAAGCACTGAAGGCATTAGCCCTTTTAAGAGTGGGGAAATATGAAGAAAGTAATACTCTTTTGAAGGGTATTTCCCGGGAAAAGCCAACAGACGATTCAACGCTGCAAGTCCTGTCATTTTGTTACAAAGAAATGGAACAATGTATGTACGATTTATTAGTTTGTTACATAAAAACTGCTACATTAATTTTAAATTGTATGCAATAGTGGACAAAATATGTGAGTTATACATTTACGCAGCTAAACAATCACCTGGTAACGAGGAAATCCTAGCTCATCTATTCATATCATATGTTAGACTGGACGACTACAAGGCACAGCAATCGGTTGCCTTGCAATTGTACAGAGTTAAGCTTATAAATGCGTATTATTTCTGGGCTGTCATAAGTGTTGTGCTCCAGGTAAACAATAATTTTTTTTATTTGTGTCTATTTTATTCTTGTTTATAAAAATAGGGGATTCGAGGGCCAGAAAGCAAGAATCCAGATAAACGGAACCTGTATCTATCTCTGGCGCAACGCATGGTAGATAAAATGATTTTGGAAAATAAACTGGAAGCCGAACAAGAAGCTCTCCTCTATGTGACTATTTTGGACGAACAGGGAAAATACAAGGAAGCTCTGAATTTCCTTTATGGACCAGTTTGCGAGAAATGTTATCCTGGTGCTCCAGTTTATTTAAAAATTAATTTGCTAAAGAAAATGCAAATGTGGGATGAAATGAATGTCATGCTGAAGGAACTATTAAAAGATGAGTAAGTGTTCATGTGTTTAAATAATTTCGAAAGTAGGTATTGCAATAGAGTAAATAATTACAAAATAATATAAATAAGCATAAGCTACCCGGACTATCAGCTTACGAGTAGATTGAGAATATTTATTAAAGTCTAATTTTTTTTTATAGATTTATGATTTTAAAATACGATAATGTTGGGAAAAAATCAAGAATTTTATCAATTTTCAAGGTTTTTAAAATTGTATACATTAACTTTGGATATTTTAAGATTTCTGGCAAAGATTTATTCTACACACAGTTTTATCGGCAAATTCATTGCCTTTTATTCCCGCTTGTGCAGGTACCCAACAAAGTTTCAACCCGTGCTTTTTCGCAATGAGTTGGTCTCTAATGTACTGTATGTTTGGCGAATTGTTGTTTATGTTTTTACAGCTGTTAGTGTTGCTAAGCTATCAGAAATTTTAAATAGGATCGATGAAAAGTCTGGGAGAATGCTCTTACTGAGGATGTTTTTGGCTTCATCCACTACAGCGCAAGCTGTGCCACGTTGGTTTTTAGTTTCTTCAGTGTAAATAAAGTACCAACCTTCTTCTCTAAATGCGACAGTCTTTCGATGAATGTAAACCTATACATTTCTTTGCTGGTAGATTTTTTCGGTAGTTTGGTAAGGTCAGTGATAATGGAATTTTGTGAAAGAAGATATGGTGGATGTGTGGGTTCTTTTGCTGTGTTGGACACATTGAAAAATAAAGGAGCTCTGCAAACGTTGTTACTTGTTGTTTGTAATTTACATTAAAGGTGAGCTGTAACAAAGTCGTGTTCGATAGATTGTAGTACAGATTCGAGCAACATGTTTATAACCGGTTAATAAACCTGTAATTAGGTTAAGGCGGGAAAATAAAACTGAAAAGACTGTTCGTCGAGGATTTAATTAATTTTAATCTCATCTGTCAAAAGTTTATGTGTCATAAGGACTATTACATACTAAACGTGCAGTTCAGGTTTTTAGTTTCAATTCATTTATGAGTTAGGTATATAACAGTCTTTGTATCGTAGCTCAATGGACTGTATAGCTCATCTCGAATAACAAAATATAGGAATTAAATAAAACACAATAGTTTAGAGTGGAAAAAATATTATAAAAAAACCACTAAGCACTTTATTTATTCCTTCTCTGTTCAAAATCCTGCTTAAGACTAACTCTCACTCGTGCTTGTTCGCAGAACAAGCACTCTTTCGATGAGTTCTTTCGTTAGGTTTTATTTACGTTTAATTTTATCTTCTTATACTTATGTGACCATCGAATGTAGAGTTGCCAGAACTCATGCGATTCGATACAGTCCCGGCGAAAACCTACGGTTTTCCATCCCTTTCGCTTTTATTTTACATACATATATCTCTGTTCAATACAAATTTATTCTAATATATTAATCATTCCAGTTCCTTGATTGGTAAGATGCCCATGTTCTGTATTACACTTTTTCTTCGCGGCACGATCACGATAGGGGGAGGGGAATTTATTTAATTAAAATTATTATTTAAACACAATAAGTGTCCCGCGAGCAATTAAATTAACAAGAAAAAAAGAATAAAAAGATTTTAACGCGCACCGACGGCGACACAGACACGATAATTAACTATTTGTTTACTAACTCGAAACTCAATCTGCCACGAATGAAGAACACGAAAGCGAATGCGAAAAAAAAAAGTGTAATAACAGCTAGAACAAAATAGCTGTCACCACGGCTGCTCAGCTGGGGTGGGTTCGGTGGAAGAATTTTTGGGCTTCTTCTGATAAACTTTATTGATTTATCGAATCAAAATAGTTTATCAAAAGAACATGTAGGTATGCACAGTAGGGTGCAAAAAAAGTTAGGCGCCAGGAATTTTTTTTCTGAAACCGAATTAGAAAATTCCAAAACTAATTTTAGGATTATAAGGACCGATATTTTAAATAAAAAGAAGGAAGTTAAATGAAGATAATTATTTTATTGTTTTGGGAAACCGTGGGACAGAAGATCCCTGGACTAAAACCCAAAAGTCTTTTCAAAATAAAAGAGATGTACAATAATTCTAAAATGGCCGTTTGGCTCAAAGACAAAATTAATAAGGAATCGAACAAATGAATTTAAAAGCAAGTAATGCAATCAAGGAAAATGGGTTTTCTTAAAAAAAGAGAAAAACTAAGGCGCGTCCCGAAAATTAAATGGAAAACTCGAACACGGTTGAATATAAATATATAATTGAAATTCCAAATATATATTTACATTCAAAATTCAACATAAACTACTTATCTTTCTTTTTTTTATATTCGCTCCTTTCTCCTATCTCCTTTTCAACTCCTCACGTCTCGAATCCTGATTCTAGTCAATTCCAAAAGAAATCCTCGATCCAAAATAAAAATAAATAATGTCTCCTCCTCGATTTTTTTTCTTTCCTTCTCCAAATTTCTCGATTTTTTTTCTTTTTCACAAAATTTTAGTTTACGCTTTTAAGGCTCTCACAAGAGTGCCTTCCAAGCTAATTTTCATCAACAACTTTCTTCCCTCGTCCATTCCAATCGTTCACTCATACATACAACGCTACAACACAACCATTCGTTTCGAGATCATCGGTCACGGCTTTCTGGAAGCATGACGCTCTCCTAGAAAACTACCGTGGTGGGATCTAACGAAACATACTCACACGCACACAAACACGGTTTCAACAAGTTGTTGGATGTGTTTCCAAAACTTGCCAAAACTTTACTCTCACGCACACAAACAACGTTTCGACAAGTTGTTGGATGTGTTTCCAAAACTTGTCGAAACATTATGGACGAGTTCAGACTATTTCCCAACTAAAACAATTTTCGAGAAAAATTGAAAAGAATTAAAATTGAAGAGGAGTCTGAACTAGGCTTTTTCCTACTACTCTACAACTATCGCGCGGGATTCGAAGCGTGAATTATTTAATGAACTATTTTTGAAGATACAGAAAGGAGCGTTACTTTAAACTCATTTTGAACATTCTACAAAACTATGATCTAACACGCGTTAAAAACCCATTTTGTACATTAAACAAATTTACGTTATTTTAAGTTAATGTTAAAATTACTTTACGTTAAAATGAAAAGATATTAAAATTAAAAGATAATTATAAAAGGTGTATAGTTGTTGTTGCTAAGTTTATGTAGGTAAGTAAGAGTCCACCTGACTCGTTACTTCTTCGGCTCATCCGCCGGCTCTCTTCTCGTTTAGAACGTCGTACTCGAACACCTGCTTTTGTTGCTTTTGCAAGATACGGCTAGGTACACCACTGGTTGATGAGACCATGGTTGCCCTCAACTTCGCCAATATTTTGCAGCCACAACGAGAAAAAAAAAAAGGAAAAAGAACGACCGAAGGGAAGTTTTTGTTGCGGTAAAATTTACCGTAACAAATTCCACCCTTACCTCCCAAGAAATGTGTTTACTTTTCAAGAAAAATAAACCATTTCTTAAGGCTCGGCCAGGATTGGAGGGTAAAAGAACAGGGTGTACAACACAACACAGGGTTACCATCATATAAGAAAAGAAAAAAAAAAGAAAAAAAAAACATAATTAGTGGCACGAATTGAAAATATATAATTGGGCAATTTACCAAAAAACAAACAAAGTACAAAAAAAATTACGAATTAAAAGAAAGATTAAGGGACTTTTGACTAAGTGTCAATAAATGGCTTTTAATCCTTTACGTGCCACGTCCCTCGATCCTTCCCCTTATCGTCTATCAGGAGGTATGTCCAAGGTGACACCCTCCTACTGATCCTAAATGGACCAACGAACTTGGTCGCTAATTTGGCCGCAAAATAATTTGCCGCATCGGACAAGGAATAATTCCTACGCCAAACGAGATCACCAGGTTGAAACTGTATGTCTCTTCTCCTCAAATTATAAGTTTTAGCGGTCTTATTTCCCGCCGCTTCCAACTTCCTAGCTATCTCCTGTCTCAGTTTCTGAAACTGCCTAACGGTATCCCCTCTATCTTGGTCCCTATCACTATCTCTAAGCCCTACATCATGGCAACTAGTTACCATGTTCCTACCAAAATTAACAAAGTATGGCGAAACACCTAACACCTCATGTTGCGAAGTTCGGATAGCACAGGCCACTTTTGCCAGTTGTATATCCCAACTCCGCTGGTTTTCGGAGACATACGCTCGGAGCGTAGTCTTAATAATTTGGTTGATGCGCTCCGCAGGATTCGCTTGCGGATGGTAATGCGCCGTATACCGAAGTTGTGACCCGTACGCTTCACTAAGCGTCTTCAGTTCTTTGCTACGGAACTGGGGACCGTTGTCACAGACGATCCACTTTGGAACACCGAAGAGAAGAAAAACGTTTTCTTCCAATTCTCGACAAACCGCTTTTGCCGTTGCGGACCGTAACGCGAACAACAGGGGAAATTTACTAAAATAATCGACGACCGTTAAAATATATATAAAACCGCGCGACGACTTCGGAAGTGGACCAACTAAATCCACACAAATCATATCCCACGGTTGGGAATTTCCCACCCTCTCAGTCATAAGACCAGCTGGCCTCTCATTCACCGGTTTCACTTTTTGGCAAGTCTTGCAACACCTAACATATTTTGTTATGTCACTCCTCATTTTGGGCCAGTAATACTTTTCTGCTACCCTAGCAAAAGTCTTTTTAACGCCCATGTGTCCTGAAAGCGGAGCATCATGGCAATCGTTTAAAATCTTTGCCCTATCACCTTTCCCTACAACTAATTTCCACTCCTCATTCTCGTTGTGAACAACAATATGGTTCACCCTAACATGTTTATAGAGCCGCCCATCCTCAACTCGCCAGGATGGGTATTCTAATGGGCTCTTTTCTACCTGTGATTTCAGTTTGATCACCCAAGGGTCCGAATCCGCTTCAGAGACACCGGCTACTTCGGGGACTCCTCGCGACAACATATCAGGAACGACATGTTCTTTGCCCTTTCGATGGATGATCTTGAAATCAAATTGTTGGAGCCGAATGGCCCAACGAGCTAACCTACCCTGCGGATCCTTAAGATTGCTAAGCCAGATCAGTGAGTGATGATCCGTCACAACCGTAAATCGAACACCTTCGAGATACGGCCGTAACTTTTCGATCGCCCAAAGAACCGCTAAGCACTCTTTTTCGGTCGTAGAGTAGTTCCTTTCATTCCTATTCAATGACCGACTCAAATAACAAATTGCCTTTTCCCCCTCTTCAAAATTCTGAGAAAGTACGGCCCCGATACCAAAATCTGACGCATCTGTCTGAACAACAAACGGCCGGGAAAAATCCGGACATGTCAAGATCGGTGCCGTAACCAAACACTCTTTGGCTTTCCTAAAACACTCCTCACACTCTTGTGTCCACTCAAACTTCTTACCTTTCTTTAAGAGATCGGTAAGAGGTCTAACTAGAATTGCAAAATTTGGCACGAATCTTCGATACCAAGAAATAGTCCCTACAAAACTCCTAATTTCCTTCACGTTTTTCGGTGGAGGAATCCTCATCATACTTTCCACTTTTTCCGGGTCTACATGGAGCCCGTTCCTATCAACTACATAACCTAGAAATTTCAAAGAAGGCCTACAGAAATTACACTTTTCCCTACCTACTTTTAAACCCGCCTCTCCTAGCCTTTTAAAAACTTCTTTGAGAATTTCTAGGTGTTTCTCAAAAGAATCGGTGACAATGATAATGTCATCTAAGTACACAAAGACGAACGGTTCTAAATCGGGACCTAGAACGTCGTCAATAAACCTCTGCCATGTCGCTGGTGAATTATGGAGCCCGAATGGCATCCTACAAAATTGAAAAAGACCCCTCCCTGGCACGGTAAAGGCTGTGTACTTACGCGATTCTTCCTCCATTGGAATCTGCCAATAAGCAGATTTAATGTCTAATGAGGACAAATACTTCGCGTTCCGAAGCTTGTCCAAAATTGCCGAAATAAATGGAAGTGGATAAGCATCCCTATCAGTAACCTCATTTAATTTCCTGTAGTCAACGCAGAACCGATAACTGCCGTCTTTCTTCTTAACGAGAAGAATCGGCGATGCCCAAGGACTCTTCGACTTCTCGATCACTCCAGCTTCCAACATCTCTTGGAGTTCTTGATCGATATGTTTCTGAATCGCGGGCGAAACAGGGTAATATCGCTGTTTGATTGGTTCTGCGGACGTCCTAATCTTGTGCTCAACTAAGTTGGTGCACCCTAATCCCTCGGTCATCGATTTAAAAAGTTCTCCTAACAAGTGTTCTAACTTCTTATTTTCGAAATCGTCCAAATCCGATTTTTCCCTAATCGCTACCATGTCTGTTACCGAAGCCACCATTTCCTGGCTTGAAAAACTCCACATACCAGATCTCAAATCCGGGACTATGCCCGATAGTGCCCAAAAGTCGGCACCTAAGATCAATTGGTGTGGGAGGTTCGGTATAACCAGACATTCTATTAAAATGGATCTATTCTCAACCTCCACTGGTAGAGAAATAGACCCAGCTACTCCTACACCTGCCCCATCTGTTAACGCTACTGACCCAACACTACTCTTCTCTAGTTTAAGTCCTAATTCTTTTAAAATTTTCCACCCGTCACCACCCACAATGGTACGAGAGGCTCCTGAATCAAGTAGACCCAAAAACTTGATCCCATAAATCCTAACTCCTAAATATGGCCTACTGTCCCTACCGCTTGCCGCTAAAGTGAAACTTAGATGAACTTGTGGTACCAGTTGATCGTCAGCAGACGACCTAACTAACGCCGACGGGTCTCTTGTCCTGCTGTCACAAGAGCCCGTTCCCCATTTCCCGAACACCGCCTACAATCCCTACGATAAACACCTACAGCCCCACAACCAAAACACTTCCTTTGCACAGAACAGTTTTGTGCCAAATGACCATCCCTGTTACAATTGTAACACCTAACGACCTGTCTAAAAGGGTTCTCTGGGACTGGAGCAACAGCCGCAACTCGGTGTTGTCCGGAGGAACTCGGTTGGTAACCACATTCTGGTTCCAACAAATGCCTACCTCTACTTGGTGGAGTAAAACTATCTACATTTACCTTAAGGGTATCTAGTTCCCTACCTAAGACAGCAAGTTCCTTAACCGTCTTTGGTTTGGCACTCGCTATCTGAACCTGATAAAAGGGGTCTACGTTTTTCCTCAATATAGATAACATTCTTCCCTCTGACAAAGGTTCCGACAATCTTCGGAACAATGTCCTCATAGTGGCAAGGTACGCGCCGAAAGTTTCATCCTTTCCCTGCGAACGCCGATTAATTTCTTCCAATAGAAGATCATCGTAATTCGCAGGAAGGAACTCCGCTTTGAGTTCCTTGACGAGTTCCTGCCAATCCCCCAAATCTTCCCTAACCGTCCTATACCACATAAGGGCCCTACCCGACAAAAGCTCCGAAGCGGATTTGAAAAGGTGGGAGTCCGGAACATCGTTAGCCAGACGAAGTTCCTCCACTCTTTCCAGGAATGAATTCACTGATGCTCCATTAGAGTCACCAGTAAATTTCACCCCCCACTTCCCTACACGTTCAGTGCACTTCTGTTGAACGACCATTTGTTCAACAAAAGTGTCACCCCTATCAACCCTATGTCCCAATGGGACCCTAACATTAATACCATTGACTGATGGACTACTGCCAACACGCATTGGTTCAGACAATGACCCACCAGCCAATCCTAACGCAGACCGCACACCACTTGGGGTCTGACCAACTTGTACCTGAAGTTGGGTTTGCCTTTTAACCGGAGTCTTTTCCTTCTCAACTTCTTCTTCCCTATCACTATTCTCACTATCACCAGTGAGATCTCCTAATAAACACAAAACTTTATTACGAAGAGAGCTAATCGCATCTTCTTCGTCGTCTGCCTCACAAGGGGTCCTAGCTAACCTACCTATACACCACTCAATCTTTGTTACAATCTTAATGTACTCCGAAGACTTTGGATTCTTCGGAGGTACTTTAAGAAGGCCCCTAATCTCCTCAATTTTTGCTTCGATCGCATCTCTATCCTCCTCATAGGTGAACGGGTACACCATGCTAACCTCCATCGAGTTTCTCTTAACGAGCAACCTCGATGACCTCAATGCTTTTCGCATCTCATCTACCGACCCTACTTTCAAACCCCTGACCTTCATCTCGTAGGCCAGTTCGTCCTGAGCTAGTCTTCCAATATTCATTTTTTTATTCAAAAAAAAACTAATTAACTAGCACACACGAGAAAACCGAAACAAAAAAAAATATTTAAAATTAAAAGAACTTGGCAACCCTTAAATATTTATATAAAAAGAAATATTGAGTATACACTAAATTTCGCTCAAAAAAAAAAAAAAAATAAACTCTAAATTTTAAACTTGCCCGATATCATATAAAAACTCTATTTAAATTTCTACGAGAAATTTTACACGTAGGTGGCAACCGTAAGCACGAATCACTTCTTTTTAAGATAGATAAAAATAATTAATATTCTATCACCAAAAAAAAAACTCAACTTAATAATCACTCAATTTCTAAAATAAGTATTCGCGAAATATCCCACGCTAGAAAAAAAAAACAACAAGAAAAAACTATCACCTACCTATCACTCAATAATAACTCAATGTTATATTCACTCTATTTACCAACACAAAATATCCCACGCGAGAAAAAGAAAAAAAAACAATATCTAATGAAACAAAAAAAAAAACTCTGCCCAAGGTACCTGTGTATATGAACACAACAACAAAAAATTAATAAACTGAAATGACGCAAAAAATTTTATGTATTACAAAACAAACGACACCACAGAATTAAAAAAAAAACGAGTTTACAACACTAACAAAAATAAAAACAATTTTCACCAAAACTCCTTGCTGTGCTTGTTGCCTCTTCAACTGGATCTGGAATCCCTCGTCGTTGTATTCTTATAGGTAGTTGCTCTGCTTTCTTTCCACAACTTTTTATTTTTAAGAGGAAACTCTACACCAAAAATTAAAAAAAACAATTAGCTTTCAATCAAAAGATTGATGAGAGAAAAAAAAACACAATAAAAACAATAAAAAAACTCTTCCACTTTGGGCCCTTAACGTTGGGCACCACTTTATTACACTTTTTCTTCGCGGCACGATCACGATAGGGGGAGGGGAATTTATTTAATTAAAATTATTATTTAAACACAATAAGTGTCCCGCGAGCAATTAAATTAACAAGAAAAAAAGAATAAAAAGATTTTAACGCGCACCGACGGCGACACAGACACGATAATTAACTATTTGTTTACTAACTCGAAACTCAATCTGCCACGAATGAAGAACACGAAAGCGAATGCGAAAAAAAAAAGTGTAATAACAGCTAGATCAAAATAGCTGTCACCACGGCTGCTCAGCTGGGGTGGGTTCGGTGGAAGAATTTTTGGGCTTCTTCTGATAAACTTTATTGATTTATCGAATCAAAATAGTTTATCAAAAGAACATGTAGGTATGCACAGTAGGGTGCAAAAAAAGTTAGGCGCCAGGAATTTTTTTTCTGAAACCGAATTAGAAAATTCCAAAACTAATTTTAGGATTATAAGGACCGATATTTTAAATAAAAAGAAGGAAGTTAAATGAAGATAATTATTTTATTGTTTTGGGAAACCGTGGGACAGAAGATCCCTGGACTAAAACCCAAAAGTCTTTTCAAAATAAAAGAGATGTACAATAATTCTAAAATGGCCGTTTGGCTCAAAGACAAAATTAATAAGGAATCGAACAAATGAATTTAAAAGCAAGTAATGCAATCAAGGAAAATGGGTTTTCTTAAAAAAAGAGAAAAACTAAGGCGCGTCCCGAAAATTAAATGGAAAACTCGAACACGGTTGAATATAAATATATAATTGAAATTCCAAATATATATTTACATTCAAAATTCAACATAAACTACTTATCTTTCTTTTTTTTATATTCGCTCCTTTCTCCTATCTCCTTTTCAACTCCTCACGTCTCGAATCCTGATTCTAGTCAATTCCAAAAGAAATCCTCGATCCAAAATAAAAATAAATAATGTCTCCTCCTCGATTTTTTTTCTTTCCTTCTCCAAATTTCTCGATTTTTTTTCTTTTTCACAAAATTTTAGTTTACGCTTTTAAGGCTCTCACAAGAGTGCCTTCCAAGCTAATTTTCATCAACAACTTTCTTCCCTCGTCCATTCCAATCGTTCACTCATACATACAACGCTACAACACAACCATTCGTTTCGAGATCATCGGTCACGGCTTTCTGGAAGCATGACGCTCTCCTAGAAAACTACCGTGGTGGGATCTAACGAAACATACTCACACGCACACAAACACGGTTTCAACAAGTTGTTGGATGTGTTTCCAAAACTTGCCAAAACTTTACTCTCACGCACACAAACAACGTTTCGACAAGTTGTTGGATGTGTTTCCAAAACTTGTCGAAACATTATGGACGAGTTCAGACTATTTCCCAACTAAAACAATTTTCGAGAAAAATTGAAAAGAATTAAAATTGAAGAGGAGTCTGAACTAGGCTTTTTCCTACTACTCTACAACTATCGCGCGGGATTCGAAGCGTGAATTATTTAATGAACTATTTTTGAAGATACAGAAAGGAGCGTTACTTTAAACTCATTTTGAACATTCTACAAAACTATGATCTAACACGCGTTAAAAACCCATTTTGTACATTAAACAAATTTACGTTATTTTAAGTTAATGTTAAAATTACTTTACGTTAAAATGAAAAGATATTAAAATTAAAAGATAATTATAAAAGGTGTATAGTTGTTGTTGCTAAGTTTATGTAGGTAAGTAAGAGTCCACCTGACTCGTTACTTCTTCGGCTCATCCGCCGGCTCTCTTCTCGTTTAGAACGTCGTACTCGAACACCTGCTTTTGTTGCTTTTGCAAGATACGGCTAGGTACACCACTGGTTGATGAGACCATGGTTGCCCTCAACTTCGCCAATATTTTGCAGCCACAACGAGAAAAAAAAAAGGAAAAAGAACGACCGAAGGGAAGTTTTTGTTGCGGTAAAATTTACCGTAACATCTGTACCGGTCTCGTAAGTTGATTGCTCGCTGTCTGCAGAACCACGCTCCTTATTAGTCCATCCCTGTATGGTTTTAGTTTTAGTATCCGCGCCCTCGCCCACGCCGATGATGGGAAATTTTCTTTCCTGATTATGCAGAGTTGTCCTTCTGTCAAGCCATATTTCTCCTTTCGCCATTTCTTTCTCTCGTATAGAGTAGATAAGTACTCTACCTTCTATCTGCTCCAGAAGAGTGCAAGCATACACTTGCGCTCCTTCCCCAATTGTATGCCCTTGGTATTTGGCACCTCATTGGTTATAAACGGTAACGGTAAAACAAGCGGTTCACCAACCAAAATGTCCCGGCGTTAACGCCTGCAAATCATCATGATCATCGCTTAATGTATGTAGCGGTCTTGAATTCAAGATGGCTTCTATCCCAGTAATTAATGTCAAAACCTGCTCAAGCTCATGTGCCAAAACCTTCGCTCCAACAATCTTCGTCAAATGATATTTCATCGACTTTAACGCTGCTTCGTATATCCCACCTGATGTGGTGTCGCAGGAGTCATAAACTTCCATTCCATCTCTTTCAAACTTAAGTGTTCAAATCTATCCTTCACTAACCAACGATCTTTGGCTTTCTGCAATTCCTTCGCTGCACCGACATATGATGTACGATTGTCGCTATATAGCCTTTCACACCTGCTCCTTCTTGCTATGAATTTTTCAAAACAAGCCACTGATGTCAGATTTGATACCAAATCTATATGCACTGCTCTAGTTTTAAGGCAAACAAAGACGGAAACCCAACATTTCTGTCTTATTATTTGCTCACCTGCTCTGTAGATCATCTTTATTTCGAATGGACCTGCATATAGTCTACCCCTGTGTGTAGAAAATCCTTCCCTGTTGTTACTCTCGCTGGTGGCAAATCAGCCATCAATTGCATCTCAAAAAGTTGATTATAACGCACGCAAACCAAACACTTATGTAAGTAATTCCTCAGCTGACTTCGGAGCTTCGGAATTCAGAATCTCTGACAGGACATTCCTGCATCATGACCTGCACTGCTCCATGATTCGTTGCTGTATGCGCATTATCCATGATCAACCAAGCCAATCGAGAATCATTTGGCACGATAGCTGGATGCCTTCTCTCGTATTCTATCTCTGCTCTTTCCAATCTTCCTGCTACTCTCAGAATCTTTTCAACATTTAAGATTGGCATTAAGGATTCTATCCTGCTCTTTTCAGGCAAACACCTGTCCTTCTCTACACAAATGATTTCATTCGCAAAATACTTTTCCTGCTCTTTTGTCAACAGGTGACCGATTGATTTCATCCTCTCTTCAGATGGTTGCCCAAGTACTGCTGTATCTCCTGCACTCTCATCTGCTCTATTCCTTCTTTTTACTTGACGTGCAGAACGTCTCCATCTTTTTCCATCTATCTCTTCATCTTCTTTTCGTTGCTTTATTTTTGCTTTTTATTACATAGCTGATTACATTAATCGCCTTCTCTAATGTAGACGTGTATTCAATCAATGGAATACTCCTTCTTCAGCACTTCACATAAATAAATAAGGGCTCTGTAAATTTTGTTATCACGAAAATCTTCATCTCATCCCTCCCCCCATCTGAAACATTTGGCACAAACTTTTCAGATGACCAGCTCGACCGAGGTTTTGCCAACCATTCCGGCCCATGCAACAACAACTGTTTATCAACCAATGCTGATTTCTTTATTCCTCTACTTAGAATATCAGCCGGGTTATCCTTCGTTCCAACATGTCTCCACCTTTTGACTTCGGTGTTTGTTTTTATAGACGGGACTCTATTCGCTACAAACGTTTTAAATTGCATGGTAATTTACTCATCCAATGCCGCGCTACGAGTGAATCTGTCCAAAGATCATACCCGATACCTTCCCATTCCATTGTTTTAATGACGTTTACAATTAACCGTCCCAATAGCTCCGCTGTTGCTTGCTCTTAGCACGGTATTGTCACCGTTGTAAGTGGTGGAACCCGTGTTTTTGCTGTGATAAGATCTGCTGTAAACCTGCCGTCTGTATGTATATTTCTCAGATAAATCGCTGCTCCATATGCCCTCTCAGAAGCATCCGAGAACCCATGTAGCTCTCTTCGTATTTCTTCTGAAGTACCTATTCATCTCCAAATTCTCACGTTCTCTAAATATGTTATGTCCTGCTAGAAATCTCTCCAACTCTCATTTATCTCTCTAGGGAGTCAACACAGCTCACTACGCTTCTCTTGGTTATTGCCTGCTGAGTGTCCGGTGTTTTTACCACAAACGTGAATTGATCCTTCCAAGCAGCCACTTCAAGCCCAAAACTGACGTTTTCTCATCATCCTGGAACATTATTGACTCCTGCTCTTCATAGTTCATGTCCTTCACAAGAGCTTTGGAATTGGATTTCCATTTTCTAAGCTCAAAACCTGCCCCTTTTAAAACATGATCGAAATCTTTTGATAACTTGATCGCCTTCTCTTCAGAATCAGCATCTGTGGTGCAGTCATCCATATAAAATTCCTGCTTAATTGTCTTTGCAGCTTCTAGAAACTCCTGCTATGCCTCCCTTGCACGTTGTACAGCATTATAAGCTGATGAGGTCATACACTAGGTGACTACTGTCAGCCAATACTCTCTCAAATTGTCCTGCGGGTTTTCTCTCCAGAATATACGCTGCAAATCCCATTGTTCCTTCGCCACTTTCAATATTCTGAACATCATTTTGATATCCGCAGTAATAGCGACACGGTGCGCATTGAAATTTGGTGCAGATCCTTCTGTTAGTTTTCTCCAAGCAATTGCACTTCATTTAATGAAGTACCTTTATTTGTCCTGCAGCTCGCATCAAATACGACCCTTAACTTTTTGGTGACGCAATGATGTGGTATATGGTTTTGCCATGCACTGTGCCAGTCACTGGTGTCATATGTCCTGCTTCTTCATGTTCTCTCATAAACTCCTGGTACTTTTTTTTCAACTCAGGATCTCCTGCCAACCTTCTCTCCAAAGCAAAGAACCTATGCTTAGTTGTAAGCTCTGAACTTTCAAGCTCTTTCACTGCTTCCTTCAAAGGAATCGTCACAACAAACCTGCCAAAATCATCACGTGAATTTGTTTTGATGAAATTTTGCTCCACCTGCTCCTCCTGCTCTTTTGACCTGCTCTTTTGACCTGCTCAACGACATCTCTGTGTCATTTAAACCGTTTATGCCAAAAACGCTTAAGCGATTCATGAAGTTGATTACTATCCATGCGCACTGCCTGCGATACCTGCTCATTGTTCATGCTATCCTTCTCATTACCATACTCTCCCAATATTAATCTGCCGAAAACAGTTTCCATCTCAAGGACACCACCTCGTCGATGCTCTAAGGCAGAAGTAAATGCTTCTGCTATGAACCTGCAATAAATCTACAGTACCTTACTTACTTACTTACTTACTTAAGGTGGCGCAGACAGTCCATTGTGGACCACGGCCTCAACCAACATTCCTCGCCAGCTAGGCCGGTCCCTAGCCAGTGGCCTCCAGTTGCGCACACCAAGTTGGTTGAGGTCGTTTACCACTTGATCGCGCCACCTTAGATGGGGTCTTCCAGAACTGCGTCGGCCCTCCGGGTTGGAATTGAAGACTCGTCGGGCAGGAGCGTTTTCGTCCATACGCTCCACATGACCCAGCCATCTAAGCCGCTGAATTTTCAGCTTCTTAACCAAGTCAATGTCGCTGTATAGCCCGTACAGTTCGTCATTGAATCTTCTCCTCCATACTCCATTGATACATACAGGCCCGAATATCACCCGAAGAATCTTTCTCTCAAAGCACCCAGCCTGTATTCATCCGATTGTGTCAGTGTCCACGCTTCTGCCCCATACAGCAGGACTGGGATGATAATGGTCTTGTATAGTGTCTCCTTGGTCCTTTGAGAGAGGGCTTTACTACTAAGATGCCTTCTTAGCCCGAAGAAACAGCGATTGGCAAGAGTGATTCTTCTACTGATCTCTTCACTGATGTTGTTCTGAGAGGTTATAGTGGAACCCAAATAGACAAAGTCCTTGACAACCTCAAAGTTATATCTGTCCATTGTGACGTTTTGTCCGAGCCTACGGTGATGATCTACTTCACCCGAGGACAGCATATACTTTGTTTTATCTTCATTTACAGCCAGACCCATTCGAGCCGCTTCCACTTCAATACTTGCGAATGCTCCACTGACAGCGCGCTTCGTTCTTCCAATAATGTCAATATCATCAGCATAGCCAAGTAATTGAACGGATCTAAAAAAAATCGTACCGCTGGTGTTGACATGCGAGTTGCGTACGATTGCCTCAAAAATGATGTTGAAGAGGTTACATGACAGCGCGTCATCCTGTCGTAAGCCTTTCTCGACATTAAATGAGTCGAGTGGTGTTCTTACCAACCTTGACGGAGCAGCGAGAGTTCTCCATAGTCATCCTGCACAATCGAACGAATTTGGCAGGGATGCCAAGAAGTGACATGGCTCTGTATAGCTCGTTCCTGTTTACGCTGTCATAGGCGACTTTAAAATCGATAAAGAGGTGGTGTGTAAATCTACAGTACCTGCTTTTCAATAATGTGGATCAGCAAGAGGTGCTGTAGCAATGCTCATCCGTGGCGATATCAAGTTGTCATTTAACCTGCTCAGGAAGAATCCAAAAGTCCTGCTCTATTAAAACCAGATTGGGCTGTGCGCCCGTCTCTAAAAGTGCTCTTACCGGCCCATACTTCCTGTTATCCATCTCAATTCTTACTTGTGCCGTAGGCATCAAAGTAACTCTCTCCTGCTCTTGCTCATTATAATTAAAAGACATAAAAAGATGAAATGAATTATATTCATACTTTTTTTTTCTTTTTAGAAGGCAAACGCCTAGCTCTCTTAAAATCCCCCCAGGACATCACCTCTTCCAAATCACTTCCTGCTTTCTCTCTCCCTGCTGTTCCTGCTACTTCGTCCTGCTCTTCTCCAACCGAGGGCGTTTCCTGGGAAGCACAATTAGTCAATATGCCTTTTGCTTATTTTCGCTTGTCTGGCTCCTTCTCTTCTTTCACTTTTCCTCCGCATATAGAACAGTTTCTGCACCCTTCCCAATCTCTTTCGTAGCACTATTGTGCATTTGCTTCCCGGGGCATCGAAAGCACGGCCCTTGGAATCAGTCCTTTGGGGCATGGCAGGTCTTAAGACAATTGGGGAAAAGTGCCTTTTCCTTCACGAGATCCTGCTTAGCACGAATGCTCAGTACTGCAAACTCTGGACAACGTCACATTGGGTGATTCAGAAATTTGCACGAGTGGCAAGTCAACAGCCTCTTGTCACCTGGTGCTCCTGCGCTTCGGGCATTACTGCCAGCTGCTCGCATGTCCTCATACCTGCTCAAATTCGGATGCGTCTGAAGTTGTGACAACGGCTGCTCAAATTTCCTGCCATCGCTCCGCTCAATGCCTGTACTGCTCTACCTGGTATGCCTGCTATGCGTGTTCTTGGAGCCATTTTGTTAGCTTTTCCTGCAACACTGCGTGGGCAGCAAAGTAATTTTCTTCCACCAATCCTGCGTTGTATCTCCACGTTGACCAACATATCGTCGGCCAACGCAATCCTGCTCTCTCTGATCTTGACCTGCTACCAGGCTTCTTGCAAGGCCTCAAGCCTGACCTGCGCTGCTGCCATCGTACACATTCCAAAATCTGGAGATTTCACAAAGGCAAGCATCCTGCTCACTGAAAATACACCAGCATCCAATACATATTGGTGATTTTTCTCCTGCTGGTTGTCTATCTTTTTTATTCGCTGCTCTTTTCTGTAAATATATAAAATCGTATTGCATTAGAAATGTTGACTCAAAAATGTCCTACCCTGAAAATGAATGAGATACTCGTTTGCAGTAGGTACTTCAATTTCCCAATATGCAGATACATAAATAAATAATAGTTTGCAGTAGGTACTAAAATCCCCAGTATGCAAAAATAAATAATAAAATAAATAATAGATATGTATAATAAAAAAAAGTCGGCTAGTTGTTGCTGCTTTTGTCGTTGCCAATAAAGTTTATTTATTATAAGAAAAGATATGTTGCATCGAGAAGAAATTCTTTTGTGGCTCATATTCCTGCTTTAAAAATATTTATTCTTTTTGAATTTAAAATATTTTATTCCTGCCGCTTGCAAGCTTTCCTTCTCTAAAAACTAGCACCGTCGTGCTTTGAGTTTTGTCCTGCCCAGCTATGTGTCCTTTTTTTTTTTTAATAATAATTTGTTCATGGCAACTGGTGCAATTGCACTCAAGTTCCTCCTTCATACCTGCTCTCTCATGTTTGGTAACTCGCACATATGTGCTTTGAGTTGCCCCTGCTATAGGTATTTCGAGTCCTTAACAATTTCTCTCATATTTGGTAACTCGCACAAATGTGCTTTGAGTTCCACTAGCCCCTACTATATCTCGAGTCCTTCACAACTTCTCTCTCATATTTGGTAACTCGCACAAATGTGCTTTGAGTTCCACTCGCCCCTGCTATATCTCGAGCAACAAAGTCTTCAAAAGAAAAAAAAAGTGAAAAAAAAAAAAAAAACTTAACACCTATAGGTAAAAGAAATTAATTTTTGATCCCTACCAAACAACAAAGCAGCAACATCACCGTAATATATCTAGGTAATATTGAAAAAATATCTTATTCATAAAAAACGATATTAAAAAGGTATACAAATCACACACGCACCAAAAGAGGAAAAAGAACACCCTGCGCACTTCACTCATTTCAAAAATTCTCATTCTCCATAAGAAAACAAATAAACTCAGATCGCCCCCTGCCCGCTCACTCTACCTACCGAAAACAAAACAAAATCGCTCATAGACACTGCACACATACATCGGGACACATTTAATGCAACGGGAAAAGATAAAGAGAACAAAAAAGAAACCTGCTCCGTTGCAAAATAAGCCAAAAAACCACCACCATTCACACAATCAAATATTTGCACTTCTTAACAATAAACAATACTTTGTCCTGTTTTAGGACTATATTTCAGCTCATCCTTTTTTTTTTTGCTTTAAATAAATGTTATTTAAAATGTAAATATGTTAATATTATTATTGTATAGATATTGTTGTTGTTGTGTTTGTTGTTGTTTTAAATTTTCTTTCTTTCGAAAGACCGCTTTTGTTTTTTTTTTCGAATGACGAAATTTGTCATTCTTCTCCTTCTCTTTGTCACAGTTGTGCATATACATAATGTGTTTTGTGTATGCGTCTTATTTCACTCCGGCTCGCTGCTCATGACTCATCAGTCGTAACTCGTAAGTGTGTATTCTTGCTCTGAGGAGAGAATACGTACATTCTTACCTGCTCTCGTTCTCTTGAGTCTTGACGAAGAATTTTCATCGGTCACCGCCGCACAGTTGTCCAAAAAAGGAAAAGTCGTGGCAAAAATACAAAATTCGATGTTTTATTTTTACTGTTTTGTTTTTTATTTCTAATAGAAATATAAATAGAGCTTCAAAAACAGCAAACAAAATAATTTTCTGACAACTGGTTTGACTAATAGAGCTTTTCAAAGTTGGTAAATTTTTTTTCTAGAGAAAAAAAACAAAAAAAACGAAATTCTTTATTTTCTTTTTTGCAATTATGGCATATTTAATGAAAAATCTTCTTTTTTTTTAATATTACCTGGTTGTTTTATTAATAAGTTAATTTAAATTTGAAATTTAAAAAATAAAAAAATAATTTTTTAATTTAAATAAATAAAACAAGAAACACATTTTTTTAACAGTTTATGGAGTTTGAATAGGGCTACAAAAAAGTTGCGAGCAGTTGATGCCATAAATCAAATAGGGTGTTGTAAACCAACTATTTGTTGAGCCAAGTGCAAAATTGTAGCCGCGCATATGCGCGCACTACCGAGATATTGTAATTTGTTTAAAAAAAACATTTTCCCATTTCTGTTTTTTTTTTTTTAAAAGCAAATTCACTCTTGGAATATTTGAATTACTCCAATTGTCTAAAGAGCTGAGAGTGTAAATTTTTTTCTTGTATCAATTGCAATACGTTGTATTATCTGTAAGGAAAAAAATCCGCCCACTTCCACGCCCCCTTTTTATATAAATGCCAAATGTCACAAAAATATAATTAAAAGATAGTAAACAAACAATTTTTTGTTTTATTAAACATTTAATTTTTATAATCCGCCCACTTGCATGCCCCTTTTTAAATAGATTTCTGTTACTTCTAAGCCAAAAGGATTATTATAAATCATTATGTTCTTATTCATAAAGCAGGTAAACATGAATTAACGTGCCAAAAGTAAGAGATTAATTTTTTTTTGTTAGCTACTCTTTATTAAAGGTTGAAGGATATATTTAATTACAGATTTTTATTTTATGATCCAATAAAACAGGTAGATATAAATATTAAGTTTTTTCACAACCCCAACAAAAGAGATTATAAGTAATGCATTTTGGGTAGCTTAAATTTCGCAGGTAAAATAATCCTTGTTCATGTGCATGTTTATCTGTGATATAATCTCTGACTATGGATAAACTTTATTAGTTTTCAAAAGGTTTCACTGAAGAGCGGAGCGTGTAAATTAAATTTGAATATGAATATTTCAAACAGAGTCCTTTTTGAAAATTTTTGCAATGCTTCGAATTCTAAAGAATTTGTGGAATTATTGTTTCAAAACCAAAACACAGAAATAAGTGTCACCAAAGAAATTAAAAAGAAACTTCAACAAGTATATTCTTTAATCAAACGAAAATGGATTGACTGTAGCAAACACAAAGAAAGATTTCTCTTTAAACAAGCAGAATTTTTAAATGGAACATTAACTATACAAGAGGATGAAATTGAAGACAGTGACGATGACGTGCCAAGTACATCAAGAGGAAGGCCTTCGAAATCCTTGGATGCATGTGCAGAATACACCAAAAGGAGGAAACTATTGGAAACTACGACCAATATTTCGACTGAAAATGTGTCAATAGCTCTTAGTATGAAATATAATAAGGAGCATAATAAGACAAAAGCGGACATCACAAAAGCAGTTTTGAGTGCTAGCCCATTACGAGTCCAGCGAATAAAAGAGAGTATTCCTACACCTCAAAGGGATCCAATTAAATATGATGGTCCGACTGCACTAGCCTTGTTCTTGGATATGGGACTTTCTAAGGAAAAGTACAATTTGATGAGAAAATCATTGAGAAGCCATTACGTTGACGTGTTTCCAAGCTATAATGTCTTAATGGAAGCTAAGAAAGACGCCACTCCATCAAACTTGATAGTAACAGAAACTTCTGTTGAAGTGAATATCCAAGATTTGGTGGACCATACAGCAAAGAGGATAATAAACAGCTTAGACAACCGGGAACTACAAGCACTACCAACAAAACTAAATTTTATAAATATAGTATTTTTTATTATACTCGATTTAATTTTTTTTAATTGTTTGGTCCGTTTACTTTTTCCCTTTAGTGTTTCACATAATATATATCACTGAAAAAATGTATAAAATATTATTATACACCACTACATGCAAAAAAAAATAAAATTTTTAATACTTAATACAAATATTTAGGAAATAGGTTCGTTAACTTTAAGCATCCACTGTTGTGATCAATTTTATTTTGGAACACCCAATGAACACTTAGGTGGTCATAGTTTTTGTTTTTTACAATTTTTGAAAGTTTTATTCAATTGTTTTTTCTGTTAATTCCTTTTTCTAAGAAAATCTTTTTTTAGCCAATGATTCCGAAACACCCTGTGAAACAATTTTCTTGAAATTCATTTTTTTAATAGCCCTGGAAATTTCCCTCAAATAAAAAAAAAATTGTAGCAATATCTTCATGCGATCAAAAGTTATGATTTTTGCAACCAAAAAAGTCATTTTGGACCACCGTGCGCCGTTTGAAAAGGGGGAAAAACAACAACAATTTATATTGATCTACTTGCATGCTGGTGGTACATATTGATCATTATTATATAAAGAAGTACCGTTTTGCACATCGCCTCCTGGTGATACACAGTTTCCTGCCCATACTCCTGTCGCGTGTCGCGACAAACTGCTGCGCACACTTTAATTTTTTGTGACACAATTGAGCACAATATTTTGTTCGTTATAAAACGAACCACAATCAATCACTGCACTTATTTTTTTTTTTTATTATTGTGAAGGAAGCCTGCACCATTCCGTCACTGGCACAATATCCGGCTCGAAGGACCAATGTATCGTAGCTCAATGGACTGTATAGCTCATCTCGAATAACAAAATATAGGAATTAAATAAAACACAATAGTTTAGAGTGGAAAAAATATTATAAAAAAACCACTAAGCACTTTATTTATTCCTTCTCTGTTCAAAATCCTGCTTAAGACTAACTCTCACTCGTGCTTGTTCTCAGAACAAGCACTCTTTCGATGAGTTCTTTCGTTAGGTTTTATTTACGTTTAATTTTATCTTCTTATACTTATGTGACCATCGAATGTAGAGTTGCCAGAACTCATGCGATTCGATACAGTCTTTCCCACTAATTAAGGCTTATGTTGATAAAAAACAGCTTGGCGGCGGGTTATGTTTGATCTTCTAAGTTCAGGAGCTTGGTCCGAAAACTCTGTGCCGCTGTTTGAGCGTTCGGATAGGAATAGAATACTGCTGGCATCTGCTGTTGCTCTTGTCAAACTTAAATCGGCTTAACCTGCTTCTAATCCTTCTACCATGTTAGAGGAATCATTAATCTCTGTTGTTACTGCACGTTCTGGAAACAGATGTGTGTTTTCAGGGCTTCCTTCATTTGTATTTTTGTTGTTCGTATCTTATTGTGTATCTGTAGGAAGAAATTTTGAAATTAGTTCAGAAGTATTGCCTTCAACCAAGGTACATCTTGTAAAGAAAATTATTTTTGCCTACCCCGTCACTCTTCCACCCAGTAGAAAAACACCTAACGCAAATCTCACCTAAACTGACAGATCAAATTTTCCATTAAAATATCTTTCAGCATCCCCCAAACTCTTCCATAACCGCAAAAACAAGTCACCATCGATATTCCGTGACAGTTCCTAAAATCAGTCCATATACTTACCTACCAGATCTTTAGTTCACTTCCGCCCCTACCGTACCTAACAGCCTAAAAGAATACTTAAGCGGCATATATACGCGTCAAAATCTCATCAAGCATGTGAGAGTGTGTTTGTAAATTCTTTTTCGCGTTGAATATACACACATAGAGCATGAGTCATCAAGCATCATTTTTTCGTAGATTTTTGATGTGAATGGATGTGCGGATTCTTTGTTAGGAAAATATGAGTGACACGGACGATTGTTGCATAGCTCTGGGACTAGCGCTGGCTGGCGTTAAAAATGAAGAGGAAAAATTTGCGGAAAAAACGGATCTGCACATTTAAAATGCACGACTGGGTCGCACGAACTTGCTCGAATGTGTGACAGTGGTTTAGGGGCTTGAGATTTTGATAAAAATAAAATTTTCAAAATTCTTAAATAAATACTTAAACTAATTTGAGCTGAAAAAAAGTACGCCATTTTATTTCTTGGATAAATTTGAATTTATAAGAATAAATCTATAAAAATCTGTGGAGCGGTTTTTGAGAAAAAAAGTTTTTTTTGAAAAACTTTTTGAAAAATTAAAAAAAAAATGAAAAAGCGCCATTTTATAGGTATTCAGCAAATACATTGAAATTTGGAAAGAATCGGTTGAGTCGTTTTCGAGTTAGTCGGAAGCAAAAAAACGGTCCTATGGAAAGTACCGTTCTTAGCCATTTTTAAAACTTTTTTTCAGCCATATGATTGGTCGTACCTAAAAAGCAACACTGATTTTTTTAAATAGAAATCGTTAAAGCCGTTTTTGAGAAAAATAAGCTTTAACGTAACGGTTGTATAGCAGGTACCGTTATTTTGTGAGCTAAAACTGTGTACAATACCTAAAAAAGTCTATACACCAAATTTGAAGCAATTCGGCCCAGCCGTTTGGGCTGTAGGTCTCTATATATACAGACAGACAGACAGACATACAGACGGACAGAATTTTTAGACCATCTTTTTTCGTCTTCGCTATCATCGTAATGTCATGTTTGATTGTTATCTCAAACCTTTTTTTTTCGACGAATGCATAACTTGCCTTATAGTACCTATAATTACATGCACATTAAAAAAAATCCTTCCGAATGCTGTCTTCACACTAGCAACGCAAAAACAAGAATGATGCGTGATCAAGCAATCAATCACGAATACACACTTTTCAAGCACTTGTCAAGCATAGACGCCTGATTGAAGAAAAATCAAAACATTTTGATTTCGCGTCAAGCATACACACATTCTATACGTGTTTCAATTTCACAAACACACTTACATGCTTGATGAGATTTTGATGCGTGTATATGCCGCTTCATAATTTATTGTCTCACCAATTTTATTTAAGACACAAAGCAACTACGAGCTTGACTGAGTCGCCACCTAGCGTACTTCATAACTCACATTGTTGGTAACCGCAACCACTTTCTACTTGCTATATCAATTTTCGTACCACAAAACTATCAGATACAGACGCCTATTCAGTCTTCCTCAATTTATGCAAATTACTTATGACGTAGTTCGTAACTGCATGTAATTGACGACTGGAAACCCACAAATATGACTGCGTGCGAATAGCCATTTACACCATATATTGTGTGTCTGTTCTGTCTGTATTTTTGTTTTACTATATGGCTAGGCAATATCCGGCATCTTCGCAAATGTCAAAGAAAGCCCAGCCATATTTAAAATCGTACAATTGCAAGGTGTTGAGTTGATGGCTGGCTGAATGAAAAGTTTTTTTTTGTTCCACCAGCCACCCAAAGAAGTACTCAAATCTTCATCCAACATAGAACCAAGCCGGAGAGGATTATTTTAGAGGTAATTATAGTGTTTTACGTGTAATAGCCACAGACCATACACAGACCGCCAACTCGTACTCCTCTTGCCTGAAACACCCTCGAAATATTTTTTTCAGTCTGTGAATACGTGTACATCTGCCTCTGTCCATTTTGTAATGGCAACTATACCTGCGTATGCCATTTATTTTTTAGGTGTGTTTGCTAAATGGGTTTTAAAGCAAGGGAGAGCGTCACACTCTCAAAATAAATGGCATATCAGCTGATTTTTAGCTTGGTGGCAAAAAGAGAGACCATATGGTGGGTTGGCGGTCTGTATCTTCTTGGTCCGTGGTAATAGCTTAGTTATTATAGGCATTTGCCTATACCTACTCAGTGGAGCAACCAAAAGTTTTTTTTTGATCATAGTTTTTATTCATTCAGGTTTTTTTTCGGCAACCGGTGGTAGAAACCACCTAGGAGCATGGACAGCGCGTGTCCTAATTATTAAATAGGAGAAAACAAGCAATTTTGAAGTGAGGAAGAAGCGGCCTGCAAGAAAAGTTGGTAGGCAAAGAAAAAGAAAGAAACGCACATTAAGATTAGGATAATCCATTAATCTGGTAAGGTTATAATTTCTTTTAGCAAACACGAGGTATTAACCTTTGTTCGCACATAGGTTCTTACCTTCCTCCGGCGCACCAAGCATACATTCAACAAGCACCAGTGAACACAAAATGCAAGCTGTACCGCGTGGCGCTTCTTCCTGCGTGTTTTAATTTACGCATGACGTTTTAATTTACGCATGACGTTTTTATATACGTATATATTTTACGTTGTAATTTGATTCTGCGTATATGTATGCATTTTACCTTCCTGTAAAAACTGGAATAAATTCTGAGACAACTTTCTAACAATTGTGTGATCAAATTTATACTCGATTGGTTCTCCGTCAACGTACTGGAATTTATTCTGCCTCCGCATGTCGAACCATAAGTCACAAAAACATCTAGAACACCTCCAGCCCAACCTTGAGTGTGAGTCTAAGTGCTTTGTAACATTCTTCCACGTGCTCCCGTACATCTCAGTTATGACAAAACCCATAGTGAGACATTTTCATGGCGTAGCTGCGCGCCATCGACAACTATCACCCTGAGTACGGCGAACACCAGACACGGCACAAAAAAGCAACAAAACCAAAACCAACAACCAACCCTAAAAACAAATACAACAATTCAGAGAACTTGAAGTCCCGATGAGTGGCAACCGCGGTTTGTCTAGGATGACTTACCCTCTTCCAGACAATACCCCCAGCAGAAGTTGAAGCAGAGTATCCCTAAAGGAAAAACAGAACAGGAATTATTTATGTTTTATTATTAGTTGATGTAGAAATTATTATAAGATTATAGAAAGATAGATTTTGTTCTCTTTGTTTGGAAACCGATACTAAGACACCTTTTTTACAGGCTTGAAGTTTTAAGTAGATTGAGTAGTGATTACTATTCACCAAGAGGTTCCAGTAAGAACCCCATAATCTTTTGGTTCGGCGTTATAATACATTCGAGAAGTAAAATACTTTAAGCCAACATCATACAACAGTATATAAATCCAGTGTCGTTATATTTGATACAACTTTAATCCAATCCAGTTAAGATTTTTGGTAACAGGAAAATATTTTCATCAAATTCATCAAGGCTGTGCACAACTCTGACGGAATATATCGGTGAGTCGTTCCAATTTATAAAATATATTGATTTATATGGTATCTGAATTATGATAATGGATTTATAGAAACAATTTACGTGAACAAGATATAATCTACGTTGATGATTGAAATTTTATTAAATTTTTTTTTTGCGAGACTCGAATCTCCAAGAATTACCCTCAAGTCTAAATCTTGATGCGTATTCTTTTGAACCCGAAGTCGTATGAAACTTTTTGTTCCATTCTGATATTTTTTTTTTGTGTGTGACTACTGACATGAAAGTAGCGAAACCCAGATCAGGTCTCGTGTACCTGGGGTAATAATTTTGGTTGAAAAAATTCGAAGATAAGTTTTTGGTTGTACCTACTCAAATCTCCGAGAGAGCAGAAAAATTTTTGGAAATAATTACGTGATCTTTAATGAGTTTTAAAGACAATTTTTTTGTGAAACGAAAATACTATCAAAAGATTTTAATTGCAATTGATACTGTCAAAATATCCGTAATATTTTTGTCGTTCTTATTTTTTTTATATATGGTGGATTTTATAGAAATCTTATCAGCTTAAAATTTTAACTTTCCTTCTTGAATTTAATCTTTGGTGTCGAAGTTTAATATTATCAAAATAAGTTTATATTATATAGTTTTAAGGATTTTTTTTTAATAAAATTTGTTAAATTAGATATGATGAAATCCAAATCTATGTATTTACGTACGTTTAATTTTTGCCCAATCATGTAGTAGAGAAATTTATTAACATGTGAGAGCGAGGGTTTCGGTCGGTCCTTTTCTCTTCCTTAAGAATTTTCAGCAGCAGCAGTAGATCTCGGCGATGATCATGTAGACGTTTACAGATCTTTTAGCATGTAGTTTTTTTTTCGTTCCGTTTTTTTTTTTCTTTTTTTTTTAATTTGGGGATCCACATAAAATTTTATTTCAGGTCAACGTGGATCATCGAGCAATCAAGGAGATGTAGCCTTGATTGATGGGTGGGTTTAGAGACCTCCCTCCCGACCCTGCCTCCTACTGGTTCTCAACCAAGTTAAGGGACTCGACCAGCAGTGGTAGGCCAATATTATCCCCGGTGGTCATGAACGTCTATGACCCCACCAAAACACTCAGAGGAACTTGTCCTAAGGTTTTCTTAAAGGACGACTTCCATAGGTATACCAAGGTCTTTCACCTTCCTCGAACTTCTTGTGGTTATTTAAAATTCCACCCCCTTCCTTCCTCGGGCCTCAGCCTCAATTCCAACATTTCTAGGTCAACACCAACTGACCGGCCTGCTAATAACTATAAATATGTAACACTGCCTAGGACCTGCACAAGATCCCCGCCCCACCCGGCGAGCTAAGCAATGGCACCCCACAGCAGGCCAACGCTGCTAGTGTCCACAGGCGAACACACTGCCATCACAGCCTTACGAACTACTGGAGACGTAACCAAGGTTTTAAGAGGTGATAAGGACAGAGTGTTAAGAAGAATGATTTTTCTAGTTTTTGTTCTTGTTTTTATAAGTTTTAAAGCATAGTGATTTTTATTCTATTAGATGTGTTTAACCCAACAGGTATATGGACCACCTAGATATACCACCTTTTTTTTTGTTATGTAGTAAGTCGTAGCTGATTAACCACTTATGATACTTTACGTATAGGTTCTTGGATACCTTTAGGTATCAAAAGGACCCTGAAAATTTTACCGAATTCCTTTATTTTTGCTTTTCTTTTCATGAGTCTTACGTTATCGATAATATGGCGAATTACGTATGAATATCGTATCTTTATTTTTTTTTATTTTTGAATTTGAATTTAACATTGTCTTTATCGATTACCCACCCCAGAATCGTCAATACATAAGATTACACTTTTCTTCATACTTATAGTTCCAGCTTATTCTTCTCAAATAACCATCCCATTAGTGGAGGAGATTCGTTACCTATTAAATGGCATACAACGTGGGGCATACGCATGTGTGTCTCACGGGACCCGCCTTATACGTGTAGATAGGATGTTCTCTTCTCTTCATAGTCTTCTTAGATTAGATCTTTGTTACATAATAAAATGGCGTACAACGTGGAGCTAGTCTTACTGGCTCATCGCGGTCTTTTGAGACGAGATAGAATAGTAGTTCAAGATCTTTTCTTTGAACTCAATTTGGTTTCTTTACATAACAGTGGCTGTTATGGACCTTTGTTTTTCTTCCCCAATATCATCGTTACATAATATACTGGCGTACAACGTAGGGCATGAGTTATTATATGCCTTACGGGCCCAATTTACGCGAATGGTATTGGTTCAGTTTGCATTGCTTTCAGATCATTCATCAGTTTTCTTGTTATTTCTGCATGTTAGCATGCCTGTATCTTTACATTTCTTTTCTTCCTCTTAAATCTCCCATAATCAGATTCTCGGTACATATATTGGCGAGATGTAAGAAAAATTCAGTTTTTGCTCATTCTTCTCTTTTTTTTTGAAGAACCATTTCAATTCAATTTCAGTAGTTGTTTAGGTTCTTCGTTACATAATAAAATGGCGCCCAACGTGGGGCCCGAATAGGAAGGACCTGTGGAATTTTTAAATCGTTTTTGAAGTTACGTGCTTGTTAGAGAATTTGATTTTTTTCTCTTTATATTTTTTTTTGAATTGTTATTGTTCTTGAGTTACTATTCAAAGAGCAAGGTGAGATGGTAATCCCAATAACCGGAGAATTGATTGGATGTTCCTCGATCATCGTCTGCTGTATTGGACGGACTCTTTCTCTCCTGACTTACTTTTCTATCTGAAATTCAATTCTTGTCCGGACTTGGCAGTTATCTGCTAGGTTGTCTGTTGCTGGAATAATTTGTTTTAGAAAGCGAATGGGATAAGAGAAAGGTTAAGAAGTAGACTTTTATCCGGTAGTTGATGACTTTGTCTTAACGTACGTCTGTTGTAGGAGCTACAAATTGATCTTATCGATTCCACTCAATACAATTTTTGTTTCAAAAATTTAGCAAGGCATACCCTAATGATTAAATTAATTCAATGAATTCAATAAGAGATTTCCGATCTATTAGCCGGTGCTAATGTTTTTTTTTCCCTGAGTCATGTCAGTTGTAGTAGTAGGAATATCTTAGACTTTTCACTGAAGTTAACCTCATGGTTATACTGAGATTCAAAGACACGCACACAAATTTTTTTTTTAGTTTTTTTCTACTGGTAGAGTAGAATGTTGCTGCTGATAAGTTAAAGACGACAATTCCTTAGCTCTCACTGTATTTTATGATTATTAACTGATTTTTTTTATTGAGTTGTCTATTTAGAAGTTTTTTTTTAAGTATTCAATTTCATTAAGTTTATTTTTCTTACGTTTTACTTTATTTTTGCCTGGTGGCTTTACTTTATTTTGTTTGCCTGGTGGCGTTACTTTATTTTTTGCCTGGTGGCGTTACTTTATTTTTGCCTGGTGGCTTTACTTTATTTTATTTTTGCCTGGTGGCACGCTTATATATAAACACTACATTTACTTATATACATAGTTAGTTAAGTTTGAGTTTTTTTTTTATTTTGAATTTGAATTTTCCCTTTTTGCCTAAGTGGAAATTACTTACATTATCAATTACTTAAGACATTATCCTTTTTTTTTTTTGATTTGCTGTTGTCTAGTTTCTTGGAATCTGAAGATTTCCAGAAAATAAATCTACCCACTATTTTTGTTTATTTATGATTATTCTTATTTTTTTTATTGATACTTTTGCCGAGAAGCTAATAAGTTTTTTTTGAAATTTCTTATTGCACCTTTATTTTATTGTGTAATAAACTCTTGTCATTTAATGAGCTATACTCTATTCGAGGAATTTGTTCAGCACAAGGAAGATAGGACGTTTGCCTCTCAGTCTGGCTATGTTGGCTTGCATACATCGGTCTCAAGTTAAAGCTCTCACAGGGTTTCCATACTTTGCATAGTAAATTGCCGCAAATCGAGTAAATTATACATTAGGGTTACCATCTTATGATTTAAAACAAAAAATCAAAAATTATTTATCTTCTTCCACACCACCAAGCGGTTATTGAGAAAGGATACAAAAATTAAATCAAATGACAACACCTCCCTTCAATCAAAAGCTGAAAAAGCTACAAAATCCAAATCTCAACATAGAAATGCAGTAGCGAGATCCCTTTTTTAAAATCATGGCAACACCTTTTAGATGTGCTTTGTGCGATGACGATGAGGGTTGTTTTTGTTATACTGAACAAAAAGAAACAAAAATTAGTCTGCTTTTTGCAGTCAAACTGAAAGGTTATGGGTGCGGCCAAATTTATCGAAAATCACAACAACAATTCTTGTGTGTTCAGTGGTTTGGGTTTAATTTCAGAGGCAGTTTCTGTTTTAGTTTGCCATTGGGATTACCTGCAGGCATCATTGGTAGATAAAAAGCTCCCTCATAAGGCATGTGCTGAACAAATTACTTGAATAGAGTATAGTAGATAACCATACCATTTAAGCATTATTAACTTTATTTTTTTTTCTTTGCCTTGATAGGGTGTAACCTATCATTTATTACCTTATACAGATTTTTTTTTGATTTAACGATTTCTTTTTTTTATAAGATTGTCTGAAGAAAAAAAAATATAATTTCTCTTTTGAATTAGAGTCTTGGAAATTAATTTTAGTACTCAATCTACCTATCGTATTAAGTTTGAATTTTTAAGGTTAAGAAATATACAATCATTAAGTTTTTCGAAATTATGCATCAAAGTTTAAATCTTTTATTTAAGTAAATACTTATTTTTTTTTGATATTAGTAAACCTTTGTAGAATCTTAAATCCCAACCCAAAAGTTTTTTTTTAAGTCTTAATCATGTCGCAACCCAATTCCATAGCTGACCCGGTGGATGAAAACAATCCCATAGATATGGATATGGAACAGGTTGTAGTCGAGATTTTGCCAGGAGACGATCAGCCCGGTAATGATCCTCGGTAAATACCACCCAACACTGATAGTCCAGATAGGGAAATAACGATTCAGGATATTCATGAATGGTCCAATCACATCAAAGAGGCAGTTACTGCATCTCTTTGCACACAACGAGAAGAAGAACGAAGGTTCTTTCAAGAGGAATTAGTTCGAAGTCAAGCGAACATGTTAGAACAGGTTATGTCTTTACTCCAGAATATGGCTAAGCCATCTGATGGCCCTTCCATATCTAATAATATTACCATACCAAAGAGCAACACTATCCCTGCTCGAATGCCTTCCCCCTCTAATCCTGTTGTGCTAGACTTGCCAACCACTAAGACAAACGCTATCCACCCTGTGGATATGGCACAAGTAGGCGACGTCGATGAATTGAAATTGATGAAGGATGCGAGCGATGCAATCCGACAATACGTCACCATCAGTGCATCCCAGAAGTCATGTTCCCTCCCCCTCTAATTTTGCATCTAAAAACCCAGTATACCACAAATTGGGTATAAAGTTTGATGTTATTGTTATTGTTCTTGAGTTACTATTCAAAGAGCAAGGTGAGATGGTAATCCGTGTCCCAATAACCGGAGAATTGATTGGATGTTCCTCGATTCTCGTCTGCTGTATTGGACGGACTCCCTCTCTCCTGACTTACTTTTCTATCTGAAATTCAATTCTTGTCCGGACTTGGCAGTTATCTGCTAGGTTGTCTGTTGCTGGAATAATTTGTTTTAGAAAGCGAATGGGATAAGAGAAAGGTTAAGAAGTAGACTTTTATCCGGTAGTTGATGACTTTGTCTTAACGTACGTCTGTTGTAGGAGCTACAAATTGATCTTATCAATTCCACTCAATACAGTTTTTGTTTCAAAAATTTAGCAAGGTATACCCTAATGATTAAATTAATTCAATGAATTCAATAAGAGATTTCCGATCTATTTGCCGGTGCTTAGAGTTTTTTTTTCCCTGAGTCATGTCAGTTGTAGTAGTAGGAATATCTTAGACTTTTCACTGAAGTTAACCTCATGGTTATACTGAGAGTCAAAGACACGCACACTAAGTTTTTTTTTAGTTTTTTTCTACTGGTAGAGTAGAATGTTGCTGCTGATAAGTTAAAGACGACAATACCTTAGCTCTCACATGTATTTTATGATTATTGTTATTTGAGTCCGCTTCAGGTGGTAGTGGACGATCCCTTGGATCTATAAGATTTTGAACCCTTGTCAATTAAAGAAAACTTCAGTTTGATGAATACTTCTTTATTGGTTTATTTAATTGACAAATTCGAGGTTAAAATTCCTAAGAGTATTTTTGTTGTTATAATTAGTTCATTAGTTATTTCATTAGACTTACTTTATGGTGTAGAAACCAAGAGATTATTTAAAAAAATTCGGATACAAATTACGATTAAAATTTACGTAATGAATGTAAAGAGTTAGAGATAGAATTAAAGAAGCAGATGGCTTCCGGAAATCTTCAGTTGACATTCGTTGTAATAGAAGAGGAAAATAACAGGTAAGCTTTATTAGGTGTAGTAGATTATAGCTAGGCTAGATAGTAAGGAGTTGCCAGTGGCGGTAACAATTATTAACTGATTTTTTTTATTGAGTTATCTATTTAGAAGTTTTTTTTTAAGTATTCAATTTCATTAAGTTTATTTTTCTTACGTTTTACTTTATTTTTTCCTGGTGGCTTTACTTTATTTTTTTTGCCTGGTGGCGTTACTTTATTTTTTTGCCTGGTGACTATACGTTTACTTTAATATTGCCTGGTGGCGTTACTTTATTTTTGCCTGGTGGCTTTACTTTATTTCATTTTTGCCTGGTGGCACGCTTATATATAAACACTACATTTACTTATATACATAGTTAGTTAAGTTTGAGTTTTTTTTATTTTGAATTTGAATTTTCCCTTTTTGCCTAAGTGGAAATTACTTACATTATCAATTACTTAAGACATTATCCTTTTTTTTTTTGATTGGCTGTTGTCTAGTTTCTTGGAATCTGAAGATTTCCAGAAAATAAATCTACCCACTATTTGTTTTTTTATTTATGATTATTCTTATTTTTTTTTATTGATACTTTTGCCGAGAAGCTAATAAGTTTTTTTTTGAAATTTGTTATTGCACCTTTATTTTATTGTGTAATAAACTCTTGTCATTTAATGAGCTATTAGATAACCATACCATTTAAGCATTATTAACTTTAGTTTTTTTTCTTTGCCTTGATAGGGTGTAACCTATCATTTATTACCTTATACAGATTTTTTTTTTTGACTTGGCAGTTATCTGCTAGGTTGTCTGTTGCTGGAATAATTTGTTTTAGAAAGCGTGTTGCGTAGGTATAATATAAAACAACCGTTGCGTTTGGTTAACTTGATAAGACTCAACTTAGTCCAAGAGACCAAGCCAGAACTTCTACTTGGCTGACCTCCAGAATACATTACTCAGCTACTGCTGAGGTGCATTCCGGAAGACAACCTTGCCCCACTGAGCCATTGGGTCACAGGTGTGATACGGAAGTGTTATATGTTGACAGGTTGCCATGACTCAATGGTGCATTATGGTGTTGTGGGCAATTTAAATGACTTACTTAATATTATAACAATTCTTTTGAAATTTTCTCAGTAATTGAATGTTTTACTTCTGAAATAAATTTTACATTTGATATCTTCTTTTAACACTAAATTTGTAAGTTTTAATGTATGTACAGTAATGGTATTATAAACAATTTATTTTTACCCAGTTTCTTTCGACTGGTTATTATTATCTACTATATATGTACATATATATTATAAATTTTAATATTAAAATTGCAAATGTTTTAAAAAGGAATTATTGTTTTGTTTGATTTTTTTTTCTTTCTTTTTAACAAACAAGTTCTATGTATACATTTGGAAATACAATTTTTTTTACATCATATTGAATATTTTCGTGATGCTCAATGCTCATATCTTATTTCGCAATTATTTGTTCTCTGCAAGATTTTGTATACATTAAAGGTTTAAGTGTTCAACTTTTCTTTTACTATTTTAGGGAACAATCTAAATTAAAAAATATTATTAAGTTTTACTTTTTATATTTTAACAAACAAAGAATTATTATGTTCTTTTATTTTTAAACTTGATTTTTTATTTACACCCGGGCAGAAGTGACCCCAAAAACTGTTGAACTTGTTGAGTTTTTATGGACCGGCGTTGTAGGTGCACGTCTTTTCGGTGTTTGGAAAACTGGCATCTCAAATTCTTGGGTAACGAAAGTTGACTCACAGTTGGACGGTATGACGGGTGGTCTTGTTCGGAAACAACGGATTAGGATTGCGATGACAATTGCTGCTGCTACTAGCATGGTCATGGACACCATGGAGTATCGGTGGACTGTTAGTTCCCAGTCTTGGTCGGCAGCCTTACGTTGGACTTCTAAAACGTTCCAAGATTGTGCGAGGTCCTCTATACTCTTTTTGCCTTCATTTAGAACGTTGGCAAAATTTTTATGGTTGCCGATCCGTATAGGAAGAAGTTTTGGTGTGGATGCTTGTTTGATGGGTATGGAACTAGCTTGTAATGCTTGCATAAGTTCCGAGTGGTCCACCATTGGTTGTTTGTACTCAGTGGAGACCTCAGAGTGAAATTCGTAAAACAGCTTAAATCCTTTGGTACTGGCTTCGCATGGCTGTTCCATTTTAAGGATTCCTGAACCGTTGAGTGTGGCGGTATATTGTTGGTTTGTACACTTTAAGTTCAAAACGAAGGAATTCTTTACTTTGAATAGCCACTCGTTAGAGGCTGTCATCTTCAGGAATATTCCTTTGCTTGCTGGAACCGCAGTGTATTTACACGACACTTTTGACGTAGTTGCGTGTTGGAGGAGTTCTACTAGACACTCATTAGAACCTGA
Source organism: Platycheirus albimanus (assembly GCA_916050605.2). Lineage (NCBI taxonomy): Eukaryota > Metazoa > Arthropoda > Insecta > Diptera > Syrphidae > Platycheirus > Platycheirus albimanus. Next base: position 189,644,641 of record OU696696.1, read on the forward strand.
TGTGAGTACCGGGGTCTCATGTCGGCATACTGCAATGTCTTTTGCAACACCTCCTGCTGTCACATGTGAGCATCGGGAATACTGTTCATCATTTAGCATTATGAAGAGGTCGTGGTTAACAGATTACGCGATATATTCGAACTTTGTATCAATAACAGTATCCCATCGTTCGTTTAAAGCTGTTGGCAAGGCGTACACTTTATGGATGTCATAGCGCAAAGAGTCTGGCAGCGGAAGCGTTACTTTAACTAGCAGGTTTCCTTCAATTGTGAAGACTGCTGTTTTTGCTGCTGAGTGTATGATGTTTTCGAATGACAATCCTCCTTTGACTGGAATGTTTTTTAGCAGATCGGTAATGTTTTCTACGTCCAGTATGAAAGGATGGAGTTTATTCTGGTAAAGGTCATCTAGTATCGAAAGCTCCAGAACTTGTTGGTTCTTGATCTCCATTATTTTTGCGGTGATCACCGATGTTATTGTATTCGCTTCGCTTCTCATCTTAAGCATTGAAACTTCCTTGTTTGTCTTTTGATTATATTCAAGGAAAGTCTCGCTCAGATTTCCCACACCTGCCGTGATGTTCTCTATTGTGTGTGTGTGTGTGTGTGTGTGTGTGTGTGTGTGTGTGTGTGTGTGTGTGTGTGTGTGTGTGTGTGTGTGTGTGTGTGTGTGTGTGTGTGTGTGTGTGTGTGTGTGTGTGTGTGTGTGTGTGTGTGTGTGTGTGTGTGTGTGTGTGTGTGTGTGTGTGTGTGTGTGTGTGTGTGTGTGTGTGTGTGTGTGTGTGTGTGTGTGTGTGTGTGTGTGTGTGTGTGTGTGTGTGTGTGTGTGTGTGTGTGTGTGTGTGTGTGTGTGTGTGTGTGTGTGTGTGTGTGTGTGTGTGTGTGTGTGTGTGTGTGTGTGTGTGTGTGTGTGTGTGTGTGTGTGTGTGTGTGTGTGTGTGTGTGTGTGTGTGTGTGTGTGTGTGTGTGTGTGTGTGTGTGTGTGTGTGTGTGTGTGTGTGTGTGTGTGTGTGTGTGTGTGTGTGTGTGTGTGTGTGTGTGTGTGTGTGTGTGTGTGTGTGTGTGTGTGTGTGTGTGTGTGTGTGTGTGTGTGTGTGTGTGTGTGTGTGTGTGTGTGTGTGTGTGTGTGTGTGTGTGTGTGTGTGTGTGTGTGTGTGTGTGTGTGTGTGTGTGTGTGTGTGTGTGTGTGTGTGTGTGTGTGTGTGTGTGTGTGTGTGTGTGTGTGTGTGTGTGTGTGTGTGTGTGTGTGTGTGTGTGTGTGTGTGTGTGTGTGTGTGTGTGTGTGTGTGTGTGTGTGTGTGTGTGTGTGTGTGTGTGTGTGTGTGTGTGTGTGTGTGTGTGTGTGTGTGTGTGTGTGTGTGTGTGTGTGTGTGTGTGTGTGTGTGTGTGTGTGTGTGTGTGTGTGTGTGTGTGTGTGTGTGTGTGTGTGTGTGTGTGTGTGTGTGTGTGTGTGTGTGTGTGTGTGTGTGTGTGTGTGTGTGTGTGTGTGTGTGTGTGTGTGTGTGTGTGTGTGTGTGTGTGTGTGTGTGTGTGTGTGTGTGTGTGTGTGTGTGTGTGTGTGTGTGTGTGTGTGTGTGTGTGTGTGTGTGTGTGTGTGTGTGTGTGTGTGTGTGTGTGTGTGTGTGTGTGTGTGTGTGTGTGTGTGTGTGTGTGTGTGTGTGTGTGTGTGTGTGTGTGTGTGTGTGTGTGTGTGTGTGTGTGTGTGTGTGTGTGTGTGTGTGTGTGTGTGTGTGTGTGTGTGTGTGTGTGTGTGTGTGTGTGTGTGTGTGTGTGTGTGTGTGTGTGTGTGTGTGTGTGTGTGTGTGTGTGTGTGTGTGTGTGTGTGTGTGTGTGTGTGTGTGTGTGTGTGTGTGTGTGTGTGTGTGTGTGTGTGTGTGTGTGTGTGTGTGTGTGTGTGTGTGTGTGTGTGTGTGTGTGTGTGTGTGTGTGTGTGTGTGTGTGTGTGTGTGTGTGTGTGTGTGTGTGTGTGTGTGTGTGTGTGTGTGTGTGTGTGTGTGTGTGTGTGTGTGTGTGTGTGTGTGTGTGTGTGTGTGTGTGTGTGTGTGTGTGTGTGTGTGTGTGTGTGTGTGTGTGTGTGTGTGTGTGTGTGTGTGTGTGTGTGTGTGTGTGTGTGTGTGTGTGTGTGTGTGTGTGTGTGTGTGTGTGTGTGTGTGTGTGTGTGTGTGTGTGTGTGTGTGTGTGTGTGTGTGTGTGTGTGTGTGTGTGTGTGTGTGTGTGTGTGTGTGTGTGTGTGTGTGTGTGTGTGTGTGTGTGTGTGTGTGTGTGTGTGTGTGTGTGTGTGTGTGTGTGTGTGTGTGTGTGTGTGTGTGTGTGTGTGTGTGTGTGTGTGTGTGTGTGTGTGTGTGTGTGTGTGTGTGTGTGTGTGTGTGTGTGTGTGTGTGTGTGTGTGTGTGTGTGTGTGTGTGTGTGTGTGTGTGTGTGTGTGTGTGTGTGTGTGTGTGTGTGTGTGTGTGTGTGTGTGTGTGTGTGTGTGTGTGTGTGTGTGTGTGTGTGTGTGTGTGTGTGTGTGTGTGTGTGTGTGTGTGTGTGTGTGTGTGTGTGTGTGTGTGTGTGTGTGTGTGTGTGTGTGTGTGTGTGTGTGTGTGTGTGTGTGTGTGTGTGTGTGTGTGTGTGTGTGTGTGTGTGTGTGTGTGTGTGTGTGTGTGTGTGTGTGTGTGTGTGTGTGTGTGTGTGTGTGTGTGTGTGTGTGTGTGTGTGTGTGTGTGTGTGTGTGTGTGTGTGTGTGTGTGTGTGTGTGTGTGTGTGTGTGTGTGTGTGTGTGTGTGTGTGTGTGTGTGTGTGTGTGTGTGTGTGTGTGTGTGTGTGTGTGTGTGTGTGTGTGTGTGTGTGTGTGTGTGTGTGTGTGTGTGTGTGTGTGTGTGTGTGTGTGTGTGTGTGTGTGTGTGTGTGTGTGTGTGTGTGTGTGTGTGTGTGTGTGTGTGTGTGTGTGTGTGTGTGTGTGTGTGTGTGTGTGTGTGTGTGTGTGTGTGTGTGTGTGTGTGTGTGTGTGTGTGTGTGTGTGTGTGTGTGTGTGTGTGTGTGTGTGTGTGTGTGTGTGTGTGTGTGTGTGTGTGTGTGTGTGTGTGTGTGTGTGTGTGTGTGTGTGTGTGTGTGTGTGTGTGTGTGTGTGTGTGTGTGTGTGTGTGTGTGTGTGTGTGTGTGTGTGTGTGTGTGTGTGTGTGTGTGTGTGTGTGTGTGTGTGTGTGTGTGTGTGTGTGTGTGTGTGTGTGTGTGTGTGTGTGTGTGTGTGTGTGTGTGTGTGTGTGTGTGTGTGTGTGTGTGTGTGTGTGTGTGTGTGTGTGTGTGTGTGTGTGTGTGTGTGTGTGTGTGTGTGTGTGTGTGTGTGTGTGTGTGTGTGTGTGTGTGTGTGTGTGTGTGTGTGTGTGTGTGTGTGTGTGTGTGTGTGTGTGTGTGTGTGTGTGTGTGTGTGTGTGTGTGTGTGTGTGTGTGTGTGTGTGTGTGTGTGTGTGTGTGTGTGTGTGTGTGTGTGTGTGTGTGTGTGTGTGTGTGTGTGTGTGTGTGTGTGTGTGTGTGTGTGTGTGTGTGTGTGTGTGTGTGTGTGTGTGTGTGTGTGTGTGTGTGTGTGTGTGTGTGTGTGTGTGTGTGTGTGTGTGTGTGTGTGTGTGTGTGTGTGTGTGTGTGTGTGTGTGTGTGTGTGTGTGTGTGTGTGTGTGTGTGTGTGTGTGTGTGTGTGTGTGTGTGTGTGTGTGTGTGTGTGTGTGTGTGTGTGTGTGTGTGTGTGTGTGTGTGTGTGTGTGTGTGTGTGTGTGTGTGTGTGTGTGTGTGTGTGTGTGTGTGTGTGTGTGTGTGTGTGTGTGTGTGTGTGTGTGTGTGTGTGTGTGTGTGTGTGTGTGTGTGTGTGTGTGTGTGTGTGTGTGTGTGTGTGTGTGTGTGTGTGTGTGTGTGTGTGTGTGTGTGTGTGTGTGTGTGTGTGTGTGTGTGTGTGTGTGTGTGTGTGTGTGTGTGTGTGTGTGTGTGTGTGTGTGTGTGTGTGTGTGTGTGTGTGTGTGTGTGTGTGTGTGTGTGTGTGTGTGTGTGTGTGTGTGTGTGTGTGTGTGTGTGTGTGTGTGTGTGTGTGTGTGTGTGTGTGTGTGTGTGTGTGTGTGTGTGTGTGTGTGTGTGTGTGTGTGTGTGTGTGTGTGTGTGTGTGTGTGTGTGTGTGTGTGTGTGTGTGTGTGTGTGTGTGTGTGTGTGTGTGTGTGTGTGTGTGTGTGTGTGTGTGTGTGTGTGTGTGTGTGTGTGTGTGTGTGTGTGTGTGTGTGTGTGTGTGTGTGTGTGTGTGTGTGTGTGTGTGTGTGTGTGTGTGTGTGTGTGTGTGTGTGTGTGTGTGTGTGTGTGTGTGTGTGTGTGTGTGTGTGTGTGTGTGTGTGTGTGTGTGTGTGTGTGTGTGTGTGTGTGTGTGTGTGTGTGTGTGTGTGTGTGTGTGTGTGTGTGTGTGTGTGTGTGTGTGTGTGTGTGTGTGTGTGTGTGTGTGTGTGTGTGTGTGTGTGTGTGTGTGTGTGTGTGTGTGTGTGTGTGTGTGTGTGTGTGTGTGTGTGTGTGTGTGTGTGTGTGTGTGTGTGTGTGTGTGTGTGTGTGTGTGTGTGTGTGTGTGTGTGTGTGTGTGTGTGTGTGTGTGTGTGTGTGTGTGTGTGTGTGTGTGTGTGTGTGTGTGTGTGTGTGTGTGTGTGTGTGTGTGTGTGTGTGTGTGTGTGTGTGTGTGTGTGTGTGTGTGTGTGTGTGTGTGTGTGTGTGTGTGTGTGTGTGTGTGTGTGTGTGTGTGTGTGTGTGTGTGTGTGTGTGTGTGTGTGTGTGTGTGTGTGTGTGTGTGTGTGTGTGTGTGTGTGTGTGTGTGTGTGTGTGTGTGTGTGTGTGTGTGTGTGTGTGTGTGTGTGTGTGTGTGTGTGTGTGTGTGTGTGTGTGTGTGTGTGTGTGTGTGTGTGTGTGTGTGTGTGTGTGTGTGTGTGTGTGTGTGTGTGTGTGTGTGTGTGTGTGTGTGTGTGTGTGTGTGTGTGTGTGTGTGTGTGTGTGTGTGTGTGTGTGTGTGTGTGTGTGTGTGTGTGTGTGTGTGTGTGTGTGTGTGTGTGTGTGTGTGTGTGTGTGTGTGTGTGTGTG